>CM059187.1:74627478-75227478 GCA_030323885.1 Branchipolynoe longqiensis
AATACGTGCTTCTAACGCCGCAGCACTATCAGCATATACCGATATGTGGTGCAAACGCCGCAGCACTCGCAGCGTATACTACTAATACATGCTTCTAATGGTGCAGCACTATCAGCATATACCAATATGTATGAAACCCGACTTCCGGGAATTTTCAGGGATTCCCTGACAATGCTAAGCCTATGGGAGAATATCAGCATTTCCACTTTTTTTCCCGGAGACCACTTTCATCCCTGATATTTATAAAGCTATCATGTACTGACTCGCGAACGTAAAATGTCTATTGTTTTGAAATTGAAAATTAAGTCCACATATTTAGCATTTGGATTACAACGTTTCAGAATTACAGCGCGGAGGTTATTTACAAACCGCTGGTTGCAGCACCTATCACACCTCACCTATTCGTGCTCCCTGAGCACAGAAACTTGTTCCCCTTCCTTCCAAATGACATTCAGCAACTTCAGAAAGTTCATCAGGTAAGAATGCGAACGTTACTTTATGTAGTTATATTTATTATCGAATCGTTTAAGAAATGGTTTGTGTTTTCGTTTGTTTTTAAGCAGTTTTATAGTGTATACATGTACTTCCCGGCTTGTTTGATATATTAAAGTCAAGATATCTGTGGTATGGGTTATTAAAATAGTTAATCAGTCCGTATAGATATTGCGTGTTGACTACTCTATTGGTGCTTACTTTTTATGGAGCAATTCATTGAACGGCTATCAATCCGACAGATGATAATTCTTGATTAGCATGTACGTTTCCAATGTATATATAGCATGTGTTCTATCCATCTCGAAACAAGAATCCCTTTCTTGTGAATCCTTTCTGTACTGGTGTTATGTGTTCTGTTTGCAGAAAGACTCGTCAGATGCCTTTGAGTTAGACTTCACACATTTGGGGAGAGAAGCCCAGTTGGCATTGAAACTGCTCGTGTGTTCTCTCAACTCGCTCATGGAGCAGCTCTCACTGTCAGAGGACTGCTATGCACTTGGACCAACAAGCAAGATCATTGCTGGTGAATTAGCTAGTTTGGCATGGGCCAAGAACCGCAGAAAGGTTAGATAACCACATACTCACCATCTGCATAGCTTATTTCAATTCTTAAAAGAAAAACATATTTATAGTTTAATTTTGGTATTTCGAATACCTTTCTTGTGTAAACCGCATTTGAATTTTCCGAGCTTTATGTGTCTAGTAAAAATAATAGAAAACAAGCCACTATTTTTATTAGGGGCTTTGTGGAAATTCAGCTGTTATCAATGAAATGGTGTTCATATATAAATAATGATAGTAATTGTTCGCCATGCAATTAATAATTATGGTAAATCTCGCCTGTTACTTTTGAATAGTATTGCCAAATTGGATATTATGACCGATGATGATATTTTATATGCAAATGCCTGAAATTTTGACATAAATTCTGGAAGCAAATATGACATTGTTTTCTACACTGCAATATTAAATGAAGCAAATGTCTACAGCAGGGATAAAAAAAAACACTAGTGCACCTTCTCATTATTCGCTGCTGACTTTGACAGTAACAGATGTGTTAGGCTTATTTGTTGCCTCGTTCTCATTATTTCCCGCTGCGCTGTTGTCAGAATGCACAGAACAAGGCTTCGCTGCTGATTGTAGACCGGACCCTGGACATGGCAAGTGTGGTGGGTCACCAGACTGAGACACTGCTCGACCGAATCTTAGTCACACTGCCTCGCTTGCCTGGCCACAGCATCGACGTGAGCGTCAATATGAGCTCCCTCTGCTCAGTCCCCAGGTAGCAATGTATTTTTGTTTGTTTTTGTGGGTGGGTGTGGGTGTATGTGTTTTCTGGAAAGAGCTTTTTGTTGTTGTGTTTCTATATATTTTCGCTCTTTATTATTGTTAATATCAAAAGTAAGTTTAGAAAAATAATACAACTTTCCCCTTAAATTAATGAGTGTGTAAGCACTGTTATAACAGTAGCAATTGGTTTGTGTGGTACTAAAATAAAACTGCCAATATTTCATCATGTCTCCCCTGTAAGTGACTAGTAAAAGTGATTGAAGATGTACTGGAATATTTTGTTTCGTTGTAGTTGTGTTCATGAGTCATACAATGTTAATTAGATTTCTTTAATGTTTCGTTCTTTTTTCTTCTTTAAAAAAAAAGGGTGGGGGTGAGTGGTAATCCAATATTTGCAGCAATATCGAATCAATGTATCTAAACAAATTTAAATAGTTGGAGGATTGTTTCTGTGCAATTTTGTCGACGTGGTAATCGATCGAATTTAAGCTGCATAATAAGTCTAATTAATTACTATGGTTTGTTGCGATTTTTGTGTTGGTTTTTGGTTGTGTTTTTTGCACAAGACTCATTCCTATATATATTTTTTTGCTTTCTGATCACAATGTTTGCTGTTCTTGAGGTTGTCCATCTCTTCTTTTTCTTGACAGTAATTCTGACAGGTCGCTGATCGTGCCTGGTTGTCTCTCCCACCCAAGTGATGGAGTAGCATCACAATTACTTAATAGTATTTCTTCAGTGAAACAAAAGGTAGGCTGATATGTTTTACCATATGTGGTTGTCGCAGGGATATATAGTGTGGCGTAATTAAACTAAACTTACTTTAATTCACTGAAAAGTCACTGCTTATGAACTACTAAAAAAACAAAAGGAATTAAAACTTATTTTATCCTATGCAAGCCTAGTCAAATAAAGCATTGCGAACTACAGTTGAAGTGTCATTGAAGTCAAGCTATTGTAAGTACTTTGTGAAGAAATTACCTTTGAAATATGTAATATGTTACTAAGAAAAGTTGTTGGTGGTTCGATGGCGATGGCTGCAGCAGTTGTGTCCTGGTCTGAACTGACGGCGTTAGGGTTGTGGGAAAAAGGTCCAGTGTCGCCTCCTGGTGCCAAACTCGCTTACATGCTTTTAGTTCGGGTGGGATCCGTAAGGCCGCGCCACCGCAGTTCGGCGGCCGCTATATTAGTGGCAATGCGTAGTGCGGGGGAGTTTCATACAGATGGTGGGTCGGTGGGTTCGGTAATGTCCCGTCTCGCCCAAGAATTATCCATGTTAACAATAACATGTACAATATGTTAGATATTATTAAATATGTAATGTTCCCTAAATATTGCATGGTGTCAGTTGTGTGTATTCAAATAAATTATACACATATATTTTCTTCGCTATTTAAAAATAGATATACATTAGAAAAGAAAGTTTTCCCTTTTAGTTCGGTAAGGTCCTGGAATCTTGGTAAAGTTGACCTGAGACGTGCTTGAAAAATGCTTGAATTCAAGTGTATAAACCCCGATGCTTTTACTGGATTTCTAAAGGAGGCTCATATGGACCTGAACAGACGTCTGGTGGAGGCGGCGGTCAACAGTGGATTTCCCCTTAAATTGACAGGGAAGCCAGGTCGGGTTAACGTTGAACAGCTCAAGTCTACGATTTCCCTATTTAAGTGAGTACTTCCCCCTGTCAAATTTCCTACGCCATGAACGTTTAATGGGAAATTTACTGTGTATATCGCTTTCAGTTTATGAAACAGTTGGTCTGATTTCTTGACCATATATGTGAATCGCAATGATGAATTTTGTTGTTATGCAGTATCACGAAAAAAATAGTCTCTTAAAAGTCCATAATCTTATCTAACTGAATAGAGACCAGATTTTGAATTGATGGTTTGAAAGCTGTTATGAAATCATTTCCTTTTAGTAGCAGATATTTAATGGTTTGAACGCTGGTTTGGGATCGTTTGCTTTTAATAATAGTCATTCAGTGAGTTGAGAGATGTTTTGAGATAATTTCCTTGCAGAAGCAGGTAATCGATGGCTTCAACGCTGTTTTGAAATCATTTCCTTTTAGCAGCAGATGCTCCATGATTTGAACGCTGCTTTGAGGTCATTTGCTTTTAGAAGTTGGTAATCGGTGACTTGAATGCTGTTTTCAGGTGCTTTCCTTTCAGTAGCAGATATTCCATGATTTGAACACAAAAGTTTTCAGATATTTCTTTAGCAACGGATATTCCATGATTTGAATGCTATTTTAGATCACTTGCTTTTAGTAATAAGCATTTAATGGTTTAAACACGGTTTCGAGATATTTTCCTTTTAGTATCAAATATTCCAAGGCTTGAACAGAGTTTTGAAATATTTGCTTTTAGCAGCAGTTATTCCATGGTTTGAACATGGTCTTGAGATCATATCTTCAATACGCATTCTTTGCTGCTCCTGCCCCGCTGGTGCAGGGGGGAGTCGGCCGTGGTGCGGCGACACGCGGGGCTCCTGCAGCTCGCCATGGCCGCCATTGAATCGCTCTCCGACGCCTCACTCACTAAGCAGGAGAGCCTGATGGGCTTGGAGAAGGGACTGGTGAGCTGTGTGGGAGACGACAGTCTGTCACAGCTCATCTCACAGCTAACCCTCACCGTCAACAAGGAGATGGAGCAACCGCCGGCCGAAAGGTAGGACATCACATTTGAGCGCCAATGGCCCTACGATGCTATCTGCACCTGTTGGTGAGGCGTCGTCAGGGAGCCCATCAGATATCAAAGATGGCAATTTAGATTTAGTTTATTCAGTGGAGGTGTAGATAAGTGCATTGTGGATGCATATGGTCCATAGCAATTGTAATATGTGGTCTGTGTAATCTATTATCTGAATATAAATAAAAATCCTCAGTATATTTTGTTGTGTTTTATAGACTACTATTTTTCTCCTATTATGGGTCTCATATGCGAAAGTAGTTTTTAAGCTCATTCTGCGCAATCTATGTTATATTGTGTTAGACCACCTGCTACTGTGCTTGAGGGATAAAAGGAGAAACAGTGAGATAGGTTCGAACCCCAGGCCGCTACCTGATTTATTCAGCCATGGTCAGAATAGGAATGACACCTATCAATGTCCCGTCGTAGGGACTGTTCCTGCTAGCATGCTGCCACCTGTTGCGACGGGTCAACATAGTCGCTACTGCCACCGTGTGGTAGTGGTACTCATTACGGACTACTACAAATTACAATATGTATTAAACAGGAAGCCAGCAAAGGAAACACATGCTAGAGAACTTTGCACGTATATACATTGAACGTGTATAATTTCCAAATGTATATTATTGCTCGTGGTAATGCTTTTCTTTTTCTCTTTTCTTTCAGAATGTATAATCTAGAAGATATATTTCTGTTGCTAGTATTCATCTACTCAATAGTCAACAATCACGATGTGCATGAGACACCAGAAGAACGCATCTTACGTGTAAGAAATCGATTTTCATAACACACTACATGATGACATTTTAATTAACTATTAATCATAATACTATTGGGCGCTTTTCAGTGAAATGCGAATTTCAAGTTTTACTATGGTATCTTATTTGTTGAATAGTGAATTTATCTTTAAGGCTGCATAATCCAGAGAAACCATAAGATCACATAAATCCAAAACACTTACCTACATTTGATCCTACGTATCCAAGTTATAGATACTGGTGTACATTATGTATGGTTATGGGATTATAAAAACAATCTTTAAGTTTAGTTGAATTTGCCCGTATATTCTTGCCACACCCTTATTTATTATGTACCCTTACAAAATACGGTTCCCAGATTATTATTTCTAGAGTCCTTGACAATTTTTTTTGTTTAAAGTGAACCGGGCGAGATAGCCGACTGAGTAGAGCACTCGCCTCCTGTACATGAGGTCATGGGATTAATCTCCGACTGAGTATTGACCAATTTCATATGACGTCAGCACATGTATTTAGGTCAGTGCACGCGCTGCTTGGCTGCAGTACAACATCCGGTCACACTGCAAACTCAATGGCTATAAGCAATCTTCATATAGAAAAGGTCTAATATCTCTAAAACCACACCACCTAGCCACAGACCGATTGGATTACATATAGAAAACACATTAAAAAAAGAGATTATATTAAATTTATACGGTTAGGGTTCTGCATTTCTATTAATTTTGAATAGAATCGACGTGTTGCACCACGCGTATCGGCAAACTGCCCGCGAAGGTTAAAACACTGCAGTGATGTGTGCTGCAGCAATGCTATGTCTATGCGGAGCATTTATTTTTGTAAAATAAATTTAAAAGCTTTCATTGGATCGATTAAAAATATCTTAATGCGCGATTGAAGAGGAAGATCTGAAGTATTTAATGTAACCTAAGAGCAATTTACGCTGAAAGTATTAAAAACAGAGATAATAGTGAAAGTTGGGATATTCTGAGTGTCAGTGCCAGTGTTAGCCTTACCAAAAAGTGCCCGGATGTCCGACATCGAGAATGGGGGTGAGCAATCTTCATACAGAAGTGAAATATCTCTAAAACCACACCACCTAGAAACAAACTGGTTGGAATACATATAGAAAACATATTCAACGAATAGATTATTTTTAAATTCATATGGTTAGGGTTCTGGATTTCTATTAATTTTAAATTGAATAAACATTTTGCACTGCACGTACTGGCAAACTCAGTGGCAGTGTGCATTTGTTCTGCAGCCGAGCTGCGCGCGCATACACAATGTTTACAAACATTGAAATAGGTCTATAGCCAGAAGCTCACTAAATTGATACTTGTTGCTACCTTGCCTGGTGCTCTACATTACTAGGATAGTGCAGGACTCGTTAGCTCAGTGTCGAGGGTGATATGACTGAGTGGGCTGCCAGTTCGAGTGCCAGCAGCATGGTATTCCAGTTGGACAACACTATAAAGCCAGTACCCGTCCTGATATGACCTTGGCTGTTGCTAAGATGTAAAACCCTAACAAACCAAAGCCTTGTATAAAGCGCCCTCTTCCAACTTGTCTTGTAGGCGACGCTCGTGGGTGCTATTCTAGAAGAGTCTGAGGCACTACCGCCTTTCTTGACGGAGCTGTGTAAGTTTCATATACATGACTATATAGCATTGTCACAATGGGGGACCTCCGACTTTTTAGTTCAAATTCCTGCCGTTCGCGTCTCCACTGAACGAGTGGGCCTATTCGGCACACTGTCACACTGCAAACCCAATGGCTATGAGCAATCTTCATACAGAAGAAGTCCAATATCTTTAAAACCACAACACCTACAGACAAACCGCTTGGTATACATATAGAAAACATACAACAAATAGATAATATTAATTTTATAAGGTTAGGGTTCTGTATTTCTATTAATTTTGAATAAAGTAAACGTTTTGCACTGGGCGTACCGCCAAACTCAGTGCATTGTCAATGGCCGTGAGCAATCTTCATACAGAAGAAGTCAAATATCTCTAAAACCACAACACCTACATACAAATCGCTTGGTATACATATAGAAAACATACAACGAATAGATTATATTAAATTTATAAGGTTAGGGTTCTGTATTTCTATTAATTTTGAATAAAGTAAACGTTTTGCACTGGGCGTACCGCCAAACTCAGTGCATTGTCAATGGCCGTGAACAAACTTCATACAGAAGAAGTCAAATATCTCTAAAGCCACAACACCTAGAGACAAACCGCTTGGTATACATATAGAAAACATACAACGAATAAATTATATTAAATTTATAAGGTTAGGGTTCTGTATTTCTATTAATTTTGAATAAAGTAAACGTTTTGCACTCTCGCGTACCGGCGAACTCAGTGCATTGTCAATGGCCGTTTAGGACCACTGGTACCGATGCGCCATCTAGTGTCAACAAATGAACTACCCCGGATGTCCCCCATTGTATAGAAATCTTGAGTGTTTACATAATTTCTCGCACATGCGCTTTGGCTGGTTGGCAGAGAAACGGGTAACCCTAGCTAATAGTATTAGAGTGAGTGACTTGGAGGTTTTAGGCCATGTCTGCACCCAATAGTACTAGATGTAGGGTTAGGGCTAGGGCTACTGTGATTTTTATTTACTTGTGCTAAAAATACGTAAAGAAATATATATATTTGTTCACGCATTTGTTTATTCTTTACAATACTTTGGGCATTGGACAAGCACACCCACTGACAAAAACACAGCGAACTGAGATTCTCTATGTTCACTGTCTGCCGTTTCGGCTGTCTATCAAGAATAATAATTTGTTTTGTGAGCTGGTGTCAGTAGTAAAAGTATTCAGCTAATAAAGGCATTTCTTCTGCGCAGAGGCACTGGTCTTCGGACCATATTATTTTACATTCATTTACATATATTATCCTTTTATAGGCTAATATAAACAAAAGTTTGCTACAAAGATAAAAATGAATAGTACTGTTTCCCAAAAGAATCGTAAGATTACGGGATGTACATTTGATATTTTCAGTGTCATTTCAATTAAATAGAAAACCGTTCCATGCTGTACAAAATTCGGCCACTTCTGTGTATTAGTAAATGTGTAATGTTAACTGCAATATATATGTAATACTAAACCAATAGACTACTGTGTATTTTACAGTGGGTCCAAAGTACAGGGAAGATAAAGTCTGTACTGTACTGGACGATATCTTCACAAAGTTGAAAGGATTATCAACAGCGCGGGCACATCTCAAGCAGTTCAAGTATGTTCAGATTTATATTGCCATCAATCAATAGTTCCGTCCTCTAGTCGAGGGTTGGATGCAATGGTTCTCCACTTGTCCCGATGGTGTGCTGTTCTGATAGACTGTGAATAATTCAAGCCTGTCCACTGTGAAATATTTGTAAACCATGATGTTCTTGAGAACCATTGCATCCAACCCTCGACTAGAGGATGGAACTATTGATTGATTGATGTTCTTGGTCTCCCTCTCCCTCTGCTGCCATTCACCTTCCCTTCCAACAATGTACGGTATATTGAACTCTGACGAATCATATGGCCAAAATAAATAAGTTTCTTTGTCTGTATAGTGGCAAACAAGCTTTTCTTATTTTTAATTTTTCTAAGAACTTCTTTGTTGGTGATCTTCTTTGTCCATGATATTTTCATCATCCTTCGATAAGTCCACATCTCAAATGCTGCTAAACGTTTGTACATTTTCTTAGAGATTGTCCATGTCTCAGCCCCATACATTAGAGTAGACCACACATAACACTGAAGAATACGCTTCCTTGTTTGTATTTATATTGCCATAACCATCTACATTCCCATAAGTAGTTGAAGGCACAGCCATTTTAAAACCGATAGTAGGGCCATGAGTCCAGCATGCATTTCTCACTTCCTCAATTTAATCAGAGGGTCAAATTGAGAAATTAGTCGGTGCCGCTTAAGGTGTTGAAATAATTCATTATGTAGTGTATAAACCCTTATGCACATATTATTAATATGTACTGTATTTGTCTGCTGCAGTCGTTTACCTCTGTTCATATGTACTGATTTTGGTAAGCGGCCTGGAGGATGGGACAACTTAAAGCTAAGCAGGCATAGTTCACTTCCTCCTCCAGCAGCTCCCCCCACTGTCCATTTCCACCTGAATTTTGTTGTTTAATAAACTATAAGTATAACACTCTGCATTATCCACGGTTCTGTAAATGTAATTCACTAAGGCGGAGATGCAACTGGTATAATGTGGTATTTATCTTCTCTTTTTGTCATGAATCAGGTTGTTTGAGTTAACCCCCCCCTCACACACACACAGGCTAATGGAACCATCTCCCAGGTTGACTCGAACCCTCAACCCTTGGGCTTACTGTCCTTCTCATAGGGGTGGGTGGGTAAATTTATCGGGATGTGCTGTCCAGTCAGTGGTTGAGACTTGTGAGCAAGCAGCGAGCTGCAGTCACATGGTGGGTTTTGGGGCGCCACCTGGGCCGCGTCCAAGATGCACCTCGGAGATATTCCTAATTTTGCGCTAGTCTGATTGACTAGCTGTCGGGTGCTTTGACCCCCCCATAGGGTGCAGCCATTTGCAATTGAAAAGAACAGCTCTGATTGGCTGAAACCAGAGAATCCGATGGCCATTTTGGAGGCACCTTTTGCTTCCTATCTGAAAAGTGAGACGTCTCAGAGTCAACTCCGAGGTGCACCCTGAACGCACAATGGCCAAAAAGAAGTAGCGGAGCAGACTCCGAGGTGTACCCTGAACGCGGCCCTGGAAACGTTTGGTGTCAGTTCTTAAGTGAGCTCTAGGTGGCGCAACTGCTGCTGCAGTGGTAGGGAATATGGTTTCATAGTTCGGTTCTTTTACAGTAGGTGGCGCCAGAGTCGGAAATGTTCAGTCTGGAGTGTCAGGCCGCGAATTACCCATGTTACGGATAACATGGACAATTTGTGTTCGTAGTCTTTCATGGAATAACTTAAAGCTGCATAATCCGTTATAAGCATAATCATTTAGAAACTAAATAACATACCTAGATATTTGATCCTGCCTCTCCAAGTTATATACTAATGCACTCATTAAACATTTATTGCAGTTTGGTGCTATTGTGCTATGATCAAAAATGGGTAAACAAAGCTAGTAAAAATAATTTCTCATTATTTTCCCTTCAGATATCACCAAATTTTGTTTTGTTTTATGTATAACCGTCGCAGGGGAGCTTTCAACTGCAGACAATTGGTCTTCCTCATTTCACTGTTTTTTGCCCTATCCTAGTCTTGCCGCGCACGAGGCTAGGCAGTGATAAGTATCGATTTTTATGCCATTGATTTGACTCGGGTGAAATTCGAATCCTACAACCTGCCACACTGGAAGTAGATCTGTCAACTCATTCGGCCCTCCCTTTAAAATATAATAGAAAACTCAAAACCATCGGATTCTGTAACTTTAATAATATGCCATTAACTCTTTTTGTGAAATGGACTTGGCTAGTGATGAAGTCAAATATTCACACTGTTCTATACTTCTAATGATGGTTAAATGTCTGCCTACAGCCAGGTATGTGCGCCCGGGGGCATCATCTCACCTTCCTTCCTGAAGCCCCTTCTCAAACAAACCATACAGGAGCTCTTTTCACCTGAGAAGCGGGATCTGACCGACATCACGTACAAATCAACCGGACTCCGCGACCTCCTGAAGAGTGGTTTTGGGTGAGGAAAATAATGGGTTTTTTAAAGTTGTAAAATCCGATGAACCCATAGTATTGGGAAAGCCAACACACTTACCTAGATTTTACACTACATGTCCAAATTAAATATTACTGCCTTTGTTAATCATTTATAGAATAGAATGTAACCTACAAGGAGTTAATAAAGTTTCACGAGTGCCAATGTAGTTGAGTATGGTGTTCCTGTGCTACTCTACCACGATATGTGCACAAAGGACGTTCGGCGTCTTGTGGCTGCCAGTGTAGCTAAATGTGATGTTTTTATGTTACGCTGCTCAGTGCTAAAAACCCATGAACATCTGCAATGTGCCCATTGAATTTCTTTTGTATGTTTTCATTTCAAATATCTCAAAAAAGTTATGAAAAAAGCTACTTCGAAAAGGAGACTAACTTATAACGATCATTCTAATATATTTCTGGGGGAGAGCTGATGTAAACAAATGGAGTATTGCACTTAGAACTGGATTCCAACCCATACACCTTCCCATTCCAGGGCTAGCATCATAACCATTAGACTATCTAGGCTCCCTGATGCAATTACCTTATCCACACATACCTGTCTGTATGGCTCCTTGTGTGAGATGTCAGTGCAGACTACTACACTCGTCCCCCCCCCCCCCCTGGAGTGATGTCTTTTAAATGGCATATGTCCTAAATGTATATAATGCCGTCGGGGGAGGGGGGGGCGATGGAAACATTGTACCTAGAGCAGGATTCCAAAACATCCCTTGGCATTCCACGACTAGCATCCTAACCGTTGGACTATCTAGGCTCCCTAATATGTTCACCCTATCAACGGCTACCTGTCTATGTGGCTCCTTCCCAGAGAGGTCAGTGCAGATTACTACAATATTTATCTACGAGTTAAATTAGTCAAATTGAGAGAGACCAAAAACCCACAATTGTCTGGTGTTCCCATCCTCAGATTGTTCATGAACGTGAGTAAACCTCGACCGTCGGATCATCCCCTGCTTATCGTGTTCATTGTTGGGGGAGTGACAGCCACCGAAGTCAAGCAAGTCAAGGACGCAGTCAGCGCCGCCAAGAGTAACGTTCAAGTAGGTGCCTCAAGAGTTATGTGGCATTTTATGTGTTCATAATAGGTTTTTGGGTTTTATTTTACGCCTCTATTGTCACGGTACCGTTTATATAGATCGGCAGTCTAGCGTCACGGTACCGTTCTTTTAAATTCGAAGTCTACAGTCAATGCCTACCCAAAATATCTAAACCTAACCCTAAGTCTGACCTTCAGCCTAAGCCTAAGCCTAATCCCAACCATCAGCCTCAGCTCAACCCTAACCCTGAACGGAACCGTGATTGTAGAATGATCTACTGTCGTCACGGTGCTGTGACTAGAATCTCACGCTAGAACATGGTACCCTGACAATAGTCACTCCGTATTTATAAAGTAGTTTATTCTATTCTCCCCCTCCCCCATTCTATATTTTTGCTATTTTTCAAATTGTACTCAGAATTAGTGTTCTTTTCCCAGAACAGGAATGTTGTTTATTTACTAAAAGCATAACAAAGTTGTACTATGAATGCATGTTTGATTGATTGGTGGTTGCTTTACGCCGTGTCGGCAGCATAGGCCATATTCACGCCGACCCCCTATGAATACAATATCGGTCTGTGATTGTCGACGCTCTTGCCACCTGGTGAGCAAAGGAGTAACTATTCTTGGAAGGCGTTCTAGGGAGCGACAGCTATTTGACTGGATCGGTAAATACTTTACTGTCAGATTGCCGATTCCCTCTTATTACTACAAAGTCTCGGTTCGAAACATAGGGTGGTGGGCATTGTGGTGACTGTACAGTACTGTATTAGACTACTAAATGTGTAATTTATAGTGGAATGTGGGGTTTCATTTCACACACTCACATACTACAATCACCCAATAGTTTGTTAGTTCTGATCGGTATATTGTCATTGCTACCATCGTATTGTAGTGGTTTATTTTTAAACCTTATGTTGTGGGCACATTCAGTACTGAGCAAACCAATCTTTGCCCGATCCTAGTAATTCTAGGCCAGGTAGCGACAAGTATCAATTTTGTGTCATTGGTTTGACGTGGCCTGGATTCAAATCCAAGATTTTCTGCACAGGAAGCCAGCCGACGTTCTTACTGGATCAGCTATCCTAAACCTCAGAAATGACCTGTTGCAGCATTAATTATAACATCCAATATGGCTGTTTTGGGGGGAATAAATTACCAGCTAACGTCCTGTTTCTCTATCCACGGGTACAGTAGTGCATGGTAGTACCAGAAATGAATGATCTCTGCAATGTCACGGTTTTCCACTATTTTTTTATATTCACCGATTAACGTTAACAAAATGGCAACATATATGACAGCAATTGGTTAATCCAAATCCTGTTATATGACCCTAGATGTTGCTAGAACATAAAATTCTAACAAGAAAGAATTCTGCATGAGGGATAATAGTCACAATAAGGACAGTTGAAACCTGACTTTCGGCAATTTCCCGGCGATTCCCTGACAGTGCTAATCCTATGGGAGAATATCCACATTTTGGCGACAAATTTGTCATTGGTTCTGCTGGAACCTGCTAGTTGGCTCCATGGTCTCGGCCTAATATCGGTGGATTTATTTTTTGCCGCTTGGTTCTGCCGGAACCCGCTAGGTGATGCCAAGGTCTCCGGATTTCGGATTTTATTTTTGTCAGAGACCACTTTCATCCTTGTATTTATATATAGAGTAAGTTAATATCATGTAGTGATACTGTTCTGTTGTTCTTTGCTTCAGGTAATTGTGGGCAGTACAAGCATTGTGCGGCCCCAGGACCTCTTACAGCTACTACTAGCCCAGGACAACCTCTACCCGATTGCGGCGTCTCTTTGACACGCCATAGATTAGCTGAAATAGTTGCATTAAATATATATTAGTATCACGTTGTAATTATTTAAAGGTCGTCTCCGTTGGTTCATAATAAAGTATTGTATATATAAAAATAATTATATTCTGTGTTAGGACGGAAATACTGCCAAATAGATAATAATTTCAATCTATTGTTTCAATGTAGATAAGCATATATCTTGTGGTCCCCGTCGTCTGCCCATTTGTGGACAATGGGTGTCAAAACAAATTGAAGTTGGATATGTTTGAACTCTGTTTTAAGTTGAGTGATGGGTTTGATTCGCCTACCTGTAGTTGCCTACAATTATTAGCAAACAAATCTGCATTCAAACCAATCTTTGCCCTGACATAGTGGGTCTATCACTAAAGGGACACCAAAGTGAAACAAAGACTCTGCATGTGATTACATGGATGCTGCTGAAGACATACTATTGTAGCAGGCTGTTATGCTATGCCATCTACTGCAGGGCCCGTATGCATGGAGTGGTGTTAGCGAGGCAAACCGCGGCTAGGGCGGGATTTCTGGTTTAGCCCCGAAAAGTCGCTATGCATGGAGCAGTGTTAGGCCTAACATCACGAGCTTAAAGTCAGAGATTCTAACCACAGCCCATAGCAGGTTTACAGCGGTGTTAGTGTTAGGTTAGTGTCAGGATGGAGCCCAAATCTATTCAATGCTATCATATTTAACAGAATTAAATACGCAATAAGTGAAATTTAATCAAATTAACCCTAAATTTGAAGCGAAATTCACACCGCCGCTACATCGCCGGAGATATTAATATTTTCGAATCGACGAATGTAAAGTAAACAAATCGCCGCCGCATGGACGTCGATATCCATACTGTCCATCGCCACCGCCGCCGAATCGGCAGCTATATATTACCCCCAAATCTATTCAATGCTGTCATATTTAACATAATTACATACGCCATAAGTGAAATTTTATCAATTTAACCCTCAATTCGAACCGATATTAACACCGCCGCAGCATTGGCGGCGTTATTCATATTGTTGAATCCCGGGATTTCCCAAATCTATAAATACATTCACATTTAGCTAACACTCACCGTTTTAGCACCCATGCATATGATGTGACATAGTTCTTGACGCCGCCGATAACCGGTGATAGCTACCCTGTGTTAGACGCTTAACACCATACGCCGCTAACACTGCTCCATGCATACGGGCCCAGGTGTTATTGGTAGATGGGTACTATTTGTTGGTTAAAGTTGCATAGTCCGATGGTTTTGAGTTACTATCATTTTTCTAAGATAAATATATTAAATTGACTATTATGATCTACCTTACTTTAGTTTGAAGTATCTTTTATTTTGAATGGCTAACTTTTGGAATATTTTAAGTGCAAACACGCCAAATTAACTTAGGCAAGCACGCTAAAACTCTGACACCATAGACTTATGCAGTAACAGGTTTAAAAAAAATTGTAATTGCCTCAGTATGCCCTTCGATGTGGCAACACATGCTTAATAAGTGCATAAGTATCTAACGTTGATATGTAGAATCAATTCTAGCTGAATATTATGGTTTTGATGTTCATCGGACTATGCAACTTTAATACCCTACCACAAACAATTCTTTTTCAAAATTGAAATATTTAATAATAGCAAAACATGAGACGCTTTTTTTATGTTTTATAATAATGTACCTAGCCTAGTACCATCGTAAAATCAACCTTAGGTCCATACCAGTCCGTCTACTGTGATATTCAGCATTATGTGAAGGGCTGCCTACTCTACAAATAAATGTTATTAAATAAGAAAAGGCAAGGAATTACCCGAGCTGCTTTTAGTAGTTTAATGTAATAACCAGTTTATATTACACTCAATATGCTTTACATAAACAAGTCAGAACTACTGTATGTAACGTGATCATCCCATTTAAATAAAAACAGTATTTACTTTAACAATATCTCTCCCTGCAACACTCACCCTAATTAGGTATTCCGCAGATAAACTCGGTCATTACATAACTTAGCTAATATTCGGGTGTTTTTTTTGTATTTTTTAATAGCAGGTCCAGTCCTTTGATCCTAATATTATTAACCAGATTGTAAGTGTTAAAGACCGCACTACGGATTTAATATATTAAAACACTTTGATTACGGTGCTAGCGTGTAGCATTATTTAGATCATTAACATACAACTTTACGAATTCGGAATATTTTTGAGCAATTCGAAACTGGCGGATATATCGCTTAATTGTTTACCCTTTCCAACACTTCCATTCAGACACCTTTGCACGGTCCGTACACATGTGAAGATATGGAATTGAAGGCTTTTGTTTTCATTTGGAATTCGGGGGGGGGGGGGGAGATTCCGGACTAATCTAGATCAGTGGGGACAGTTTAATGGAATTCAAGGCCTTGAAATGGGGCAAATGAACCAAGACTTTCCAGGCCCTGTACGGACCATGCCTTTGAATATCTTTCTTTTTTTATTTCAGTGAAATCTTAAAGCTGCATGGTCCGATAAAATATCAAATTTTCAAAACCAAACCAATTATCTTGATTTGAGTTTACATATCTAACTTAGATACTGATGCACTTATTAAGCATTTGTTTCTGCGTAGAAGGCAATACTGAGTCAATTTAACAGAACCTGTTACTGCAGAAGCCTATGGTGTCAGAGTTTTGGCAAGCTTGCCAAAACTAATTTTCCATGTTTGCATTCTAAATATCTCAATAGGTTACCATTTAAAATGAAAGTAACTTTGAACTAATGTAAAGTAGATATCTCAGAAAAAATACAGAAATTCAAAACCATCGGACTATGCAGCTTTAACACTTTGCACAAGCTGATCCTGGCAGTAAATCTATAAAGTGGCTCGGGGTGTTTAGAACCTGCGGATTCTCTTGGCCATGTTTCCAGGTGCTGGCTTAGGTTGTTGGTGTTCAGTCCTCTCGGCCAACTTCTGTTGCAGCTCCTGATTCTGTTTGCGGAGAGCAGTGATTTCCCTCTCCGCCTCTGCTTTCGCATGTTGCAGTTTCTGAAAGTTACATGACACTAAGCAAATACGGCAATTGGCTTGCTAATGGTTAATTGAGCTGAAATCGACACCGGACGGGATGGTCCAATGGGGAAGCGCGCTGGTTGGGTTCCCATGTGGGAGGTCGTGGGTTCGAGCCCCAGTAGAGTCAAACCTATGACTTACAAAATTAATACTTCTCGCTCCCTAGCCTGGCACTCTGTATTAATAGGATAAGGTAAGGACTGGTTCGATGTCAGTACCAAGATAATGCGACTGAGTGGCATATTAGGCCATGGTACCGGTTGTAATGTTTTCTAGAAATGACTAGTTTTTATGGTGACGGTTTGTTCATTTCATATTACACTGAATGTTATTTTAGCCAAAAAATAAACAATACTTTAAAAACTATATATTTTCATTTTGAAATGGGTTTAAAAATATTAGAAAATGGTGACTCAAGGTATTGAAATAGTGGTTTATTATTCGGGAGTTATGGAATTATGTTCATCCAAAAGTGTACGAGCTTTAAGTTATTCTGTGATCTATATCATAAGATATGACAATCCTGTACTGATCATGGTTAGGCATACCTTCCTGAAGATGTCCTGGTTTATATTGACGGTTTGTGGAACAATATGTTTCCTGGCATTTTCTCTTTGCTGCTTTAGTATTTTGGTGTCATACTATTAAAACAAGACGGTAACAAAACTATTAGACACATACACAAATGTAAACAGTTGGCTGGATATTCAAAGCAATTACATGGGCATAATTTTAATAGATGATTGAAGATCTCGTTCCTTAACCCACGTATATATAAATGTCCCCCCTCCCTACCCTACCCTTAATACTCTGTTTTGAATTGAGGTGCTTGGCTACTATTTATATATATATAATATATATATACACACATCTACATCTGGTTATATATATATATACAATCTATTTTGAAGAGCCATATTAGTTTGTTAATATACCTATTGAGGCTACCCCTCTATTCTGTATACATATACCTCAAATCGGATGGTCATAATATCGGCCTGCTTCTGTTTTTCAGACTGGGCGAGTTTATGCTGCAGTAGTTCTGCCTCGGCAGTTTTCTCGGCAATGGTCTTCTGGAGCAATGCTCTATCTGCTGCAGCTATAGTTAGGAAAGCGGGGGTGTTACAGGACAAATTCTAATGGAATTACAGAATTTATATTGCCATGTCGAATAAATTTATTTATTTTAAAGTTAGCTTTGTTAGAAGATACACTGCTCAATACTTCCATACTTTGACTGGACGCTAGCCAGTGTCGGATTTAGATGTTGAGAGGCCCTAGGTTATTCGACTTGTGAGGCCCCTCCTTATGACGGCATAAAACAAAATTGTGCACCTTGGCCGGAGCCCCCTGAGATTTTGAGGCCCTAGGCTTTAGCTTGCAAAGCCTAGGTTAATCTGGCACTGGCACCAGTAAGCACAATATGAACCTATATTTTGAATTTCCACCGTCAAGCTTGATAGTACTCATATCTACCCAAATTAATTAACAAATTAAATGAATAAAACGATGATGGCCAAAATAGGTGGATTTGATACAAACATTGGAGAAAAGAAATAGTGTGGTATTTGTGTGTGTGTGCTGTTTATTTTGATTTTTAAGAAAAGTAATTATAGCATAATAAAATCAATATGAATTAAATGAGTATATTTATGTCCGAGATGTGAAGCAAGCATGACTAGTCAAGTAACGGTAACAAACTGAAATCCTGTCTTCCGGGTAGCAGAGTATAATATAATAAGAAACGGATTCTAAGCACGTGTTACCGAATAGAAATTTAACTTCATGGAATTATACTTGGACAGGGCTCACGATGTGTTCACTGATCAAATTCTCTACTTTTGAGTCATGAATACAATTGTTGGTAATACTTTATCACCTGGCGAGGTTCAGCATAATAAATATGATTATCTAACTTGTAAATACCTGCTCTGCTTTACGTTGCTAATTTATATCTGTTATTTGTTCACCTGGCAGTTCTTTTCCATAAAAGGTTTATTCGAAAATAATCCAATATTTGTTTATTACTAATTCAATGTTAATGTTGGAGAAGGCACTAACCAGTTTGCTTGACTTCCTCCTTGGCGTCCTCTATCTCAACCTTCAGGACTTCTCGGAGCTCCTCTACCTGGTCTTTGGTCCTCGTCAGTTCACACTGGTGAGCCTGTAAACCCAATCCAAACCCTTACATTCTTTTTGTGATAAATGTTTATTAAAGCTGCATAGTCCGATGAAGTATCAAAGTTTCAAAACCAAAACAATTATCTAGATTTGATTCTATATATTTAACTTAGAGATACTGATACACTTATTAAACATTTGTTGATGCATAGAAGAGTCGATTTAATAGAATATGTTAGTGCAGAAGCCTATGGTGTGGGAGTGTTGGCATGCTTGCCAAAACTAATTTTACATGTTTGCACTTCAAATATCTCAAAACTTTGGCATTTAAAATCAAAGTTACTTCCAAGTAAAGTAGATAATGATAAATCTAATATATTTGCCTCAGAAAAATGACAAACTTAGAACCATCGGACTAAACAACTTTAATCTGAATATAGCATTTTTCAGTGGTGGGGAACTACTTGTCTTCCAGTCAGTAATATTGAGTTATTGACACAAGTGGATATATCATTAAAAAATGTGTGTGTGTGTGTGGGGGGGGGGGGGGGGGAAGACCGTATATTGTAGTCATTGACCTACAAAGTTAATACTTGTTGCTTGGCAATAATAAGAAAGAGCAAGGTTTGCTCAATATCATGATAATGTGACTAGTGGGATATCAGGTCATGGTGCTAGTCGCCTAATCTAGTGGGACAGCATTATCTATAAGTGCACTGTATATATCATGATATGACCTTGGATGTTGCCAGGACATGAGACCCCAACAAAGGAAAATCTCCCATTTTATGTACTATACCCATTTAAAATATGACCGTCCGAGCAGATCTTGAGGCGGTATTGACCAGACGCAGCTGGTATCAAGGGGCGTAATCGATTAACACGCCACGGGCGATTCAGGTCACCCGAGTTGCTGGAATCGAACACCGCGAGTGGAGTTGACAAAAACATGTGCCGTGTGCAAAACGACCCAACCCCAGTAACCCACCTCTTGGCTGGGGTTTGCTAGGAACGATGACGTCACATTTGTGCTGGTACCGTCCTGCATCATAATAGCTACCAGTACCAGTCCTACATGTTTTTTGGGGGGTCATTCCACAGATTAATGAAGTGGAAATATAACTAAACTATGCAATCATAAAATACTTTAAATCCTATTTTGCTGTAGCTATATCGGTTATTTAACAAAAATAAAAAAGTTTTGGATTAAGCCACCATTTTGTCCACCCCGAGCGTCGAGAAGCGTATTCGATTATTCAACCCGAGTCTGTAGGATGTGCGCATGCGCCAAAAGTGACTTGGGTGACCCGAGTTGATTAATCGATTAAGCCCCAGTCACACCTGAGTACTGAGTACCTGACTCCACCGGAAAAAGAATTTTCTATTCCGGTGCTGTCCGGTGACAAAATGTATCGAAATGGAGCGTAATTGGGTCAACTGCCGCCAGACGAAACAAACACCAACGGACAAGTACCGGACATGTACCGGACGAGAACCAGATGAAACGAACACCAACGGACAAGTACCGTACGTGTACCGGACGAGAACCGGACAAAACAAACACCAATGGACAAGTACCGTACATGTACCGGATGAGAACCGGATGGACCGACCATCAACCGGACACGTACCGGACTAGTCAAAATGTAGAACATTCATAGGCATTTATTGGTTATTTAAGACCCCAGTCACACGAGGCCTGCATTTGCTTACGATCGATCCGCGAGCATTTTGCTATTAAATTACGACCACCTTACGACTAATCGCCGAGTGTTCTGCGAGCGAGCGCCGACTGATCGCCAACCATTTCGGCTTTTTTTGGTCGCAAGGAGATTGTCGCTGCAGCACCGACAATCTGCTTGCGACCTCTGGCGTCTCCACCGATCGCCGACTGATCTGCGACCATTCGCCGACCGATCACTGACTGATCTGCGACCATAGTAGCTGTATTCAAGCATCACACGAGGCTTGCGTTCGCTTACGATCGATTCGTGAGCATTTTGCAGTTAAATTACGACCACCTTACGACTAATCGCCGAGTGATCGCCGACTGACGCGATGTGGCATGTGTACGATGACGTCACAATGTCGCCTGGCGCATCATTGTCGACATGGCGACGTATTAAAATAGTTTGTAACAAATTGTTTCAATTTAGTCGCAAGGAACTCGCAAGCTTTTGGTCAGCAAGTGATCGCAAGCGAACGCAGCCCGTCGTGTGACTGGGGCTTAAGTCAGGTTATGGGGCTGTCACATTAGGGTTTTTTGCGGGAGCGTATGGCGGCGTATGCGCGTTACGTCATATACGTCGGCATACGCCATATACGCTACTCATACGCTACTCATACGCCCGCCAGATTGTTCGGCTCTTATATGATGCTTCTTATGAGGGGCATTCGCCGCCATGACGCTTTCGGACATTAATTTGCACGTCACCCGTCCCCCATTTTTTTCGCTTTGTTGCATGACTATAAAAAAAAAAAAAAAATCCTCGACCTACGGGGGTGGGGGGCGCCGGGGGGGATGGGCCGGGGAGGGGGGCGGTATGGTTCTTACGCAACACGTACGCCTGATGCATACGGCCCTTCATTACGCTCCTCGTAAGCTGGGGGGGGTTTTTTGCCGGGGTAAAGTTTTGGGGGACGCCCGGGGCCCCTTGGGTTACCGTCGTCAACTTGGTCAGGGGGGGTTTTGCAGCGTACGCAGAAATTATGAGGCATACGCCGCCATACGCTTTCATAAATCCGTCCGTCCCCATTTTTTTGTGCATGCTAAAAAAATCTCGACCTACGGGGGCGTATGGTTCTTACGCAACACATACGCTGAGCATACGCCATCATACGCTCCTCGTAAGCTGGGGGTATGCCGGCGTATGCTAGGGGTACGCCGGCGTACGCTACTCGTACGCTCAACTTGCGTCACGGGCGTATGCAGCGTACGCAGAACCTACGCGTTGCGTATGAGAGTGTATGAAAAGCGTATGGCGGCGTATGCCCGACCTATGGTCTCGGTATATAAAGGCGACCCACGCCATTCCTTCGGTCATTCCTGCTCTGCTGCTCATACAGGATGGATGCCCAGGCACTGCAAGTACAGTTCCAACTTTTCTACAGAGTTGCCCTTTATCACCATGAGCTTACTCTATTCCTCATGGTTCTTCTGGCGTCCCGTATCGAGAGACGAAGGAGGAGGGAGTGGCGGCGACGATCAGTGTGGGTCAGACCCTGGATTGGGAGGCGGCCACAGTTTGGCTTGTTCGACAAGCTGATGGTCGAGCTCCGCAGCGAGGACACCGCGTCGTTTGTGAACTTCATGCGGCTGCCTCCCCAGTTGTTTGACGAGATTGTGGCGCGAGTGGGACCCAGGATCGCCAAAAAACGGACCACATTCAGGGTGCCGCTCGACCCGGCGCTGAAAATAGCACTTACTCTGCGGCACCTGGCATCTGGCACAAAATACTCCTCCATGAAGTTTGGGTGGAGGGTGCCCCACAACACACAGTCGCTGATAGTGCGTGAAGTCTGTAAGGCCATCGTCGACGAGTACATGGCCGAGGTCATGACGTGTCCGACGACTCCAGAAGGGTGGCGTGCCGTCGCGGACCTCTTTTCAGAGAGGTGGAACTTCCCCCATACCTGTGGCGCTCTGGATGGGAAGCACATCGCCTGCCGGTGCCCTCCAAAGAGTGGGTCGCTCTACTACAACTACAAGGGCTTTTTCTCCGTGGTCCTGTTGGCGCTTGTAGATGCGGATTACAAATTTATCTGGGCAGATATTGGCGGTTTGGGCTCCGCGTCCGATGCCCAGATTTACAACGCCTCCGAGCTGAAGGCGGGCACAGAAGGTGGCACCATCGGCTTTCCGAACCCTGAACCGCTCGTCGACGGCCAGAAGGATGTGCCGTATTTTCTGATCGGTGACGACGCCTTTGCCCTGCGGCCGACCATGATGAAGCCGTACGGCAAGAGGGGCTTGACCAATGACGAGCGACTCTTCAACTACCGGCTTTCCCGAGCTAGGAGAGTGGTGGAGAATGCCTTTGGCATTCTAGCCAACCGCTTCCAAGTGCTCCTGACGACTATGCAGCACCACCCCTCCAACGTGAAGATCATCGTCAAGGCGTGCATGGTTCTGCACAACCTCATGAGGACACGCTACCCAGCGCTACAGAACATGCAGCTGGATCGTCCCGAGACAGCCACCAACAACTTTGTGCCTGGAGGTTGGCGAGAGGGCCACAACCTTCCTGACATTAACGTTGTACCTGTTAACCCCAACACCGCGTCCAAGCTAGGAAAGGAACAGCGCAATCTAATTAAAGACTGGGTCGTCTCACCCGCCGGAGCACTGGCATGGCAAGACAGGATGATCTGACAAAACATTTTATCAGTCTGTATGCGCTGTGTCTGTCTACTGTTTTTGCAAACATGTCTGTGATGTTGTGACATGTCTCCTGTTATATGAGATGCTAATATGTTTATATGTCTAGTATAAAATAAACGATATCATTTTATAGATATGAAAACACAATTTTACATGTCTGTTACGTTCTTTCGCTCCCTAATTTAAAGTCATCTAGTTAATGTAATTGTAATGAATCTCCTCTCTTTTTACATGAATTAATCTTTTACATACATACTAAGAACACAGGGAAAAATAGAGTGACACAGAGACAGAAAGGGGGAGACGAGTTAAGGGAGGAGGGAGGGAGGGAGGGAGGGGGAGAAGAGATAGAGGGAGGGAGGGATGGAGGAGAGGGAGGAAGAGAGATAGAGAGGGAGGAAGAGAGATAGAGAGAGGGAGGAAGAGAGATAGAGAGGGAGGAAGAGAGATAGAGAGAGGGAGGAAGAGAGATAGAGAGAGGGAGGAAGAGAGAGGCAGATAGATAGGGAGGAAGGATAGAGAGAGCAAGAGAGAGAGGAGAAGA
Organism: Branchipolynoe longqiensis; assembly: GCA_030323885.1. Taxonomy (NCBI): domain Eukaryota; kingdom Metazoa; phylum Annelida; class Polychaeta; order Phyllodocida; family Polynoidae; genus Branchipolynoe; species Branchipolynoe longqiensis. The sequence goes on from CM059187.1 coordinate 74,651,384, forward strand.
GAGATAAGAGAGAGGGAGGAAGAGAGATAGAGAGAGGGAGGAAGAGAGATAGAGAGAGGGAGGAAGAGATAGAGAGAGAGGAAGAGAGAGAGGAAGAGAGATAGAGAGGGAGGAAGAGAGATAGAGAGGGAGATAGATAGGAAGAGATAGAGGGAGATAGAGAGGGAGGAAGAGAGATAGAGAGAGGGAGGAAGAGAGATAGAGAGGGAGGAAGAGAGATAGAGAGGGAGGAAGAGAGATAGAGAGAGGAAGAGAGATAGAGAGAGAGGAAGAGAGATAGAGAGAGGCAGGAAGAGAGATAGAGAGAGGCAGGAAGAGAGAGAGAGAAGGAGGAAAGGGAGAAAGGGGAAGGAGAAACATTATTATAAATATTTTAAATTTAAAGTTTTTATTTATGTTTTAATTTTAATGTTAATTGTACTTTAATATATAACAATTAAATGATGGCATGCCTTTACTGAACACGGACACAAAAATTAAAAGTGACAGTGTATTTATTGAAACATCTTGACATACATACAAATAAATAAATAAGATAACTAAGACTACATATATACATATATACACATACAATCACTTCCCGTTGGCATCAGCTGGCGACTGTGAGGCTGAGGCGAATAAGTCCAAATTTGACCCTAACATCCCCGATATCCCGGATAACCCCGACAAGTTTAAGAGCCCCTCCGGGCTGGCCGACTCAGACAAGTTCACTTCGGGGTCGGCGCGTGTCGGAGTCACCATGTTTGTGGCAGCGCCAATCCCTGGCCATGGCGGACCCACAGTGGGCGGAGCACCCCCGCGCACCACAACTATAGGAGAGCCCCTCGTGTGCGCCACCATTCCTAAAGTCCGTACTTGTGCGGTTTGCAGTGGTAACGGCCGTACCACTGGCGGAGCTGGAGGCAGAGGCTGAAGACTTGGCAGACTTGGCGGGTGTGGCAGTGGCTGATGAAGACTGTGTGGCCCGCCCATATAGCGGTCCACATACTCGTGTGTCTGCGCATGCCACTGGTGGGGTTGAGGCTGGTATGCCTGACTTGCAGGTGCAGGAGCAGGAGCAGGAGCAGGACCAGCCCCACAAACCACCGGTGCCACGAATATTCCTTCCTCCTCCAGATGGTGCGACACCATGCGGTTGAGTGCACCGCAAATGGACACAAACCGCTCCTCTGGCATCGTGAGGATCATGTCCCGCATATAGTTGGCGAATGCCACTCGCTTCGTCACCGTCGGTGGAGGTGGAGGAGGCGGCTGCATCACCTTGAGGATGTCGGCAGACTCATCGAACCTCTTGTGGATGGCAGCGAGGAGGTTGTTGTCGACTGGGGCAGATCGCTTCCCTCTCCCCTTTCCCCGCTCTTGGGATGTAGCGGGAGGAGTGGGTGGAAGATCCTCGTCCATCGCCACCTCCACATCGGTCCCGACATTCTCCTCCATGCTCAGATCGAGCTGCGGAGCCGCGACAGGAGTGGCCAACTGCAAGACAAAATCATAACATAACATAAGTAACATGAATGCAAATCGATATTTCGACAAAAGACACGACAAGTCAACAGTAAATCAAAAATATATAAAGCAAAAATAATTAACGTTAAATGCAAACATGGATTTATAACGATTATATCACGATACATCTATTGTCAATATCTCGATTTAAGAACAACTACACAACAACTCAACATTAAAGAAATAAATAACATTAACAAATTACTAGAATATTAGATGTTGCTAGGACGTAAAACAACAACAAACAAACAAACATAAATACAACAAAAGCATAACATAACAAACTTAGAATACGAGCGGTTTTACGAGAATACTAACGGCTGCACTTGTCAGAACGATAAAAGATTATGTACTTACACTCCTGCAGGGCTCCGGTCGGTGACGGACGACGGACCGCAGGAACCCGAACTTGCGCAGGATCCACTGCTCCCGCTCAGTCAGGTCAGCGGCTCCGTCCCCGCTCTTTTTCTTGTGGAGCCGCGTGTTCGTGTCCCTGAGTGACTTGAACCATTTCTGGAGATGGACTGTTGTGGTCCCCAGAAGTGTCGCCTGGTCCTCCCACATCTTGGCCTTTCTGTCTGAGCGGCGGTAATCCGAGAGCTTCATATTCCACATGATGGGGTTCTCCTGGAGGAAGTCCAACATCTGATCCTCCTTGAAGACCGACAGAGAACAGTCGCTCTTCTTGGCCCTCCGTCTCTTTGACGTGCCGATGGCACCGGTGCTGGTGGAGGCGGTGGTGGCGGCGGTGGTGGCGGCGGAGGCAGCGGACGACGCCCGTGAGCTGCCCCGAGAGGCAGGAGATGGCGAGCTGGAGCGGGGACGCCAGCGTTGCGTCGTCGACCTCTCCACTTCCATCTCCAGCTCCTCCAGTGGAGAGTGGTGTTCTGGAGAGTAGTGTTCTGGAGAGTGGTGTTCTGGAGAGTGGTGTGGAGAGTGGCGAGGTGGCGAGGCAGGTGAGGAGGCTGGTGATGGAGAGCATTGTAACAAAGTCTGCCTCTTTCTGCCTCTCCCATGGCCTAGTCCTCCTCCTGTAGTTACAGCAGCTCTGGAGGCTGGTGTAGTAGCAGTAGTACTGGTAGTAGTAGTAGTAGTAGTAGCAGTAGCAGAAGCAGCAGCAGCAGCAGTGGTGTTCCTCTTAGCAGGCATGGTGGCAGAGTGAGGGGAGCCTGTTGCTGCAGGCTATATATACCCAGGAGCCACCAAGCGGCGGACCGCGGAGAGATAACATAGGTCGCGCATAGGTTTCGCATACGCTCCTCACACGCTCCTCATACGCTCCTAAAATGTTCATACGCTCCGCATACGTTCCTCATACGCTCCACTTGCCAATCAAAACCGTCACGCTCCTCATAGGTCCCCCATACGCTCAAACCCACCCGAAAGTTCACCGAAGGTCATCATAGGCCGGCACCAGCACGGCTTACGTAGGTTTTCAATACGCTCCCGCCATACGCCGTAATGTGACAGGGCCTTTACAATTATTTTAAATATCACTCATTATCAGAGTGCTTTTGGCCACCATCAACTATGCAAAATATCACAACAGTCCTTATTACGCATTATCCATTAGTTTGTTGCTGTACATCCTAGCAACATCTATGGTCATATCAGGAAGGTACAAACACAGTTACAACAACACTACTGAGTTAAAAACAGTCAGAACGAAGAACCTACATAGGCATTTATAGGTTATTTAAATCATATTACAAATATTTGAAATATCACTCATTATCAGAGTGCTTTTCTCCACCATCAACTATACACAATGTCACACCAGTTATTATGATATATCTTTAAATCTCGCCACAGGACAATTCCAGAAGCAAACCGGTCTTGTACGGATGGGTACCGGACACTTCAGTCTGGCGGTGTCTGGTAAAAGTTTTGAACCCGTTCAAAACTTGTACCGGACACCGCCGGATGGGTACCTGACATGTACCAGACATTGCCATATATCACCGGACAGTCTCCGGTTCATGTCCGGTTCCCCAGTCCGGTAAGGTGTGACTGGGCCTTTACACCCACTGTGGCCAGAAGCCACTCACAGGTGGCGCCGTAGTGGCAGAAGCAGGAACTAACTCCTATGACAGTAGGATAGGAGGTAATAATTAATGTATAGAAGAGAACTGATAAGTAGTAGTGTCCTTGTTTTTATTCCCATAATAGATTATAAAACATATATATAACTTATACATATAAGTTATATATATAACAAATATACAGATATACAGAACTTATGTGAAAACTAGTATTTGTAAGTTGCAGAGTTAAAGAGTTCCCAACATATTATCGTACTCTAGATAGCTATAACATGTCCATTGTTTTTGCTTACCATTTCCATGTCTTTGACAGTGTCCTTAAGAGTCACCAACTCTTTTCTCAGTTGGCGGTTTTCATCTGAAGAGGAAGATTTCTTTTCTATTTTAAATAATTTTTATTTATTTTAATGTCCATTATTATTCGAAGATAGTCATGTAATCGTATAATTTGACTTAAAATATATTTATTTTACGAAAGATTAGTTGTAAATCCACTTGCCTTCAATAGTTACCCGTTTGGACAAGACTTCTTGCAAAGTAGATATCCTGCTATTGCACTCTTGTATTTCTGTATTTTAAAGATAAATCAAACGATTGGAGAACTGGGGTGGTTTTATCTGCCCAATCTTTGGAATAATTCATTCTTATTATAAGTTACTAACGTGTAAATGCGAGAAATTCACCACAATTAAAGTAAGGGGAACCACCCACGACCCAGTAGCCGTGGATACATGGTAATATCAGCAACAAGACACCAAACTGGGCAATAAATTCAGGGATGAAAGTGGTCTCCGGGGGAAAAAAAGCGGAAATATGGATATTCTCCCATAGGTTTAGCATGTCAGGTAATCGCTGAAAATTCCCAGAAGTCAGGTTTCATATATATTGGTATACGCTGATAGTGCTGCGGTGTTTGAAGCAAGTATTAGTAGTATATGCTGATAGTGCTGCGCCGTTTGAAGCATTTATTAGTAGTATCCGCTGATGGTGCTGCAGCATAAAACAACGTATTTGTAGGGCCTATATGTTGATCCTGCTGCGGGATTGCAGTAGGTACAGGAACAATCTCGGAATTCCGCGAAATCGCGGAGATCTTTCATCCCTGAATAATTATATCAGAACGCATTTACTGTACAATATTCACCTGCATTTTTTAACTGATCAGCTTCTTTTAATTCTGAAATTTCCTTATTCAATCTGGAAACGCCTTGTTGTGACTGAATATTTTCACGGTATGTGCAGTACACTTGCTGGTAATATAGAAAAAATAAATAACATACAGGACGTCATACGAGATGGAATATTATAAGTTATTTAGGCATTTCAAAAGAACTTATTAGTAAGCAATTGTTGAGTAGCAAATATAAATAGTCGCCTATCGGTATTGAAAATTTAATTATATTGACCGATTTTCCAAAACTATTGGATATGCACTGTCAGGCCATTTCAAGGTACCAATATAGAGCCCATTCAGTAGAGAGCAAAATCACTCCACCTAGCTACAAATATACTCAGGGTTGAAGGCATGTTGGGCCTAATTTACTTCTTACTCGGTAAATATAAGCCGACCAAAGAACTGTACCCCAGAAATATGTAATCTAACACTTGGGTTTCCGGATTTTATTGCTTTCTCAACTATCAATTATATTGTGTCGTGTGGAAATAGTAAACATAAGCGGCATATATCCACCTGTTAAATATATATCTATAAATACAGAAAGAACTAGTAATGTGGTTATGAACATACCTTTTGCCAACAACTGATCCCTTCTATCAGTTCATTCAGATCAGCTTGCGTTGTTTCACCGTGTTTGTCCATTTTGGAAGTCATACTAATTTAACAAATTAACAAATTAATTTATGCGGTTGCATATTACATATGGATGTGCAGGTAGGTAGATAAGCAATAGACCATTTTCAGACAATTGGAAGTAGAGAATTGTGCATAAAAAACAGTGTGCTCAGGTAAATGAATTAATAAGCAGGTTTACTTTACAATATAAATATAGTATTAAAATTTAAAGCAACAAGAAAATCGAAATATTTATCCAGTTTTAATTCTACATGACTAAGCTAAGTATCTAAACTAAGATACTAATACACGTATTAAGCATTTGCTGGTGCATAGAAGGGAATATACTAAGTCAATTTAATTTAAACTGCATGCTGAAGCTTATATTGCCCAGTAGGCCTATTTCAATGTGCATGCCAAATTGATATAGAATGTTTTCACTTCAAATAGATCTAAATTGAGCCTTTTATATTACAATAAATTCGCTTCAAACTAAGCGATCAAACTAATATATTTGTCTGAAAATATGACAGAAATTCAAAAACCATCGGACTAGGTTGAGTGCACATCACAATTTAAAACTGCAAAGAAAATGATGCGAATTTGTATATTAAAATTATATATAGGCCCTATTTACAGGGGAGGATTAATATTTTTTAGAATGCTCTAGATACAAGAATGACTTGCATGGTATGACAAAGAGGTAAATAAAACATGCATTTGGGGATAATAGAGGCCTATAATGATACATGTGGATTTTGAAAGATGGTGTTATTTTCAATAAATGCAATAAGTAGGCCTATATACATTATTTAGTAATTCAGGCAAGATCAGCATCAAAGAAACGCTTCTATTCTGTGAATCACTAAGTTTGAAGCACGTATTAGTAGTATACGCTGAGTGCTACGGCGTTTGGAGTATTTATTACTAGTATACGCTGACAGTGCTGAGGCATCATCTGCACCACATATTAGTATACCCTGATGGTGCTGCGGCATTGAAAAACCCCGGAAATCCGCGAAATCGCAGAGATCATTCATCCTTGAGTGCTGCATTTTCTCCATGTGGCTGGGCCAGACGACCAGAAAGTGTTTGCAAACCTGGAATTCTGATCAGACCAAGAGGACAAGGTTGAACCACTTGTTAAAGCGTTCCGGGAGTGCTGCACTGGCAGAGCGAACATAATAATTACAAGGTATCGCTTCAACACACTTAACCAGGGAAGTGAAAATGCCAGTACATACATAAGGGCACTGCGTGACTGTATTAAGGACTGTGACTATGGTGCAACGGAGAACAGTCTATTACGTGACCAGATTGTAGCAGGGGTCAAAAGTACAGAGCTACACAACAAACTACTACAGACAGCCGATCTCACGCTGCAGAAGTGCATAGACATTTGTCACCTAAGTGAGTTCAACACCGCACAGCTGGAGGAGAAAGTAGAGCACGGATTAAAAGAAGTGGATTATGTATCAAGGAACAATGGCACATTTGCTCCCCGTACAGTGGCGCCATCTTGGAGAGGCCGTGCCGGACCAAACAATAATAACAACATGAGCCGCATGCCATGCGGCAACTGCGGATTCCAGCATCAGAAGAGTCGGTGTGCAGCGCGAGGCAAAATGTGCAGCACGTACCGCAAAATCAGGACATTTTGTAAAGGTATGCCACAGCAGACCTTCGCCTGTACACGATCTGATGATGGGAACACGTGAAACAGATGCGGATACAGGAGCGACTGGTGCTGTCCAAGTAGACTACCTCGATGCAGATCTATTCAGAGAAATATCAAGTGTGGAGGAAGACCAACTCCGACTATGGTACGAAGACATCAGGATCGGAAACCAAGCAGTGAGATTCAAGATCAACACAGGATCGGAGGCTAATCTAATACCTCGCGACATCTTCAACAAACTACAGAATGTGACTCTGACCAAACCCAAGTGTAGGTTAGTAACCTACTCTGGGCATTGGATTGTACCAGGCGGAGAGGCGATCTTGGAGGTAAACGGACGTCAGGTCAAGTTTCAAGTCATGCATCATGGGCATCCGATCCTGGGAAACAAAGCCTGCATGGAATTGAACATGCTCGCCAGAGTCTACGCGGGATCAAAGCCAACGTCAATGAACAATAACTACGAGTCAACAAATGGGTGTCTTAGCGTGCATGCCAAAGCAATAGTGAGCAATTATAACGATGTATTCACAAGTCTAGGCCTCATTAAAACAAATGCCATGATACATGTTGATCCCGAGATAATACCCATAGTAGATCCACCACGGAGAATCCCCTATGCCATACATGATCGAGTACACGATGAGCTTCAAAGTATGTTGAAATTGGGTGTGATAGGAGAGCAACACGAACCAACCAGTTGGGTGAACTCGATTACAATAGTGCAAAAGCCGAACAAGTTGCGTATATATGTTTAGACCCAACACAGCTCAATCAGGCTATATTACGTGGGCGACACCCAACCAAAACCATCGACGAAATCATAGCCAACACATCCAATGTTCAGTACTTCTCGGAACTTGATGCCCAGTCTGGATATTGGCAAATCCAACTTAACCCAGATAGTTTGCGCCTCTGCACATTTAACACGGCATGGGGACGATTCCGATACACACGGCTGCCATTTGGCATAAAAACAGCCGGGGAGATGCAGCGTATTCTTGGGGATTTGCCGGGTGTGGGTGTTGTCACCGCCGACATTCTTATATACGGGTCTACAATAGAAGAGCATGATCAAAGGTTTCAAGCAGTGCTAGAACGAGCAAGGTCAGTTAATTTAAAATTAAATCCGGATAAGTCTAAAATCTGTCAAATTCAAGTATCATACGTAGGACATGTACTAACACAGGAGAGGGTCAAACCAGACCCAACCAGGGTGCAGGCAATCATAGCCTGCGCCAAATGACAAATCAGGGAATGGTCGGATATGTACACAAATTCATACCAAACATGTCAGAAATCGCCAAACCATTGCGTACGCTCCTGACCAAGGACATCGCTTGGCATTGGCAATCTGAACAAGAAACAGCGTTCCAAACACTAAAGCAATAGCTCAGAACATCACCGGTACTATCGTATTACAATGTAAAAAAACCTATAACACTACAGGTAGATGCTTGCCAATCAGGGCTCGGTGCAGTGCTCATGCAAGACCACAAACCTGTGGCAGTGTCATCAAGAGCGTTGGACCAGGCCAAAAGTAAATATGCTGTCATCGAAAAAGAGATGCTGGCGATTTGCTTTGGCTGCCAGCGGTTCCATGACTATATGTACGACAAAGAGATGCCCTATCCCGCGTGCACAGCATCACACTAAAACTGCACAACCTATTCGATGACAACTTCAGCGTATCAAAAATAACCACAACATCCAACATCATGCTAGAAATAAGAGCAGAGTATCAAACAGATAAGGTAATGAACGAACTGATGAGTCAGATCAAGTAAGGCTGGTCAACACCCAAAACCCAGTTATTGCCAGCAATACACCCTTACCATGCACATAAAGATGAACTGTCCCTAGAGAACATTGTCCTTGTTAACGTAACAAGAATAATTGAAAAATAGAAATTCATCTTGATGTTCTGTATCTTAACTTAACCTTACTACTTTGTCTTACTCCTACTGGATGTCTTTGATATTGGCGAATTCCAGGGTAACCGTAACCGGCCTGCTGAGTCAACAGGATAGAAAACGTCACTCAAATTCCCCGTTTGTTTATGTAGCCATGGCGTAACCACAGTTTCCCTACCCTAACTGGATGCCTCCCCATAGAAACGTAGTCTCCTGCCAGCATCTCACCAGCTCTTTAAGCCAGTTCTCCTCTGCATCTCGGACCAACAAAGTAATGAAAGGAAATCAACTGGTAATACTAAGTAAGCTCACCAGCAAAGTACTGGAAATACTACAAGAAACACATCTGGGTATGACCAAAACGAAACAACTTGCGACAGACACTGTATTTTGGCCTAACATAACCACACACATATCTAACAGAGTAGAAAGATGCACAATATGCCAAGACAACTGAAAAAACCTGCACACAGAACCCATGATAACTCACACAATACAATGTATTCCATACAACAAAATAGGAACCGATCTCTTTGAAATAGACAACAAAGTATATCATAACAGTCGACTGTTATTCCAAATATCCCGAGATAGATCTCTTAAATGACATATCTTCAAAATCCCATCAAGTCATTGAAACAAAATTTTGCCCAACATGGCATACTACGGTTTGTTATGTCTGACAACGGTCCACAATTCCGAAGCCACGAATATAAGCTGTTCGCACAAAACTACAACTTCACACCACTCTACTCGAGCCCCCAATACCCAAAAAGCAATGGGCAAAATCAAGTGCTTCGTACAAACAATAAAACACATGATAAAAAAATGCCAACGAAAACAAAGACATCGAACTTGCACAGTTAAATTACAGAAACACACCCCTCCCCATCATAAACGCTTCACCCTCGCAGCTTCTCATGAGCAGACACCTTCAATCACGAATACCGATACACCCCACCAACCTCAAACCAAAAACACAACCAAACAAATCAAAACAGATCAAAATAACACAACAAAAACAAAAGCATTATCACGACACAAAATCAGGAAAAACTCACACAACACTCAACACAGGAGACAACATAGAGTACAGAAACCACAAAGGAATATGGATGTCAGGAAAGATCCTAAAACACGATGGCCCAACAGGCCGAGAATACAAACTAGTAGACAATAAAAACAACCACATAAAACGAAACAGAATGCCCATGGTCAAAACACCCAATGATGAATATATGACAGAAATAGCACCAAACTACCCAAAAGAAACCACTACAAATACCAAACCAGAAAACCAAGCACACAACCAAACAAACAACATAGATGCAAACGCAGAACAACCCGAAGCCAAACAAACACATGATGATGCACCAGACCCAGAGGTAAGAATATCCAGTTTCAGACGACGGATCAAACCAGTAATTAGGTTAGATCTATAAATACGACCACAAAACAACCACTGACATAATTGGCCCACCGTGCACAAGGAACAACTCAGACGATACAAATAAGTTAAAAACACTACAGCACACCTCACAGCTGAGTCACACTTGACTAAGCAAGCATATATATATATGCGCAAAATGAGGTGCACATAGAGAAAGATGCTATTGTAATGTTAGTCGATAAAAACTTTGTATATAAAATGTTGATATATATTGCACAATGTTGATTAAACATGCCGTAAAAAGCAATAAAATCTAGTTTTTTTTAAGGAATATTAAAAAATGTAAGGTGATGGGATATTTTTTTTGATACATTAGTTGATTAAGCAGGGGAAATTTCAGTCGCAGAGGACTGGTCTTCCTCATTCCACTGCTCCTTGCCCTATCCTAATAATGCTGAGCATCTGGCTAGGAAGCGACAAGTATCAATTTTTACGTCATTGGTTTGACTCGACCAGGATTCGAACCCATGATCCCACGATCTACCCACACATGAGACGGATGCTCTAACTCATTCGGCCATCCCGTCTTGTATTGTGGTGATCTACAAAAATGGACTTATATGTATCACACATGTGTACACCTACTAACCATAATGTCAACAAAGTACTCAAATAATATGATTTAAACCATTAAAGAGAATAAGCAAAGTTGTCATGTACATTGATATGGATAAAATACCTACATACAAAACCTGAATTTATGTAATATCAAGTATTAAGGTATAACATTAGTGAAACAGCTAGATGAGCAAAATAACAAACAAGAGAGGTAACCATAGAGCAACAATGTTTATTGTAAATTTAGAAATCAGAAATATGATGTACAAGATTTCTCAAACATTGTTAGGGGAAAGATGAGAAGTGTATTTGTATGCGTAGCAGTTGGTAGGGGACTGCCCATGCGCAGCTGGCCGGCAGAAGGAGTTTGATGAATAAAGTCAGTCTCTACTCAACCACCACCGTGTCCAGACTACCATTCATTACAGGTGGGGGGGGGTAGATAAAGGATTCACCCGGTACTCGCAGTGCACGGGTGAATACCAATCCTATATCAAAACGGTTGAAAAAGCGGGTTAATGAAATGAGAGCCTAATTTCACAATCTAAGAAGCAACATTTATTCTTTGTAGATGTCTTCATATTTACCCGCTACATTTGAGTTGAAAAATATAATAAATTAGCTAGTTTAATACGATTTAAAATTGAAATTGACGGCGTTCTATGGCCGCCATCTTGGATTTTTACATTCTCTCCCATTTCACCAAATCTGTGCCAATATATGTAGCCATTTGATCATGGAACCACAGTTTCTACTTCATGTTCCATACTAAAGCTAGTTTCGCCCGTATTTACACTACGTTGTCGTTCACCCGTGTACTACAAGTACCGGATGAATCTTTTATCTAGGTAGGTACCCTACAATCCGCCAGAGCGCCACTCTCCCCGGTCTGATAAAACTGGTACATGTCGGAAAAAGGCAACACACCTGAAGCATATGCACACTGCATTCATTGCCACATCCGTTTTTGAAGCGCCAAAGACTTCAGCACAGATAGACTATTTTCATTGTTGTATGACGTTTGAAAGGCATTTTACTAAGCCATTCAAGTCTTCAGATGCAAAAATCAGAGGTAAAACTGCCAGGAATGTGCATGTTAACTATCAGAATGTGAATCTTTAGCATTTTTTCTTCCTAAAAATGGTCATACAATGACTACAACAGGAATCGCAACTCTAGAATCTGGCAGCTAAAAGTTGGTGTCAGGCAGTTTTTACTGGATTCTCTAGGTCAGAATGTTATGGCTGGGGTGAGTGAGTCATCACACAGCCTATTATGCATCATCACAATGCATCTGCTCATCACCCAATTTTCATGCTCAATACATAGAAAACAGGTATATGAAAATGAATATGGTAGATTAAAAAATTAATATCCTCAAATAATAATAAATATTCATGATTATCGGCTGGAGCGAAAGTCAGGTAAATACTGTGATGTGCACATGCCTAATACTCATTGGATAATAGAGTAGAGCTTAGCGGATTACACCAATGTAAAGAGCTCATTCTAAAGGTTTTAAATACAAAGTTTCATGTTATTCTATAAACAACTCACCATTCTACAGACGCTAAACGGACATGGAGGTGGGAGTGATTGTATTATGGTTGCCATGGAAACGTACATTTTCCTGTGATCTAATTTTTGTATATCAGTTTTGATAAGCTGGGGTGATTTGCAATACGAAGAACCTTGGTGTGAAGTTTGATCAGGATCTGATCATTAATAAAGAAACTACAAAGAAATGTTAAAATTAGTCTATTTAACAGACCTAAATAAGGCACTTCTCTAATGCATTAGCTAATATTTTATATATTTACAAAAAATCTTAAATTCCACAAACTTCAAATGCACATATCTCATTCAATTTTTGGAATATCTTAAAAATTAAAAAATTTGGATGTTTGGAATAATTTGAAAATTTTAGTGGGGTACCTAATCTAGGGGGGGGGGGTGTAACTAATAATTCACTTGTTTCAATCTAACTCCAAAAGCGGACTGCTGCTGTAAAATTGGCTTAGCGGGACAGTTTCCCAAATAGAACTGAGATAATACGCAGCTAGAAGTTCAATCGTCAAGAATAAATCGATTAATCCCACCCTCGATTCCCAATGTTACACCCACCACCAGTGCCAGTGGCACTGACGATCGAGACTGAGTCTCAGCAGGGAGCGTGTATATAAACACGGTCTCAGTCTGGAGCAAGTCGAGGAGGGAATAATCTGGAGCAAAGTCGAGGAAGAAATAACTTATAATTAGGTGGCTATTACATTTAGACCTAAACTAATTTTTCTTAATTGAGAAGTTGCTATAGAAGGTATATTACTTTGAATGCGTGACAATTTGGTTAACATGATCCTTCCAGCAGTTTGCACCAAAAGCTTTATAAAAGTCAACGTGCCCAAACAGATCGTCTGCTCCACCATGTTGGTGTCTCAGCAATGTTATGATTCTAATATTATGTTGAAATATTTGTATCGATTAGAACGGTACTATATTCGCTATATATATGCGATCCCTTCTGGTAAATGGATGTGTCACATACTAATAAGGTATCATGTATTACAGTCAACAAAAGCACGCGAAATCTAAAAAGCAGTACGTTTTTCATTGAACATCGGTCGTAAGACACCGACTGATACCATGGCTGCCTGGGAGCGCTTATTTCGAAACTGTTTGTTGTAATTTTATACGGATTACAAATCGCCAAGCTAATAGGTATTTCTAACTAATCCATTTGAAATTTGCTGTGGTATGTAATTAATTCAAGAACATTTGGTTGGCATAAGATACGCATTCCTTATATTGTTGGCATTAATTTTGACTCGGTGAGTCGTGGTCGTGGTCGTAGACGTAAGCCGTGTTCACACACGCCGATGACACGGGCGTTAAGTCGCCTCAACTAGTTCGTCTCATGTAAGTCGACTCACATTGGCAGTGTGAACGCGACGCTGAGGCGGATTAGGGCTGAGGCGACTCAACTAGTTCGCCTCAAGTAAACCGCGTCGCGAGATGGCTTATATGAAGCGAACTAGCTAAGTCGGCTCATCTTGCTTGTGTGGACGGTAGTGGTTTACTTGAGTTGAGGCGGCTTAAGCACATCACACGCATGCGCAGTCAAGACCTGAGTTTGTTGATTTTCCAGTTGATCAAAAGCGCATATTATATAATTTGGTCTATGAAACTGCTAGCTGTGCACAGATATTTTTGTCATCATTTATTTTTAGGTTTTCACTGCCCAGCAGAAGTTTTGACCGTTCCAAAACAATACGATTCAGTCGATACATATCTAGGTCGAACCCACACTCTCTCGTGGTGACGTCGACTAACCGAAACTGGCACTGGTTAGTATGGACTTGCTCATGCACAGATATCGATTTCCGCCTTAAACCGCCCCAAATACTGCATGTGTGGACACGACACACTTTCACGCCTAGTTTGCCTCATCTAGTTTGCCTTATCTAGTTCGGCCTAAAGTTGTGTGTGTGAACACGGCTGTAGTCATAAGCCCTGTTCACACACGGGCGTTAATTCGCCTCAACTAGTTCGCCTTATCTAAGTCGACTCACATTGGCTGTGTGGACGCAACGCTGAGGCGAACTAGGGCTGAGTCGACTCATCTAGTTCGCCCCAAGTACACTGCGTCGCGAGGTAGTTTATATGAAGCGAACTAGCTTAAGTCGGCCCATCTTGCGTGTGTGGACACTAGCGGTTTACTTTAGGTGGCTTAAGCACGTCACACGCATGCACAGTCGAGCGCTGAGTTTGTTGATTTTCCGGTCGATCAAAAGCGCATATTATATATATTTGGTCTATGAAAGAGCTAGCTGTGCACAGATATTTTTTTCATCATTTTTTTTTAGGTTTTCACTGCCCAGCAGAAGTTTTGACCATTCCAAAACAATACGATTCAGATCTAGGTCAAACCCACACACTCTCGTGATGACGTCAACTAACCGAAACTGGCGCCGGTTTGGATGGTCGTGCTCATGCGTAACTAGCGACGTCCACCTTAAACTGCCCCAAGTACTGCATGTGTGTACTCGACACACTTTCACACCTAGTTTGACTCATCTATTTCGCCTTATCTAGTTCGGCCTAAAGTTGTGTGTGTGAACAGGGCTCTAGAGAAGGCTACTGACTCAGTAACTCAGACTTGTAAGTTGTAGTAGGGGTGAACTACAATGCAGTCTAAATACTGGCGAAAATAGCTTTAGTATGGAACATGAAGTACAGAGTTTGTAAACTGGGAGAGACTGCAAAAAGACAAGATGGCAGTGATAGAACGCCGTTGATTTCACTTTTAAATTCTATTAAACAACATGTTTTATTATATTTTTCAACTCAAAAGTAGCGGGTAAATATGAAGACGTATATATAAAGAATATATTTAGCTTCTTAAATTAAGAATTTATTGGCTCAGTTCATTTCCCCACCATGCTGAAATCTTTCGCCAGTTTTTATATAAGGTTGTTTTTCACCCCTACTGTAAGTATGGGGTGAATCTTTTATCTACTGATTAGGTAGATAAAAGATTCACCCCATACTATGTAAAAGCTGGCGAAGAATTTCGACATAGTGGGAAAATGAACTGAGCTGATGAATCCTTAATTTAAGAACACAATATATTATTCACATATATATTCATATTTACCCACTACTTTTGAGTTGAAAAATATAATAAAACATATACTTTAATGCACTTTAAAGGTGAAATTGATGGCGTTCTATTGCCATCATTTTATCTTTTTGCATTCTCTCCCATTTCACCAACTCTGTGCCGATATGATTAACCATTTGATACTGGAACCAGAAATGTTACTTCCTGTTCCATACTAAAGCCACTTTCGCCCGTATTTAGACTACGTTCTCGTCCAACCCTACTAGACGGGATGGCCGAATGAGTTAGAGCGTCCGTCGCCCGTGTTGGTAGACCATGAGATCGTGGGTTTGAGCACTGGTAGAGTCAAACCAATGACTTAAAAATTAATAGTTGTCACTTCCTAGCCAGGTGCTCGGCATTATTAGGATAGGGCAAGGACTGGTTGGCTCAGTGTCAGGATAATGTGACTGAGTGGGATATCAGGTCATAGTGATAGTGGCCTGGTCTCCCAGTGGGGCAGCACTATAAAGTTGCCATGAGTGCACACTGTCACAAGTTGGTACCCATCCTGATATGATCTTAGATGTTGTTAGGACGTAAAACAACAACAAACATGACCCCTACTAAAAGTATGGGGTGAATCTTTTACCTACTGAGTAGGCATACTGCCACAATTTGTGCAAACAATGAAATATTCACCCCCTACCCATATCCTGTCCCAGGAATGGAGCTGCGGGAGTAACTACTACAGACATATATTTGATCTACTACAGACAAAGATCACAGTGACAATAAATAATTTACCTTTTCTCTGTGACAGGACTGCTAGACAACCCTATATATTTTATTTTAAAAAGTGTTGCTTGGTTATGGAAATAACTGTCAATTTGCAATCTAATATAGTACATATATTGTTCAAACATGTATGATCTACCATAGCCTACTACTACTTTTGCAGTGAAGAATTTATGAAATCATGTAAATTAATAATACTATTACTAATAGACTTTAAAGGTCGATTCGAGAACATTCATTGGCTACCAACTTGTTTTTGTCTAAATTCTCTCCGATTTTCTCAACACTGTGCCAATATTATTTTGAATATAGATGAACATTGTACAACTCCCCAGCTTCTTCGTACTTGATTCATACCAACTAACCAATGCAGTTTTTGCTCAGATTTGGACATGGTTATCATTCACCCCCACTCTGGGCAGGGGCAAATTTGTATCAAATATGAATGATGTATGGCACTTGACAGTTCCTCTTCCCAATGAACTATGATTAATTGGGAGGTGGAACACATTTCTAATAAAATATAGTACGGTTTGTTTGATCCTCTAATTTCCTATTAAAAAGGTATTTTTAGCAATGTTCCAACGTGCTTGTAAATGATTTGATTTTCCGGATTGTTTAACTGTAGTAATACCTTACCTTGTGATGTTGGACAGGGTAAGGGCATTGGCTTGCTTCCTGTGCGGGAGATTTTGAGTTTGAACTTCGGCTGAGTCAAACCAATGACGTACAAAATTGATAGCTTGTCACTACCTTGCCTGGCACTCAGCATAACCAGGATAGGGTACGGACTGGTTTGCTTAGTCAGTATCAGGCTAATGTGATTGAGTGGGGTATTAGGTCGTGGTGCGGATGGGTCAGTTTTCGAATGGGGAAACACTATTATAAAGTTTCCATGAGTGTGCACTCTCACAAATCGGTAGGCCTACCTGTCCTGATATGACTTTTAATGTTGCCAGGACGTAAAGCCTCAACAAACATACTTTCTGATAGATTTCTATTGATGCTTTAGGAGACATTTAAGCGTAGTTAATTTATTTCACATGTGGAGTAAGTTGAAGCAACTACAGCAGCAGTACCGAGGGGTGGTAGGTCCTACTGATTATAGTGCATTTCATTTGATGTTGTATTTTTGGCACTACTAGTAGGTGTATGACCGTTTAAAAAAAATGTCATAGTTCAATTTACCATAAATGTAGCACATAGCACATAAATAGTGGAAATACTTATAGATGAGAATCTTCCGGAATTCTGGATTATTGATCTGCCCCAGGTTTTTTTCAGGATATGGTCATGATTTGCGACCATTCCGGCTTCTCCCGTCACTTTAGAAGTCCCAGAAATTCATGAAATATTTTCCTCTTTTTTCCCCCGAAGCCGTTCTCATCCAAGGAAGCGAACGAGCTGATCGGGCTGCGAATAGGGCTCTGAACTGTGATGCTGAACTGTGTCTGATCCCTCACTCTGATCTGAAGCCACTAATAGCCACCCACATCAAATCCAAATGGCAACATGAGAACATGAACATGGGATGAAAACATTAATAAATGCAACCAGAAAAGCAAAGAGTGATTGCGAAGAGAGAAAAGAGGAATTGACAGCATGGGCGGGAATACAGAAATAACAAGGACAGTGAAATGCTCTCGAATGATAGTCTGTATTGACGGGTCAGTGGAATGCAGCTAGGATAGTGCTACGATGGTAGTGGATGAAGCCTGACATGCAAAAAATGTCCGTTAATCCCTGATAGTGCTAAGCCTATGGGAGAATATCTGCGTTTTCACAAGACATTTCATGATTGTACAATGTAAGACAATAATTACTAGGATAACAGTTTTATTTTCAGTGTTTGATTATTTACAGATTCCTCGCCACAGATTTCCGGGGTGTTTTTTTGACAGATACCATCTTCATCCCTGTAATTAGAAAATTTCGAGAGCTAGCTGTTGCAGTGTTAGCTAAACCTGTGAGCCATATTCCAATGATTGTTCTGTAGGAGCCCCTAAAATATACTAGTTAAACAGCAACAAATATTCATCGGAATGAATGAATGAATGAAGTCTGAGGAAATTGTTGTGATGATAGGTATTTTTGAAGATGTAGGCTGCACCAAATATTACATACCTAGCAATCTGTAACTAGCTTAATAACCTGTCTTTCAGGAGAATACACTGCCGCTTCAATTATGTCGTTTGTGAAGATACCTCGTCGAACGGCACGATCAACAGCACCAAGCCTAAAGCGAAAACAAAAGAAGAAGCCAGTATGGGATGTAGGTCGATATTATGTTAATGTTGGTAAGGGGTGCATGCTTTATTTTAGGTTCGTTGTTACAAATAATGGTATAGCTCCGTATACATATATAAATACTTATGTTGCGGAAGCAACATGGTTAATTCGTGAACGAGGCAAAGCGACCCCGCACAGCACGTGACCCCAAACCCTCCTCTCCCCTCACTTCTCGCCTGGCACTTGTTCTGGCCACTTCTCTGCACTCTCACTCAACTACACCTTCATACTAGCAGGTGCCAGTCATGCCGTCGGGTAAACGCCTCGGCAGGCCGCCACTCCGCCACTAGCTCCGCTGGGCCTCACTTTGCAGAGCTGCCAGAGCGCTGGCTCCCCATGCACACAGGCATCAGGCTTGGTCTTCTCCGTCAATACAAGGGCCCGCCCCCGCAACCACAGGAGACCTTGCTACAGTGCTTGAGCTACAAAGAGAGGCTTTACAGATTACAAAAGAGCTCTCTGCCAGAGTCAATGCACTCGAGTGTATCGTCCCCGGCGCACTCTCACCAGGCCCAGTCCGAAGAACCACATATCATTCTTGAACAGCCAGCAATAGCTACGTACCAGCCCCCGCCCCCAGGGCACTGGTATTATCTATTCCCCACTGTCAACAGGAGGCCACAGCCACGCATACTACAGAAATGAGATATATATTGATCTATATAATTCCATATATAATTATCTATATATTCCTTGAATAAATATTGTCTCTAAACATGTTTGTCTCCTTTGTCCGAGTGATGCAAATTACGATACTGGTGAGCAAAAGTGACATTCAAGACAAGCACGCCAAATGTTAAAACCTACTGAAAATGTCGCAATAATTCACAATAATAAGTTAAATATGATTTATTATGTTCGTCCAATTGACTGTTTACGGGAATGTTCGTCACAAAACGGACACTAACAAAGTTTTGTTAATTTTAAATCGCTTTATTTCGATAAAGCAAGCGATGCTTAAAATTTCCATTAGATTGCTATTGCCATGGATATTGTCATTGAGACTGAAAGAAAAGAGGTGATTTTTATTTATTTGTGTTGTGTGTACCTTTAAACGTTCGTCACTGTGACAGGCACATCGGGTGACAAATGTTACCACATTTTTAAGACACTATAACTCCATAAGAAAGTAATTTTCCTTGCCATCTTTTTTTAGTATTGGTAATTAGGTTCTTATATATGCCTCTTGCACCCATGATCACTCCTTTAATGGATTTGATTTCATAGAAACTGTCACTCAATATTACTGTGCAGAAATGGCACGTTTTTGCTTAACATTTTGATGGTGTTTTTAGATGATATTTTAAGCTTTTAAATAAACACTCCAAAGTTTTCTGAGCTATGTCTCCTATCCATAAACTGTATATTAGACAAAAGATATGTGATAACAATGCACTGAAAGCTGTGCTAATATAACATGAAATGTAGGCGTCTGCTATCTCTGCAGTATCGTATTTTAACATATATTGTGTGGGCGGATGCGTGTGTGTGTGTGCGCGCGCCTTGAATCAGTGTAATTACAATATTTCTTTTAACTTATGGCGGATATATGGTATGAAAAAAAGTTTATCCTTTTATATTTGTTTCCTTTTTTACTCATTTTAGTTTTAATGTCTACATATCCAACTTAGATAGCTCAGTATTTATTATGCATTTTTTTGCTGGTTAGAATGTATAGCACTGTAGCAGTGTATAGTATGTCTGATGTCCAGGATTATGATGGGAAGCAGGCCATGAGGGCCAGCCACTACTCGATGTTGCTAGACAATGCGCCTTGAATCAGTGTAATTACAATATTTCTTTTAACTTATGGCTGATATATGGTATTAAAAAAAAGTGTTATTCTTTTATATTCGTTTCCTTTTTTACTCATTTTACAGTTTAGTGTAGAGCTGGGTGCATTTAATTTATAAACATGTATCTGAGCCTGTCTCAAAAGGTGATAACTCTTTTTTTTGTCCATTGTAACGATTGACACAAAACAGCACAGAAACGGATACACTGAAAACACAAGGACATTTGCTTCAAATCAATATGTATTCTATTGGGATTGTGAAACACCATGTAAAAAACAAATCAGTTTATCCTGAGAAAATGCATATGCAGATAGTATGTTGATCGTTACAATGGACAAAGCTGTGTCCCATATTGCTTAGCACCTTTTGAGACAGTCTCATCTATATTATTGTATGTGATTCTTGTCAATCTTTTTTACTTTCCTAGGATACCAATCACGATCTCACAGTTCACAAAGCCACGCCTGAAGAAATTGTAAGTTTCACGTTATAGGTTATGTATTAAGGTAGAAATGACATTGTTGTCATGCTGCTAGGTTTATGTTTATCTATCATCTTGATATATCATGGAGATGTAGAAATTCCATCAGGCCATATAAACTAAATACTATTGAATATAAATATTAATAAAAGGCCATTTAATAACAACTCATTTTTCTCCACAGGGTCTCGTATCATTCCATCAGATTATCCTCTTTTCACCACCGTTTAAATTGAAACCAGAATTGTATATGTATATTTCATGTTACTAGCTAGAAATTAGTAATAGATATTTTAGAGAGTATTTTGCCGTTTTGTTTTAAGTCGTGTGATATCATTTTCTGAAGTTTGATTGTTTTCTTGCTTCTAGGTCCATAGAAAAATGTCTCATATGTCTAAAAATATGGATGCTGTTCAGACAGAAAAGCTCCACAAAAAGATTAGTAGAGGTAAGCAAACCTTTCTTTCCTGAGAAATTGTATCCAAATATATGTCTGTTTTATATGAATGAGTTACACCACATTATAAACTGAACGATTTTAGTAGTATAGACTTAGTCATTTCTGGCATTAATCAGATTAATTTAGCCTCAAATATATGTTATAATTCAGTCATTTTTCGGAGTGAGTATTGTGAATTTTGTCTTAGTATTAATGTGTTTAAAAAAGAAAACAAATTTTGGCTATAGAATTTCGTCTTATATTTTCCTGACAGCAAGGCGGGCATCGGAACAGTCAAAGCAGATGCCTTTATTACGCGAGGTGCTATACGACCAACACCAGGTAAAAAGGGTACTGGCATATTTACTGTGTGTGTGCTGTCTAGGCTTTGTGTATTAAGAATCTATTGTTATTTCGAATTCATTTACTGGGTGGGGTGGCCTAATCGGTAGAGGGTGGGCCTCGCGTGCGGAAGGTCATCAGTTTGGTTCCCTGTCGAGTCAAACTAATGACTTTTAAATTTATACTTGTCGCTTCCTAGTCTGACACTTGGCATTAATAGGATAGGGTAAGGACTGGTTAGCTCAGTGTCAAGATAATGTGACTGAGTGGGATATTGGGTCATGGTGCCAGCAGCCTGATTTCCCAGTGGGGCAGCACTATAAAATTGCTATGAGTGCACACTGTCACAAGTCGGTACCCGTCCTGATATGACCTTAGATGTTGCTAGGACATAGGACAACTAACAAACATCAAATTAATTTCCACGTTCCAGTGCGTGTAAAGCACTATTATTGCAGCAGATATGTGCAATATTTCGACAGAATTGTGGGTTTGATGATAAAAGCATGCCATTTGGCACACAGTTAGGACATACCACTAGGAATATTTTTGGATATAGGTACATCGCATATTTGTCCCATGGTAGCTGTGGCGGCCATTTTACAAAATGGCAGCCACAATTTACTATTTTCACCCATAAGTTGAACTATATCAACTATGGTTGGTGCAAAATACATTCTAGTGGATTTATGTATCATTTGTTATTGACATGTTATGTATAGGCCTCACATGGACTTGAACACAATTATGTATGGTGGTCTAGCAGGGACACAAATAACGTTTTTCTTGACTGTCAGGGTTATCATATCTGACAGGCCTGTCTTGCTACATAATGAAACGATAACGGTTTAATATATTTAAACAAATCTGTACTCAAGGGGCGATCAAAGTTTGGTGGTTACAGTGCCTTCTTGATAATGTTTTCCGTATCGGGCGCTTGCTCGAGAACAGGATAAACTTCAGGATAATCGGTGCTGAATCAGTGACTCAAAGTGGTTGAGTTGGGTGCGCAGTTGACCGTGTAGGCCCAAGAGAAACTAATAGAAAATAGAAGCCCTGGTCCAGGCAGGAGTTGCTACACCTGGAACAGCCGACTCCTTCATCAAAGCCGCCCATGTGACGTGCACTCGATGGGCTCACCAGTTCACCGCTAGTGTTCTGTATCTCCTTCGACAGGAGGGTTACACCCAATACTGCGATGGGTTGGATGAGGGACAGGTTCTAATGTCATTAGAAGACTGGTGTGCTAGACGAGCTGATACAAGTCCCCAGTTCAAGTTCTGGTCGATCATCCTGCAGCTGGAACTGGAAATCATGAGATCGCTACGCGAGGGTGACTTCATGCTCTACATCGATGCCTTGCCCAAGATTTACCCTGGTTCTTTGCTCTGGGGCACACAAATTACACTAAGTGGAATCCAGTTCACTTGCGTGACATGGTGGCACTCGAAGACAAGCATCCAGATGTGTTCGCAGAGTACACGGTTGGGAACTTCACAGTGAAGAAGACAGCACATGCATTCTCTGCTTTGACCATTGACCAGGTACATGAGCAGAAGAATACATCAGTGAAAGGCGATGGCGGAGCAGTCGGCCTGACTGAGAATCCTGCAGCATTGCGGTGCTGGATGGTGTCCGGTCCTGAGATGGCAAGAGTGATTGCAGAGTTCTAAGCCACAGCAGAGATGAGAACAAAGAAGACTGATTCCAGGCACCAGGAGCAGACAAAGCATACACAGCTGGCATTTGCTCGAGATGTGAAGTCATGAGAGAGATGGGGAAACCCCTTCTGTGATGACAGCAATGATCTGGTACTAGACAGCAGGGACCTGGCAGACCCAGCAGTCATCAACACTGTGCGCCAGATCGAGAAGCTGATGTATGTCAATGAGCGGCTTGTGAACCAGATGAAGCCCATCAATGACCCAATCAGGAGAAATGACCTTCCTCTCTTCAGCTAATCTCAGGTCAGAGAGCCCGGGCGCGGTGGCCGAATCGGTAGAGCACAGGCCTCGCATGCGGAAGATCGAGAGTTCGCAAGTTCAGTTCCCGGTCGAGTCAAACCAATGACTTAAAAATTGATACTTGTCGCTTCCTAGCCTGGTGCTTGGAATTATTAAGATTGGGCATGGGCTGGTTAGCTCGGTGTCAGGATAATGTGACTGAGTGGGATATCGGGTCATGGTGCTGGCGGCTTGATTTCCCAGTGGGGCAGCACTATAAAATTGCCATGAGTGCGTACTGTCACAAGTCGGTACCCATCCTGATATGATCTTAGATGTTGCTAGGATGTAAAACAACAACAAACAAACAAACCGGTCAGAGAGAAATCAAGAACCCAGCTTCAGCTGTCGTCGCTCAAGAATGACTACTCCCTATTCTCCCGGTTGTTCATTGCATCCCAGATGCGTGGTGGAGATCTCGACGACTTCTTTGCTCATGAGAACCAGGTCTGTCTCCCTGCCCTGTCACAGATAGGCAAAATGAGACTGGGCAAAAAGTCTGACCTCGTGGGATGCTTAGAAGATATGATCCCTCCACAAGAGAATGTTGCCAGGGCTCACGTTGAAGTCATCATTCTTTTTTTTTCTTTTTTTTTGTAAATATAGTTTATTCATTGAATAAAGTCTTTTGTCAGCGTTGTGGCACTCGTCTTCCAGCCATGTGACAATACAGTTATTTACAATATATGTATATGTAGTCTGATATTGTCATCAGCAGCGAGCTCAAATCAGCTGAAATAACAATATCAAACATTCAAAGACTTACATATGGTATAGTTTGACAATTCACATAAAATAGCAGTTATATGTTGTATTCATACACACTTAGATACATACATGTGTATTGATTAGACCTTTACATTACTGATTGGTTAGGTGCATAGTTTCCCCTCATAGGTTTGTATGCCTACTATGTTGTGAATTGCAAAATTATCATGTCGTTGGAGTTAACATTTTGAGATGGGGTGTTAGTAGAATGGTTTGTTTATTCTGTTAGATAGAGTGTGGTTAGCTTGTAGGGTTATGCTTGAAAGGTTAATACCTCGGGTGTTTTTTGACTACATGAAGTAGTTTGAGTAAGTAGGTTGTTAGTAATGACGGGATAAACAATGCTTGGAGGATTGTACGTTTCAGTCATTTAGTAGTCTAGTACAGACTTTATTAGTGTCTATGTCCTTGATGGAGCAGCTATCACCAACATGCTGGCACCTGGTGGTTCGTAGACCTTCTCTGACTATGCAACACAGTGTAAAAACTACCCACTCGTCGTGTTCACCAGTTTGTAGAATCTAATGCTCTGATCTGTGGCTGTGTACGTAGGCTATGAGGAAAACAATACATACAAAGAGAAAGGAAGAGAGTATAAAGTGTAAGAGAGATAGTCCAGCCCTCTGGTTTATTATTATATAGTTACATGGGTTCTGGGTAGAGTATCATACCACCTCCTTCCACCAATGGGAATTGAGCATTCCTGGTCTCATCAATAGGAATCCAGCATTCCTGGTCTCTGTGGATACCAGTGGTCTGCCCACCACCATTAGCTGTATGGCCCCTTGGCCACCACCAACCTTGACCTTTTGAGTGTGGTGACCCCTAACCCAGCAGAAGGGCTAGACCCTGAGTGCAATCACACTCAGACCTGCCAGCACCACTATGTCTATTTACATCCCACTCAGGCACCACCAACCTATATATATATATATATGGGCACCTGGCCAAGTACACCGATTAGTAATAGAACAATTGCATTCCCCCCATGCCGAATATCAGAATATTTTACAACAGGTTTACTTGCCATACATCCCACTCAACTACAGGATGCAATCAGAGTGGATGTCGTCTGGGATGAATACCTGCCAGACAGTTTGAAGGGCGACACTCGAACAAAGAGAGGTAGAGGCATCCGGAAACGAGTTGAGCCATCTAGTTCCATACCAGGAAACTGGCAGGCCTTCCTACGGATCGACGAGAACAAGGTTAAGCTGTTATCCTTCATAGCAACGAAACTAGGTGCTAAAGAGACAGAGAAACAAGTCATCAGCACTCTCCACAAAGACGTGGTCTGTACGCATGCCAGAAACATCGCTGGTCTTGCTCCATGTACACATGAAGAAGCAGATACGAGGATGCCGCTCCACATGGAAGATGCTGTGAACCAGAGCTACACCAAGGTGTACACGGATGTGGTAGTACTTGCGGTGGCAGCAGCCGAATGCTGGGGAAGCAACACAAACAAATTCTGGAAAAATGGAAACCTATTATTCCCAAAAAAATAACAAAGAAGAGCATACAAACTTCCAAGATAACGAAGGGGCAATGCTCACAGACAAAGATGCAGCAAACAAACTGAACACACACTTTGCCACAATAGGGCAAAAGCTGTCAGAAATCTTTTAAAAAAGATGGGAAAACAGATCAAGAACTGTGCAGAACTAAATCCCCACCTGCAAAACAGATATGATAGAAGTAAAAAAATTAATAAATGACATAGATACGAATAAGTCAAGTGGAATAGATGAGATACCAACAAAAGTACTGAAAGAGGCACTCCAAGCCATCCCGGCCACTATAGTAGACCTATTCAACATCTCCTTTGAGCAAGGGCATTTTATCTCAGCCTGGAAAATGGCAACCATCTCCACCATTCACAAAAGTGGAGACAAACAAAATATGAGAAACTACAGGCCAATATCAATTCTTCAAACCCCAGGCAAGCTCATTGAAAAAGTGTTACATGGACACATAAATGAACACCTGGAAAAAACCGATATACTAAACGAAAGACAAGGGGGCTTCAGGAAACTGCACTCCACATCAAAAACAATAGCTAACCTAACAAATGCCATACTGGCATCAATGAACCAAAAACAATTAGTTGGAGCAGCCTTCATTGACTTCAGCAAAGCATTTGACACAGTAGACCATAAAATACTACTGGAAAAACTAAAAACCATGGGCATAAAATCCAACACTATGGATTGGATAAAATGCTACCTGAGCAACAGGCAACAGAAAACAAAAATAAACAATACACTATCAGACAACCAACCTGTCGCATGTGGTGTACCCCAAGGGTCAGTGTTAGGGCCACTACTCTTTATAATCTATATAAATGATCTAGAAAAATGGTTGCAAACTGAATGCCTCCAACTATATGCAGATGACACAGTCATATACGCAAATGGCACCACATAAGAGGAGGTAATAACTAAACTAAATAAACTCCTACTAAAACTAGATGAGTGGTTTGAGTCCAACAAAATAACCATCAACACAAGCAAATCAAAAACAGTACTCTTCTCGCATAAACAAATGCCAGAAAGAAAACTACACTGTACGTTAGGAAACCAAACATTAGAAAATGTAGACCATTACAAATACCTATGCCTTGCGTTGGACAGCCAACTAAACTACAACCTGATGTATAAATAAAACTATCCAGAAAGTAAACCATAAACTGTGGCTATTTGCAAAGCTAAGAGACTACATGACACAAGAAATGTCAATAAAAATCTTCAAGGGCATGGTGCTCCCCTATTTTGACTATGGAGATGTAAACTACATGGGTGTGAGAAAAGAACTACTAAAAAAAACCTGCAAATACTGCAGAACAGAGCCCTAAAAATCTGTCTAAGAGTAGACAAGCTGCACCCCACCTATGACATAGTGCGCCACTACTAAAGCAGACCAGAAGCCAAATAAAAGCTCATGAGAGAAGCACGCTGGAAATGGCTGCCAAGGTGTGGAATGCCCAAACGGTAAAGGACCGACAAATTCCTGACCTAAAAACTTACAAAAAAATATCTGTGCAAAATAAGGCTAGGAAACCCCCACTAAGCTGCACTGCGAAGGGGCATGTGATATGTCACGGCCCACCAGCGGGATGCCCAATGGAAGGTAACCATGTCAAAAGTAGCCAGATAACACACCACACAGCTACGTACAAGCCTATGATATGTAAATAGGAGTAGGCTAGTCTAGTAATACGAGTAGAAAAAATAAATACATATATGACAATAAAAAAAATTAAAAACTAACATAGGCTACTAACCATACCAACCAATTATCTATCTGCTACTGAAATGCAGGCAATCAAATACCTTATCAGCAGCTACTGTGTGGTAAGATAACACCAACACTACAAATGGCCAGCATTGAAAACAAGCCTGGGTACCCGGGCTTATATGCTATGGACAGTATAAATACAGCCTCAATAAAAAAATTAAATTTTAAAAATGCCCCGGGCATTTGGGCCTGACAAGTGTTGAGTATTACCCTCATTTCATGCTTTCACTGGGTGTGATACCATGTCAAGCTTTGGAGGCAGCAGCAAAATGACTGTATGGGAGGCGTGGAAGGCCTGTGATGAGGTCACTGTGACCTTCTGTGCTTTGGGCACAAGAGCAAACCCCTCAAACGTAGATGACAGCCTGGACACCTTGGAGCGTTTCATCATTCTCCTGTATTATGGCACTAGCAGCCACGAGCATATCAACGATGCACGTAAGCAGCTCTTCACCCAGAAGCGTCGAGCAATAGATGTTCTAGCAACCTACTTGAGAAGCACTCAGACAGCACATCAGGAGAACTGCCTACCAAGCTGGCTACTGTTGGGGCCAGATGATGGTTGCTGCTGCAGAGCTCCCATCCCCTAGCGAATGGGGGTGGGTGAAGAGTGACGCTCCCGGAGGCAATGCAAGCATGCCGGCAACTTCTCAGATGCGGCTACAAGAAGGGATGCAGAGGACAATTCAAGTGTAGGACGGCTGTACTCCAGTGCATGGCACTATGGCACTGCGGTGGACAGTATGCTTGCCAGTAGAACTTGTAATATCATGGACGGCTTAGAGAACACAACCATAACCCCTTTGTATAGGTCAACTGGGGATTCCAGCCCGTATCTACTACCATGATTTAATACCCAAGGAGAGTATTTCGTTAGCTGATAAGATCCAACTACATAACGTACATGTGTAAACAGGTGGTTGGCATTAATGTATGTTTGATGCTAGGGTTGCTCACCTAGATCCGCATGGGGAATTGTTATATTTGAATACGATGTCAACATGTATCCACTGATAATGTGAGGCCAAAAGATAAATGTAAGATATTTTTAGATTGCAAAATACATACAAAACTCATTTAAAAAAACTAATTTTTGCATAATTGTTGCCTAATAGGCCAAATAAATCAGTAATGTAAGGTGTATGACCTTTAATTGGCATCCCAGATTATATTTTAAGTGATATTTCATCACTTGCATGCATCTCCAGTTGAAAAACGTGCACAACACCTACAGATTATGTGTTGTGTAATACCTGATCACAGCCATTTTGTAAAACGGCCGCCATTTTGGCCCTCGGAGGAATATGCAATGTCCCTATATCAAAAAATCTTCCTAGTGGTATATATACTAAATGTGAGCCAAATTCTATGTTTTTATCATCAATCCCATAATCTTAGCACATATCTGCTACACTATATTAAAAGTACCCTGCTATTTAATATTTGTACAACTGGATAGGCAACCAACGATAGTATTATAGTACTACATCTAGTGACCTATTGGTCAGGGCGGAAATGTGGATATATAGCTGTATATAAGGATAATTTTTCCGTGAGACTTAGCAAAAATATTAATCAGAATATATGTATTAAGAAGACTTTAATATGGCTAAAGAAAAACACTTTAACATGTTACTGATGTATAATAAAGATAAATTTAAGTATTTTCATGATAAATAAAGCATAGTATCTTTACATATTGTACCTTATGAGTAATATCTGAATACTCTGATTGTTCCATTGTGTTAATCGATATGAAACCTATTATAATTAATTATGTAGCCGTGCTATATATGCATATACTGTTGATTGAGTATGTTACATATTACACTCAAATACTGTTTTTGTTGTAGCTGCAAGATGTTCTTCTCAAGTCAGACCGAGCGATGGCCGTTGTTCGAGACTTGTTTGGAGATGACCCGAAGGTACTATATTAAAGGCAATTCTTTTTTACATTCGTTGATTAGGCAGGGTAAATTTCAATTGCGGCCACTTGGGGTTCCTCATTCCACCATCCCATGTCATATCCTAGTAATGTCGAGTGCCAACCGAAGTAGCCAAAAGTATCAACGTTTAAGTCCATGGTTTAGCTCGACCAGGTTTTGAATCGCACAACCTGCCAATCTGGAAGCTGATGCTCAACTCATTCGGCTATCCCATCTATATTATATGCTCTGTGTCAATTACTGATAGGTTTATAAATATGAATTAGTGAAGAGTAGTGTCCCATATTATGATACCGGTAGGTATGTTTTTCCATAAAATGTTTAGCTGATCACCTCTTTAAACGTTGAATAATTAAATCAACCTAATGTACAAATCATGTTATTTGAAATACAGCATAGTGTACATTTTTGTCAGTGAACGGCTATTGATATTGATTGGTTGTGGAAATCATCTAAAAGACCTTTTCCCCAGAGGTTGTTATACAGTGAGCTGCTACTCATAATATTAGGTCTTTCAGTGCCCTCAGAGGGCAGGTTGGTGGTAGAAATTCTATATAAATAGTATAATACTGCCACAGAGCTTGAGCTTGCTGTTTAGTGAGTTTCTACGCAAAACATGATTTCTGTCACTGCGTCAGAGGGAGGGTTCGTGGTGAAAGTCATGGTGCTTCAGCTGCAATACCTGGGCTGTGAATTACTCGACTAAGACAACAGATAATACCTTCATTTATTAAAAATTTATTTATTTATCTATGGTGTCTTGGAATTGTTTCCAGCGTTTCCGTGGCTTGCCCAGCGTGACGGTGGCACCAAGCCAACTTTACCTTGATGGGTGAGTTTAGTTTAATTCTTAGCAATTTAGGTTTACTATATTTAATCTTTTTGACTGTTTAATGGTATTGTCTGATCATGCTACTTTGTAGTATCTATTGTGATTTCAGACTGGTTTGTTCAAGTTAAGATTTAACACTGCACCAACAATCTTCCACCCATACATATTGGGACAGGTATGACTAAAGCTAAGATTCCATATACGTGGTATGCGGTATGCGAATGCGGCAGAAAATCAAAAAGCATGTAAAGGCATAGTGCTTCCATACGTCCGAATGCGAACACGAATGCGAATGCTGCAAATGGATCGACCCATGGATCGACCCATGGACCGATCGGTGCAAATGTGAATGCTGCTGCGTTTGCCATAGAAAACAATAGTAACTTTGACTTTCCTTCACAAATTTGGAGCAAAAAACTCCAAAAATGGGATGGGTATTTTTTTTGGGGGGGGGGGGTGTTTAACAACCCCAAAACACAAAAAGAAGACATCGACTATTGGAGGTCGGCATGGGTATCTATGGCGCATTTCGCATTCGCACTTGCACTGCCGCATGCCGCATACCGCGTATATGGAATCTTAGCTTTATGGAGTGGGGTCTGTTAGTTGGGCATTTTTGTGTAGATATCTGTAAATAACTCACCAAGTGATTCTCATTTTGTATTGTCTGTTTGTTGGAGTTTTACATCCTGGCAACTTCTGAGGTCATATCAGGACAGGTACCGACTTGTGACTGTGTGTACTCTTGGTGACTTTTATAATGCTGCCCCACTGGGAGACCGTGCTACCAGCACGATGATCCACGTTTCCCACTCAGTCACATTATCCTGATGCTAAGCTAACCAGTCCTTACCCTATCCTAGTAATGCCGAGCGCTGGGCTTGGTAGCCACAATTATACATTTTGTACAGCATTGGTTTTACTCGACCGGGAATCGAACTCCCGACTTTCTACATGGGAAGTCTGCGCTCTGTTCATTGGGCCACCAGTCAAGGGATTATTCTTGTATTGTCATGATAAATCACTACCACAGTGTTGTATACAGTATACACGTTCGACCCCCTCCCTGTACCCCACATGTGCTAGACACCCTGCCCACCTTTTTCAGGCAGTGGGGCATCACTATGAAGTCGCCATGAGTGCGCTGCCACAAATTTGCACCCGTCCTGATATGACCTTAGATGTTGTCAGGACGTAACAACCCCAACAAAAAAAACCTTGTTCTAGTCTCTGGTAACACCCCTGGCTAACAGCATTTGTATCTTTGTTTATAGCTTTTAGGAAAGAAGAACTAATTCGAGAAATCCCATATGTTCAGTGTGCCACCGAGGACTATCCTCATAGGTCAGTCAGTGGGGTTCACATGTATAGCTACTTAGTGTAGTTCTACATCCACACCTTGGAAATGACAGAAACAAAAAATGAACCAACTTTGTTTAGCAATTTAATATTAAAGTTGCATGGTCCGATGGTTTTGAGTTTCTGTCATTTTCTGAGATATATGTATTAAATTGATTGTTAGAATATACCTTACTTTAGTTTGAAGTAGCTTTTTATTGTAAACGGTTAGCTTTTGAGATATTTAAAGTGCAAACATGCCAAATTAATTTTGGCAAGCATGCCAAAACTCTTCCACCATAGGTTTCTGCAATGACAGGTTCTTTTTAAAAAATTGACTCAGTATTCCCTTCTATGTGGCAACAAATGCTTAATAAGTGCATCGGTATCTTAGTTAGATATGTAGTCAAATCTTGATAATTATTTTGATTTTGAAAATTTGATTCTTCATCGGACTATGCAGGTTTAAATGATCAAATCTTTAAAAGTCAGTCACCAATTTTTAACCCGTTCCCCTATTTCCCCCCCCCCCCCTTCCGTGAAAAAACGAAACTGCATTATAAACATTTTGCAGGTCTCTTCCGACGGGGAGCATAAAGGATGGTCCATCAAAGCTTGACCTTCTCAGCCAGAATGTGATGGACAAGTCTGCTCTCAACGAGTCGGAGCAGCCGGACACAGAGGACGAAGGTATTACTACAGGATAGTAGTCGGGTTTGCTTATAAAGATATTTGGTAGTAGCAATAGTATCGTCATTACCCTTATTATTATGATAGACTGTTCCTACTACTTACTTACTTACTTACGCCTACCGCCCAACTTTGGGCATAGGCCACAAACAAGGGCTTTCTTGTTTGTGCCTCTGTAATGTTGTTCTTTTTCCAGTGTGGGGTTGTTGGCCCCATGCCCAACCCCCAACCTGGAGGACCAGTGGCTGCTCTTATTCTGTCCTCTACAATGAGTCCTGCCCGGCTTGGTTAAACCTGCCAGGGGGCTAGCCCCCGACGGTATAGCTCTCATGGTCACGGAGGCACACAAGCCTCCCCACCATGACAAGGTAGCAACACATCATTCCTACTACACTTGAGGAATAATGAGTAATACTGAGATTTCTTCAAACTCCAGGGCATTCCCTGGTTTATCCCACTAGGATCAAAATCGAAGTGAACTGTCACTGCTGAGCTGGGAAGCACGTAGCCTCCCTTTGGGGGAGGGGGTAGGTGGGTGGGTACTAGTCATGTGTGGAACAGTTCATCCCAGGGGTAGGGGGTCGCCGCTAGCCATGGGTGGAACAGTCCACGTTAGGGACTGTTCCTGCTAGCGTGCTGCACCCTGTTGTTATTTCTTAACAACAGGTTGCAGAATTAAATCTAACTTAGACTATTGACCTTCGATTTCGAGTGGGCGTGTAATTCTACTTAGACCTGCGCATGGAACAATAATTAACCCCCCCCCCCTCTCCTGTTATGGCTATAATCATAATCATAACCGGTTAATACATATTTGTATTTCTTACCGCATTAATCGTCTCAGACGACCAGATTGAGATGCCACAGTATAAGCCGCTGCTTGATTTTGGGCGCTTCCGCAAGTTCCTCGAAGCTGAGCAAGAGCGCGCTAAACAAGAGAACGATGTGGAGAAGGTGGAGGACGCAAAGCAGATGTCCAGACTCTTTAAGGCGGAGATGGCCCAGCTGGGCATCCAGTCTCCGGAGGAGGGTAGGAATAGACCTTAACTCATATCACGGCAGTATGAGAGTTTAGACTGTGTTTCCTAATACCAGGCTTGGATTTTCGATCAGGTGCTTTGAATATCCGTGAGGTGCGATTTCTTTTTCTTCTTTAATGATAATTAATGAAATTATCCTGGTTTTATTTAATTAAATTTTTCTCCTAAAACGGGCTTGAACCAAACTTCTGCCATTCCGGTGTTAGCATCCTAACCGTGAGATTACCTAAGCTAATTGATTAAATAAGCCTATCCACGCCTACCTGTGAAAATATCATTTTACCTGGGGAGGTCAGTGCATCTCACTACAATATATTTCTTTATTCTTTTATATCAAATTTTGGTAAATACAAATAGCTGTGTTAGGGAGAAATAGTACAAACATTTTCAATCCAAACATTCAAAATTATTATATCTATAGTAATTGACAGGTCTGTCCCCCATATTATTTATGAACACCACATCATCACAAACCGCGGGCCTTAATCGTCGTGCCATTGAGTGTCATCCCTTAATATAGTTGGTTGGAGGGTTCTTATAAAGAAAAAAGAAAGTTATTACAGGTTCTGTAAACATAGGCTATGTGTGAAGCAGGACTCAAATTGCACCTATCTGAGGCGGGTATCATAACCACTGGACCACCTAGGCTCCACCCCCAATGCAACTGGCCTACTCATACATGCATATAGTTATAAGATTATTATCTGGTGAGGTTTGTGCATGACAAACCTTTTTTCTCTCGCTCTCTTTTATTGTACGTTTGTTTGATTAAGATGGGGAAACTTCAATTGCGGACAATTGGTGTTTCTCATTCCACTGCTCCTTTCCCTATCCTAATAATGCCAAACACCTGGGGCCATATGCACCAATCGGAGTTAGGGCCTTAACCGCGGTTTGGGAAGCTCCACACGGCTAACGGTGGAAAATCTGTATGCACCAACCGGTGCCAGCTCTAGCCACGGACAGTAACCTAGGCTAAGGTACCCCAGTTTCAAAGCAGGTTTAACTGCTAGCCGCGCCGGTTAGTGTGTGTGTGTGGGTCTCAATCTATTCAATGCTGTCATATTTAACAGAATTACGTAAGCCATAAGTGAAATTTGATCAATTTAACCCTAAATGCGAAGCGATATTAACGCTGCTCGGCAGCGGCGATATTAATATTTTTGAATCGACGAATTTAAAGTAAACAAATCGCCGCCGCCGCAGCGACGTCGATATCCATACTGTCCAACGTCAAATAAAAATGGCCGCCCCCGCCGAATCGGCGGCAATATATTAGGCCCAAATCTATTCAATGCTGTCATATTTAAAAGAATTACGTAAGCCATAAGTGAAATTTGATCAATTTAACCCTAAAATCGAACCGTTATTACCGCTCCCGCCGTATTGGCGGCGATATTCATACTGTCGAATCAAGGGAATTCCCAAATCTATAATTAAACTCACGGTCAGCTACCCGCCCCGGCTAAGACATTGGTGCATACCACTTTACCTTTTTTGCGGAACCCCCAGTACCCGGAGCTAGCTGACCGGAGCTAGGGCCTAGCTCTGGTTAAGCCTAGCACAACTTGGTGCATATGGCCCCAGGCTAGGTAGTGAAAAGTATCAACAAAAGTTACGTCATTGGTTTGACTCAACCAGTGTTCTAAATCAGAGGTTCCAATCCCGGAGGCCACCAAAACAGGAGACGGACGCTGAGCTTAACTTTCGACATAATAAATGGCAAACATTATTCATCAATAGAAGTATCAATTCATCCTGCATCATATATTAATTTTGTTTTTCTTCTAGCTGGACGCAGTGTTCCAATCTGTAAGAGTGTAGGCTTCCCATGCAGAAGGTCGGGAGGTTGAATACCGGCCGGGTCAAACCAATGAGTTACTAAATTTATACTTGTCGCTACCTAGCTTTCAGTATTATTAGGATAGGGCAAGGACTGGGGTGCTCAGTATCAGGATAATGTGGCTGAACGGGAAATTGGGTCCTGGTACTGGTAGCCTGATGTCCCAGTGGGACAGCACAATAAAATTGCCATGAGTGCACACTGTCACATGTCGGTATCAGTCCTGATATGACTAGATGTTGCCAGGATGTAAAGCCCCAACAAACAGCAACAACTCGTCTGCTTCTTATCATCATTATTATTATGAATATTATTATTACTAATATTATCCCTCCTGATATGATAGTTGATGTTGCCAAGTCTTAAAACCCCAGCGAACAGCAACGACTCGTTTGCTTCTACGCATTATTATTATTATTATTATTATTATTATTATTAAAAATATCCGTCCTGATGTGATAGTTTATGTTGCCAAGACATAAAACCCCAACAAACAACTCGTTTGCGTCTATTCATTATTATTAATATTATCCGTCCTCATATGATAGTTGATGTTGCCAAGACATAAAACCCCAACAAACAACTCGTTTGCGTCTACTCATTATTATTATTATTATTAATATTATCGTCCTCATATGATAGTTGATGTTGCCAAGACATAAAACCCCAACAAACAACTCGTTTGCTTCTACTCATTATTATTATCATTATTATTGTATAAGCTGGAACTGGACTAGCGCACGATGGCAGCTTTATGGAGCAGTTGACACCGACAAATACTCCCAAACCGAAGGCTATGAATGACACCGGTAAGGTCAATCGCATGAGATCTCGTCTTGGGCAGGAGGACCAGGACAAGCCCAGGCAGGCCAGCCTAGTGGAAGAAAATAAAAACAAGAATAACAACTCTCTTGGAGGAACCTTTGATATGGATGATCTCAGACAGGTAAGTCCGAATCGTATAGAGTGTCACCGAAAGCTAGTCCTCAAATCTATTCCAGATGCCCAGATGCCGAGGTCAGGCTTTGATGTCCAGCGTTGAAAACAAGCACCCTGACAGGAGCTTATACGTTATGGGCAGAGTAAATACCTCGTCAATTTATAAATAAATAAATTTAAAAAAAAAAAAGTATTATTTATTGATTTTAGGAAATTTACGTCGACTTTTTCAATTACCAGAGAATGGATTGCAATATCACGTTTTTAGTCCAAATATGAGCAAAATAAATGTTTATCTCAAGTGTCTGCAGGATAATAATGATGAGAAATGAAATGTCCTGTTTTCAGCGGATTTCCTATTTTGTTTTTGTTCATGTGGGTCATTTCCCCTCATATGCTTACCACTGACAAAATTACCGGAAGGCAGATTTCGAGGGTGGGTTTGGTTTGTTTGTTTTGTTGTTGAGTGCGACTCTCATCCCTGAATGTAACCGACACAGTTTCTCATCCAATTTCCAAATTAATCAAGGTTCATCAATACTTCATCAATACTTTGATGGCTGACCATCTCGAATTACCTACACATCTTGATACGGGCTTATAGCCTACCAAATCGGTAGTGAATAATATATATACTACAAATATAAATGAAATTGCAAAATGTGTATGGCTGGCCATGTGCCCTTTTAAATCATTTAAAATGTTCACAGTCTTAAGCCCCGTTCACACACACAACTTTAGGCCGAACTGTTTGTTTGTTTGTTGTTGTTTTACGTCCTAGCAACATCTAAGGTCATATCAGGACGGTTAGGCCAAACTAGATAAGGCGAACTAGATGAGACGAACTAGGCGTGAAAGTGTGTCGTGTCCACACATGCAGTACTTGGGGCGGTTTAAGCCGGAAATCGATATCTGCACATGAGCAAGTCCATACTAACCAGCGCCACTTTCGGTTAGTCGACGTCGCCACGAGAGAGTGTGGGTTCGACCTAGATATGTATAGACTGAGTACGAATTGTTTTGGAACGGTCACAACTTCTGCTGGGCAGTGAAAACCTAAAAATAAATGATGAAAAAAATATCTGTGCACAGCTAGCGGTTTCATAGACCAAATTATATAATATGCACTTTTGATCGACCGGAAAGTCAACAAACTCAGGTCTCGACTGCGCATGCGTCTGCCGTGCTTAAGCCACCTCAAAGTAAACCGCTACTGTCCACACAAGCAAGATGGGCCAACTTAAGCTAGTTCGCTTCATCTGGACTACCTTGCTAGGCGGTTTACTTGAGGCGAACTAGTTGAGGCGAATCAGCCCTAATCCGCCTCAGCGTAGCGTCCACATGACCAATGTGAGCCGAACTAGACAAGGCAAACTAGTTGAGGCGATTTAAGGCCCGCGTGTGAACGGGGTTTTAGAACTTCACTTCAAATTTAGTAAGCACATGCTGGAAATATTTTATGGCAATATCTGCTTCAAATAGTGCTGTTGTATATAGACTCGTCACTGTATTCATATGGTCCATTCTTTTGGTTTTGGGTTTTTTTTAGGGGAGAAGGAGAAGATCCCATTTAATGATATTGGTTTGATGCGCTTCAAATAAAGCGAGCCGGTTTAAAATATACCGAGAATGCTTCAAATAGTGCTGCTATATATGGGGGGGTATGTAGTGGGTGAGGAAATGCCATTTAATTATATTGGTTTAGTGAATTGTCAAACCCTGGCTCAATGAACCTTGAATAGGTACTCGATGGATTAGAGGGAAACCTTGCAGCATATGAAAGTCAGACGGGTCGGCCACACAGCCCCCGCCTCGCGCCTCCTCAGTCCTTCTCTGGCTACACCATGTCGCTTGTAGGCGCAGTGAACAAGCTCACCGTCTACCTGAAGGAGGTAAGTCATCCAACAAGCATGAGGAGGTCCAGGCTCTCCTCGTACCTGTCACCATCACCCTCATCCTCATCCTCATTCTGATTATCATCATCATCATTCTCCTCGCTTTCTTCTTTCCGGACGAGTCAAACCAATGACTTTTGTCAGGTCATTCTCATCTACGACTCCCTATTCCTAGTGCTATTCCTTCTTGCCTATATATTCTTTCTTATCCTGCTACTGAATGGGATCTGCTAGAGGTATGAATCCCAGTTCACATGCGTGTTTGCAGCACTATAAAGTACGGGTGTGCACTATCAAAATTTGGCATACATTCTGATAGGTCTGAGATGTTAATATGTAGAACCAATCTTGTGATATTTGCTAGTTCTTTTGTTTTTTTATTCTTCAATTAAAGAAATACTTCTATTATTTCTTTTATTTTTCTTCTTCGAAAATACATTATAATGTCTTGTGTAATTTATTGCCCTCATGGGGCTGTCACACTACGATGTAATGCGGTAGCATAAGCCGATGTAGGTGAAATATGGCCATAACGTTGAGATACGTTACGCGTTCGTTAAGCCTATGTCGAGATATGGTGAAACGCTTCAAGGTTTTGGACATACCCAAAACCTTCTACATACAGGGCGTTACATTGGGCTTATGTTGCGCTTACGTCGAGATACGTTAGACGTTCGTTAAAGCTATGTCGGTCTACGTTGCGCTACGTAGACTGACGGAGAGCCGGGAGGAATGTGCTGCCAACGTGCTGTTAACGTATCTCGACATAGGTCTAACGTTTCTCTGACGTGTGTCTAACGTTAGTCTAACGTAAGTCCAATGTGTCTTGACGTATTCGACGAAGTTGACGAATGGCTGGCGCACGCGTAACTTATGTAACGTGCACCAACATTCTTTGAACATAGGCGAACGTGGTGTGAACGTTTTGCCTTCGCAAATATAAAGGCAGCCACGTCGAGCGCTCGCTGCCCTTATGCTGAGCACGCTGGACTGTCGTTAGACTGACGCTGCTCACTCGCCGGTCTGACATCGACTCACGTTATGAATTACATCAGAGTCACACGTAGCTACGTAAGGGTGGGCGTAATTACGCTAAGCCGATGCTAAGGTTTCACTAGGCTGACGCCACGTGCGATGGAGGCCCATTAGCCTTACGTTGGTTTTTGGGTTTTTTTTTTACGTTCTAACTCGTTGACACACGTTACAACTACGTTGGACCGACGTTTCGCCTACATCCACTATGTTGCACTGACGTCCAATTGGCCCTGCAATGCCGAGAATTACTACATATCTCGACGTAAATAAGTGATTTCTACGGTCCCCACTTGCTGGCCCGTTACGTTTTAGTGTAACAGGTGTATAACTGCACTATTACTTAAATTTAAGATGAATTACTTATTTTCCTCTATTAATTTAGTTTTGCAGTATACATATATGCGAGCACTAGACAGGAGTGCGTTAACAAAGTAATTGATAATTTGATTATTGAAGTACTGAAAAGTCCTTAACTTGTGATTAAGGCCCAAATGTCATGAAAAGTCGTGAAAATATAGTTGCCTGACAATTTAAAATTATGTGTTTAAATTTTATAATCTTGGTTTGCAAATAAAAATGATTTGTGTGACCTTTTGTTGCCGAATTCTCCATGATTCTTTAACTTTTGGATGGTCAGTAGATGATTCCAGCATCCTCGCTGGGTTGCACCATGCACAATTTGTATTAAGGATGATTGTAGGGTTTCTGTATTTGGTCCTTAAAGAGAGCTGTCTTGAGTCCTGGTAAGTCCTGGAATAGTCATAAAAAAACAACCTCTTAAAGAGTGGGAACACTGCTGCATTGTCATGATTTCTGGTGCTTTAGAGTGAACTGCGCCTGCGCGCTGAGACCACCCTCCGTGAACAGTTGACTGAGGATGTGGACCAGCTGAAAGGGATAATGGACCATCTTGCAACGGTATGTCACTGAGATGGTGGGTAGCACGCGATTGAAATGTAGGGTATAGAGATGATGCTGGCGCAGCTACGATGGTTATTGATTCTAATGATAAATAAATCAAATAGTGGAAGCTAAAATAATCAAGTGTTTTAGTACAAAACAAGAAGGGAGCAGCTATTTAGCTATAAAGCAAGTAGGGAAGATAGGTATTGGTACACAAAATAGCAAAAGTTTATTAACTTGTTGCAAATTTATTTTTGCCTATGTGCTATTCCAGAAATTGATTTCGGGGGTATGGGGGGGGGGGGGTTTAAGAGAAGACAGTTTTTCTTCATCGCACTACCCACATTTCAATTTCCCTCAGACCCATCACCTACTTTAAACAAAATTAATGATACAACACCGCTTATTAGTTACTGTTTTTATTGCGCTCTCCTGTCGATATTTAGATTATCCCAGTTTAATACAAAATATTTCTTCAATAACTTGGTTTAGTAAAGAAGACCAGGTTCGAGCAAGTCGCCATCTGCAGTTACCATGTATGTGTTTGATCAAATTGTGGTGTCTCACATCCTTTTCTTTACTGTTGAGGCAAAGATGTGTGGGTTCTGATATCACTCTAGGTGCAATGTTCCACCTTTATTTGCATCCCCCCCCCCCCACCCCCCTAACATTGCTTTAATTGTGTTTGGTAAAATTAGAAAAGCAACATAGAGCAAATTAGAAATAGGTGCTCTAGTGGAAGTGTTTTAAAAATAATTCACAACACGACAAGAAGATCCATGGACAATAAAATTGATTATTTAACAAATAAGGACCAGTGAGTATACTCAGACATAATAATATCACAGTAAAATTTAACACAGGTACTCTAGTTATATGTATAGGTACACCGTAAATCACCATATCATATATTCCTTAAACAAATATAAGTTTGTTGGGGGTTGTAATAGGGATTTTTTAGTGTTACTTCAGGATAGTTGTAGGGTAACATTCACATTTCAAGTTTAATACAAGCTAGAGGTGATTGAATAAAATCGAATCAAATGTCAGTGGCTCAGGGGTTTTGACCGTTGTGAGGTCACATACTACCATAGCAACGCACTGCTTTGTATCTATGTCAAAAGTACTGTCAGTCGGAGTGCATCCTTGATGCTATGTGAATTACCCATGTTACTATTTAACTAAAAATGAACAAATATAGTGACATGCTTAACCTACTGTACCTAATGGAATAGTTGTGTTTCAGGATATGGTGGCGATGCAGGAGGAGTATGCGACTCAACAAAGCGATTTCTACAAGTACCGTCTCATCTCCGAACAGGAGATCCACAATATAAAGGTAACCCATACTCCATTGTACCAAAGCAAAGAGAATAGATATCTGGCTTTTGGATTCCTGCACCCAAGCTGTATGAACCCTGGTTATGATAGTGTTATATTCCTCCAGGACCATGGACTGTTTATTCATCTAGAGTTACAGCTGCATAGGTCCATTAAAGTATCAGATTTTAATAATCTTAATTACTTTCCTAGGAATTGTATTTCCTTGACCATAATTTGTTATAATTGTGAGCTTTTTAACTTCATATGTGTCTTTTGACAAATATTTGATTGTGTGCTTTTTCACTCTGTAAAAGTGATTGTTAAGCGAAAATGGACAGAATACAAGTTAATCACTTCTCGCAGTGATGGAGCAGTCACACTACGTGTTGGCCCGGCGTTGGACAACGCGTGCCAACGTGTTGTGTTTTTGGTCGGAACCCGTCGGAATGCGCCAGCAACGCGTTAGCAACGCGTTAGCAACGCGTTGCCGGCGCATCGGTACACTATGATTGACAGGTCGCTTTGATACAACGCGTCGGCGCGCGTCGCCCAGCGCCGAAAGTTTTGTGCTTGCACAAAACTTTCGGCGCTGGCCGACATGTTGCGTTACGCGTTACGGGCGCGTTAGCAGACCGTCGAAACGCGTTACCAGCGCGTTGGCGGCCCGCTCGTAGCACGTTTAAAAAAGTCCTGGAAATTTCCCACAA
Source organism: Branchipolynoe longqiensis (assembly GCA_030323885.1). NCBI lineage: Eukaryota > Metazoa > Annelida > Polychaeta > Phyllodocida > Polynoidae > Branchipolynoe > Branchipolynoe longqiensis. The sequence goes on from CM059187.1 coordinate 74,693,627, forward strand.
ATGCCACCGGTGCGTCAACGCGTCGGTAACGTGTTGCTGGCGCATGTGGACGTGCTGCTGGCGCGTTTCGACGTGTTGTTGGCGCGTCCGCGGCGGTGCGCCGGCGTTCTGTGAACGCGTCGTCAGCGTGCTGGGTTTGAGTATATAATGATATAGATTTACTTCTATGGCCTTACCAAAGCACCCGATTCTGACACCCGTTCGTCAAACGCCTTTCCCACGCACACAACGCGCTGATGACGCGCCGGCAACATGCCGACAACACGTCCGCAACACGTTGACAACACACTGGCAACCCCCGTGGGAACCGGGCTAAATTGGGTCAAGCAGCATTGTTTTTTTTTCCACCGGCGGAACACGTTGGCGGCTCGCCAACAACGCGCCAGCAACACGCTCCCAACACGTTGAGTTTTCTCAAAACACGCCGAAAAGTTTGACGTTTCTCGACGCGTTGAATATATTTAAGCGCGTTGGCGGCACGCCGGAATACACGTCGTAGTGTGACTGCTCCATATATATGGCCTTTGTTGCCGGCATGGTGTAGAAGAACCACCAATCAATCAATCAAACTGACCTAAATTGGATTCTAAATACCCAACTTAGACTCTGGTACACTTATTATTTAATATTCTTTGTCACATAGAAGTGAATATCAAGTTAATTTAATAGAAAATGCCACTACTGAAACCTATATTGTCAAGCATTTTGACATGTAAGCCAAAGGGAATTTTGCATGTTTTCACTTCACTAACTTCAAAGTTATCCATTTATAAGAAAACTTACTTTACACTAAAGTAAGGTAGATTATAACGATGAACCTATTATATAGGTCCTCATTAAGGACCAAATGAACAAACTCGGAACCATCAGACTATGCAACTTAAAGCAAGTTCAATTTAAAATCGTTTACCTGTTTTGGTATGTTTTTATATGCGCTGTTCTCTCTAATTGTCTACAGGCTGCACTTCAAGCACAAGGAGTTTCTGTTCTCCAAGCTCAGCAACAAATCAGCAGTTGCTCTTCCTCTACCACTATGTCACCTCCACGTCCCCGCACTGCGTCCAACCCAGTAGTTGGTGCCCAGACTGCCGTCAGACAAAATGGGCAGGTTAAGCAGCAGTGGCAGCAGTCGCTACAACAACCACCACCCCCACGACAACAACATCAGATTCAACAACAGCGACAACAACAGCAGGTTCAACAGCAAAGCCACCAGGCCTTGCCGTCTCAGCAAATCTCACTGTCACAGCAAATGCCACAGGCACAGCAAATGTCATTGTCACAGCAAGTGCCACAGACACAGAAAATGTCATTGTCACAGCAAATGCCACTGGCACAGCAAATGCCCTTGGCACAGACAATGCCACTGGTGCAGCAAATGCCACTGGCGGCACAGCAAATACCACTGGCACACCAAATGCCACTGGCACAGCAAATGCCATTGGCACACCAAATTCCATTGGCACAGAAAATGCCACTGGCACAACAAATGTCAATGTCACAGCAAAGGTCAATGTCACAGCAACAGCTTCAGCAGCGGCAACAGCAGCAGCAGCAACAGTGGCAGCAACAGCAGCAGCAACAGTGGCAGCAACAACAGCGGCAGCAGCGGCAACGGCAGCAGCAGCAGCAGCAACAGGCTGGGCCGACTTTGGAGCGTGCTCAAAAAGCATGTAGTGTACCGCCCCGCCCAGACATGTCGACCCTCACGACGAAGGAGCTGCAGATGCTGATGTTTCAGCAGATGATGCAGGCCAAGGAGGACCAGGGCCAGGACCTGCCATCCAATGCCATGAGTGAGCTGCTTTCACAGGGAGACGTCACCACAGGTATGTGTAGCAGTGGGAGGCTAGCTACTTCAGAACACTGTCATATATGGGGATGGGATACCTCAGCGTCTTCCTGGACTTCCGCCATTTAAAAGGGGAGGGGGCATATGAATTTAAAGATATCTCAACAATTTTACACATTTTCACCTAGGTGTTGCAATGTACAAGTACTTGCACACTTCAGGACACTGTCATATACGGGGATGGGAGACGTCAGGGTTTTCGTGGATTTTCGCCATTTAAAAAGGGGGGTGATGAATAAAGATATCTCGACAATTTTACACGTTTGCACCTAGGTCATTGATTGTGTTGCAATATACAAGAACATCATATCTAGAGCAGAACTCGAACCACATTGTTATCATTCTGGTGCAAGTGTCCTCACCACTAGCCTATGTAGGCAATCGACCTACCCATGCCTAGCCATGTATATGGCATTTCACCTTGAGAGCCGTGTCCAGTCAATGCAACCCTATGTCCAACTCTGTGCCCAGTCAATGCAACCCTGTGTCCAGTCAATGCCACTCTGTATCCTGACAATGGAACCCTGTGTAACAACCACTAACAGATTGGGGTCCCTCGAACAGTTTTTGTCATCACCACTAAAATAGGACATGCCTGACGCTTCGATCCACAGTTACCTCAGACTGCGGCAGCCTGGAGCAGCACCCACTGAGCAGCTCTATGACGTCACAGGGCACAGTGATGTCTCAGGGTACATGGAAGACGTCATCAAACAAGGTCGGTCTGCCCGTCCCCAACCTTCCGCTGAATACAGAGCAGGCCTCTGGTGTCCAGGCCAGACTCCTTACACCGCCACGCCAGGGCAACAGTCCGCAGGCTCCAGGTAAGCAGCAGGTCCCCCCCCCCTCCCGGGGATTCGAACCCCAGACCTTCCACATGAGAAGCCAGCGCTCTTACCGGTTCCGCCCCGGCGTCCGGTTTGCTTCTTTAAATGTACAGCTGTATACTTATGCTATGTCTATCCATATCTCCCACACTTATTAATATACCACCCCCTGGTGTATGCACCGGCGCGGTGGCCGATTCGGTAGAGCACAGGCCTCCTGTGTGGGAGATCGGGACTTCAATGCCCAGTCGAGTCAAACCAATGCCTTACAAAATTGATACTTGCTGCTTCCTAGCTTGGCGCTCAGCATTAATAGGATATGGGTAGGACAGGTTAGCTCAGATAATGTGACTGAGTGGGATATCAGGTCATGGTGCTGGCAGCCTGTTTTCCCAGTGGGGCAGCACTATAAAGCTGCCATATGTGCGAACTGCCACAAGTCGGTATCCATCCTGATCTGATATGACCTAAGATGTTGCCAGGACGAAAAACTCCAACAACCAACCAACCGGGTGTATGCATCAGGAAATAAAAATTGTGTGAATAATTGTAATCTGACATTGCCAGGAAAAACCAGTGTCCCAGTACTGAAAACAGGAATGCAAAGATCTTTGCGATTTCTCTGGTGTCTGATTATCGCCGAATAACTGTCACAACCACAGTTGGTCGGTTAGACTCTCCTATGCAAAAACTGGGCTCTCCTGATATAACCTTAGATGTTGTTCGGACATAAAACCAAAACGAATAAACAGTAAAGCAAGCAATGGATTTCCCCAAAAACGCGGAAAGTCTCCTATAGACTTAGCACTGTCAGGAATCGCTGAAAATTACAGGAAGTCAGGTTTCATACCATACTCTCCAACCAATCATTACAGACTGTGCTTGGAGAACATTCAGCTGTCATTATTTGTGACTTTATTATCGCCCATCTCACCATCATTAGAAATGACCACTCACTGATTGCCGCTTTTTTTTCCTCCAAAACCACTTTCCGTCCCGTGAAAAATAATGTTTTTCGATAAATAAAGTTACATATAATTTACTAAGTAAACAAAAAACTTGATTTTCCTCCTCATGTGCAGGGAAGGCCTTCCCATCCCGGGCGGGCAGTGGCGGCCCCTCGCTGGCCATTGTGATGGACATGTGCAGGGGGGAGGGCCTTTTGGACCATCTTCGCGACGTGGCGCAGAGTCAGCAGGTGGCAGCACATAGCGGGGACGCCGCGTTCCGCATGATGACGCATGACCTCGGCCAGGGTGATGGCGCTCAGCGGCCGCAGCTGTACCCGGGGAAGATCTCGGAGGCGGCAGTGTCGGGGAGAAGCTCGCAGCAGGACGGCGGGCTGGGTGAGCTGGGAACCAAGGCGGGAAGCGTGACTGGGCAGGATGCCGGACAGGACACCGGGCCTGCCGAGCGCCTACAGTTGAACCGTGAGCTGTTCGCACGGCAGGTGGAGGAGCTGAACCGGCAGCACGCAGAGGCCGAGAGCAAGCTGGAGAAACTGCGCCTGCAGCATTACTCTGCCGTCAATGTCATGAACACCCAGGTCAGCGAGCACTCAGTCAGTGCAGTAGTGGTGCTGGTCAGATTTGGGAATAGAAGTGTTGGCTAGACAAGCTGAGTTTCTGTATCTGTAGTTATTACAAAGAGCAAGAGACAAGAGAGACGGATGTGTCTGAGTGAGTGAGTGAGTGAGTGAGTGAGTGAGTGAGTGAGTGAGTGAGTGAGTGAGTGAGTGAGTGAGTGAGTGAGTGAGTGAGTGAATCTAACCAAGATGTGCATACATGGCAGCGACAACTCGCAACCTGGCACCACCTGGTCGCCAACCTTTCAAAAAGGGTGGCGCTGAGGTGTTGGCGGCGAGCTGGCGGCGCGAGGACGTGAATGGGAGGGCAGCACAAGGACGTGAATGGGAGGCGCCAACTCACCAACCTTGCGCTGCAATCGTTCCCACGCTCCAAAAATGGCGGGCGGGGGGGGGGGCGAAGTGGTTGGCGACCTGGAGTACGTTTTGAAGTCATGAATCGATCGTAAGCGAACGCAGGCCTCGTGTGACTGGGGTATAACCAAGATGTGCATACATGTATTATTGTGTATAGTAAGTGAGTGAGTGAGTGTGAATCTAACCAATATGTGCATATGTACTATCGTGTGTAGCGAGTGAGTGAGTGAGTGAGTGAGTGAGTGAGTGAGTGAGTGAGTGAGTGAGTGAGTGAATCTAACCAAGATGTGTGTACATGTTTTATCATGTGTACAAGTACTTACACAATTACTTTACAAAACATATATGAGGGATGATTTAACACCATGTCGGCCACAAATGTAAACAGTAATTATGTAGGAGATTATTCCATTTACCAGGGATGGAAGATCTCCGCGATTCCGCGGATTTACGGGATTTTTCAAGCCCGCAGCACATCAGCGTATACTAATTATTATTACTATTATTATTATTATTATCCTCTTCTTTGATGATGCTGACGCCGCAGCACTATCAGCATTCACTACTAATATTAATAAATGCTCCAAGTGTTGCAGCACTATCAGCATACACTACCAATACATGCTTCAAACGGTGCAGCACTTTCAGCGTATACCAATATATTTTTAACCTGACTTCCGGGAATTTTCCACGATTCCCTGACAATGTTAAACCTATGGGAGAATATCAGCATTTCCGCTTTTTTTCCCGGAGACCACTTTCATCCCTGATTTACTTAGAGCTCTTCCCCACCACCACCACCACCAATACCACCGTCCATGGCGTGAGGAAAATATGTTGTTTGCTATGGTAGTTGCTTGGACTTGTTGAATCAGATATATTTCCATAAGAGCCATCTCAAGTTCAACTAAGACTATATGTATAGCCATTGGCGATATTCTGTGGGATATGAAGTTGTATAGAAATGTTTAAATAATCGTGCCTTTTAAACTGTTATAACAACCTGACATTAACATACACCATATACATTTATTCCCCTAATATGTTGGTCGGTTGGTCATGAAGTTACCCTGGGTGCATCATCATCCTGGATAGTTTGCAGTCTGTAGTTTTCACTGTTGACTGCTGCTCGCAGCGACTTGGAAGTGCTGGCGACAATAGGTCCAGGCTGCCAGCGATGTGGTCCCGTGGTAGAAAGACTAGCTTCCAGTGGTAGACAGACCAACTTTGGTATGGGTGAACGTCAACAACAACTTGAGCCTGGGTACCAGACGGGATGGCCGAATTAGTTGAGCGTCCGTCTCCTGTTTTGGGAGACCGGGGGATCCAAACCCACGGGTTTGTGGGTTCGAACCCTGGTCGAGTCAAACCAATGACTTAAATATTGATACTTGTCGCTTCCTAGCCAGGCGCTCAGCATTATTAGGATAGGGCAAGGACTGGTTGGCTCCGTGTCAGGATAATGTGACTGAGTTGGATATCAGATCATGGTGCTGGTGGTCTGGTCTCCCAGTGGGGCAGCAATATAAAGTCACCATGAGTGCGCACTGTCACAAGTCGGTACCCATCCTGATATGACCTTAAATCTTGCTAGGACATAAAACAACAACAAACAAACAAAATATATCAGTTTGCCTCTTAATACTATGACGGCTGTTTTTCTCACTGTGAAGATGGCCTTTGATGTCAACATGGCGTTAAATAACTGTCCCTCACAAGTTCAGAATTAGTCCCCATTTAAAAAAGAAAATTCATGATCGTCGTATTTTACGCCTGGTGTAAGCCTATCGAGAATCCGTCACAAGCCTGACGCTCTTCTATTTTCGATGACAATTTAACGCAGCCTCTTTTAGCATATCTACGGTGCTCGTAACCTATCATCCTGTTGTTAATTGAAGACCCCGTTTTGTGTCCGGCTGGCTTTAATCGTTAATTGTTCGATACATCACTTCTGAGATAGCAAAGTTAGTATCCACCCAGCCATTAGTCAGGCGCTAAAATAATTGCACACTGCTGTGTACATACACACATAGGCATAGATACATACATACATAAATAGATGCATACATACATACAGGAAGCCCGTGCTGGTAGGTCGTGGGTTCGAGTCCCGGTCGAGTCAAACCAATAACTTTAAAATTGATACTTGTCGCTTCCTAGCCAGGCGCTCGGCATTATTAGGATAGGGCAAGGACTGGTGTGCTCAGTGTCAGGATAATGTGACTGAGTGGGATACCAGGTCATGGTGCCGGCAGCCTGGTTTCCTAGTGGGACAGCACTATAAAGTCACCATGAGTGTGCACTGTCACAAGTCGGTACCCGCCCTGATATGACCTTAGATGTTGCTAGGACGTAAAACAACAACAAACAAACATACAGGAAGTGGCGGTTTATTTAAATTAGAATAGTTGTTAGCACAATTTCACTGCAGCCCTTTTCCCCTTATAAAAGGGGAGTGGACAAGAACCACACTAAGTTTGGTCATCAAGTACCCTATGTGTGTTGGGTGTATTCAGAATTACTTCAAAGAATAGAATCTATAGTAAAGCAGTGGCTGGGAGGGAAGCAATACCTCGCTTCCAGTTATGCAAACACGCCGGCTCGCAGCTTCAGTTCTTCCTCAACAATCGGCGGAGAGTAACTCGGGACCCACGTGTTGGGGCGTAGTACGCTTGCGTTCATGCGGTTGTTGTGTGACATTTCCACCAGGAGGCGACACTGGGCTGCGTCTCGCCGTCCGTTTCGCCAATCCTTGCTGCGTCCGAGTCGGACGCAGCTCTGACCGCACACTCCGACACCAGCTCCGCTGTCGTTGTGCGAGAGAACACCGACCACGTAAGTCTCGCCATTGTAGTCATGCGCTTTGAAGAGAGAAGAAAGAAAGAGAAAAAAAGAAAGGGAAAAAAGAAATAGAACAAATATGAAAAGCGGGGATCAAACACCCACCGATTTTTGTTTTAACAAATTTTGGATTTTTTTTAAAGTTGTATAATCCAATGAAAGACTGATATTTTAAAAACGAAACCGGTGGTGATCGGGCTATAAGGGCACGACCCCCTTTCTCTCCATGGGTGAAAGAATCGTCTCCAGTGGGAATCTTCCTTATACAGGCATGTAGTGGGTAGTGACGCCACGATGAACTCTGTTCCTAAATTGCATCATGTTGACCCAAATGCGCGAGTGCTCTAAAGCAGTCTTTCTTCTGTTGCCGATTGTAAACCGGTTAACATTTTTGATCTAATGAAGAAATTAAGCAAGTTAAAGCACTAAAAACTTGGTTTATGGCCTGAACTTGGTGTTGTAAACACAATAAACAACCAAATTCAAAGCTCTTTATTACAAGAAAGGCATTTACTATTTTTTAATCCGTCCTTATATGACCTTAGATCTTGCTAGGACGTAAAGCAACAACAAACAACTATTTTTTAAACAAAGTTAAATATTAACATTTCTGGCTATTATGAGAATAAAAACCAACCGTGACGTACGTAACTTTAAGCGCACTTTCGTCCTTAATTAGGGTATATTTTTCGGTTGTTGGTGCTTTGGAAAGTCAACAATAATAACTCACCAACTTATCTTTTGTCCTATCTCTATTTTGCTTTTAAGAAATCGAGTACTACCGGAAGTAAAGCAATTACGGTGGCCATGCCACGCATGGATATGTTGAACTGGTCGGATACTTCCACACCAACTCTCTCCACCAGCAGAACTATCAGGTACTCATTTCTTTACTTTAATTTCAATATTCTAATGTGATGTTAGATGATATTACATAAAGCCCGAGCATTGTGGTTGTATTACAAAGCTGGAACGGCTATTATTTGGTATTTTTCGCATTCAGGGCATACACAATTTTGGGGGTGTAAAAAAAAAAGTAAATCTTATTTTTTTATATATATATATATATATATATATATATATATATATATATATATATATATATATGGGTCACTCTCCTGAAAACTGGTCAGCATGGGATGGGATTTTAAAACATCAATAAAAAAATTTCCTATTTATTTGTTTCCTTATACTTTTCATATTCTATTCGTGTTCAGATTTGATGTAAGAAATAAGGGAGATAAAATCAACTGTGCAACTTTGGTCCTTTTAGTTATGTAGTGTTTTTGTACCAAAAAAAAACATATTTTACAGTCAGCCATTTGTAACATGACATATGGGACATGGTTGAATCCTTACTAAAATCTTGTATTGCATTGATATATCAAACAAAACAGTTCCCAAATCAAAAAGGAAGTATGTATTAACATGTATGCATGCCTAAAAATTTTTTTTTACGGATTTGATGTCTTCAGAAATAACATTGCAAATTTCCATCACAGGTGTAACCATTGGTGTCTGGATGCCACACAAATATCGTACACTAATTATTCAGTGAAGCATGGCTGGGAATTACTTCTTTTTTTTATCAAAATAAACACTACATATTTCTGTATATTATGCCATGTTAAATATGCTTCTAAGTATGAAATTATTTAATTCTGCTTAGATTTGTATTAAGCAGACTGTGTGGTGTCCTAAACATGTGTTACATCTGAGCAACATAAGACATAGCTTAATCATGGATTACAACTTTATTTTTTATCTCATCTATATATATTTCACATAGATATAAAGGGGAGATTTCCAGCTTTCATTTGCAGCCAAAAAATGTTAAAAATTCAAATATTAGATTTTAACTCTCTATGTGACACTTCTGGCCAGTTTTCAGGAGAGTGACCCATATATGTCACGAGAGTATTTTTTGCAAATAGTAAACATTTCACCTAGAGTGAAGTTCACACTTTTGCCATTTTGGGGGCTAGCATCCTAACCATTAGACTGTTCAGGCTCCCTGATGCAATCAACCCATCCACGCCTATCTATGCATTCAGCATTTCACAGGGGGAGTTCAGTGCTCTATACTTGTCGCCCTGCAATTGTAAGTCTTATATTTTACAATTACAAATAACCGATAGCTCAGTCCATACTCGGGTATGATTAGGCCTACAACCCTATTGAGCGTGCAACATATACAGAATTCTGGTCATGGCCCCAATATTGTGAGTGGCCCCAAATATTGTGAGTGAGTGGGAAACATTGCACCTAAAGTGCGATTTGAACCTGCACTTCTGCCAGTCCGGAGTTGGCGTCCTAACCATTAGTCTATCTATGCTCCCTGATGTCATCGCCCTACCCCCACCTAGATGTGCAAGTGGATAATATATAATGTTATGCTTTCCTCTTTTGTGTCCAACCGTACCAGGTCCCATCCCAATTGAGTGTTTACAAACGCTTCATCCGCAATTTTCTTTTTAATTAAAAAAAACTTTTAATGGGCGGAGGGGGCCAACAAAGATCCCGTATTTAATGTCCTTTGACGTGGTCGTATAATTAATGCTCCAAGTGGTCCTGATGTACGATCGTCTTTTCTAAAGAGTACATTTACTCACTGGCAGTGGTGAACAAACTTGCTCCACCTTATCCTACACAAATAAGCCATTCTATAGGACCCCATAGAAGGAACATTCCGCAGTGCGCGCTCATTACTCAGCCCTTAGAATGTTTTGTCCTTCGTGGTTTTTGTTATGTGTGCCCATGCTCCACACACTGTGGGAAATGGTTGAGGAGGTCATGGGAGTAGTCGAGTGTCACTGTTTGTAAACACGGCGTTTTATGAGTTTGCATCTACCCATTCCGACTAAGTACACATGCACTTTAGCTTCTATTTGTTTGATGGCGATTACATGCATTCTCATATCGGGCGGGGTATTTTGATGCCTTGTCATTAATCATATTATCTTGATCATATTAATTTGGAATATTATAGTCTTGATCCGTTTTCATTAAGATTCCATCTGAATTATATTTGTGGAGTGGCATAAATATAGCCGCTCTCTGAGACCATGATCATATTGCGAAGGAACTGAATCAAGGCGAAACATGGGGGTGAGTGCAGGACACCGAATCCATTGCCCATCCGCAATTCGCGCTGTCTATAGGTGGCTGATGTTCTTTGTAGGATGTTTGTTCAATCCAGCTGGGAGCGGGTGCAGTTACTATGGATACCTCGGGTGAATTAGTGTAACTATAGTTGCTATGGTAACTGAGCTAACCGGACCTTGTGGCCATTCTCTAAGAGTGCTGGCTTCCGGTGTAGAAAGTTGTGGGTTCGAATCCCGGCCGAATGAAACTAATAACTTACAAAATTGATAGTTTCTACTTGGCCTGGCGCTCAACATTACTAGGATAGCGCAAGGACTATTTGGCTCGGTGTTAAGATGAACTGACCGGGTGGGATTAAAAAAGGAAATGTAATTAGTAAATAATTGATTTATCCGAATAGTTCTCTTCTCAGCTCAAGGTCACTGGTCTTCGTGTCATTGTGGTGGCAGCACGGTATTTCAGTTTGGCAGCACTATAAAGTCGTTATGAGTGTGTGCGATCACAAGTCTAAACTCGTCCTGATAGGACCTTAGATGTTACCAGGACGTAAAACACCAACAAACAACCTAGTTTCTTTTCTAAATTTCTAAATATCTCTGATCTTGAGGGTTAGTTTAACATGGTCATATTGGTGTCCTATTATCTGATTTAAGCAAGAGATATATTTTACTATCTCCGGAGAGGTTCTTTGACTATATATATCTAAGCCTATATTTGTGTCTGCATGTCACGTCGCTATCTTATTGCGAATCAGTCTATTACAATTGAAGTGCAGCGACACATTAAAGTTACATAATCTGATGGTTTGTTTGTTTGTTGTTGTTTTACGTCCTAGCAACATCTAAGGTCATATCAGGACGGGAATAATCTGATGGTATTGAGTTTCTGCCATATTAGATCAAATATATTGGGTTTGCCAATATACTCTACTTTGCTTTGGTTTGAAGTAATTTGTATTCTAAAGGGTTAACTTTGGAGACATTTAAAGTGAAAACATGCCAAATTAAATTTTGGGCTCATACCGAAATCTTGGACATGAGTTTTCTTTACCTATTTTCGAGCATAGGAGCCCCGAATTACAATAAATGTCTAATGACTGCATCAGCATCTTAGTTAGATATGGAAAATAAAATGTGGATAAGTTTTTCGGTTTAGAAAACGTTATGCTTTCCTCAGCTTATGCACCTTTAACACTTTTTGGCTACTCTCATTAGCACCAACTAGTAGGGTGTAAAAAGAGAGAGGGGGTAGAGAGAGGAAGGGAGGTGGAGGTGGTTGGTTGTTGGAGTTTTACATCATGGTAACATCTAAGGTCATATCAGGACGGGTACCGATTTGTGACAGTGTACACTCATGGCGACTTTATAGTGCTGCTCCACTGGGAGACCAGGCCGACAGCACCATGATCTGATATCCCACTCAGTCACATTATCCTGACACTGAGCTAACCAGTCCTTTCCCTATCCTATTAATGCCGAGCGCCAAGCTAGGGAGTGACAAGTATCAATTTTGTACATCATTGGTTCTCCCGCATGGAAGGCCTGTGCTCTACCGATTCGGCCACCGTGCCCGGAGGGGGAAACAACGGTGAATTTATATGCGTACCAAAAAAAAAGCGGCCGTTGCAGTATTTGTTGCCAAGTTGTGTGTGTGTGTGAAGTAGCTGGAGGGCCTACAGGAAACTGAAAGTGCAGGTTTATGTTCAAATAAGCCGCCAATGGGTGTGATGGGAGGGGGGGGGGGCGATGATGCTTATGTTATAATCAAATCGAGGTATCTAAAACAAGACTGTTTTGTACGCATGTTGTTTAGTCTAGAATAGTTATTTACATGACAGCGACAAAATAATTGGATGTGGGCTGGAACAAATTTTTCCCATCGCCTGCGATTGGTGTCATATGACGTCTGCGTAATTTGTTCAAACTGGTTTATAAACATGTGTGGGGGAGGGGGGGTGCGTTTAACTACATGATTCCTCATTGTTTTTATTCTGGCTGCAAAGGCAGATTTTGTTGTAGGAAAGATGTTTTTTTTGGGGGGGTGGGGGGGTGGAGTGGTGGGACGATAAGGAAAATATTTTGAAGTTATGTTTGTGATATTTTTCAGTCGTTGTGACAGCAATTCTCCAGTTCCAGTACTGACCATCAGTCCAAGCGGTGACATCCAGACACCATTTAAGGATAATCAGAAGGTAGGCTTTGCTTTTCACCTATTCAGTTAGCAAGTGAAACCAGATGGGATGGCGGAAGGAGTTGAGCATCCGCTTCCCATGTGGTAGGGCGTGGGATTCAAAACCCAGGCTTGAACTCTGACTGAGTCAAAAAAACAATTACTGTAAGAAAGTATACTTGTTAGCACCTGGCCTGGCACATGGCGTTACGCGGATATATGCCAAGGAGCTGTGGAAGGAGGAAAACCAATGAACGATTCAGACACAAAAACCTACAATTCCAATTTAGTTGTTTCCTGTAAAATAGACTTTAGTGTTGCGCTTTCCAGTTGAAGTCTATCAATTTCATATTGAGTAGGGAATTATATAGGGGATGTGGCAGCTTCTGTGACCAAAGTGATCTGACTATCGGAATGATGGCGCACTGAGTTCAAAGCTGGTAGTCTCGGTTTCATTTTGGCCGAGAGAGCGTTTGTCGGTTTTTGTGCCTGAATCCTTCATTGTTTGCAATTGAAATGTTCCCATGCTTATTCAACGGAACCACCAGCACTAACCAAGTGTTCATTGGAAACCAGGATTTCTTTGTCTGGTTGCTTTTGAATGTCCTCACTTGGATTCTGTACAAAAAGTAATATAGAGCATTCACTCGCCCCCCCCCCCCCCCCGCCCTGTTTAAAGGTATATATTTGGTTCTCTGGTCCTTTAACAAACCCACCATTATTATTACTAGACCTCATACAAACATCCGGTAGCAGAGGTGTTTGTGGAGAGGCAGAGCCCATGGAATGCGGAACTGAGCCACAGGTGGCGCCAATTCCAGTTAGTGCGTACTCATGGAACTAACAACGCAACAACACTCCAATTATTATAATATTGGCATATTAAAATATACAACACAATACCGGTGTTCTGAATTCCGCTGGTCTTTCGAGAGTGAGTGGGGCTATATTTTGCTATTCAAGGATCTTAGATTAATATATATAGGTATTATATGTTACGTTATTATCTATATAATACAGGTCATGGGTTCGAACCACGGTCGAGTCAAACCAATGACTTAAAAATTGATACTTGTTGCTTCCTAGCCTGGCGCTCGGGATTATTAGGATAGGGCAAGGACTGGTTGGCTCAGTGTCAGGATAATGTGACTGAGTGGGATATCAGGTCATGGTGCTGGTGGCCTCATCTTCCAGTGGGGCAGCACTATAAAGTCGCCATGTCACACTGTCACAAGTCGGTACCCGTCCTGATATGACCTTAGATGTTTGTTTGTTGTTTTACGTCCTAGCAACATCTAAGGTCATATCAGGACGGGTACCGACTTGTGACAGTGCACACTCATGACAACTTTATAGTGCTGTCCCACTGGGAAGCCAGGCCACCGGCACCATGACCTGGTATCCCACTCAGTCCTTGCCCTGTCCTAATAATGCCAAGCGCCTGGCTAGGAAGCAACAAGTATCAATTTTTAAGTCATTGGTTTGACTCGACCAGGGTTCGAACCCACGATCTACCAGCACGGGAGACGGACGCTCTAACTCATTCGGCCATCCCGTCTGGTCTGTACCTTAGATATTGCTAGGACGTAAAACAACAACACACATATAATACAATAGGACTAATGGTTGAAAACAAAGGGAGAATACCTACATACAAAGATAAATACATACATTACATAGCACATACATACATTACATAGCACATACATACATTCCTAAGCCATACACTTATATACATACCTATATAAACACATACATACTTAATAGTAATACATACATACCTATATGCATACATTCCTAAAACATATATCCCTATATACATAGATACACAGATACACACATGCATGCATACATAGCATACATATACACATTCATCCCTACATACATCCCGAGTACATACATACACACCCATACATACGTGCATACATACATATATACACACACATACATACATACATATACATACATACATACACACACATACATATGTGCATACATACATACACACACATACATACATACATACATACATACATACATACATACATACATACATACATACATACACACACATACACACATGCATACGACCTTAAATACGCGCACAGACAATGTATTATGTGAGTATAAACAACACTGGTTGCTATGCAACCCCCCTCTCTCCACGTATTTCCTGCTATACTATATTTACTTACCCGCACTCAACCTCTGCCAATTCCCTAACCTCCAGTTCCCTAACCTCCAGTTCCTCGTTCCAACTCCTTATGTTGTCACATATATTGTTCTGCACTCTTAAATAAACCTATTTGTGTATGTGTTCATTCCAAATAAAGAGAGCTATGATCTCAGATGTTTTTAACCAAATATCGGGGGAGAAATGCTCGTTGGTGTGTTGGAGGAAGTGGGCAGAGTGAAGGTACTGTCGGGGCCCCTGGTTACTGGGATGGAGGA
Organism: Branchipolynoe longqiensis; assembly: GCA_030323885.1. Taxonomy (NCBI): domain Eukaryota; kingdom Metazoa; phylum Annelida; class Polychaeta; order Phyllodocida; family Polynoidae; genus Branchipolynoe; species Branchipolynoe longqiensis. Next base: position 74,708,814 of record CM059187.1, read on the forward strand.
ACGACTGGTGTTGTCAGTAACGATAACACCACTGGAGATAATCAGCAGTAATGGGCATGTCTCCGTGATACACCGCAACCACTAGCAGGGATGAAAAATCTCCGCGATTCTGCGGACTTTTGGGATTTTTCAAACCCGCACCACCATCAGCGTATACTAATATTAGGTACTCCAAAGTGATTTCTATTTTCAACAGGTCAGTATTACATCTTATATATCTGTACAGATCTTTTAACTTGGATCTCAATGATATAAAAATTATTTAGATCGATTGAATAGCTGCAAAGTTATGAGTGTTTAAAGATTGATTTTTTTGCCCCGATTTGTGCACATTTCCAAATTAGCCAAATCTTGGATTTTAGGGTCCCACCTGGAAGCTATTTTGCATATGATCTGTCCAATATTAAAGGATCTCATTCTCTATAGTACAAATCAGAAGCTCAATTTTTTACAGACCCTCACTGTTAGTATTCTTTCTGAAATTTCATGTCAAACTTGCTAAATTCCTTAATTTCCAGCAACCACCAATAATAAATTCAGTAAAATATAGAAAAATAGCATAACTCCCGTTCTAATTGTCCTATCACGGCAATCTATATACCAAAATAACCAGAATCAAAAGCTCTACATGATGACATAATTTTCTAACTGATTAGAGAAAGAAAGACAACATTCAATTTTAGGCATCGCGAGCTGACAATAAAATTAAGAAAAATAGCATAACTCCCATTCTAATTGTCCGATCACTGCACTCTTTATGCTAAAATAACCAGAATTAAAAGCTCTACATGATGACATCATTTTTTCTAACTGATCAATGAAAGAAAGACAACATTCACTTTTAAGCATCGCAAGCTGACAATAGCCAAATTCTTGCAGCAGTCACTTCTCAGACCAAGCTTGATGCGCATGATATAAATCTCAACCAAATATTGTTCTGGTTAGGTAGAGGAAGACTTAAGCTTTCTGATGATATCATTTTCAAAATGATCCTGATCAATTTTCAAGGAGGATTAATGTCTTAATGTTTTCACTCCTTCAGTTCAATCAAATTTCCCACTCAGAAACACTCATGCTTGATATGCTAATGAAGCCTAGATTCTTCTCTATCTTTTATTGGTGGTTATTTTTAGCTCAGGTCAATGTACTCACCAAGCCATCAAGTTTAGGGAAGGGAGTAGCTCAGACTGGATGAAAACAAAATCGGCGAGCATGCTCAGAGCTGCCGATGGTACCTGCCAACAAGTGTCCATTGACTGTGATTTATTTCATAATGATAATTAAAAATCAGACACCCTAAAAGACAAAAGAACTAGCTTTAATTTGATATAATTTCTATTTCAAACCAAGCAGAATTAGTGGAGATTCAAGCCTTTTTAAAATGGTTAAAATAGGTCGAATTTCGCGCTGCGGACACCGTATACGCCCACTTTGGAGTACCTACTAATATGTGTATACTACTAATAAATGCTCCAAACGCCGCAGCACTATCTGTATCATCGTATACTACCAATATATATGAAACCCGAGTTCCAAAAATTTTCCGCGATTCCCTGACAATGCTAAACCTATGGGAGAATATTTGCATTTCCGCTTTTTTTTCCCAGAGACCACTTTCATCCCTGCACTAGTGTAGGTGAGACACTGATGCCCAAATTGATCTCACTCCGTCAGCAGCTTGACACTGAGCAGCTGAGAGAACATGCTAAGCGTGTGTTTGGTAGTATTTTCTACCTTTCTTACTTTTCTACTAAATACATAATACCTAATAGTTATTAATATTATGCAAATAAGAGAGGCGCATTAGGTTAATGCCCAGCATTTGTATGCTTTTCATCTAATTGTGGTGTGTGGTTTTCGTGGGGTTTTGTTTTTTAGTTTTACAAGAAAAAGGTTTGAAACCTGGATTACGTTGTTTAAGACCTGGTATAACTGGTTTGAGACCTGCCATATGTGGTTTGAGACCTGGTATAACTGGTTTGAGACCTGGTATATGTAGTTTGAGAATTGGTATAATTGGTTTGAAAATTGGTATGTGGTTTGAAACCTGTTATCTGTTGTTTGAGACATGGTTATATGTGGGTTGATACCCTGGACGCAACTCTCACAGCAAAGAGCTAAATGGAGAGCGGCAGTCAAGTAATGAAAGCAGTCTTTGTAACATCACGACCGACAGCATGATGATGATGATGATGACCCGGTAAAGTAGTTTGAGATCTAGTGTTATTGGTTTGAGACTGGGTATATTGGGTTTGCGACCTATTATATGTTGTTTGGGACCTGATATAACTGGTTGGTGACCTGGCCGGTAGTTATTGTAACGTCGGAGGTTAGATGGGTAAAATCTAGGTCGCTTTACTGGATGATGGTAATCGTCATCTTCAACGCTTATTGTTGTCATTATTATTATTATTATTATTATTTAGTAGTACAGTCAGCTCTGGTTAATCCGACACATTCTGTCACGCCAAATAATGTCGGATGGCAAATTGTCGGATTAACCAATTTAGACTATTTTGTGGTCGTTTGTGATATTTTTATAAGCCTATATAGTCGGCAGAATCTGGAACCACTCTAGTCGGGTACTTTCCAGCTTAACTGGTGGGGTGGGGCTATTTGTTGTGAGAATTGCCACTGAAAGAAGGTCTAAATCTGGGATATTAATGCTAAGTCGGGTTTGATGGATTTCAAGTGTCGGATTAACCAGAACTATAGGCATGTTTGTAATAAAAAAAGCAGTGTCAGTGTCGAAAAGCAAGTGTCGGATTAACCAGAGTAATTAGCATTGATTAACATTGGGGAAATATAATGTAACCATCGTATGTTAAGTAAATGCCATCTTATTATTGTTAAATAGATGCATGATATTTATTATTATATCATCGTCATCATCACCATCACCACTGTCGTTAAATAGGTTCTTTGTCCACTCTGTTAGGATTCTAAATAATTGATGATATCGAAAATGGTATGTTTTCGCCAAACTGATCGGTGAATTGCTAGTATGTGGCATACCAAGAATTCTTTCCCTGACCATGTGATATGCCGTGCATTGTCAACAGACGATGTTGACATCGGTATAGGGCGGGACATGGCCTGACGGGGCCACTGTCACCCCTCTAGGGCCGTAATCGATTAACACGACCCGGGAGACTCGGCTCACCCGAGTCGGCAGAATTTCAAATAGAACACCGCGAGTGGAGTCGACAAATACACGTGCCGTGTGCAAAACGACCCGACCCCAGTAACCCACCTTTTGGCTGGGGTTTGCTAGGAGCGATGACGTCACATCTGTAGGATAACTGCTACCAGTACAACTCCTACGTGTTGTTTTAATGCTTTTATTTTTTAATAACCCAGATTGTCAGCTTCTACAATCATAAAATACTTTAAATCCTATTTTGCTGTAAATATATCGGTTATTGAAAAAAAATATTAAGTTTTAGATTAAGCCACCATTTTGTCCACCCCAAGCATATTCGTTTATTCAACCCGAGTCTGTAGGATGTGCGCATGCGCCAAAAAGTGGCTCGGGTGACCCGAGTTGATTAATCGATTACGCCCCACGTGACACCGCCGCGCATGCGCACTCGCCTGCCTACTACAGGATTTATTGTTGAGTGCAATACACCACTATCCCCACCAACTTGTTTGGACAGTGTAAATCGTGTTTTAAGCATATCTGCAAGGCCAGAAGACCAGCTTCGAAGTGCTGAGAATGAACCGAATTCAAATGATACATTTGATGGGCAAATATATCACTGCAATATGGGATCTGAAGCCCATGAGCTTCTGTAACGCTTACCCATCTGGATTTTTCTTGGTCAGTAACTCACTCCTGACTCCTTAGGGCATCAAGCCAATTATCAGGCAATAACGGATTAATTTACCAAAGAAAATGGTGTGTATTTTGTATTCTGAAATCAAGGCGATGGTTTTTCCACCATTCTCTTTCCCTCCTTCCCTCTCTCTCTCTCTCCGTCCTCCCACCCCTCCCTCTCTCCCTCTCCCCCTCTCCCTCTCTCTCTCCCTCTCTCCCTCCCGCTCTCCCTCCCGCTCTCCCTCCCGCCCTCTCTCGCTCTCCCTCCCCCTCCCTCCCTCCCTCCCTCCCTCCCTCCCCTTCCCTCCCTCCCTCCCTCCCTCCCTCCCTCCCTCCCTCCCTCCTTTCCCTCTCTCACCCCTCCCTCCCTTCCTCTGTCCTCTCTCCCGCCTCCCTCAATATATGCGCCTACGCACATATCATAGATGTTTAGCAACGTGTACACATCCCTAGGAAGAGAAAGCGCAAACAACGCTCACCTTGCTGCACCGGGGCCCCGAAGAGTGTTGGGAGGTGGGAGGCGGTGGTGGAGGTGGAGGACGCAACTTGTCAACAGTCAGATCCCAAATACCTGCCACTCATATACTCCCTCCCCCTTCCACGGCCCCATTCCCAACCCATCACCTCCCCAGCCCTTCCCAGAGGTCGTGCCGCCGGCTGGCTGCGCCAAACCATCAAAACAATTTTTTGGGCGGATTGCTCCGTTTCATGGGCCCTCCATCTTTACTAATTGTGGTATGTGTGTTTGAGATTTTTTTTATTGTGAATTTCTTTAGCACTTCATTTGAAATTGTATGAACCGAAGCTAATATTTGCATGGGGTTCATCAATAAAATAGCACCCATGAATAGGATAGTAGAGAGAGATGGTAGTGAAATGAAGCCCAACTTGCATAAACTTCCGTGTTAGGCTTAAAGCTGCATGGTGCGATCAAAACATCAAATTTTCAAAACGAAAACAATTATCTAGATTTGATTCTGCATATCTAATTTAAATACTGGTGCACTTATTAAACATTTGTCATCACCTATGAGGGAGTACTTAGTCAAGTTAATAGAACCTGTTATTGCATAAGCCTATGGTGTTAGAGTTTTGGCAAGCTTGCCCAAATTAATTTTGCACATTTGCACTTCAAATATCTCAAAAGTTAGCCATTTAAAATAAAAAGTTACTTCAATCTAATGTAAGTTAGATTATAATGATCAACCTAATATCTTTATCTCAGGAAATAAGAAACTCAAAATCATCGGACTATGCAACTTTAAATTGTTTAGATGCATGTGTTAGATAAGCCTTGTGTTTAATCCCTAGTTAGTTTATAGACATTCTTTTTGGGTGTACATGCAGGAAGGGGGTGCCGACAAAATGCACCGGATCATATTTGATGGTGAAATAAAAATTCTATTCTATTGACTACATCACGGTTCCGACTGCGCATGCGCTGAAAACGGCATTGGGAGCAAAGCAAAGGCGTACGCCCATTGAGTTTGCCAATACGCGTAGGGCAAAACTGGCATTTTATTCAAAATAACTAGAAATACATAACAATTTGGCATAAACATGGACGGAAGGATGCAATATAATAATATAATGCATATGTTTAAGACACAACTCTCCATAAACCATAGAATATAAATAAAAACATGCTATGGCTCTAACACTAGTCTGAGAGCCTAGATTTGTCTAATCTAAATGCATCCAGTGTATTACCATGTGTCATGTGCTTCTCGTGGCTTTGTTTTGCTCTGATGCATCCGACAATGCACCGCGCCGCCGGAACCGTGATGTAGTCTATTCACATGGGTCTAAGACGGTTTCAGGTCTAATTGAACTTGCCTTGGGCTAGTCGGTGGGACAGTATTTGCATTAGAGACCCGGCGAGTGGGAAGCAGCACTGACAATTGTTTGCCTGATTCACATGTTCCCTCCAGCACTATACGAGTCACTGTAGGAAAGCCTTTCTAGGAGTAGTTTTCTGTCTTTTGGTTGAACGATAAAAATGAGTGCACTTAATTAAAGTTGCATAGTCCGATGGTTTTAAATTTCTGTCATTTTTCTGAAATAAATATATTAAATTCATTGTTATAATCAACGGTGCTTTAGTTTGAGGTAAGTTTTATTTTAAATGGTTAACTTTTGAGCTATTTGAAGTGCAAACATCTCAAATTAGTTTTGGCAAGCATGCCAAAACTTACACCATAGGCTTCTGCAGTAACATGTTCTAATAAATTGACTCAGTATTCCCTTCTATGTATCAACAAATGTTTAATAAGTGCACCAATATTATTGTTAGATAGAATCAAATCTATATAATTGCTTTGGTTTTGAAAATGTGATACTTCATCGGATTATGCAGCTTTGAGAGCCCCACATATTCAGAAAATAATATTTGTTAAGTTGCCTAGTCTGTTGGTTTTGAGTTTCTGCTATTTTTATAGATAAGTATATTAGATTGATCGTTGTAATCTGCCTTTCTTTTGTTTGAAGTAAGTTTTCTTTAAAAGGATAACTTTGGAGGTATTTAAAGTGAAAACATGGGAAAATAATGTTGGTGTGCATGTCAAAATTCTGACACCGAAGTCTTCAGGAGTAACAGGTTTGATTAAATTGACTTAGTATTCAGTTATATGCAGCAATAAATGCTTAATAAGTGCACCAGTATCTAAGTTAGATATGTAGAATCAAATCTAAATAAGTGCTTTGGTTTCGAAAAGTTTATGTTTTTATCGGACTATACAGCTTTACTAGTGGAGAAATCCATTATATAAAAAATCGTTATAACTGCATGTAGTGGACCGCGCCCAGACTAGATTTAAGATAATCAATTGAAATTATATTTGTATATATACACATTTCTGTTCAGTAATACTGAATCATCTGTCGACGCACTTTTGACAGCAGCGATACATTGTGAAAGCTGAAAGAGTTATGACTTTAAACCCATGTGCCATAGCTATTTTGGGTGTTTTTTTGTGTTTTTTTAGGGGGCGGGGTTAACACTATTTGGAGACTAAATGAAGAGTAATGCCTATGTAAAGTGGTTTGAATTCTACCCCCCACCCCCCCTTTTCAATAAGTCAAGTCGGTAGATTTTAACATAGGTTTATTTGTGCGCTCTGGCACACGATAAAACTGGCATTATGGTCATAGTGGTGAGTTGCCTCAGGCCCTGTAACAAATACATCCATCCTGCCTAATGAGTGGTAGGGATGACAGAAACATTGATATATACAGGTATGGTATTAGTATTTACATAGTTTTCAGAGTAATACATATAGCTGGGCTGGCAATGTGTGCGAATATGAGAGAATAGTATTATGAGTTTTAATATTAGACATGATTACCAGTTCATAGAACTTCAACTGAGTCCCCGTCCTGATATGACCTTATATGTTGCTAGGGTGCAAAACTCCCAACAACCAACCAACCAATCAACTGAGTCCATGGGAAGTTATTTGTATGAGTCAATTGCATACATAACAATTGTTGATTTTAAAAATTTGTATTATTTAGTATACTTTATCACGGTCTTGTTAGTTGATGTTTTTATTGCGGTAGGGAGTTGGGGTGTTTTATTTATTCATACCGCAGGCTGTGCACATGTCGGAAGTGAGCTGACACACATGCAGTAATTAACGAACCCACGACCACCGCCATGCTTCAGGCGAGGACTTAATGTGACAGTTGTGCCGAGCCTTGTTTAACCTAAGTGAGTGCTGCAAAGCAACCAGTGTTCGCATCCTGCCTACTTTTTCCATCAAACAGATTATTTTCAGTTTTTTCTAATTTCCCACGTTAGGTATTTTTAATTACTTTTTGTTTGTTAAAATAATAATTATGTTTGTATTATTAATGGTATTATTAATACTATTATTAGTAGTATTATGTGTTCCGACTCAAACTATGTATACTTTAAGCAAATTAGTATTATTTGATTGACTTCATACCAACAACATAATGATTTAGATAACTTTTCTTGCTGATCCCTGCCCCTTTAGGATTCGTCCCTTTAATTAAAATATTTTAATATTGTTGACGAACCAACCCAATTCCTGCAGTTGTCATCATTAATATACACTTAAATTTCTCTGTACTCTGGCATCGATATACAATACTACAGTATTTACTCTTAGTCCCTATATTTATGCAAGCGTGATGCATAGGCTATGGTGTGCATTTCACTATATAGCATTCATCTTCATGCATATAACCAGCAACTCACCAGGCTATTAAATGCTTCTTAATAAATAATAAACGCATACTAAATTATACAGATGTTTTTAAACAAAAAGTATTTATTATTATCATCATCATCATCATCATCGCTGTCATCATCATCATCATCGGTGATCTGTTATTTGAAAAGCATCAAAAACGTCATTATTTTTTTGTGAGCTAACAGAAGGCAAGAATATGAGATTTGTTGGCAGTCCCCGGCCAGGCCTGGGGATAGAACCTGTTAAAGTCGCCGGAGGCATGTCAGTTCTATCCTGCGTGGGCCGCGGTCGTGGTGAGTGGTGGTGGTGGTGGTGGTGGTGGGGGGGGGGGAGACTGTCAGAGAGCATCTCGACCCACTCCTGGTCTTTGGCCATTGAGGACAGCATTATACGGGGGTTGGGTGGTTCTTGGGATGTTGTTTTTAAAGTGGAGACCACTCTCGGTTCCTTGTACACAGAATGGTGGGCTGTCCCCGGGGTCCCGGCTTCTTGGTTGTGGTATGCGCACACCTCATGCTGGTAACCTGGCATGTATGTTCAGAGCATGTGGATCCATGGTGGTAGGTACGTGGCAGCACTGTGGTGAATTGCGCTCATAATATCAGCTTGCAGTCTGTGAGAAATGGTGTTTATGTAATGTTTGATGTGCGCACTTCTCATGTGCAGAGCAAAGATTGGAGCCGCCCAAGACAATATGCATCAGGGTGAAGCCTGACAAGAAGGTGTGTGTAGCAAGCAGGCCCTGACTCCTTGGTTGTGGTTTGCACGCGCTTCATGCTGGTAACCGGCCATGTGTGCTCAAAGCCCCGGATGTGGATGGCAGTAGGCATGTGGTAAATTATCGCTCACAGTATCAGCTCGCCATCAGTGAGAAATGGTGTTTGTGTAATGTTTGATGTGGCGCTTCTCGTCTGCAGAGCAAAGATTGGAACGGCCCAAGACAATGTGCATTTCAGAGAAGCCACACAATTTGGTCTCCTAGACTATGTGTACATAGCAAGCAGGGCCCATCTCCATGGTTGTGGTATGTGCATATCTCATGCTGGTAACCTGGGATGTATGTTCAGAGCCCCGGATGTGGATGGTGGCAGGCATGTGGCGGCACTTTGCTGAATTGTCGCTCATAATATCAGCTCGCCGTCTGTGAGAAATAGTGTTTGTGTAATTTTTTATGAGGGCACTTCTCGTGTGAAAAGCAAAAATCGGATCCGCCCAAGACAATGTGCATCAGGGTGAAGCCAGACAAGCTGGTGTGTATAACAAGCAGGCCCTGACTCCTTGGTTGTGGTTTGCGTGCGCTTCATGCTGGTAACCGGGCTTGTGTGCTCAAAGCCCCGGATGTGGATGGTAGTAGGCATGTGGTGAATTGTTGCTCACAGTATCAGCTCAATATCTGTGAGAAATGGTGTTTGTGGAATGTTTGATGTGGACACTTCTTGTGTGCAGAGATTGAAGCTGCCCAAGACAATGCACGCGTCTCATGCTGGTAAGCGGGCATGTATGCTCAGAGGCCTAGTTGAGTCCTGGACTGTGTGTAAAGCAAGCAAGCATCAACGGCTGTATATTGCAAGTGTGTGTGGATGGGACGGAGGTAGGGGCTGGGGCCCAACGCATTTGGAAGTTAACATGCATTCCCTTACTCCTTTAAAATCAAATTAATTTTTTTTATTGCCCCCACCCTCTCACGCTCAGGCTTGAATGAAATTGGTCTAATGTACATAAGAATTGAAACATCGTCAAACATACAGACCGTAAATCCTCTTGGTATATAGACCCTAAGGGTTGTGTAGTATAGTGCACAAGGGCTGTCAACACGACTCTTTTAAACATTAGTTTTTTTTATGTGTTCACTTTTTATTAAGCGGCGGAAATTTCAATTGGTACAATTGGTCTTTCTCCTTCCGCTGCTTCTTCTGATATATGGGTATATCTTCTACAGCGACAAATCTCAAATTTTAAAGTCATTGGTTTGACTCGACCAGGGTTCGAGCCTAGGAGTGCGAATCTCACGACCTACTAAACCGGGAGGCGGGCTCTCAACTGCTTGGGTGGCCTTCTCGACCTACCAGGTTGGTTGAATATATAGGCGTGTTTTCCCCCTTAGAGTCCACCAAATTGCTGCTCTCCCACCGAGAACAATGATCACCACTGGGCCACCGGTATCGACACAGATACACTCTGGACTTCAGCCATCTGAGTCGGGCTTCTACATGTTTGTTATAACTGGCGTCGGATTTTGGAGAAAGTGCTGACTGGCAAGCGAAGCACAAGGTCTGGAGCCATCCCAGGGCTTCAGAAACTTCTTATCGCTTATGTCTGGTGCGTTTGTAACAGCTTTGAATCGCCAGAAGAAGAAAAGGATGTTTGAAAGAAGGGAAGAAACATGTGTTTTTTGTCATTAGCATCAATCACCCTTCGCTACTCCCCTCCCCTCCCCTCCCCCCCCCCCCCCCCCCCCCCCCCAGTTTTCACGAGCAGTAAGTTTTCCTTAAACAATGGCTTAATGGGAAATATCAAGTCAACACCGTATGGGGAATTAACTGCCTAAGTCGGATCTCTTGTGGACCATGTGCGGTGGCCGAATCGGTAGAGCACAGAGATCGGGAGTTCAATTCTCAGTCGAATCAAACCAATGACTTAAAAAATCGATACTTGTCACTTCCTAGCTTGGCACTCAGCATTAACAGGATAGGGCAAGGACTGGTTAGCTCAGTTTAGGATAATGTGACTGAGTGGGATATCGGGTCATGGTGCTGGCGGCCTGGTTTCCCAATAGGACAGCACTATAAAGTCGCCATGAGTGCACACTGTCACAAGTCAGTTCCCGTCCTGATATGACCTTAGATGTGAGAGAGAGACAGAGAGAGAGACAGACAGACAGAGAGAGACAGAGAGAGAGACATACCAAAGTGGAAGGGAAGGAAGAAAGGAGCGGCGGGTGGGCGATGTCAAAACAGAGATAACGAAAGAGAAATATAATGAGATAATTTAACTTGGCATTCCTAATTCCATTATCAGTCGAAATGTTAAGCTAAATATAATATTTGTTCGTGTGTGGTCACATGGCTATAAACTATATTGGTGGGCATTGATCGGCCATATATATTCTGTGAGCGGGACTGTAATTGTCTGCTGTACTGTAATACGTGGTCACATTATTAGATAGAGTGCAGCAATAGGGGCCTGGGTCATCCACCCCTGTGTCACTATCCAGACGGGTACTGACATGACAGCACACTGATGTCAGCAGAGTTCACCACAGCCAGTGTCACTAACACATCGTCCACCTCTCATCTGCATCTTGCGGCTGGACGCGGTGGTCAAGTCGGTAGAGCGCAGGTTTCCCATGCGGAAAGTCGGGAGTAGGAATCCTAGCCGAATCAAACCAATGACGTACACAATTTGTACTTGTCACTATCAATCTCTCTCTTTTCTCTCTCTTCTCTCTCTCTATCTCTGTCTCAACCTCTATCTCTCTCTTCATCTCTCATCTCTTTCTTTCTTTCCCTCTCTTTCCCTTCGCACCTGACGCGATGGCCGAATCAGTCGGTTGGTTTTTAGGTTGGTTGGTTCATTGGTTCGTTCGTTCGTTCGTTCGTTCGTTCGTTCGTTCGTTCGTTCGTTCGTTCGTTCGTTCGTTGCTTGGTTGCTTGGTTGCTTGGTATCTGGTAGTGATATGACGTTAGAAATTGCTAGGATATACAACCCCAAACAATCACTCTCCTCGCTGTCTATATTCATCTGTTTTTGTTGCCTCTATTTTGATCTCTTTCTCTCTCGCTTGCTCTCCATCTCCCCCCATCTCTCCCGCTCTTTTCTCTCTCTCTATTTTCATATATATATATATATATATATATAGTGTGTGATAATAATAATAATAATAAGGAAATAATTCCATTCCGCGCCTTTATACTCGCATAGTGCGTTATGCATCATATATATATATGTATATATATATAATATATATATATATATATATATATATATATACATATATATATATATATCACTGTTGTTGTTCTCTCTCTCTCTCCACCCATCCTTCATTTTCTTTCCTGATTTCCTTGAAAGACTGTAATTCTGGTCCTCAGTGACAGTATGGGGAATAGCGCACGTGCTCAGTTTCCGTTACTTCCCGTAGGGCCCGCTAATAAATGGGAAGTAGAATGTATCTAGGTGAGTGTCATGCCCTGACTACTCTATATACAACCTCGGCGGTTCTGCCCCAATAAGAGGGATTTGTAACTTTTTGCATTGCTTCTTTATACCATTTTTCTTCTTCGATTTGTTCCTCTTTATTTATATGTTGTCTTTTTTTAAAGAGGTTTCCCGTGTTTGGCATTCGTCAGAGACTAAACAACGCCACGTGGTCTGTGTCCAATTATATGTAGGCTACTGCGTAGCTAGATAGGTGGCAAAACGCAATCGCCATTTTGTATGGGTTTCTCTATATTAGCTCGGTAGCACTCGTAGTGCTACTGGACGGAAGTGCACTAATTTCTTCGCCGTTGAAAATCGGGGAGAATTCTTTGCACACACCAGTCAGGGGGCGCGCTACCCGAAGCGGCAAGAGCGCTGTATTCCCGTGTGGAAGCTTGTGGGTTCGAATCCCGGTTGAGCCAAATCAACAACTTGCAAAATATATGCTTGTCAGCTGGCGCTCGGCTTTACTAGGATACGGCATGGTCCTTTTTCAGGGTTGCCAACCCTTGCGGTTTCGCTGTCAGGTGTACGATATTTTATGTCCCATCATCATCTCGCCATAATGTTTACGATATGTTATGTCTCATCATCACCTTACGCTTTACAATACCATTAATGTAGTAATATTATATCAATTTTATGGATCATTGGGGAAAACATAGCAAATAACGTAGAAATCTATCAGTATCACAAATGTGTCCAAAATGCACCACAGAACATCTAAGACCGCCTCCAATATAACATCCCTTAAGATCTTCTGGTTTCCCATTTTCCAATGTTGGCAATCCTGCTGTTTGCCAAGTATCAGGATAATGTGACTGAGTAGGATATCGTGTCGTGGCTCCAGCAATATAAGTCTGCCACTTGGGCAGCAGCATAAATGTGCTGTCAGTGCATATAGATTAGTTAGACGAATCTTACCTGGGTATATATGTATGTCAGATCTATCTTATATTTTTAGTATATTTTAGCCTGGTTAACTGTAGTAATAGGAAAGGAGACTTCAATGGGCAAAGGGGGAATCTATCCACTAGTTTTTGTTGTTTAACTTAAAGGAGGGCACACACAAATGCAAATGCGGGTTTGCTTGCTTGATTGTATATATTATATATTTGTACATGTCTGGGTATGTGTCAGTGTATGTACTCATGTGAAAATTCACTCGATTATTAATGTTTCTAATGCTCACCGAACCTTTTAGTGGTTGGATCCCCGATATTGTATGTTTGTTTACGCTTGTGAAAATGTTGATAATTGTGAAGGACGCTAATATATATACTGCAGATACCTTTTTAAGACTGCTTAGAGGACGATGATTTAAGTCTAACCTAGATTCAATTCGCGGCCCACTTCTTCGCGTGTTCCTAATATTAAATGTATTTTAAGATAACAAACAAACTAATCATTGCACAGTGTTTATGTGGGGTTTTGTGTGGAGTTAAAAACTAATTATACAATTGACTTACAAAGAACTGGTCTGCCTTTAATACGCATGTACACAACTATTTTTTAAACTCTATTCATATATGTTTTACCGTATCATAACAGGAAATTAGATATTTCAAGTTTCACAGTATTAATGTTATTTTAATATGTATGCATTGAAACATAATTACATTTTAAATAATACTGATGCTGTGAAACTTGTATTTGAGCCTGTCTCAAAAGGTGATAACTCTTTTTATTTTTGTCCATTGTAACAATTGACACAAAACAGCACAGAAACGGTTGCACTGAAAACATAAGGACATTTGCTTCATATCAATATGTATTCTATTAGGTTTATGAAACACCATGTAAAAAACAAATCAGTTTATCCTGAGCAAATGCATAAGCAGATAGTATGTTGATCGTTACAATGGACAAAGTTTTGTCCCATATTGCTTAGCACCTTTGGAGACAGTCTCATTTGCTAATTATCTGTTATGATATAATGAAACTATGCATTGAAACAGAATCAACCCGAAATAGCTGATGTTTACTTTTTGTGTTGGGGGGTTGTTAAACAAACAAATAAGTGGAACATAATTGGAGCCTTATGAGGCTTTATTATGATTTCAGCTAAAGACGGAACATCTGTATTGTTTATTGAGTTAGTTGCGTGTTGGAGTTTTATGTCCTGGCAACATCTAAGGTCATGTCAGGACGGGTACCGACTTGTGACAGTGCTTGCTTTTGGGGGGTTCATAACCTTACGACGGTTACCAGCCTCAGAACTGCAGCAATATAGAAAGGCCCCGATAAATCTTCAGGTGGGACGGTTGTAGAAGCTGGGGATGTCTTTACAACATTCAAAACGACGAATCGTTGGGGCGGCCCCAAATCACTCCCGTCCGGCGGTAGCAGAGCACTCGTATCCATTAACAGCAGCAAGGGTTCAGGAGGAAGGGACGGGTAAAGGTGGGTCCAGCAGGTTCCAGCAACATGAACAAAGCGAGAGAAACGATGAGGTAAAGGGCCCCACCCAAGCAAACAACTCCCTTGATCAGGGGGAGAAGTAAGCCTGGGAGAAAAAAAAAGGGTAGAGTATAGGAAAGAGAAATGAGGAGAGTTGAGTCAAAGGACCATGTCTATTTGCTCTATGGTGACCAGCCGGTGAGCCAAAGACACGGACAGAGTAAGAGTAGAAAGTGAAATGCTGGCGGGCTCCCACTCCTGGAACTCTTTTCAGACATTATCAAGGAGGAGCATGGGCAGCAGAGAGAAGATACAGAGAGCTGTGGACGAAGTGCGGTCCGGATACCGAGAGTGTATTATTATTATTATTATTATTATTATTATTATTATTATTATTATTATTATTAGGGGGTTTGTGACCTAGCGGTCACTGGCTGCAGAACTGCAGCATTAATAAACGGCCCGTTTTTGGCCTGTTTTTTGTGTGTTTTTTTTGGGGGGGGGGGTCCGCACGGGGCTCCCGGTGTAGGCGCTCACAGGGCTCCCTGACTGGGACCTCACGGGGCTCCCTGACTGGGGGACCTCACGGGGCTCCCCACCGGGACCTCACAGGGTTCCCTGTCTGGGGGACCTCACGGGACTCCCTGAGTGGGGACCTCTCAGGACTCCCCGGCGGGACCTCACGGGGCTCCCCTATGGGACCCGACTGGGGGACCTCACGGGGCTCCCCGATGGGACCTCACAGGGCTCCCTGACACAGTGACAGTGGTTGCTAGTCACTGTCGCTGCTGTTGGGTTCAGAGTCGTCGGCCCAGAGTGTTTCAATTCTGGGGTTGTTTGTAACCTTACGACGGTTACTGGTTGCAGAACTGCAACATTAATAGAGAGGCTCTGATAAATCGGCCCAATCGTTGGTTGAAGATTTAACTTTAGTGTATGGAGTGTTGTAGAAGCTTGGGGCATCTTTACAACGTTGTAACGGCCAGGCGTTGGGGCGGCAGCGAATCTCTTCGGTCCTGCGGTAGTTGAGCGGTAGAGGTAGTTGAGCACTTGTATCCAGTCAGCAGCAAGGGATTCGAGGAAGGGCGGGTAAAAATGGGTGCAGCGGTGGTTCCAGCAACAAGAACAAGACAGAGAAATTGTAATGGTGAAAGGCCCCACCCAAGAACACAAGTACCCTGGTCAGGGGAAGAAGTATGCCTGGGAGAAATCGAAAGGGCAGAGTCTAGGAAAGAGAAATGAGGAGAGTTGAGTCAAAGGACCGTGTCTATTTGCTCTATGGTGACCAACCAGTGAGCCATAGACACAGACAGAGTAAGAGTAGAAAGTGAAATGCCGGCGGGATCCCCCTCCTGGAACTCTTTTCAGACATATCAAGGAGGAGCAAGGCCGGCGGAGAGGTGATAGAGAGAGGTGTGGACAGTGCAGTCCGGATAGCAAGTGTCTGAGGCCGAGAGTGTGTGAGTACACTCCTTATATAGTTGCTGGGTAGGCCAGTCCTAATGAAGAGATGGGACGAGTAGGACGGTCCAAACATGTGTTCTAACCACTATAAAAGGCAACTACCTGTTATACCTCCATACATTCGCTGTTTATGTTACACCACACATATACGCCACACACAGGGGAGAGGGAGGGGGGCGGAGAGTTGGTTGGTTGTTGGAGTTTTACGTCCTGGCAACATCTATGGTCATATCAGGACAGGTATTGACATGTGACAGTGTGCACTCATGGCAACTTTATAGTGCTGCCCCACTGGGAGACCAGGCTGCCAGCACCACGATCTGATATCCCACTCAATCACATTATCCTGGCACTGAGCCAACCATTATCCTGGCACTGAGCCAATAATGGCGAACGTCTGGCTAGGAAGCGACAAGTATCAATTTTTAAGTCATTGGGAGGGGGGGCGGGGGGGAGTGGAGGCAGAGACTAGAGAGAGGCAAGAGATATGTATGCCCCTGTCCTATATATAATTATATATCCTTCATTTGATATATAACAATGCGGGAATGCCACCGTTCAGAACTCCTTGTCCCACATCTGCTCTCGTATTCCGAGCCGCCCGTGTAATTAATTAATTAAGCTGTCGGTGTCACGCCGGGGCGTGCTATCTGGACATTGCGTTTTGAGAGGCCGATAACCCCCGACGTGTGACGTCAGCCCCTTATGTAGCAGTCACACTACGACGACAAGCAGCGGCGACAGCCCTGCGACACCCACTCCCAGTTGTCGCTGATTGTCGCGCAGGTGCCGCGCAGGTGCCGCGCAGGTGCCGCCGCGACACCTCCGCGACACCTCCAGTTTCTCCACTCTTTCTCGACTGTCGCCGGGTTGTCGTGGGGATTTTGGACATGTTGAAAAACTTCTACGACAGCCGACGACAGCCGAGGTTGCGGCACTGTCGCGGCACTGTTGCGGCACTGTCGCACTGTCGCGGCACTGTCGTCTTGTCGTTAAGCTGTAGTTGCTTCTCTCTCCATGTATGTGTCTCTGTGTGTCTCTGTGTCTGTGTATATGTGTGTCTATGTGTGTGTCTGTGTCTATGTGTGTGTATGTGTGTATATGTGTGTGTGTGTGTCTGTGTCTATGTGTGTGTCTGTGTGTGTATATGTGTGTGTATCTGTGTCTATGTGTGTGTCTGTGTCTATGTGTGTGTCTGTGTGTATATGTGTGTGTATGTGTGTGTGTGTGTCTGTGTCTCTGTGTGTGCCTCACTCTGACTCTCAGTCTGACTCTCACTCTGACTCTCAGTCTGACTCTCACTCTCAGTCTGACTCTGACTCTCAGTCTGACTCTGACTCTCAGTCTGACTCTCAGTCTGACTCTGACTCTCAGTCTGTCTCTGACTCTCAGTCTGACTCTCAGTCTGACTCTGACTCTGACTCTCAGAGTGAGAGTCAGACTGAGAGTCAGAGTCAGACTGAGAGTGAGAGTCAGACTGAGAGTGAGAGTCAGACTGAGAGTCAGAGTCAGACTGAGAGTCAGAGTCAGAGTCAGACTGAGAGTGAGAGTGAGGCACACACAGAGACACAGACACACACACAGAGACACAGACACACACACACATAGACACACATAGACACAGACACACCCATAGACACAGACACACACATAGACACAGACACACACATGGACACACATAGACACACATAGACACAGACACACACATAGAGACACACACATAGACAGAGTCACACACACATAGACACACATAGACACAGACACACACATAGACACAGACACACAGACACACACAGACACACACACAGACACAGAGTCACACAGACACACAGACACTGTCGTCCCGTCTGTTGTCCCGATGTCGTCCGGATGTCGTCCGATTGTCGTCCAACTTAGCCCGAATTTGCATAGGTCGTCGGGATTTCACAAAATCCCAGCCGCCTGGCTGTCGTCACCCCCTTGTCGTCGTAGTGTGACTGCTACATCATCGTCTGCCCGGCGGCTCCTTGTTTCCCGCCACGTAATCATGTCTCTGGGCATGCGCAGTATTGCGCGCGTGCCGAGCTTTGATTACGTCACATCCGGCCGCTACTGCGCCGTTCTCCTTCCTAGCAGTGCGGGCTACCAGGGCCGCGTTCAGGGTCCGTCTCGGAGCCGCTGCTTCGGAGACGGCCCTGAAGTCACACTAGTCTGAACGGCATTTAGCTGTTGGCTGCCTCGAAAATGGCGGCCTCCATAGGCAGCAGACATTTGCAATGAAAAGGAAGCGCTCTGATTGGCTGAAACCACTGAATACGGCAGCCATTTTCGAGGCGCTTTTTGTCTCCTATCTGAAAAGGGAGAAGTCTCGGAGACGCCTCGGAGACACACACTAGCGGAAATAAGCCAAAAAGCATCGCGGAGACGTCTCGGAGACGGACCCTGAACATGGCCCGGGGCACGGGGTGTCGTCTGCTTTTAGCCCCTGTGACTGGGACGTGCACGCCCTGCGACACCGACAACACAGCCTGCCGCCCTGACCCGCCGGGTTCGCGGAAACAGGCACTGGTCACATGGGTCCGGCAGCTCCCCAGGCATCACCCGGAACTGGACATGGGGACATGCGCACGGGTCAGCAGTCGCCGAGGTGGATGATGTAGTAAAGTTGCACGCTCCGATGCTTGTGAATTTCTGCATTAAATAAAAAAAAATTTAGATAAATAAATTAGTTGTCAGTTGGTCAGGACGTGTTCGTCCTATGGGGAATATTCATGACTGTTCTCCACCTGCGTTCACGATCTCCCGCCTGTTGAATTACTATGGGCACCTTTCTTATTAGATAAAAGATTCACCCCGCACATCCAGTACAGGGGTGAAAACCAACATATTAGAAAAACGGGCGAAGAATTTTGACATGATGGGGAAATTAACTGAGTGAATAAATTCTTAATTTAAGAAGCAAAATATATTCTTTATATATGTCTTCATATTTCCCCGATACCTTTGAGTTGAAACATATAATAAAACATCTAGTTTAATAAGATTTAAAAGTGAAATCGACGGCGTTCTATGGCCGCCATCTTGTCTTTTTGCATTCACCCCTGTACTGTAAGTACGGGGTGAATCTTTTATCTACCTTCTTATATGACTGTGCTGCCTTACACTGTGAAAGCATTGAGTTTGAGGTCCTGTATGTCACCCCAGTCATTATGGTTTACTCCATACTCTCTCATTCTCCTTTCTAGCAATGTGATAAAAGTATTTGCAGCTGTGCCCTGTAAACCTATGAAATTAGGCTTCTAGGTTTCCCAACTTCTTCTAAAACACTTTAAGTGCTCAAATTGTTAATTGGTCGTTATAATCTACATTGCTTTAGTTTGAAGTAAATTTTATTTTAAAGGGCCAACTTTGGAGATATTTATTTGAATATAGTTTTTGTAAGTACATCAGCATTCAAACGTCAAAATGTTCGGCAGCAACAGGTTTGATTGAATTGACTTAGTATCCCCTGCTATGCAGCAACAAGTGCTTAATATTAATCAATAATAAATGCACAAATGTAGGAAAGTTGGAAATGTAGGATCAAATCTAGATGAGTGTTTTTTTTTATTATAAGTGTTGTGTTTCCACGGACTGTGCAGCTTTAAGATAATGCTTGACTTGCATATCTACTATAATCTAGTGGTGTTGTTGCCAGGTGCCTGGAGCAGTTATATATATAATGCGCGTTCACTAACTAGCACTGTCGTGTTAAATACATGTGAACCTATAGCTAATTGCACACACATACATATACATAGAAACATATATACACACATTGCATATTATATATACATGCATACATCCTATTGCTAATTGCACACACGTACATATATTATGCATACGCACATACAAACATACATACATACATACATACATACATACATACATACATACATACATACATACACACATATACACACACATATACATACATACTTACATACATACATACATATACACATACATACATACATACATACATACATACATACATACATACATACATACATACATACATACACGCACACATGGACCCACATGCATCATGTGTATACATATATATGTAGAAACACATATATTTCACTCAAGCACACACTCACATGCATATATGCCGCACTATGTGACACATTCCACATTGATGGTCCCTACCCGGGATTGTTATGTACACACAGCCTCGATCCTTAAAGGCCCTGTCTTCCTGAACGACATGGTGATGGATCCTGGACGCTATTATTAGCCGATAAAATAAACAACTTTGCCGATCTCCCTCGTACCATGCGGGCCTCTCGATGACCTGGGAGCTGGGGTCATCGGACGCGGTGACCGAATCGGTAGAGCGCAGGCTTCCCGTATGGAAGGTCGGGAGTTCGATTCCTGGTCGAGTCAAACCAATGACTTGCCAAATTTATACTTGTCGCTTCTTAGACTTGCACTCGGCATTATTAGGATAGGGCAAAGACTGGTTAGCTCAGTGTCAGGATAATGTGAATGAGTGGGATATTTGGTCGTGGTGCAGGCAGCCTGATTTACCAGTCGGTCAGTGCTACAAAGTTGCCATGAGTGTGCACTGTCACAAGTCGGTACCTGTCTTGATATGACCTTAGATGTTGTCAGGATGTAAAACTCCAACAACCAACCTATATTACCTGATCAAGAAACTCTGCAACATCAGTCATTGGTAATTAGTGTTTCTTATTTTATTTATGGAAGGTCATTATGTGCGCTGTATCTAGTAATCGTTCAGTATTTATTTATACAAACTTTGTACTCGCTTCTCAGGCTGACTTCACAGAGGCTGGGATTGTCGTAGGTTTTCAAACAGTAAAATAATCAATTAAAACCAACGGCATAAATAGCACAACTGGGGCCGAGAAGAAGCTGGTCCGAAATCATTGAAGATAAGGCCAAGTATCGACCTATTTCTTATGATGTCAGCATAGTTAGCTAGCTCATTGTGCGTGCCTTTTGGCTGCAGGACAACACACTGTCACACTGCAAACTCACTGGCTATGAGCAATCTTCATACAGAAAAAGTGAAATATCTCTAAAACCACACCACTTAGAAGCAACCCGTTTGGAACACATATAGAAAACATATTCAATGAATAGATTATATTAAATTTATATGGTTAGTGTTCTGCATTTCTATTAATTTTGTATAAAATAGACGTTTTACACTGCGCGTACCAGCAAACTCAATGCATTGTCAATGGCCGTGAGCAATCTTGAATTATCTTCATACAGAAAAAATGAAATATCTCTAAACCCACACCACCTAGAAGCATGCCGCTTGGAACACATGTAGAAAACATATTCAATGAATAAATTATATTAAATTTATATGGTTAGGCTTCTGCATTTGTATTCATTTTGAATAAAACTAACGTTTTGCACTGTGCGTACCGGCAAACTCAATGCATTCTCAATGGCCGTGAGCAATCTTCATACAGAAAAAGTGAAATATCTCTAAAGCCACACCACCTAGAAGCAACCCGCTTGGCACACATATAGAAAACATATTCAACAAATAGATTATATTAAATTTATATGGTATGGGTTCTGCATTTCTATTAATTTTGAATAAAATAGACGTTTTGCACTGAGCGTATCGGCAAACTCAATGCATTGTCAATGGTCGTGAGCAATCTTCATACAGAAAAAGTGAAATATCTCTAAAACTACACCACCTAGAAGCAACCTGCTTGGAACACATATAGAAAACATATTCAACAAATAGATTATATTAAATTTAAAAAGTTATGGTTCTGCATCTCTATGAATTTTGAATAAAATAAACGTTTTGCACTGCGTGTACCGGCAAACTCAGTGGCGGTGTGCCTTCGTTCTGCAGCCAAGCTGCACGCGCATACACAATGTTTATAAACATTGAAAGGGGTGCGATCAATATTGACTGGACGGAAGGCCAAATCGGTAGGAACACTGGTTGGCTTCCCGTGCAGGAGGTACTGGCATTGAACCCTGACTGGGTGAAACCAATTACTTCCTAAGTTGACACTTATCGTTAACTTGCATGGCACTTGGAATCAATAGGATAGGGCAAGGACTGTTCTGCTCAGTATTAGGGTAATGTGACACTGGGATATTGGATCTTTCATGGTGCAGACAGCTAGGTGTCTTAGTAGGGCAGCACAATAAAGTCGCTATGAGTTTCAAGTTGGCACACGCCCTGATATGACCTTATATATTGCTAGCATGTAAAGCGCCAATAAACAAACAGCAACTACTATCGTTCTAGCCAATGTTTTGCTAACACCGTTGAGGCATTTGATGAAATTAAATGTTTTCACCTCTTCAATGGTTCCTTTTGCAATTTAAAGTTGCACAGTCCGATGGTTTTGAGTTTCTGCCATTATTTTAGATGAATATATTAGTGTGATGGTCATAATCTAGGTTACATTAGTTTGAAGCAGCTTTTATTATAAATAGTTAACTTTGGAGATATTTGAAGTGAAAATCTGTCAAATTAATTTTGGCATGCGACCAAAATTCTGACATAGATTTCAGTAAGGAGCAGGTTCTGTTAAGTTGACTTAGTATTCCCTTCCATGTAACTCAAATGCTTAAAGTTGTATAGTCCCGTGGCTTTCGAATGTTTGCATCATTTTTTAGATAAATATATCAGGTTGACTATTATAACCTACTATTTATTATTCCTGAGTCATTTAGATGAAAAATTACTAATTTTGGAGCAATTTGAGCTGAAAGAATCCAAAATCATTTTGGCAAGCTTGTCGAAAGTCTTGTTGTTGTGGCCCAGATTTACATCTCCCGACAGTCGCGGAATGACCTATTAATGTGTAGGTAGTCTGGAACCTGGGGAATGAAGGCAGAACTGATTAGGTCACGAGATTGACCTAATTGGTTAGTGGTCTCCCTGTTTAATGGCTGTCTCAAAGTGAGTGTCCAAAGCAATGGGGTTATAAATTCCCAGATTATCCTGTATATGATGTACCAAAGCATTAGTTAATGGACTAGTATCTAAGTTGGATATATAAGATCAAATGTAGGTAGTTCGTTTTGATTTTGACAAAATTATATTTCATCGGACCATGCAACTTTAATAACCGGGCCAGTATCTAAGTTGGATATATCAAATATAATCCAGATGACTGAATGAGTTGAACGCGCGCCTCCCATTTTGATCATGGGATTCAAACCACCGGGTTCGAACTTTGGCCGAGTCAAACCAATGACCTCAGCATTTATACTTATCACTACCTAGCCTGGCGTTCAGCATTAATAGGATAGAGCAAAGAGCAGTGCAATGAGGAAGACCAATTGTCCACGATTGAAACTTCCCCCGCTTAATCAACTAATCTACCGCTCCCAAATTCCCAACCCCCCAAGAAACGGTAACTTGGTTTCGAAAAATGCTTTCCTCGGGTTATGCAGCGTTAACCTAGCGGTGATTTTAGTCTGGCTCAGATTATAACGTCCCCGGCGAGGCCTTGCTGCTGTCATAATGTTACTTCGGTTGCTCAACCCCAGATTCAGCAAGGTCTCCACCGTCTGGTTTCCAGGGTGAACGTCCGCTGAGATGTGCTCCGAGGTTGAGATCCATTTTTATCTCGCTGCACCCTCTGGCTGATTCATTATAACACAGCTGACATTATTCGCCAAAGTAGTAGTCTAATTATTGTTTATGCATCAGGAGGACCTTATGAAATAACTCACGTGACCTTATGTTTGCGGAGAAAATTATCTGGGGACTGTTTATAATATATTTGATTTGTCGTACTTATGTTGTTTTTTATATTTTGGATAATGATGGGTGGGGAGTTTGTTGTTTTCGCTGTTGATTCTGTGGTGAAGCGGCTCCGTGGGTACTTGGGGGAGCTTGTTGACGCCCCCGGCTGGCCGCTTTCCAGGTTTTGGTATATTTGGCCGTGTTCTATTTCTCACTTAAAATGCCTTTTGATTACCATCTGAGCTGCAGAAGATATGAAACTTGACATTTATGTAGTTCGCATTCCCACACGTGTGATCCTAAGTTTTAATTGTAATTGTAATTGTAATTGATGATAAAAACAAGTATATAATGTATATATATACAACTCAGGGAATGGCTCGGTTGACACTCAGGCCGTCAATCCAATTCTCGAAAAGAAAGTGATTGATGATGATGGGCCATAAATTGATACCTACCCTATGTTTAGCAAAGATGACAGTTTTATTAGTAATAGCAATGTGGAAGATATGTGTGTATCATGGGGATAATGTGTTGGATGATAGCCAGACGGGATGGCCGAATGAGTTAGAGCGTCCGCCTCCCGTGTTGGGAGATCATGGATTCGAATCCCGGTCGAGTTAAACCAATGACTTAAAAATTGATACTTGTCACTTCCTAGCCAGACACTCGGCATTACTAGGATAGGCCAAGGAGCAGTGGAATGAGGAAGACCAGTTGTCTGCGACTGAAATTTCCCCTGCTTAAACAACTAATGTACAACAACAAAAAACAACAACAAAAAAACATGGTTTGGGGAGGGAGGTTCTCTCTAGGTTTTGTGTGTTTTTAAAAAAACTTATTATTTGGATCTTGGAATACAAAATATAACGACGATATACAGCTAAACCCCATTAAAACGCGATCGTTGGCGTCCATAAAATGTCATTGCGAAACAACGGGATCGCACTAAATCGGGGTTCAGTTTATTGAATTACCTTTGAATTTTGGATCCAATGAATCATTGCGTTGTAACAGAATTCGCGTAAAATCGGGACGCGTTATAACGAGGTTTCACTGTAGTTGGTTGAGAACTGGCAGGCTTTATAATAATACAAGTATCAATTATTATATCACTCGTTTGACTCGACCCGGTGTGGCGGTTTCAGCGCCCGGTCAGTTTCAGCGCCCTGCCATGGCTTCTGTGCATGCGCGGATTTTAAGAGGCCCTGCGAGCACTGCTATTTGTTTAGTTTACACTCGGCGATTCGACGCCGATCTAGCTGCTACGTTAATATCGCTTGGAATTTAAGGTTAATTTAATTAAATTTCATTATTTGAGTACGTAATTCTGTTAAATATGATCGCATTCAATAGATTTCGGCCTAATCGGTCCCTAACACTGCCGGGCACCAGCTGAGCTTGTAGCCGGCGGGGCCATGGGTGTTTTGACCATCTCTTAAAGTCTGCACATGCGCAGAAGCCATGGCAGGGCGCTGAAACTGACCGGGCGCTGAAACCGCCACACCGGTTTCGAACCCCACGACCTGCTAAACAAAGAGCGGACTCTAATCTTATTCAGTAACTGGAGGGAGTGGAATTGGTAAGAGCGCTGGTTTGTTTTCTCAAGTGAGAGATCATGGGTTTGAACCTAACCAAGTGAAACTAATGACTTGCAGAATTAATACTTGTTAACTGCCTAGCCTGGCCATGGCATTAATAGGATAGGGCAACGGCGGTTTTCTCAGTATCAGGATAATGTGACTGAGTGAGATATTGGGTCATGGTGGTGGCATCCCGGTCTCCCAGTGGATAAGCACTATGAAGTCATCAGTTTGAATCCAAAAGTCAGTACCCGTTCTTGTTATGAGGACGTAAAACCCTACAACCAAAAACAAGCTCATGCAACCATCTCGCCATTAACAACATATATTAGAAGATGTAGTTGTTAGGTGACAATTAGTGCAGGAGGGCATCATTACAGAGTTTCAGAAAGTGCTTGAATACCAAAATATATATTATAATCGATTTTTGCCAGGAGTGGGGGTGTATTAATAGCTTTTCGTGGAAGAACGGATTATTCATCATTTTTACTTAAGCGGAAGGTCCCGAGTTCTATTCCCGGCCGAGTCAAACCAATGACTTACAAAATTGATACGTGTCGCTGGTGCTCTGCATTACTAGGATAGGGCAAGGACTGGTTAGCTCAGTGTAAGGATCATGTGACTGAGTGGGATGCCGCCTCATGGTGATGCAGCCTAATCTTCCAGTGGGGCAGCACTATCAAGTCGGCATGAGTGCACACTCAAAAGTCGGTACCCATCCTGATATGACCACAGAGGTTGCTATGATGTAAAACCCCAACAAACAAATATTACAAATCTGTCTATACCATGGCTCTTCTCGGTTATATTTGGATTCTGCGACTCTTACAATGAAACCCCCACATGACCAGTGAGCTCTGTGCTATTGCAGTGGCTCCTAGCAAAAACCGTCACTAGACCGAAAACAAGTCTATCAATGGATAATGACTCAACTCCTTTTTCCTATGAAGATGTTTTTTAGATCGGATTGGGTGGCCGAGTCGATGATAGCGCTTCGAGTAAAAACGAGTCAAACTAATGACTCATGGTCCGTCTAAAGTTGTCGACATTTTCACGGTCATACAAAGCGTACGACAGTCAGTAAAGTACGACATTTATTGTTTAATAAAATGTTGATATTTTTCGCCAATTTTGTTCGTTGATTCTGCAGGGGAATTTTCAATCGCGGACAATTGGTCTTCCTCATTCCACGGCTCCTTGTCCTATCCTAGTCTGGGTCGGTAGTAAAATGATGTGTACTACTTTGGTGGGAGCAGGGGGGGTCTGGACAAGTTGTGTTGACAACTTTGGACGGCCCCTTACCAAAGTAATACTTGTCCTTACCTAGCCTGGCACTCGGGATTGATAGGATAGGGGAAATGACTGGTTTGCTCAGTATTAGGATAGTATGACTGAGTGGGGGATATCGAGTCATGGAGCTGGTGGCCCGACTTCCAGCAGGACAGCACTATGAAATAATTGTGCACTGACACAAGTTGGTACCCGTCCTGATAGAGTGATAGTGATATGTGTTGCTAGGATGTAAAATCCCAAATAAATAACATTGTGTTTGTTTGTTGGAATTTGATATCCTGGCAACATCTAAGGTCATCAGGAAGGATACCGATTTATGTTAGTGCACACTCATGGTGACTTTGTCCTGCTGCCCCACTAGAAGACGATGGCTGCCTACACCATGACTCTATATCCTACTCAGTCACATTATCCTGATACTGTACAACCCATTTGTAATGCTGAGCACCAGGCTAGGAAGTGACAAGACAGTGTCAATTTAATAAGATAACGGCTTAACTCGGCGGGAGGTGCGACGGCGGGCGACCTTATAAGGGAAGGGGGAGGTGCGACAGCAGGTGAGGTGTGAATGCTGCCGGCCCGGGGGAGGGCGAGAGGTGGCGAGCAGCGGGCGTCGGGTGAGGCGCGAATGCTGCGCGACTGGGGGCCGGGAGGTGCGGCGCGTGGCGGCGTCGGGCGAGGTGAGAAGGCAGCGCGACAGCGTGGGGCGGGGGAGGGTCTCTTCCTCTCCTCGCATCAAACGTAATGCTACGCATTACGACCAACTCGGCCGAGGTTCAAACCCATGACCTCCTGCATGAGAAGCCGTCCAACTAGCTCTTACTGATTCAGCTATCCCGTCCAGTCGCTTCATATGAAGAAATGTGGAAATTGTGTCTGTCTGTCTGTCTGTCTGTCTGTCTGTCTGTCTGTCTGTCTGTCTGTCTGTCTGTCTGTCTGTCTGTCTGTCTTAAAGTTGCATAGTCCGATGGCTCTGAGTTTCGACAACTTTTCTGAGATAAATATATTAAATTGATTGTTATAATCCACCTTACTTTTTTAGTTTGAAGTAATTTTTATTTTAAATGGCTAACTTTTGAGATATTTAAAGTATAAATGTGTCAAATTAGTTTTGGCAAGCGCACCAAAACTCTGACACTATAGGCTTCAGCAGTAACAGTTTCTATTAAATATATATTTATATTAAATAAGTATTCCCTTCTATGTGGCAACAAATGCTTAATAGCTGAATCAGTATCTAAGGTAGATATGTAGGATCAAATCTATATAATTGCTTTGGTTTTGAAAATGTGATGCTTCATCGGACTATGCAGCTTTAAGAGTTAGCCATTTCAAATCAAATGTACTTCAAACTAAGGTAATGTAGATCCTTACCTTCGTGTTCGTAGATTCGTAAGAATCTCAGTAATATGTCAACTTACAAGTAAGTCTAGTGTAGCTATCATAATCTAATATATATATATATATATATATATATATAAATATATATGTATCGAAACTCATAAATCCATCGAACTATGCGACATTTAAGCATAAACTAAAACCATCGGACTATGCGTCTTTTGGTGATAATGCAGAGTGCCTTCATATGATATATGTATGGTTGCAGATTGCGTTCATAAAATTTATAACACAACAACAGATATTCAATGGACCAACATTTATTAGTTTCAGTCTAGGGTAAATTAAGATGACATGCGCAGCATAGACAGATTTACTGACATGGATACTTTAACTCTGAAGATAATAGATACAGTAACTTTTAAGACCAGTTAACTCTTGTAAAAGCAGTTAGGTATGAGTGCTACCAGACATATCTTTAAACAACAATGTCTATACATAGCAAGATTATATATAGTGACTTTAAGATAACCATTAATTCATAGTATAAGGGAACTGCAGATAGTCTGTTGCTAGAAAAATGTCTAGATTGTCCCTATCAATGATAACACACAGTTTTTTATATATTTTAATTACATATACAGAAATACTGAAAGACTAATTAATACTCTGACACTCGGCCAAGTGTAGGGAGGGTGGGCAGTAAGGAATTCTGTGTCAGTTGACTGTTATCTGTTTGAGCTCAAGGGAATAACTGACTAAATTGATGCGAAGGACTACCACACCGACTACGTTACTATGAAATTTGTATTTGTTATTACGGTGACTGCATGAAGTTACTACGGATACTGAATCATCTTGGATTTTTATGACGCGTTGCTAGGATAACTAATGCTAGCTGGTTTCCGGCGAGTGTTACTTTAACACTATCAGGATTGAGGGATTTAACTCAGCGACTAGCGGGTGGTGATTGTTTCTATGAATTAAGGCTAGTTACTATGGAGAGGGGAGGCAAGGTATAATCCTGACGTAATACTAGGATAGCTATAGCTTCACTGGTTCTCGGCAGGAGAACTGGTGCTTGCTATGTGGTTACGTGGTTACACCAGAGATCGGTTGTTGTGACGAATTATACTTGTTACAGCGTAACATGCACAATAGCTTTAAGGTTGAGAAAGTATTATTAAACTGGAACTGTGTGTTGAACACAATGGGGTCACTTGGTGCGTTGGGCCACTTAACCCCTTAAATATAGCTAGTCAGATGTAGTAATACTAAAATATAGTTTTTTCTTGTTGTTCAGCCAAAGTGTAGATCTATTACGGTGGCCCCTGCATTGAAAGCTGGTCACCCCACACATGACTCATGCCCCCCCCCCCCCCTCCCCCGCTCATATCTGCCCATTTAAGGACTATAGACTACATCGCCATTCCAGCGGCGCGGTGCATTGTGTGATGCTTCAAAGCAAAACAAACCAGCGAGAAGCACATGGCACATGCTAATACACTGGGTGCAGCTATGAAATATGCTAGTTTCAGCTCATCTCAGCTCTTGTTTGAAACATAGAAGACTAACTAAAAAAATGTATATAATAAATTAAGATATTACTCTTTTATCCAGCATTGCATTTACATCAATATAATCAGCACATCTTATGTCATGTTCATTTAGATTTAGACAAATTTGGGCACACAGACTAGTGTTAGAGCCATAGCCAGAGTCAGTTTTAGTTATTCTATTCATGTTTTTATTTATATCCTATGGTTAATGAGATATGTAGAAATAGAAAATGAGTAAGGTTAATCAGATATTGGTTGTATATTTCTTTGAAACAAGTTTCTTTTTGCACATTTGACATTTTAATATTTAGAACAAGAATTACTTATGTCTAATCAATGCTGATGTAAACATCAGCCTGTAAAGTGACTGAAATTGTATGTTTCTTAGCTCAAAATGCTTAATTATGGAGAATTGTGTCTTAAACATATTCATTATATTATTATATTGCATATATCCATCCATGTTTGTGCCAAATTGTTATGTATTTTTATTCATTTTGAATAGAATCGAAGTTTTGCCCTATGTGTATCGGCAAACTCAATGGCGGTATGCCATTGCTTTGCTGCCAGTGCCGTTTTCAGCGCATGCGCAGTCAGAACGATAATCTAGTCTATTGTTATGTATTTTTTATTAATTTTGAATAAAATCGAAGTTTTGCCCTACGCGTATCGGCAAACTCAATGGCTGTATGCCTTTGCATTGCTGCCAGCGCCGTTTTCAGCACATGCACAGTCGGAACGGTGATCTAGTCTATTACCAACATGGTGAATACAGGGGTCGTATGCATGAAGCAGTGTTAGCTTCGGGTGGTGTTAACCATCTAACACCGGGTAGCTATCACCGGCATCGCGAAGTATTTCACGCCGTATGCATGGGTACCTAAACAGTTTGTGTTAGCTACACGTGAAGTTATTTATAGATTTGGGAAATCTCTCTGAGCCTGTTCCCGGCGATCACCGGCGATTTGTTTTGATTATATTCGACAGTATGGATATCGCCGCCGATTTAGCTGCGGCATTAATATCGCTTCGATTATAGGGTTAATTATAGGGTTAGCATAAAATTTCACTTATTGCGTATGTAATTCTGTTAAATATGATAGCATTGAATAAATTTGGCCCTAATCAGTCCCTAACACTGCCTGTAAACCTGCTATGGGCTGGTGTTAGAATCTCCGACTTTAAACTTGCGGTGTTTCCCGAACACTGCTCCATACATACCGACTTTTCGCTGCTAAACTGGAAATCCTGCGGAAAACGCGTTTTGGCTCGCTAACACCGCGTCATGCATACGGCCCCTGATTTCCATCAGGTTGTGAATGTTTAACACTGAGACAAATGTACGCGAGTGGGATCTAGAACGCGTATATTCAGATGTTGATAAATAACGTTTGAGTGGCCTTTAAAACCGGGTTGAAGTGGTGTGTTGTAGAATTGACAATTACGTATTTTCTAGAAGTACCCAATGCTGATTTTATACCATCCGTTTTTAGGTCGTGGATGTTGGGGGCTTTAGGACACAGCAGCATGTAGGCGCAATTACCCTTGCACTCTGCTTCGGGTCACGTGGTGTGCTTACGGGTGAACATACCCTTGGGGCGGGAGGGGGGGGGAGAGGGAGAAATTGCTTTGGTCCTCTCCCCTACATCCCCACCCCCAACACTCGCTTATATAAGAAAAACAAAACAACATGTATTATATATTTTTGTCAAATGTAATGTTGCCATTACAGAACATGCTTCACCGGTGTCGTGGTATAAAACCCCGGCCCGATCGCAGCCCCTGCCGTGAAGACAGTTGACTAAGCATTTATTTTTGTAAAATAAATTTTAAAGCTTTCATTGGATCGATTAAAATATCTTAATGCGCAATTGAAGAGGAAGATCTGAAGTATTTAATGTAACCTAAGAGCAATTTATGCTGAAAGTATTAAAAACAGAGATAATAGTGAAAGTTGGGATATTCTGAGTGTCAGTGCAATCTTCATACAGAAAAAGTGAAATATCTCTAAAGCTACACCACTTAGAAACAAGCTGCTTGGTACACATATAGAAAACAAATTCGACGGATAGATTATATTAAATTTATATGGTTAGGGTTTTGCATTTCTATTAATCTTTAATAGACACTGGCAGTGTGTATTCGTTCTGCAGTCGATCTGCGCCTGTTTACAAACTCTGCGCATGCGCAGAAGCCACGGCAGGGGCTGCGATCGGGCCGGGGTTTTATACCACGACACCAGCGGCTTGACTCTTGGCCTGGTCCACACATGCGCAGTCCAGTCATGGGGAATTACCATATACAGTGCCGCCGGATAGGGTGGCCGATTTGGTCAGAGCGTTGGCTGGCTTCCCGTGTGGGAGGTTGTGAAATTGATACTTGTCGCTATATAGCCTGACGCTTGGCATTAATAGGATAGGGCAAGAATTGGGTTGCTCAGTATTACAGGCATGAGCATGTCCCGCCAATTGGCTGATTTCCGCCAATTAAATAATAGGAAAAGAACAAGCAGAAACAATGAACCAACATTGTTATTAAAATGAACTTCAGATTAGTTTTATTATCGTATTCCTTGAAATTATATGCTTTATTATAGCAGTTATGCAAGTATTAAGAACTGATGGAGGGAGTATAAGGCTATATATTGAGGAAGTATAAGACTATATATTGAGGGAGCATAAGACTAAATATTGAGGGAGCATAAGACTATATATTGTTGTTAAAACGAAATTTACATTACTTTTATCATATTCCTTTACATTTATTATAACAATTAAACAAGTATTATCATATTACAAGGACTGCCAGCTGAAGGAGTATAAGACAATAAATTAAATAACTGAAACTATTAACTATGTTATAGGTGTATTATTCATATTATTGACTTATCATTTATGCAAGATTACAAGAAAAACACTTCTGTATTCTTAGAGTACTGGTCTATATGCCTACTCTTACCTTATGTCACAGGTGAAGAGTGAAATTTCTCCCTCCTAAGTGGCTACCAAATTGCACCAATTGTGTCCTCCTTGTAAAAAAAATTCTTCATGGGAGGGGGGCCCCCCTCCCTACACCCTTCCCCCCTACTCGGCCTTTGGCCGAGTTTTGAGGCATACGCCCACAGGCAGCTAATTCAGGACACGAGACGGAGCTATAGTATGGCAATTTATTCAGGAAGAATGGTAGTAGAGTGGGGTAAGGTAATGGTAAATGTAGGGGTTATAAGGATGTATAGGCATGTGGGTTAAGTTCAAGTTCATGATCGGAATAGGGTAGAGTCATAGTGTCTTAAGTAGGTAATGTTCAGCGTTCATGTTGATCGGTCCGTAGTGGTCCGTTAGTCATAAGGACAGTTAATCGAGGTAGGTAGAAGTCAAGGTGTGTGGTGAGGGGTCTGTAGGTGACCCGGGCCTCAACCAAATAGTGTGGAGAGTGCCCGGGTCGCGACCGAGAACGCGTCGGCCTTCACGTATTGGTGTATAGCGGTCGAGCGCCAGTGGCCGAGGTCTTTAACGTCTTGTATCGTGGCGCCCGCCCGGGCGCATTCTTGGGCGGCGCCCCTCCTAAGGCTGTGGAGTGTGTAGTCGTCCGGTCTAGGGGTCCGATTGCTGTCGAGAGCCCGTCGTAAGGCCCAAGTGAGGGTCGAGACCGTTAGTGGGGCGTGGTCGGCTATGAAGGCGGGGCCGGCCGCCGGTGGGTCAGTGGTCGAGGCGTAGTGGTACCAGGCACGCACCGGACAGTAGCGTGATCCGCGGATCGCTGGTACATGTATCGCGTACGGATTGGTTGTCGATCCCGAGGTCTTGGAGGATCGGACCCATATCGTTAGGTGGGTGGTGGAGTAGGTGACGTCAGAGGCCTTTAGTGTGTGTCCCGGGTGGTCCGGTCGTCCGGTGGTCAGGAGGTTCCCTTGACGGAGCAGGGTGAAGTACCCGAGGAGAGTTGCAGCCGTGAGGACCTGGGCACAGCGGCCTGCGGCCTGGAAGTATCGGACGACTGCCTTGAGGTGCCGGACGGTCAAGGGGGGTGCTTGCCGGGCGAGATGACGGGACGTCCGGTACACCCCCCGCTTGATAATGGTGATCATGTATGTGTCGAACGGGCGGACCTTGCCGGACTGTAGGGAGACCCATGTCCTAGCGGCACTGAGATAGTTCATTATAGCGCCTGGGGACCTTAGGGTGGTGGTGAGGTCGAGTATGTAGGAGGCGATGTTCATTTGTGTAGGTGATAGGGGGCTGTAGGAGGCGTCCCGGGCATGTCAAAGGTAGGCCGCCATCTGAGTTCGCTTGTTCTTCCATGTCCCAGCTGCGAGGCCCGCCCGGAAGAGTTGTGCGATTCCGTCCTGCTCGTGTGTGCCTGGGGAGAGAGAGGCAAAGTTAAAGGATTTCCCCAGGCTAGATGTCGGCCAGGAGCGTGTCGTCATGTCGGACCCGTACTCGCACGAGGTCCTTGTCATCAACGAATTGTTCTGCCCGACGGCGGGCCTGGTCATCGAATGGGGCCCTACTGAGAGCGTCAGCGAAGGCAATGTCTACCCCGGGTTTGTGCAGTACTCGGACCTCGCAGGAGTTCAGCGCGGCGTACCTCCAGACGGCCCTCGCACAGGCGCATAGGACGGGGTCCTTGCCTGCGCCAGAGGAGAGGACGTTCTGGGAGGCCTGGTTGTCGGTGTTTACGAGTATAGAGTAGTACGAGGGTTGGGGGGGCCCCAGGGCGTGGAGGGCGACGACCAGGTTTAGTGCCTCGAGCTGGTGTATCGTATGATGCTTGCTGAGGAGGTCGTGGTCGTATAGTTCGGAGATGTAGCCAGACGGGGAGTGCGCTCCACCCGCCTTGAGGGACGAGTCACACTCGATGACCCAGTCATGGAGGGGCGGGGGGCGTAGTAGTACGACCCCATTGCTGGCGTGAGCGTATGATAGGAACCATGTGATGTCCTTAATCATGTCGGTCGTTACGGGGTGTTTCCCTGTGTGTGGGGCGCTCCTGAGGGTGTCGAGGATGCGGTTCATGAATCTCCGCGCCGGTCGGACGCACTTGGCTATGTGTTGTAGTCGTCCGACCAGGCGCTGAAGGTCCTTGCGTGATGCCCGGGTCTGTTCGGTCCATGCGGCGCATTCCTCGACCACCTCACTGAGCTTCTCGGTAGGGATGCGGACTGTCATGTCAATGGTGTCGATGGTAAATCCAAGCCAGTCGATTTTTTGTGTGGGAGGTACGCATTTCTGCGGGGACAGGGCCAGTCCGAGGTCAGCCGCGAGCTCGGTGGCGGCTAGGTATGCCTTTACTCCCTCCTCCTCGGTGGCCGCCGCCCTGACGAAGTCGTCGAGGTAGCATAGTGCGTGATGGCCCTTTTGTCGTAGGAGGTATACCACCGCATTGGTGGTGCGGGCGCATGCCATCGAGGAGGTGCGGCACCCAAAGGGTGGGGCAGTGTCAAAATAGGTGCTTCCGTCCAAGGTTATGCCGAACAGTGGAACCGACAGGGGGCAGGTCCGGAGCTGACGATAGGCCCTGGCGAGGTCTATCGTCCAGATGTAGGTTCCTTGTCCGAGTCGTGTCACCTCGTCCGTCAGGTTGGTGATATTAGGGAGTGTGTAGGTCACTGGTCGTCCTTGGTAGTACCCCTTTCGTATCCCCGAGTTGACACTCACACCCCTGGGGTAGCTTAGGTCGCCGATGACCCGGCGCTCGTCGGTGTTCTTTTTTGCACGGGTCATCATCGGGCTCGTTTGTACCAAGGGGTGGAATGGTGGGGTGGAGAAGGGGCCGAGGAGGACACCGCGCCTCGACTCGCTACGGACGTATCGACGTATCCACTCAAAGTTGGCGGGGTCCTCACGGTGGTTGTCGGACGATGGGACGGGTGGGTCGTCCGCGGTGTAGTCCGCTGGCCAGCCAAACTCGAGGAAGTCTAGGAGCTGGTCATCATGGTAGTCTTTGAGGTGGGCCCTCCATCGGTCGATGCGGAGGTCAGAGGGAACGGGGATCCTCGCGACTATGTGGTTGGGGAGGCCGGTGCCCCTGACCTCATCGTATATGTAGTTGTAGACCATGTTCCTCCAGACGTCTGGGATTGAAGTGGGCCATATCCTAATTAGGATGTTTTTGTAGGATATGGGCGTGTGTGGTGGGTTGTATGGCGTGGGTGGTAGTTTGCCGTTGTCGTCGTTAACGTCATCGACATCTTCGGCTGCGTGTTCGCGGTCGTGGTAAGTCAGGAGGGCATCGGGCGGTTCAGCTCCCGAGTGTGTCGATTCGGCCGGGCGACCGTTGTCGGTGGTTTGTCTGTGTAGGGGTGGTACACAGACGATGGCAGCGCCTGTCGGGTCATAACGTATGACCGCAGATGCGGATGGGGTGTTGAGTGTGTGGGCCGAGGGTGTGGTGTGGTTTGGGACGTGTCGGGTTTGGTCGGGTCGGTTTTGGTCGGGTAGGGTAGCGGGGATGTCGCCGCCGTTTTGGTGTGTGTCTGTGGTGGCGGGCTCAAGCCGTGAGTCGGGGGGCGGGCGGGCGGTGGGGGTGTTGTCGTTGGTGTCTCGCACGTGGTTATTTCTGTTTTGGTGGGCGGGTAAGAGGCGTGTGGGTGTTTGGAGTGCTGTGTCGGCGGCGGGGTGGGGTCGTGTCTGGGAGCAGATGTTGGGGTGGCGGGTTGAGTGGGTGTGGGGGCGGGTCGGGTTTGGGTGAGGGGGTGTGGTTGGGGGTGGGGGGTGGGGGAGGGTTAAGGGGTGGGCCGTGTGGTGTTGCGGCGCTGCGGCTATCTCCTTGATGTTCGTCCCCGGCGGCGGCGGTTGGGTCGGTCTGGGTCGTTGGGGTTCCGTAATGTGCATTAACGGTGCCATTAGTGTCTGTGGCGGCGGTCTGCTCCGAGCCGGTGTGTGCGGTGTAGTGTTCACGCCCTCCGTCAGGGGTGGTTGGCGGTTGGGATTTGGAGCTGCTCGTGCCCTTTTCTCCATGCAGCCGTTGGTGGGTTGAGTGGGTGGGTGGGTGTTGAGCGTCCCCACGTGGTGTTTTGGCGGGAGGAGCCGGGGGTGCCGCGTCCTTTTGATTTTTGGCGGGAAGCTGCCTGGCTTCGCCGTCCGGTGTAGTGGTGCGGTGGTCCGAGGTGGGTGCGGCGTCGTTGTGAATATCGGTGGAGGAGGGTTGGTTACTTTCTTCTCCACGTGCCGCCTCTAGTGTGTCGGGGGAGTTGGTTATGGTGAGTGCCGCGCCCAGTCCTGGAGGGTAGGGTGTGGGGGCGTCCAGGCGCCATTCCGTATGTTCGCCTTCCACGTGTCGTGTTGCACTTATTATGGATAGTGGGATGGCTGGGTTCTCGTGGGGTGGGTCTCGGGTGTCGCTCTGCTCGGCCTGACCCGGGCCGCCTAACGAAACCCGCTTTGGGGTTCTCCTCGGTCTCGTGTACCGCAGCTCTCTTTTCCATCTGTCTTTTCTTATTGTTACAGTCTTGTTCAAGGTGAGGATTTGCCTTCCTATATTTGTTCGCGCACCACGCGCACAGGTGGGCGAACCGTTCTGCCCCAACCCCGTGTGAGGCGGTGAAGCCGCAGTCAGTGCCCCAGTTCCACCTGTGGCACGGTCTACCCTCCGTCTCGCTGTTGAACTCAGGGCGTTTGTACGGTGTTGTGTGTGAGGCGCCCTGGTCGTCCGCTCTATATGTGGTGGCTCTTATTATGTTACTAGCGTTAGCCGTTCGTTTTTGCTCTTCCTTCCTGATGCCGGATAGGCATGCGGCCCGCTGGACGTCTTTTATAGCATGGTCGTCTTTCCACCCTTTGGGCAGTCGTCCGTCATTGATCATGGAAAAGATTTTTTCCGACCAGGCTAAACAAGTGTCCCACTGCCAGTCAGCCGCCATTTCGAAGATCTCGTCCTGGTGGTCGAGTATGGGGGCGATCCAGGACTGGGGGATGCGTGAGTCCTTCCTCATTCTAGATAGTGCGGCCAGATATTCATGCCAGTTGCTCTCTCCCAGTGCAACTTTCCCTTTTCGCTCGTCCCTTATAACATATGTGTGTGGCAGAAAATGGTGCCTACCTCGCTTGGCGTGTTTGGGGGCGCTGTTGGAGTCGATTATGGCGTCGATTATCTCCCTCTGTCGGTCGTCGTCCTCGCTGGATGAGGCAGAGCTTGTGTGGCACCTGTGTCTGCTCCGTCTGGTGTTTTGTCGGTCGTTGGACTGGGAGCGCTCATGGCGGCGCTCGCGTCGTTTCCCCCGTCTGTGGTCGGGGGTGGCGTGTCTAGGTGTGCGGCCACGTGGTGATGGCGGTGTACGTGGTGAGTCTGGGTGGTCTCGTCTCCTCCGTTTTGCAGCGGGTCGGTCGTCTTCTGGGCTTGTGGCGGTCGTCGTCCTTTTGTCTTGTCTGTTCGACTCAAGGGCCGCGAGACGTGTCTTCATGTCCTTGGCGAACTGAGCGTGTTGGGTCATTGACTCAGTGACCGATTTTCGCAGTAGTGCCATCTGCGCCGCCGGCGACTCTCCGCCACTGCCGGTGTCTGAGTCGTTCGGGGTTGTAGCGGCGGGTTTTTTCGTGACCACTGACCTGGGTCGCCCCCGGCGTGCGGGCACCCGAGGGGTGGATGCGGCATCAGCGGTGTCTGGGTCTGTGTCTTGTCTGTTTGTCGTGGCCGCTACGGATCGTCGGGTAGTCTTGCGTGGCGGCATCGTGGTGTCGTATGTGGAGGGCGGCCAGTGGCGTGCGGAGAAGTAGTTGGAGGTGTTGTCGGTGGGTCGTCTGGGTGAGAAGTGGCTGTGGGCTTGTGGGGCGGAAGTGGTGAGGGTTTTTTGCTGGGTGCGGGCGGCGGCACCAGCGCAGCGCGGGTGCCGCCACCTGGAGGTAGGTGCGGGTATCGAGCCCGGGGGGGGGGGGGGGGGGGGGGGGGGAGTCTGAGGAAAGGGGGGGGGGGGGGGAGGGAAGGTGGTGAGGATAGAGGGGGGGGGGGGGGGGTCAGCTCCTCCTCGGTCCCGAATTACCCATATTGCGAAACAATATGAACAATTTGTTTTACTTCTCTGCTCATGTTTGGTATTAGGATAATGTGACTAAATTGGATATTGTGTCATGGTTCCGGCGGTACTATTCTCTCAGTGAGACAACATTATTAAGTCACACTGTCACAAATTGGTGCTCCGAAATATATATACCGGACGCGGTGGCCTAATCGGTATAGCGCAGGCCTTCCGTGCAGAAGGTTGGGAGTTCAATTCCCGCTCGAGTAAAAACCAATGATTTAAAAAAGTGATACTTGTCGCTTCCTAGTCAAGCGATCAGCATTATTAGAATTGGGCAAGGACTGGTTGGCTCGGTATCAGGACGAAATAGATGCTTGTTCCCAGAAAAGTAAGCAAACGATTGTGGGGTTTTGTGTGGGGGTTTAAAAAAATATATTTAATAGTTTGATTTGCAAGGGAACCGGTGGACCTAGAATTATTTACGATTTTTTTAATATAGTGCAGATGGTTTTTTGTGTGTGTTTGTTCTGTATTCTCAGTATTGAGTTTACTTTACAATACGGGTATTCCATGTTCCACTAGTGACCTGGGGAGGACTGAAGCTGCGACTCAGCAAGCCGGGTCGCAGCTTCAACTTACATGGTGGAAGTTGGGGTTGATGCCCCTTTTTAACCCTATCCTTCAAACTATACCTTAAACTCACTTTGCACATATAACCACGTGCCTCCTGATGACCAAACCTGGTAGCGGTCTTGCAATACATTTATTTTTAATGTAGATTGCGTCGAAGTCGTCCTAGAAAATGATTTACATTGTCATTGGATAAAATACTACTTTGTGTTTGTGTATTCAACATCTTCCTTCCATGTACCGCTGTGTAGGCTGTAGCTGTGACCTGGCATGCTGGGTGACAGCCTTAAGCCGTGTTCACACGGGCAATGTAAATCGATTCGTAGAAATCGACTTGCCTAGTTCGATGCACATTTCGCATGTGAACGGGCAGCTGAGTCGGATTAGGGCTGAATCGATTCCTGTTATCCAGATACTGGAAACCACTTGTGGAGGTCGATTACGTGAGTCGATTTCTGTGAGTCGATTTATTTTGCCCGTGTGGATGCACTGAGGGGGATTAAGGAGGTCACACTTTCCGGTCGATCAAAAGCGCATATTCTATAATTTGGTCTATGAAACTGCTAGCTGGGCACAGATACTTTTTTTGTGACTTATTTTAAGGTTTTCACTGCCCAGCAGAAGTTTTGAACGTTCCAAACCAATACGATTCAGTCCATACATATCTAGGTCGAACCCACACTCTCTCGTGGCGACGTCGACGAACCCAAACTGGCACTGGTTGGGATGGACTTGCTCATGCGCAGATTTCGATTTCCGGCCCAAGTACTGCCCGTGTGAACGGGCCGCTAATTCGACTCCTAGTATTCGCCTTGGCTGAATCGCTTTACTTTTTCCCCGTGTGAACACGGCTTATGTCAACTAACTCCCTGGCCGTAATCGATTAACACGACCCGGGTGACTCGGGTCACCTGAGTCGTCAGAATTTCAAATAGAACACCGCGAGTGGAGTCGACAAATACATGTGCCGCATGCAAAACAACCCGACCCCAGTGACCCACCTCTTGGCTGGGGTTTGAAAGGAGCGATGAAGTCACATTTGTGCTGGTACTGTCCTGCAGGATAACAGCCACCGGTACCAGTCATACATTTTTTGGGGGGTAATAACATAATTTAATGAAATGGAAATATCACTAAACTATGCCATCATAAAAATATTTAAATCATATTTTGCTGTAATTATATCGGCTATTAAAAACCAAATAAAAGGGCCACCATTTTTTGTCACCCCGAGCGTAGAGAAGCGTATTCGATTATTCGACCCGATGTGCGCATGCGCCAAAAAGTGGCTCGGGTGACCAGAGTCGATTAATCGATTATGCCCCCTGAGAACTCAGAACGCACATACCAGTCACCCTGCGTGCGCATGCGTCCTGAGTAGATTGTGAAAATAGTGAGGCCATAGAGCTACAATTGGGTGGCAAGACGGCTTCCGAGTTCTGCAGTACCTCCACACTAAAGTGCTTGTAGTGGGACGCACACCGGGGTGTGTTTAACTGTGTAAACAGTCGGCGCAATATTTATCTCCTGCCTAAATTGTGTCGATAACACATTTCACTGGTGGTATCAATTGTATGGCCAGTCTGCTAGCAATCATTTGCTGTTTTGTTTGTTATTATTAAATGTATTCAAACAGCGTCTCCTACAGCTTCTTGCAGTTTAAATAGATAGGTAGATGTAATGACACAATTTTGGTTTAAACACATACAACTTTGTTTGTTCCATTAATGTGGTCTTGACAGTTTGTTTGTTTGTAGTTTTACGTCCTAGCAACATCTAAGGTCATATCAGGACGGGTACCGACTTGTGACAGTGCGCACTCATAGCGACTTTATAGTGCTGTCCCACTGGGAAACCAGGCCGCTAGCACCATGACCTGGTATCCCACTCAGTCACATTATCCTGACACTGAACACATCAGTCCTTGCCCTGTCCTAATAGTGCCGAGCGCCTGGCTAGGAAGCGACAAGTATCAATTTTTAAGTCATTGGTTTGACTCGACCAGGGTTCGAACCCACGACCCCACGGTCTAACTCATTCGGCCATCCCGTCTGGTCTCCTTGACTGTTAATACAATCAGTAGTGCTTAAAGCTGCATAGTCCGATGAAGCATCACATTTTCAAAACCAAAACAATTATCTAGATTTGATTTGACATATTTAACTTAGATACGGGTGCACTTATTAAACATGTGTTGCTACATAGAAGGGAATACTGAGTCAATTTAATAGAACCTGTTACTTCTAAGATCTATGGTGAGTTTTGGCATGCTTGCCGAAACTAATTTGACATGTTTGCACTTCAGATATCTCAAAACTTAGCCGTTTAAAATAAAAGTTACTTCAAACTAAAGAAACATAGATTAAAACAAGCAATCTAATGTATTTATCTCAGAAAATGGCAGAACCTCGAAAACATCGGACTGTGCAACTTTAAATAATTGGTAGGTACATTGTAGAACTGTTTAATTTCCTAATTCATATACATTTTTTGTTGCACATGTTTAATATATATAAAGATGGTAGTCCGTAATGTGCCCCAGACCATATAGCGGTGATCTCAACTGCACTGACCGTTGCCAGTCAGAAGTATTGTCAAATGGCAGCATGCTAGCCTAAGCGGTCCTTATGGTGGACCATGCCGCCTACTATGACTAATGGCCACCACCCCCTTCCCCCCTACCTCCGCAGAAGCTGACCTGCGACTAGGCTGGGCAGTGTGGCAGGTCACATCTGTTCTGACCTTGGCGGAATAAACCGGGGACAGGACCCTGAGGTTTGAAGCAACTGTAGTGTTATCTCCTTATTCCAAGATTGATATATGAATGTATTCAAACTATTTTAAAGTTAGATAGTCCGATGGTTTTGAGTTTTTGCTATTTTCTTTTAGGCAAATACATTAGGTTGATACCTACATTACTTTAGTTTAATTCATTTTTAAAGGCTTAGCTTTGGAGATATTTGAAGTGAAAACATGTCAAATATATTGTTAGTGTATACACCGGAATGCTGGACATAGGCTTTGTCTACTTTTTTCGAGTGTAGCAGCGTAACGCAAGAGTACAAAACTGCTATAAATCTTTACTGAGTACATAATTATCGTTTGTTTGTTGTTGTTTTACGTCCTAGCAATATCTAAGGTCATATCAGGACGGGCACTGACTTGTGACAATGCACACTCATGGCGACTTTATAGTGCTGCCCCACTGAGAGACCAGGCCACCAGCACCATGACCTAAGACCCCACTCAGTCACATTATCTTGATGCTGAGCCAACCAGTCCTTGCCCCCATCCTAATAATGCCGAGTGCCAGGCTAGGAATTCCGTTTTTTTTAAATTCCGAAACACCTCTGAAATACACTATTTGCATCCCTCTCGTGACTCAGTGGGATGTCAAAAATTCAATTTTGTTCATGCACCCAATCACATGCCTGATTAAAACAAAAAGGTTTGTGGTACATAAAAAGAATCTTATGTTCTCCGAAATGGTAGTTCGGTACTATTAACTATAACAAATTATCATTGGCTTCGTGTGTTTTATGGCTCTCCTACACAGACAAATAGTTTTGCGCCTGTCTTGACATGTTCTTGCCGGTGTGAAACCTCTATTTGCTCCCCGAGAGAGTGCTGCTGGTAACTTGCAAAAGCCAGCAGCACTTCAACACTTTTGCAGGCAGCTTTCATGAAATGTACAACCGCACAAAACACCATACCGGCTCAGTTAGCTAAATGGAGAGCGGCAGTCAAGTAATGAAAGCAGTCTTTGTCACATCGCGACCGACAGCATCATGATGACACAGGCAGTGATGAAGCATTCTCTGACCTCCTGGTTTCTGGGAAATTAATGTTAGTGGAGAAAATACAAGACCCAACAGTTTTTCACTTTAATCCGTCCGTTGTGTGGGAAAACAAAGCACTCAACTACGGAGATTAGCTGGAAATAATCACTCATTCAGCTGTGATTCAAGACGAGATAAATGACATTGCCAACCCGACCTCTCCACCCGTCACTTAACCTAGAAAGCTTGTGTTTTGACACTGGGTGGGTCGTGTGCGGGTGGGGGCAGGCCATCGGTGTGTCCTGTTCGGGTGTTTGGTGTTACTGTGGGAGTCCACGTGACCTGAGTATATGTATATGTGTGAGGTGGGGGGGGGGGGGGGTCAGAAAAAGTTGCCCTCTGTTCGCTCGTAAAACGTCGATGACCCCTAACATGAGCTATTTGGTTATTCTCGATGTCGGACACCCGGGCACTTTTTGCGCTCACAACGCTCGAAGGGTCAAACAGATGCCACTGTCATAGAGACAACATCAAAACTACCCTAACTATCACAGTAATTTGTGCTTTTTGGTGCTTTGAAAACAAATTTTTCTTGTTTCTATTAAATAGTTCAGATCTTTCTCTACAATTTCACATTCAGCTTTTTTTTTTATCACCCAATTGGAAGTTCTTGAATTTATTTTGCGAAAATTGTTTTTGAGGCCATGATCTGGTAAGGCTACCACTGGCACTGACATTCAGAATATCCCAACTTTCACTATTAAGTATTATG
The DNA here is from genome assembly GCA_030323885.1 of Branchipolynoe longqiensis. Taxonomy (NCBI): domain Eukaryota; kingdom Metazoa; phylum Annelida; class Polychaeta; order Phyllodocida; family Polynoidae; genus Branchipolynoe; species Branchipolynoe longqiensis. The sequence goes on from CM059187.1 coordinate 74,752,557, forward strand.
TCTCTTTTTAATACGTTCAGTGAAAATTAAATACTTCAGATTTTCCTCTTCAATCGCGCACTAAGATATTTTTAATCGACCCAATGAAAGCTTTTAAATTTATTTTGCAAAAATAAATGCTCCGCATAGATATAACATTGCTGCAGCACAAATCACTGCGGTGTTTTACCCTTCACATGCTAGTTTCCGGGGCTGTGACGTCACACCGACAGAGAATTCAACTTATTGTTTTGCACTGTGTGCCGAGTCCTTTCTCGGCAAAATGGTCGGGTTCATGATGATCGCTGAACTCACAGGATGACAGACCACAAAGTATGGCACTTCAGAATGTTATCACAGAACGTGACAGCGGTTTATGTTATATCAATATTTAATTAAATGATAAAAGTCATGCATGATTAATAGCAAGCGAGACCTCTTTCCCAATATAAAGCAGAAAAGAAATGTAGAGTTCCTAAGAACAACTCGATTGTATCACCTCCTGTAATTTTTGCTATATTTTGTTATATACAAAGTTAACCACTTCAAAATTTCACCTGAGATCAATTTTGCTGTTATTTGACAAATCTAACCATATCAGATTTTTGTGTAAATTTCAATGTAGGCATATGAGCCTGACTCAAAAGGTGATAAGTAATATGAGGCAAAACTTGGTCCATTGTAACGATCAACATATCTATGTGGTCAGGATAAACTGATTTGTTTTTTACACGGTGTTTCATAATCCCAATAGAATACATATTGATTTGAAGCAAATGTCCTTGTGTTTCAGTGTAACCGTTTTTGTGCTGTTTTGTGTCAATCGTTATGCTGGACAAAAAAAAATGAGTTATCACCTTTTGAGACAGGCTCATATATACAATAAATAATACAGTAAAACCTCTCTAATCGATCATCTCCACCGATCGACCACTCCCGCATATCGATCGCTTTAATTGGGTCCCAAACGATTGCCCATGCAATACAATTGAAATGATATAAAACTCTAAACCAACCATCTCCCTAAATGGACCATTTAAAGTCGGCCCCATGGTCGGTCGATTTAGAGAGGTTTTACTGTACATATAAACAAAACTGACAGAATAAATCGTCCTCCTTGCTACTGATATGGCATTAAACCAGAATGAATCAATCAATCAATCAATCATAATTAACAACCTCCATGCCCCCGTGAAAATGTTGAACACTTTGGTCATTCCTTATCCATATCACCTGGAGACACATAGACACATATTGATTCCAACCTGAAGTGTAATAGTTGCAAAACACTTATTCCAAGCTCAAGTACGTATTTATGGTTATGATATATATCAGTTCCTGTGATAAGATGAGTTACCCCAAGCATAGTGCGTTCATTAACTCTGGCCACCTTGACTAATGCCACGATTGTGTATATTAATTAAACTGTGGTAATGTATTTCTATTTTAGTTGCTGGACTAAGTTTTCATTATTTCCACCTTTGTACCTCAATAAAAAAAATCATCAAATCTACATTAATTCTATCCGCACACCCATATTTGATACTACAATAATTAATGCGATATTCTCACACAGCGTATGCACCTATTTTAGAATAACCAGTCTATGCTATAACTATGCTGATTACCGTTCTGTGAGTTGGGGTGGCTTCAATCATCGGATACCTAACCTAACAAGACACGCTAGCGTGATTGTGCCTGCATTTCCTCCATTCCTACACGAGAGTCGGCCGTTAGACCCTCGACTCTATCTGATTCAGTTAACTTGTCCAGACTAGCCTCTATATGTGGATCTCATTTAGCTGTTGAGATAAGTATGCCTGGAACTTAATGGAAGCCTACGTCTTGAATGGACCAGCTGGGATGGCCGAATGAGTTGAGCGTGGGGGATCCGAACCCATGGGGTCATGGGGTCGAACCCTGGTCAAGTCAAACCAATGACTTAAAATTGATACTTGTTGCTTCCTAGTTAGGCACTCGGCATTAGTAGGATAAGGCAAGGACTGGTTGGCTCAGTGTCAAGATAATGTGACTGAGTGGGATATCAGGTCATGGTGCTGGCGGCCTGGTCTCCAAGTGGGGCAGCACTATAAATTTGCCATGAGTGTGCACTGTCACAAGTCGGTACCCGTCCTGAGATGACCTTAGATGTTGCTAGGACATAAAACAACAAACCAACAAACATCTTGAATGAGTTACTGTCTCCAGTTAGGGCTGTAGATAAAGATAAAGATAGACGTAGATAAAGGATTCACCCAGTACACGGGTGAATACCAACCCTATATAAAAACGGTCGAAAAAGCAGGTTAATGAATTGAGAGCCTAATTTCACAATCTAAGAAGCAACAATTATTCTTTACATATGTCTTATTGATAGCCCGCTACCTTTGAGTTGAAAAATATAATATAATATCTAGTTTAATAAGATTTAAAAGTGAAATCGATGGTGTTCTGCGGCCGCCATCTTGTCTTTTTGCATTCTCTCCCATTTCACCAAGTCTGTGGCGATATAAGTAACCATTTGACACTGGAGGCAGGCATTCTACATGCTGTTCCATACTAAAGCTATTTTCACGCGTATTTACAGTATGTTGTCGTTCACCCGTGTACTACAAGTACCGGGTGAATCTTTTATCTAATATAGACCATGCACATAGATTTACATACAGAGGGTAGGTTCACCAAACATACAGTGCTTAACCTGTACAATATTCTGGTCATGGAGTCAGTTTTATGGTAGTAAAAGTGCCACCAGGCAAACTGAATATGGTCCTTAAATAGAATATTTTGCTTCAATTCACCTCACTGGATAGAATATGTAATGTGGAGGCAGGTCAGTGCAAAGAACATTCTTTTTCCTATGTATATCTTGCATTGGGTGTACCTGCTTTACACTGCACGATAATTTATTTTGAGCCCCAGTGATCTAAGAATGCTGGATATATGCATGCAGGAAAGAATATGTCCGGAGATCGTGTGGGATAGGATGGCCGAGTGGGTGCATGCTTCCGGTGTGAGAGGTCATTGGTTCAATCCCCAGTTGAGTCGAACCATTGACTTACAAAATTGATGCTTGGCATTATTAGGATATAGTTGGTTCAGTGTCAGGATAATCTGACTTGATGGAATGTCATTTCATGGTGCTGTTGGAACTGTTACTGTATTTCAATGAGGGAGCACTATAAAGTAGCCATGACTGCGCACTGCCACTAGTCATCTTGATATGACGAGATTTTGCTAGAACATGAAACTCCATTCACTCCCTCATCATTGGATTTTGTCCATGATCACTCACTCACCCACTCACCCATTCACTTTCACACAACGCGTGCACACGTACACATGTATCTGAAACATCCATCAGAGCCTAGTCAAAGCAGCACGTGGAAACCCTTGGGTGGTGCATTATGAAGAATGCCACTTTGGATTCTAATCACTGAAGTTGCTTGACTTTCTAGTGTCGGTGTTTTACCGGACACGGCGGTCAATTCGGTAACAGTGCAGGTTTCCCGAGCGGATGGTCGAGAGTTGCTTTTTTTTGGTGCTTTTTCTGTGTTTTTTGTTTTTGTTGGTACATTAGTTGATTGAGCAGGGTAAAGCCAATGACTTCTATTAAAAAATGTATGCTTGTCGCTACCTAGCTTGGCTTAATATATGTCTTAATATCTACTTCTATGCATTTTTACGTTGATATGCACTTGTGGGAGGTGTCTCGTTCTCGTTAAATACATTGCACTAGTGACAGGTGTCTAGTGCACACTAGTGGTAGGTGTCTAATGGGCACTAGTGACATGTGTCTAGTGAGAACTAGTGGTAGGTATCTAATGGGTGCTAGTGACAGGTGTCTAGCACACACTAGTGGAAGGTGTCTAGTGCACACTAGTGGAAGGTGTCTAGTACACACCAGTGGCAGGTGTCTAGCCGGCACTAGTGACACGTGTCTAAAGAACACCAGTGGCAGGTGTCTAAAGGACACCAGTGGCAGGTGTCTAAAGGACATCAGTGGCAGGTGTCTAGCAGGAACTAGTCATAGGTGTATAGCGAGAACTAGTGGCAGATAATAGTGGACACTAGTGGATGGTGTCTAGTGGACACTATTGGAAGGTTCTAGTGGACACTTGTAGAAGGGGTCTAGTGGATACTAGTGGCATGTGTCTAGTGGAACTATTTGCAGGTGTCTAGTGCACACTTGTAGCATGTGGATAGTGCACACTAGTGACAGGTGTCTAGTAGTGACATGTGTCTAAAGGACACTATTGACACTTGTTGAATGGGCACTAGTGACATGTGTCTAGTGCACACTAGTGGAAGGTGTCTAGCATACACTAGTGGAAGGTGTCTAGTGCACATGAGTGGCAGGTCTCTAGTGCACACTAGTGGAATGTGTCTAGTGCACACTAGTGGAAGGTGTCTAGCATACACTAGTGGAAGGTGTCTAGTGCACACGAGTGACAGGTGTCTAGTGCACACTAGTGGAATGTGTCTAGTGCACACTAGTGGCATCTGTCTAGTGCACACTAGTGGCAGGTGTCTAGCCGGCATTAGTGGCAGGTGTCTAGCACACACGAGAGGCAAGTGTCCAGCCAGCACTATTATGTTGATTGATGGCAATCGCCAATCCTCCAAATCCACAGCCGTGTAATGTCTCATGTGATTGATAGTCGCAAGGCCGACATAAAATAAGGCAGGCGGCGTGCTGTTTGTTTTGTTGTGTTAGCATTGTAGCGATGCGAGTATAAACTATACGCTGCCATTGAGCTGTCGTGTATGGTCTGCACTCAGCCGTAGCTACCTATTCCTATGTGACCAAAGAGTCGATATGTTAAATTCACACACTCGTACACAACAGACATACAAGAAACAACGATAAGGTAATAAGAACGTTTAAGGTTATTTATTTATAGAAAATTAATAAAATTTAATCTTGGCTGGCAACGGGGGCGCAGCGATTTGAGGGCCAGGCACGAAGACCCAGACGCCCTGAGCAGTTCAGTTCAGTTCAGTTCAGTTAGTTCAGTTCGGGCATGTAGTGAGCAGCTCGTTATATGGTCGAGCAGAAGATGACAGCAGTACAGCGCTCAAACCCCTATAAAGTGGGTGGGTGGGTGGGTGATCGGACTGGTGAGTAGAGCAGCGAGCGGCGAAGTGACGGTATTAGGTGCAGGCGATCGACGAAGAAAACTAAAAATAGAACACAGCCTCGTGTGCAAATTACCCATGTTAGCCTGCAGCCAACATGTTTAATTCACACACTCGTACACAACAGACATACAAGAAACAACGATAAGGTAATAAGAACGTTTAAGGTTATTTATTTATAGAAAATTAATAAAATTTAATCTTGGCTGGCAACGGGGGCGCAGCGATTTGAGGGCCAGGCACGAAGACCCAGACGCCCTGAGCAGTTCAGTTCAGTTCAGTTCAGTTAGTTCAGTTCGGGCATGTAGTGAGCAGCTCGTTATATGGTCGAGCAGAAGATGACAGCAGTACAGCGCTCAAACCAAAAGAGGAATGAGCGCTGCGGGGGCATCACGTATCACGGGGCAAGTTAGATATGTCTTTACAGTGTTTGATCTCCAGGTACCAGCTTGCATTATACCAGACAATGGCAAACCCGTCATTTCGCAGGCCTGAGCGGCACCTCGGCGCAGACTATGGAGGGTAAAGCACTTCTCTGAACCCAGAGCAGCGGTCGCGGCTAGTCGGAAGGCACGAAGGAGAATCCGATTAGTTAGAGGCCCTCCCGACTGCAGCATTAGAGCAGGCGCTTCTGGTGTCAGGTGATTGGACGCAGCATACCGCCTCCAGGCATTGACAGGGCAGCAGTGGGAGTTAGGTATAGCAGGGAGGTGAAAGAGAAGGGGAGAGGAAGTAGTACGAGTTTTAGAGGACCACATGGTGATTACAAGCTTATTCTGGAGAATAACCACGTCCTTCGCCTTCAGGACATGAGGTCCTATAAGTGAAGATGAGGAGGAAACTAAATTACTTTGCCGCATTAGTGTCAGAAATGCAAGCAAGAGGGCTACTACTATAACATGGGGAGCTGGGTTAACCACGGTCAGATAATTAATAACCGAGCGAAACTCAGCTGGAGTTATCGGGGGGGCTCTAATCACCATGTGTCGAGAGGATTTCAGGATTGCACGCTTCATTACCGTGATCTCGTTAGCTTGAAATTGGGGATGTGACCCTAGGCTTCCACTTACCCAGATTTTTACAGAGGAGAAATAGTTGAGAACTGCTCCCGGAGACTTGAGAGACTTAGAGAGGAACAGCAGAAAAGAAAGCAAGTCATATACAGTAGGCTTAAGCGGGGAGACATGGTTAGTACTACAGAAGGAGAAATATCTTGTTAAGTGGGCTGCCTTATTCTGCCATGTTCGAACCGCCAGACCAGAGGTGAAGAGACTGATGAGCTCAGCGTGGTGCGTCACTGTGTAGTCTGGAAGATAGAGGCAAAAATAACACTATCTTCCAGGGCATACAAGATACATATCATATAACAAAATCTAGTACATTCAATGCTAACGAGGGGAAAACCCTAGCTAAGCTACTCTCATTACACAACCTTTGTGCCTTTATTTTCATAGCAGCCGATGAAAATGACCTACTCAAGGCATCAGCGAGTACCAGTTCAGACCCAGGCTTATGCCTAATAACGAGCTCAAAGTTACTCGCAGCTGAGAATAACCACAGTTGACGGGCACATGCACAAAGAACTCGATCCCTCCCTTTCCCCGACTCAAGAACCGCCTGCGAGGCAGCATTATCAGTATTGACTATTATACAGTAGTTCTGGGAATCAACAGGGAGGAGAGAAGCTACCGCATGTACTAGATTAAGAGCTTCTAGCTGAGCTATGTTGAGGTCCTTAGCCAGGACAGAGGACGGGAACTCCACCGAGTAGTAGTGAGTTGGCGAGAAGGCCCCTCCTGCTGTGAGGGTAGCATCACACTCAATTAGGAACTCGCGCCTAGGAGCTGAAGGAAGCAACTGAAGGGCATTATAGGAAGCAGCAAACTTCTCAAACCACTCAAGATCATCTAGTATGTCTTTCGAGAAGACGTGTTGCCCCGTAAATGGAGTATTTCTCAGCGCCTCGAGTATCCTATTTGTAAACCTGATCGATGGCTTAATACACCGTGACAAATGCTGCAACTTGCCCGCTAAACTCTGAAGCTGTTTCCTTGAAGCTTTAACTTTCTCTTTCCATGCTAGGCACTCTTTCAAAACCTCGGCCAACTTATCATCCGGTAATGACACTGTCATAGTCGGCACATCAACTTGGAACCCCAACCACACTAGAGAAGTAACTGGAGGTGAGCACTTTTCTAACGCTAACCCCAATCCAAGGATTTTACTTAACTCAAGAAATCTGGCGTATGCAGCGACTGCCTTCTCATATGTCGGCTCTAAACCCACAAAGTCGTCGAGATAACATAAGGCGAAAAAACCTTCCTTCCTTAGCAACCAGACAACCGCCCTCGTAGTACGAGCACAGGCGAGAGCCGAAGTTCTGCACCCAAAGGGAGGGGCGATATCTAGATAGAGCTGACTATTCAAGGAAATCCCTAGTAACGGGACAGAGAGAGGACAAACTCTCAACTGGCGATACGCCCTAGACAGATCCGCTGCCCACAGCCACGCCGCAGCACCGAGCAAAGACAAACGATCTGTCAACGTCGACACGGACGGCAAAGAGAAATTAAAGGAAAGACCTTGGTAGAAACCTTTAATAATACCCGCGTTGACACTATGGCCTGGTGGGAAACTCAAGTCAACTATTATTCTCTTATTAACGGAATTCTTTTTGGGCCTGGTCATCATAGGACTAACCTGACACCACGGCATAAAAGGAGTGACATCAAACGGACCTAATAGAGCTTTCATTGACAATTCTTTAGCGATAAATGCATTAATATGGACGTCACTATCCGCCCCTACAGTATGATTAACATAAGTTGGGACCGGAATCTGGGATGACGAGTAGTCGAGAGGCCACCCAAATTCCAGATGGTCTACTAGCAAGGTATCTGGATAGTCTAGCAATAGCGCCCGCCACGCCGGAATCTTCAACCCCGACGGGACTGGGATACGCGCAGACAAATAATTCGGAAGTGCTGTAGCACGCACTGCCATATAAATCTCACAATAGTCCTTAGCTGAGGACCACAATACAGGTGAAGTTACCGGCCAGAATGTAGCCAACTTAGCACTAAATAGAACAGGTGAGGGAGGTGGAATGAAAGTAGAGGTAACATCAAGCGAAACAGGTTCAGTATTAAACCAATCAAAGACAACATCTGGCAGTGTAAGATCAGTATCAGAGGAAAGAAGCAGTGGTGAGCTCAAGGCCGTAGGTGAAGGCGGCGGTGAACGCACGTGGTCACTAGTACCGGACGGGCTACCATAGGCTGTAGAGGTGGGTGAGTCAGGGGTGGGGCGGGCGGGGGCCGGTGGCGGAGGGGTGGGCAGAGGCGGGCGCACGTGGTCCGAGCCAGAGGGCAGGCTGTGATTGGCTGACGGACACGGCGAGCAGGGTGGGAGGGTGGGAGGACCCGACACAAGTAGGTCACCCAAGATGGCGGCTTGCGCAGCATGAGGCACCACGTGTTCGGCCTGCGCTGAAGGAGCGTGGTGGGCAAGTGGGTTGGGAAGAGAGTGGAGGGAAGGGGAATGAACACTTACTGCCCCAGAAGCCTGCTCGGAGAGCTTCTTGTCTGCATACTTGCGCTTTTTCATGCAATCTTGCTCACGATGCGGCAGGCTCCTTTTGAACCTGTAGGCACAGTACGCACAGACATGGACGAATCTCTCGGGCAGAACACCATGGGCGGCCTGAAAGCCGCACTCCTTCCCCCAGTTCCACTGATAACAGGCTTTCCCATCCGCCTCCTTGTTGTAGTCTTCGCGAGCATTGATAGGGGCCTGAGAGGAAGAAGGTGCAACAGCGGCAGGGGTTGCCGCCCCACGTTCAGCGGGCTGAATGTAGACCGTGCGAGGCGGCGGCTGCCGCGACGCGTCAGTGCAGACCTCCCTCTGCACGTCCTTGATAGCCACATGGTCGGCCCACCCGTCTGGGAGGCGGCCATCTGCGACCATCTGAAAAAACACGCTCGGACCACCTCCTACAGGTGGCCCAATCCCACGTGATTGCCATGCGCGCGACCTCCTCCTCGTGTTGCAGAAAGGGGCCCCACCACTCCTCCGGGAATGCCGGGTGGACTGCAATCCTACGAAGCGCGACAAAATACTCTGCCCACGTAGCCTCCCCAATCCCCACTTTCCTGCAGGCATCGCCACGAACTATGAAGTTATGTGGGAAGAAAGATGTACCTTTTGGCCGTTGCAGAGCAGGAACGGCCTCTACAAATGCAGCTGCAGCCGGCGGCAGGGCCCTCACTGGCCTAGGTGGTGGCGGGGTAGGCATATGCACCATGGGAGCCGGGCGGGGCGGCAGTCTAGCCCGCGGTGTGAGAGCCACCCCCGGCGCAGGGCAGGGGGTGAGCACTGGTGGCGGTGAGCAGACGACAGGTGAGACGGCGGGTGGGAGGGGTGTCAAGCCGGGAACTGTCCACGTGGGCCGTACTGGCGTAGCAGGATGCGGCGGGCGGACTGGTGACTCGGCCGACATACCTCTGAACGGGCGTGCTGCTACTCGTTCCAAAGCAGCTAGACGTTCGGTGACATCTGAGTATCTCTGCGTTTCTCTACTAAGTCGCCTAATGACATCTTGGTCGGACTCCTGATCCGAGGCTGCCGACGTGGAAGGCGCCGGCTGTCCTAACCGCAACGGCGTAGACATGATCGAGCCAGGCGAGCTAACTTCCACTATAGGCTCACAGGACGACCTTACTGCCCTACAGGGCTGACTACGTGGTAACACTTGTGAAAGCGGCGGCCTACCTCTACGCTTAGACACAGGCGGCATGAGTACACTGTAGTAGCAAGTTCAATAGTAGCACACGTGGTTGAAAGGTAGGAGCAGCAAGTGATCGGACTGGTGAGTAGAGCAGCGAGCGGCGAAGTGACGGTATTAGGTGCAGGCGATCGACGAAGAAAACTAAAAATAGAACACAGCCTCGTGTGCAAATTACCCATGTTAGCCTGCAGCCAACATGTTTAATGCCACCTAGCGAGTCTATTTATACCAGTTTATAAATATAGGCACTCTGCATCGGACATCATATTCCACATGGCTATCCAGTCATTGCGCACGCCCCTGGTGTGTCAGTGTGATGTACACTTTAAAAGTGGTGCACTTAGTCGCATAATTCACTTTGAGTAAAGTTGCATAATCTGGTAGTTTTGAGTTCCCGTCATCTTTTTTGTAGATACTTATATTAGGTTGACCATTTATTATCTATTTTATTTTAGTTTGAAGTAACTTTAATTTTCAATGCCTCACTTACTCAGAGGGGGTATTTCGAGTGAAAACTTGATCAATTATATAAGGCATGCACATCAAAATGTACAGCAGTGACAGGTTATATTGATTTTATTGATATTCTTTACTGATTGAGAATATATGAATATATATATTAATGCTTGCAAGCATACTTAAGTAGGCTCCTGCGCCGTGTGCCTGATCTGGGACCACTTCACTGGGGATGGATACTACGCAGACTCCACGTCCTCAACCACCCTGTCCTTTCTTTCTCTTTCTTTCTTTCTTTTTCTTTCTCTATCTTTCTTTCTTTTTCTTTTTTCCTTTCTCTTTTCCTTTCTTTCTTTATTTCCAGTTTCTTTTTCTCTTTCTTTCCTTCCTTTCCTTTACTTTCGTTCCCTTCTTTTCTTCTTCTTTTCTTCTTTTCTCCCCCCCCCCCCCCCACCTCCAGCCTTTTTTTGGTGCCTGCGCAGAATTCCAAGGTCGCTCTCAATTTGGTGGGTGGTGGATGGGCATTGTGCAAACGTTTCGATCACCATCTAGTGCACACAAATATAACAAATAATCACACGCACACAAACAGCATGCACATAATGTTGTGAAAACGCTCTATATGTTTTAAATCATTCACTTACACGACACTGATTTTGGCAGAACAAAAAAGTGTCCCCCCCCCCCCCCCAATATGATCTGTAGTATAATACAACGTGTGTCAGAGAGAGAATGCATATGCGTTATCGTGGAGGTTACTAGTAAGTAAAACCCCAACAAATATGTTATGCATATCGTGTGTGTGAGTGAGTGAGTGAGTGAGTGAGTGACTGACTGAGTGTGTGTGTGTGGGGGGGGGGGGATGTGTAAACCGATATAATTCACACTATAGGTTAATCTTTAACTTTGTCTTTGTTTTTAATATTCAATAAATTGATAACAATGCAATTCATCAAATTTCATGTCTTTTGTGTGTGTGTGTACCTCTCACTTGTTATTAATGTTCATAGTCCTGTATATCTGTCAGTATTCTTTGTGACTAGGCAATGGTAAAATACTCCTTCTGGGAATGGACTGAAAATGCCCTTCTTTTACCAACTGTAAGGAGTTTTTGATTCAGTGTCGGTTTTTTTTTAGTTCTTACATCCGCAGTGGGGGATGCTTGGTCGGGAGAGCCCACTTGAGGAAATGTGTAAAAATGTATAGCCTCACAGAGTGATGTGCAAACACACTGCTGGTGGCATGGCTTATATCATTGGTTCCACTCTATGCGCTCCGCTTCACGACTGGACGCCGTGGCCGAATCGGTAGAACGCAGGCCTCCCGTTCGGCACATCAGGAGTTCAATTCCCAGTCGAGTCAAACCAATGACTTATGCAATTGATACTTGTTGCTTCCTAGCTCGGCGCTCAGCATTATTAGGTATGGGCAAAGATTGGCTAGTTTAGTGTCAGGATAATGTGACTGAGTGATATATCGGGTCATGGTGCTGGTGGCCTGATTTCACAGTGGGGCAGCACTATAAAGTCACCATGAGTGTGCACTGTCACAAGTCGGTACCCGTCCTGATATGACCTTAGATGTTGCCAGGATGTAAAATTCCGACAACCAACCAACCAACACCCCTTCACCCTCGAGAAAATCAAAACATGGTTTCCAATGACCAAACTAATAATGGTTTTTATTTTGTATCTGTTTCTGATGTGGATTGCACTGAAAGTGCGATAGCAATGTGTATATTGCTTAGTCCTCCCGCTCTCCTGCTCTCTCTCTCTCTCTCTGTCTCTCTCTCTGTCTCTGTCTGTCTCTCTGTCTGTCTGTCTGTCTGTTTATCTCTCTCTGTCTCTCTCAGTCTCTCCCCCTGTCCCTCTCTTCCCTCTCCCTCTACCTCTCCCTCTCCCTCTCCCTCTCCCTCTACCTCTACCTCTACCTCTACCTCTACCTCTACCTCTACCTCTCCCTCTCCCTCTCTCATGCACGTACGCTGGCATGCCCACCTCACGGTGGTAATTGGCAGCATGTGCTAGTAATAATGTACCCACCGTGAAGAGAATTAATGAGGCGCTTCGACCAAATACGTACATACATGTGGATGTACAATTGGAGGCTGTTCTGTCGCTAGTTTGTGAAACCAAGACGGAGGTTTGCCGGGGGCCGAGGTCGTGCTTGTCGTACAAGGTAGGTGGCGCATGTATACTGACGAAGGTGCAGTGACAGGCCTGCCTGAGTCCCGTGGTCAGTCACCTTCAGTGCTGTCCTAGTTAGGTTAAATTAAGATGCACTTATATAGGGATAACCTACAGCAGGGGTGGGACAGCTCGGGCATAATGCAATTATTTTATACTTATACTTATATGCTTTCCTCTTCTGTCTATATATTTTGGCATAATAGCCTGTTAACAGATTTGGCCTGTATATATATGATGTATAACGTATTATGCGAGTATGAAGATATCTAAGGGAATATTACTTATTATTATTATTATTATTATTATTATTATTGTTGCTATCCTCCGTAAGATACAAAGGTCTATCAGTGGCGGCATCTCGCCCACCTCACATCCCCTGGATGTAGACCAGTGTCAGTCGCACCAGACAATTTTTTATTTGCCAAAGATTAAAACTACCCTACCCAATACCTTATTTGTCTCTCTTGTTATTGTACTGCAGATATAATATATATATTACGTGTCATAATTATAGTAGTCATGACGCGAGGACTGACTATACTGATGCTCACTCCAAAGTTTTTCAATGCATTTAAACAAATGTAATAATCATTCAACACACTCATATACATATTGTTATTTTATGTTTTGTTGAATCTGGGTTTTTTCCATTATTAAATTATATATGTCTCATTATATATATGTATCATATTGTACTCTTGGTTTTATCGTGAAAAGCGCAAAAAAAAGTTTGACAAATTTAAAACTATATATATACAGTAAAACCTCTTTATACCGACCCCTCCACAGATCGACCACTCCCCTATATCGATCGCTTTCGTTGGGTCCCAACAATACCACTGTAAGGATATTCCAATTCTCTAAAGCGGCCAGCTCCCTAAATGGACCACTTAATGTCGGTCCCATGGTCGGTCGATTTAGAGAGGTTTTACTGTATATGCATCTGTATGCACTGTTCAAGTGTAAAGCCATAAGTACAATATATAATAAGGAGACATACATGTAGTTATAATTTAATAATTAAGCAGGTTTAAAACAAATTAAACGACTGCAATGACTTTTGCGTGTGTTTGATGTGTTGTGCCAGTTCATTTGGGAGAGTTTTATTTCTCCAATAGTATGGCCTTTCCCGTTGACAAGCGCTGAAGATCCAGTCATCTGAATTTATCATGCATGAATTCGTTTAGAAAGAAGACAGTTTGTTAATATCAAAAGTACTGTGATGTGCATAGAACTGCAAAGAATAGCCATGGGGTACTTGGTCAAACGTCCATGCAAGGATCAATCTCTGCCTTACTGGGTTGGAGCTCATCTCCTTATTATGTGATATTAGATAAGAAAGGGATTAGTGAAATTACATCGGTTATAGACGATAGAAAACTGGTTTCTATACAACTATCATATAAGAAAGTATTTGTGGTACTTTCCATCGATTTGTTTGTTTGTTTATTAGGGATGTATTTCCTAGCAACATCTAAGGTCATCCGGATGGATACCCATGTGTGACTGCACACTCAGGATGACTGTATGGTGTTAAGATCAGGCCGTCTGCACCATGACCCACTTAGTCATATTATCCTGATACTGAACAAGCCAGTTCTTACCCTATCCTAGTAATGCCAAACACCAAGGGACAAGTATCAATTTTGTACGTCATTGGTTTGACTCAAACGGGGTTCGAACCAACGACCTCCCACAGAGGAAGCCAGCTATCACGTCCGGTCGCTTACGTGGTGGAAGGTCGGGGGGGGGGGAGTTTATTTGTTGTTGTTTTACGTCCTAGCAACATCTAAGGTCATATCAGGACGGGGGGGGTTAATATAAATACATCATGTGATTTGTATATCATGTAAAATATTTGCAAGACAATTCCACTGCAATCCACATAAACACATCTATGGCAAGAAAACTACCAAGTTTGATTATTATGAGGCATGTTGTTATAGGTGCAAAGTAAGTTTAAAGTAGTGGGTGTTAAGTGAAGGATAGGGGTGGGAGAGCACCAACACCCTAACTTCTGACCCTGACCTGGCGTGCTGGGTTTCAGCGTCAGTCCTCCCTGAGTAACCAGCGGAACTGGGAGCATGCCCTTGGTGCAGAAAAGGCTATACCGCAGAGAGCCGCTGACCAATCAGCGTCGTGGTTGTTGACCTGATTGTCGGACACCAGGTGTGGTCTGTTTTGCGGGCACTATTACACCAATGGGATATTATCACTCTAGGTCAGTAAGGTCTAGGCCAACTGTTCGGTCACTTAGGGTTGGGCCCTAGCCAGGCTGGCTCCCGTGACCTTGGGGTCACCAGCAGGTCAGGTTTTGGATATAAATCACGTCGCTCTGTCTATTTGGCTCGGAAATCTTTGTCCCCCTCCATTTATTGGATGACATTGCGCACACACGATCCATATATAGGGTATTCATGTGACGTCACGAACCGTTGTGGCGATATCAACTAGTAAACATCCCATAGAGTTTGCCTGTACGCGCAATGCAAAACGTCTATTTCATTAAAAAATAATAGAAATCCAGAACCCTAACCGTATAAATTTAATATAATCTATTCATTGAATATGTTTTCTATATGTGTACCACATGATTTGTTTCTAGGTGGTGTGGTTTTAGAGATATTTCACTTTTTCTGCATGAAGATTGCTCACGAACATTGACAATGCGTTGAGTTTGGCGGAACGCGCAGTGCAAAACGTCAGTTTTATTCAAAATTAATAGAAATCCAGAATCCTAACCATATCAATTTAATATAATCTTTTTGGTAAACATGTTTTCTATGTGTATTCCAATCAGTTTGTTTCTAGGTGTTGTAGTTTTAGAGATATTTAACTTTTTCTGTCTAAAGATTGCTCACTGCCATTGACAATGCATTGACTCGATTGAGTATGCCGGTACGCGCAGTGCAAAACGCCAGTTTTATTCAAATTTAATAGAAATCCATAACCCTAACCGTATCAATTTAATATAAGCTTTTTGGTAAACATGTTTTCTATGTGTATTCCAATCAGTTTGTTTCTAGGTGTTGTGGTTTTAGAGATATTTAACCTTTTCTGGAGTAAGGTTGCTCATAGCCATTGAGTTTGCAGTGTGACAGCCTTTATTATTGTGGTTACTATCGCCACAATGGCCGCACTTCCGTTTAGCGTGACGCCAGTGCATACCCTATATAGTGCGTGTATGTGTGTGTGTGTGTGTGGGTGTGTGTGTATATGTAGTGGTCTGCACTGATATCTCAGGCAAGGAGTCGCATAGACAGGTGGGCATGGGTAGTGTGGTGACATCAGGGAGCCTATGTGGTGTAATGGTTAGCACACTGGCCTGGAATGCAAAGGGATGTGGGTTCGAGTTGCGCTCTAGGCACAATATTTCCCATTTTCATCAACCCCATGACACTGGTTGCCGTGACTATGATCCTGTACAAGCTACTCGCTGTATAGTTGTTTAACCTACCCTGTGTAATGTGTAAGTGCACTGCCTGTATGTATGTAATTGTAAGCAGTAAAAGACGTAAAATTCCAGGGGGACGAGTGTAGTGGTCTGCAGTGACCTCTCAGGCAAGGAGCCGCATAGACAGGTAGGCGTGGGTAGTGTGGTGACATCAGGGAGCTTAGGTGGTGTAATGGTTAGCCCACTTTCGTGGAATGCAAAGAGATATGGGTTCGAGTCCCTCTCTGGGCGCAATATTTTCCATTGTCATCACCCCCACGACATATATATATTTTACCTCGGTAAACAGCCTCAGGCTAGCCTCAGGCTAGGGAGAGGTAAGCACGTCCGGTACCAGCAATTAGCATATACAACTCACGACTGGATAACGTGTCGTTGGGTTGCTCCGGCAAAATTAGTCTACATACAAGCAAATACGCAGTAAGTATAATAAAAACTGTGGTTAGCTTAATTATGATGCATTAGAGCATCAATATGGAAAGTTTAGACTTTCGTTGGGTCCAATTTGGACGAGTTATTTGGTTATAAACAACCAAGGATAGAACACTCGAGTGGGTTTCTCGAAGGAACCAAACCGGTCATTAGCGGTTCTGTCAACACCCGGGTCACCGTGTGACTATGGGTAGAGATGTGGGTTTCGCCCTATCTCATGTGGAAATTCTCTCGTACTCTAATAGAGAGTAATGTTGGAGATGCTCCTGGGTTTCTTTTATAGACTCCCCTAGACAAAACTTTTTCAGGCGTTTCTCCGAGTTTCGTAGCATTTTCTCCAACTTGTTGACGTAGTAGTCACAGGTGGGAGAAGTGTGCGGAACAGAGGGATGGGCGGGCCGATACACTGGTCCCGACCCCGCGTAAGGTTTGGGCTTGACCCACAACCCACGCACAAATTTAGCTTATTACGCCTGTGTTATAACGGTATAAACACGTTCTCTAACACCAATAGATGTCCAAATGAGTTTGAAACAACCATATTGTGACATATATATATACCGGACTGACCAAAAATCTTTGTTTCAGCTCCCGATGGCCACGAAGCGGGTAAGCGCGGTGCAGCAGCAGCCGAGGGGCGTGTTCCGAGTGGAGTGGACGAGGAGTACGACTCCTCACCTGTGTTGTCGGCAGGGCCGTCGACACAGCCCCGGGCGCATATCCTCTCCGACCCGGACGAGGACGCAGTGCCTGATGTGCCTGCGCCTCCAGATTGGGAGGCTCGCTTTGCACGGTTGGAAAGCCACATCTTGACTTCCAAATCGCCCGTGTCTCGGAAGCGGCGTAGGCCGAGTGTCCAAGAGGATTCGTATGAGGATTTCTTGGACACAGACTCAGCGGTGGAGCTTAAGGCTCCTCCTCCTCCTTCTCCTAAACGGAGGAAGAAGAAGAAACAGGTGATTCTTCGGGTGATGAATTCACCAAGGAGCGGGCAGAGACTGGTTTTCGCAAAAAGCGGAAGACTAAGTCCAAAAAGAAGAAGAGGAAGAGGAAATATTCTTCTTCTGATTCGTCCACTGAGTCTACTTCCTCGGAATCAGACTCAGACACCATATATGAAGGTGTCTATGCGGACATTGGCACTAAAGTGGCTAAGAAGGTGGAGAAGCCAAAGGCTAAGCGGGTTAAAACCACTACGCTTATGCGCGAGACCGTGAATGGTCATTTCCGCACGTTTAAACCGGCGGAGGTTATCTCCAAGTTAGGAGATGAGTTAACAGGCATAAAGGGTGTTCCCAACTCCATCATTAAAGAAATGGATCGGGATGTCAATATGACGGATGACCGTAAGAAGTTTGAGGATGTGTTGCACACAGTGCATAAGGCAGTGTTGGCTACCCTAACAGCTATTGTTCCTGTGGCTAATAGGATGCAGAGTGAAAATAAGTTCTCGTCTTTGGCTAAGACAATGGACAAAGGCATTGCAGTGTTAGCGGCGGCAGGTAATTACCTGTCGTATCGAAGATATGAAAATGTCTTCAAGTCAGTTTGCACAGATGCTGGCAAGGAAGTGGCTCGCTCTAAGAAGGTTACCGATAATGAGGGGAAGGAGTTTACGCTTTATCTTGCTCCAGAGCCGATTAAAGGGAAACCCTTAGATAACACCAAGATGTTTGGCGGTCAACTACAATACCTCTATAAAGAGGTAGAGACTGCAGCCAAGAGTGGCAAAAACATGGATGGCAAGAAGAAACAGGAAGCTCCTCGTTTCAAAAAGTCACGAGGGGATTTTCGTCCACGACGGTTCACCAGAGGAACCAGACCGAGTTCAAGCTTCGGTCAAGGGTTTCGGGGCCGGGGCGCTCGCCCAGGCTGGACCGACAACACCGCACGGCCAATAGGCCGAGGGTTCAACTCGTCGAGACCTTTCCCCAGGGGCGGGTCCAAGTAGAGGTCCAAACACAAACTTTACAAGTCCCTGAAGCCTCTAAAAACACACAAACTGTAAGCAACTTTGTGGCTGGTAATATTAGTAATCATATTTCTGAGTGGCACAAAATTACTAGTGACCAAGAAATTTTAAAAATAGTTAGGGGTGTTCACATTCCCTTTACACAAATTCCTGTACAAAGTATAATACCTTTTCCATATAACATTCAACCAGTTGAACGAGAGGCACTAACTAAACAGGTACATAAATTCTTTGAGAAAGGAATTATACAAAAAGTGACACACTGTTCAGGACAGTTTATTTCAAACATTTTCTCGAGACCGAAGCCTAATGGTGATGTTCGAATGATCCTGGATTTAACAATCCTTAATAAAAGGGTGGAATATCGACATTTTAAAATGTTCTCTCTAGATACGGCACGAGATCTGATTACACCAGATGCGTGGATGGCTAGTGTTGATTTACAAGATGCATATTATACGCTTCCCATAATGGAACAATACCGAAAATTTCTTCGATTTATTTGGGATAACCAACTCTATGAGTTTACCTGCATGCCGAATGGCTTAGCTTGTGCGCCTCGTTTATTTACTAAATTGCTTAAACCTGTTTTCTCGGTAATGGCGAGGAAGGGTCACATAATGTTTCCATACATAGATGATTCTTTTATTATAGCATCAACACAAATTGGTTGTGTGAATGCAGTTTTGGATTTATGTGCATTACTCACTAAATTGGGGTTTTATGTACATCGACAAAAGTCAGTGTTTAAACCAACAAAACAACTCAAATGTTTAGGGTTTATTCTGGATACACAGTCCCTTACAGTGTCGATAACAGAACAAAAACTAATTAAGTTTATGACTACAGCGACTCAGCTTATTAAGTTATCAAAGCCAAAAATTAGACAGGTTGCTGTTCTTATTGGCATAATGACATCATATGCACCTGCTGTGTTATATGGGAAGGCCCATATTAAGTCGCTAGAAATAGATAAAAATTTAGCGTTAACACAAACTAAAGGCAATTTTGAGCGAAAGATGTTTATTTCGCAAGAAGGGTTACAGGATATTGGATGGTGGATGCAACATATAGCAAGTTCACCAAATCCAATCCGCATGGCGGAACCTAATACAGTAATTACTACTGATGCTTCGTTAGAAGGTTGGGGAGCTCATCGAGATGGGGTCACAACAGGAGGTAGATGGCTTGATGATGAAAAATCAGACTATATTAATGCACTAGAATTGCGTGCTATTTATCTGGGCTTACGTAGTTTAGTAAAGATAAATAAATCACAGGTTAGAATACTAACTGATAATACTACTGCCATGGCATATATTCGTAACATGGGTGGAACCAAATCAAAGTCTTGCAATCAGTTATCTAAACTGATTTGGAACTGGGCACAGGCTCAACAAGTCTGGCTGACTGTAGCGCATATTCCAGGGTCACAAAATACACTTGCAGATTATAAAAGTAGAAATTTCCATGACCATTTAGAGTGGTCTCTCTCTACACCTTTGTTTAACTTCGTTTGTGAAAAATGGGGTACACCTGAAGTTGACTTATTTGCATCACGAAATAATAACAAGTTACCCTGTTATGTTTCTTGGCATCCTGAACCGGATGCTTGGAAAGTAGATGCGTTTGCTATTACCTGGGAAAATAATTATTTTTATATTTTCCCACCATTTAGCATTATCAGCCGAGTAGTGAGAAAAATCGGCTTGGAAGGGACACATGCGATACTGGTGGTGCCCGATTGGGACACGCAACCTTGGCTGCCAGCAGTTTCACAACTGGCAAAAGATCATATACGATTCCCAAGAAAACTCGGGAATCTGACGCACCACGGACCGCTAGTGGTTCACGGCGACGCATCAACGACGCCCCTATTGGCATTCCTTTTCTAAGGAAGCAGCTACAGCAATTTGGATTGGACAGAATTACTGAGGATAGGATAGTATCGGATGCCTGGAGGCCAGGAACTGTCAAAATGTATACAACCTATTTAAAGAAATGGGGTGTACATTGTTTGTTAATGAAAGTTAAGCCAACAAATCCAAAGATTTCACAAGTAGCTCGGTTTCTTCGTTCTCTAGAGGATGAAGGACTTTCCTTTGGATCGATTAATGCGGCGAGGTGTGCGTTATCAATTATATTACCTAGAATTGATGGCGAAACAGTTGGAAAACATTATGTTATTTGTTATTTACTTCGTTCAATTTATCAAAGGAATCCTCCAAAACCAAAGTATAGTCGGTTTTGGGATGTTTCTATAGTATTTAAGTTGTTTCAGGCTTGGCCTCACAACTCGTGGTTAGATATAAAACAGTTAGGTTTTAAGGTCGCGGTCCTGTTATTGTTAGTAACCGGACATAGAGGACAGACGATTGTTGCTTTATCCTTAACTGGATTAGAAATAGACAAGGAACAAGCTACGTTTGATTTAGAAAAATTGCTTAAATCGAACACGTTAGGTGACCCTTTATCAACGGTTCACTTAGACTGTTTTCCGAATGATCGGAAATTATGTGTTGTGTCGGCCATACGGGCTTATATATACAAGACAAAGGATTTACGTGCATCACAACAACTATTAGTGAGCTTTATAAAGCCACATAAGGCGATTTCACGAGACACACTTGCCAGATGGACAATTACGGTGTTGAAATTGGCTGGAGTGGATACGAGTAAATACTCTTCCCACTCAACTAGAGGAGCCATGGTCTCCAAGGCACGGGTGCTTGGTATTTCTGTGAAAAGAATACTAGCGCATGCAGGCTGGAAGACGGCTAAGTCGTTTGCAAAACATTATAATAAACGACTAGAAAAGCCTACCGGCGTTGCAAAGCGTCTTCTCGCCAACTAACAAGAATAGGTGAGAACAAAAATTTAGAATGTTATAATAATAAGAAAGAATGATATTAAGGATAAAAATGAATTATGTAAAGGTCTCCCTAGCCTGAGGCTAGCCTGAGGCTGTTTACCGAGGTAAAATAGTATAGTTATACGAGTCTTACCTTGGTACAGATGATGGATAACTGTTGTTTTACCGAGGTATAAGCCTCGGATAGATGTGGGCTAGGGCCCTCCCGCCACACCCTGCCACATCTATTCCGTTGGTGTACCTTTTCGGTAAAGTAATAGTATCCATTGTTTGAAAGTCATTTTTATCCTCAATAAGTAGGTTAAGATTGCTGGTACCGGACGTGCTTACCTCTCCCTAGCCCACATCTATCCGAGGCTTATACCTCGGTAAAACAACAGTTATCCATCATCTGTACCAAGGTAAGACTCGTATAACTATACTATATATAAGGAAGGGATTATATACACACACATATAAATTCCCTCGCTGCGACTGACACTGGTCTACATCCGGTGGAGGCAAGGAGGCCGCAGGTGGCACCACTGGTACAGTGTTGGATCTTACAGAGTACAACAATAATGATAATAATTCCCTTATGTATCTATATACTCGCATAATTCGTTATACATCACATATATGTGTATACATATATATATATATGCCGGTCATGGTGGCCGAACCAGTAGAGCGCAGGCTTCCCTGCGGAAGGTTGGGAGTTCGAATCTCAGTGCAGTCAAACCAATGCCTTACAAAATTGATACTTGTTGCTTCCTAGCCTGGCACTCGGCATTATTAGGATAGAGCAATGACTGGTTAGCTCAGTGATAGGATAATGTGACTAAGTGGGATATTGGGGCATGGTACTGGCAGCCTGGTCTCCCTGTGGGGAAGCACTAGAAAGCTGCCATGATTGCACTCTGTCACAAGTCGGTACCCGTTCTGTTATGACCGTAGATGTTTCGAGGACGTAAAACGCCAACCAACTAATTGCTGGACCCGGATGTGCTTCCTTCTCCCTAGCCTGCGGCTAGCCAGAGGCGGTATACCGAGGTAAAATATATATATATATATATATATATATATATATATATATATATATATATATATATATGTGTGTGTGTGTGTGTATATATGTGTGCGTGTATAATATACACATATATACATAAATGTATATAGAGCGAGAGAACGCGCCACATCACACACCACACCACGACACAGGCTGTCGAGAATGGTTAGTGAGGCGGAGGGAGGTGCTGTAACGGCGCCACCAGTCATAGTTGGAGTCGGAGGTGATGTTGAGCGAGATACAGACAACTCCCATTATTTATGCTTGCATAATTTCAATACATAGCTATTTGTGTGCTGACAAGCGCTGATGGCTGGTTGATGGCATGGGGCACACCAACATGACTCAAGCCTTGTCTGGTCAGCCTGGACAGACATGAGAAATGCGCTAACTTATTTTGACTGGCTCACTGTTGAAAGAATAGGGCTCGGAAAGTGATATATAATAGTTAGCTGGTTGGCCCGTCTCTTCGGTTAGACTAAGTTGCACAATCCGATGGTTTGTGCCCTACTTTTTAGATAGATATTATTATGTTGATTGTTGTAATGTACCGTACTTTGGTGTGAAGTAACTTATAATTTAAATGGCTAACTTTGGAGATATTTGAAGTGAAATTTTAGCATGCCTATAAAAATGTTCGTAGCATATGCTTCAGCAGTGACAGGTTCTATTAAATTGACTTCGTATTCCCTTCTATGTGATAAATGCATCAATATCTAAGTTGGATATATAGGGTGACATCTATTTGTGTTAAATTACATCAAGATTTAACTCAGGAAACAGCTAAAATTACAGGTAAAGAAGTCAATTTAATAGAGCCAATTAGTGATACTACTGAAGCCTATGGTGTCAGAATTTGAACATGCGCACAAAGGTTAACTTCCATTTTTTCACTTTAAATATATTCAAAGTTAGCCATTTAACATTTTTTAAATACTAAATTAGATAGTGGTGCATTTATTAAGCATTTGTTGCAGCCTAGAAAGGAGTATTAACTCAATGTACTATGACTTATTACTGCTGAAGCCTATAGTGCTAGAGGTTTGATATGCATGACACAATTAATTCAGTATGGTTGCACTTCAAATATCTTCAAAGATAGCCATTTAAAATAAAAAATTCTTCAAAGTTAAGTAGTTCAGTTGTTGGAGCTTTACATTGTGGCAACATCTAAGGTCATATCAGGATGTGTACCGACTTGTGACAGTACACACTTATGGTGACTTTATAGTGCTGCCCCACTGGGAGACCAGGCCCCCAGAACCATGACCTGATATCCCACTCAGTCATATTATCGTGACACTGAGTTAACCAGTCCTTGTCCTATCCTAATTATGCCGAGCACTTGGCTAGGAAGTGACAAGTATAAATTTTTAAGTCATTAGTTTGACTCGACCAGGGTTCGAACCCATGGATTCCAATCCTATGATCTACCAAAACGGGAGACGGACGCTCAACTTATTCGGCCATCCCGCCTGGTCAATCTAAAGTAAGGTAGATTATCAGGATAATGTGACTGAGTGGGATATCAGGTCATGGTGCGGGTGGCCTGGTTTTCCAGTGGGGCAGAACTATAAAGTCACCATGAGTGCGTACTGTCACAAGTCGGTGCCCGTCCTGACATGTTGCTAGGACGTAAAACAACAAACAAACAATAACCACTACCCTGTGGTGACTTCTAAGTTGTAATGAGAGAATTGTGGCATGGCGATGGGAGCGGGTGTGGGAGAAGGGCGAAAGGCAAAGGCAAAGGATGAGGAAAAAGTGTTGTGATGGAAGAGAAGGTTTCGATGGGAAGTTGGTCACCTAGTTTTATATTTAGACCCTAATATATATTATAACTACGGTAACGCTCATTTGCAGACGGCGGTATAACGACATTGGAATGCCGGTTAAGTTCCATTTTGGGATACTTTGAGGAGTTTCTTTTGTGGACTTGGGAGGACATTTTTAAGTTTAGAATCATTCCTATGGAAATGTACATATAGTTGTAATGTGTTATATTATTTTATTTTAATTATGTGTGTGCATATATGTATGTATGTATGTATGTATGTATGTATGTATGTATGTATGTATGTATGTATGTATGTATGTATGTATGTATTGTAGGTAAGTAGGTAGGTATGAATGCATGCTGACCAAGGTGCAGTGACAGGCCTGCCTGGGTCCCGTGGTCAGTCACCGTGGTCAGTCACCTTCAGTGGCATCCTAGTTAGGTTCAATTATTAAGATACACAAATATAGGGATAACCTACGGCAGGGTTGGGGCAGCTCGGGAATAATGCAATTATTGCTTATACTTATCCTCTTCAACTCTCTTCTGTTTATATATTTTGGCAAAATAGCCTGTTACCAGATTTGGTTTGTCTATATAATACATGACCTGTCATAATTATAGTAGTCATGTGGTGAGGACTGACTATGCCGATACTGACTCCAAAATTTGTCATCCTGTTCCTTTGTCCTTTCCGTGTAGGCCTGCATTCTTAGTCATGCCTCTTCTCTCTTGTGGGCTTTATTCTATTCAGTCAGGTTCTGGCGGTATATTTTTCTGTCTTGCCTTTATTTTTCCTTCCGCCTTTTATACTTTTCAGGAGTAACTCTCATTTTCTCCCTACAAGCCTCGACAGCCTCAACAGACATTGTTCCTTTCTTTTTCTTGTTCTTTTCTTGAAAAGAATAAGGAGAATGGACGTGTTAACACAGTTAAATATGACATCCATCTGTGCTGCATGCCTGGTCATGTTGATACCCAAGGAAATGTGGACACCAATGCTTGAGTCGTGAGTGTTTTACCAAACAAAGGCAAATATTGCGCCTACGCCTGGATTAGAACCCATACATCTGCCATTCCGAGGCTAGAGGGAGCTTCCTAACTATCTAGGCTCCCTGGTGCAATCAACGTGATGTCAGTGTACCTCACTACACATGTATGTAATCACTAGACTTAAGCCCAAGTCACACCTACCCGAACTAGCCCCGGATTTATAGCTGGACCATTCCCCCGAACTGTCCCGGATAAAATCACTATTTTGGTCGTTTTTTGGCTCGCTTTCACGCCTACCCGGACGAGCCACGGTCTACCCACGGGCCACAGCACGGACAACCCCCGGACTACCCGGTGTAGCCACGGATTAGTCCCGGATCAGCCCCGGACGACCCCTGGACTACTCCCGGATAGCCCAGAGTATAAAATGACCTGGACTGCCCCGGACAAGACACGGACGACCCCCGGACAACACGCGGACTACCCAGATGAGTCACGGATCACGCACAGATGATGCCGGTTAACCCCAGATTTTAAAACATCCGGGGCCGACCCCAGATGATGCCAGATCACCAAGGACCAGCCACGGATCACCAAGAACCACCAAGGATGACTGTATATGTATAATATACATAAATACATTGCATATATTATATATAATAATATATATATAATATGTGTATATATTGGTTTTTTTATATTAAATTTCTTTCTCAAGGTTCTACTTCTAGTTCTGTTAGTAATGCTTTTCGAGGATGGTGGGATTTTTTTCTTCTTTTTTGGGCTGGTGTCCAAGTTCTGGCACCCTCTTGAAAGACCGTTCCAATTAAATTTAATGTGCGATTGTCAGTTTTTGGAAGAACTGTGTTCGGCAGGAAGGGTGTATCTAATGGTTGTTAATGTTAGTCTTTGTTCCCCTCCGTTGTGAAATCAATTAGATACCTTAGTTCAGAAATACGTTAACATGGTGGTTATTTCCGTACGTACCTATTAGAAATTAAGATTCTCACTCATGTAACTAGGAAATAATATAGTACTAGACTTCAAATTGGTAAACAATTCTCGCATTTAAAAAAAACATACACACATACAAAAGTATCTTACACAGTTTATTATGTTGATAGCCTACATGTACATTGCATTCCCATAGAACACTATACTATAGTGCGCATGCACTGCCACATTTGCTATGTAGTGGTTATAGCGTATATAGGATAGCGTCACCTACCAGTACCATTGTGGGAGCTTGATCTACAAGTAGTACAACATAAATTACCTGCCATCATCAGACAAGGTCCCGGTCTGTAATACTATGTACAGTAAAACCTCTCTAAATCGACCGACCTTGGGACCGACTTTAAGTGGTCGATTTAGGGAGGTGGTCGGTTCAGGGAGTTAGTATATGGTTACAATGGTATTGTTGGGACCCAAATAAAGCGATCGATATAGAGGAGTGGTCGATCTGCGGAGGTGGTCGGTCTGAGAGGTTTTACTGTATATATATTCTACATGTTGCCGAACAAAAGGACACTCACAAGCTCCCATCAGTGAACCACGTGATGTCCACAACTGGCTGCGTCCTGCTCAAACCGGTCGGTGCCATCCAGATCGACAATGTTATGTCAATAGCTGCGGCCTGTAGTACTTCCCTGAGTGGGTGGGTGTTCTCTTTGTTTGTGGATAGGTCAAATTGCCCCCATACCAGAGTTCACCATATAACACCAGCTAGGGGGGCACCGACTCGCGAGCTGCTCCGAGTCATACGCGGCCTATAATACTACTCACAGGTCGGGGAGTCCCCACTACCCGCCCTCTGAGAGTAATGGCCGGTATGAAGCCGTCTAGCTGCTATCATCTGTGCCCAGTGTCCTATTCGCACAGTGTATTGTATGTCGCTCAGGGTGGCATGTCCGTGAGATAGCATCAGCAGGGAGCGCCATCAAGTACAGTAAAACCTCCCTAACCGACCACCTCCACAGATCGACCACTCCTCTATATCGATCGCTTTATTTGGGTCCCAAAATACCATTGTATACCATATTCTTACTCCATAAACTGACCACCTCCCTAAATCGACGACTTAAAGTCGGTCCCCAGGTCGGTCGATTTAGAGAGGTTTTACTGTACATGACGATTAGCATCCTGTTTGATCGACTTGGAAAATAGCGCCCTACGAGGAGGTCTTGTTTTTAGTTCGTCAAGGGGGATTATTATGTGGGCCACTGTCGACGCTCATCCCAGAATGGCAGGAATTTGGGCTCGAACCCCTCTCGTGTATGGATGGTGTTAAGGCATGGCGGGTACGAGCTTGTTATATAATGCGCACGCATGACGGATATATAGTGTTGACTCACTAAGATATCATGCCACCAACACTAGTTGGGATGAATGATGTGTAAGAGGGGTCTAAATGGGGTTTGGTCATTGCCAACATCAATTGTCTTATCACCAAGCCACACCCCATAATGTTAGATTGGTGAGCCCTGAGTATGGACGGGACAACTGTACCATGTAACTGTAATGCCAGGTACACACCTACCGTTTGTGCGCACCCACCTACCGTATATGATCTAAAACTGCCCGTTTCGCACACAAAAATCGCTAGGTGTGCGCTCCCCGTGCACACCTAGCGATTGCGATTCCCGACTAAAAACTCATTTTAGGGCTAAAACGGGCTGATTACGATTGCGTTTCGCGATTCGAAAAATGAATCGGCCCGTTTTCAGTTTTAAGCTGGTCGGGTCGAATCGCGAGTTTTAGTGCACAAATCGTAAACGGTAGGTGTGTACTTGGCATTAGGCTTCGTTAGTGTAAGTGGTGCCATTTAGACGCTAACACTGATTGTACTCACTGGTCGGCGCAATGGCTATATCATCAATCCTGCTTGGGGATTAGTGCCCTAACAACGTTTCAGGTTAAATTATACGGGTACCGACTTGTGACAGGTGCCCATTCCTGGCACAGCATTCCCGTAGCACACGTCAGACCGCTAAGACTGAGCCAACCAGTTCTTACTCTATCCTATAAATGCCGAGCAAGTGGCAAGCATCAATGTGGATAGGTCTTTTGTTTGACTCGGCCAGGAATCGTGCCCCTGAGTCTCATATAGCAAAATCAGAGGTTCTAAATTCTTGTCTGGTTAATATTTTCGTTTTTTTTAGTTTTTTTAAAAACAAATTAATTTTATTCATATACATTATGTATAACTGTTGTCAGTGCCGTAGCACTTGTCTTCGTACACTGAGCTTTACAGGTATACATATTAACACAGTTGTTTTTTCGCGTGTGTAAACCGATGACCCGACTACACTAAATGCTCAGCAACACATGCCACTTGAGATCGTGAACCTATGTACTCTCTTTTATGTGTAATTTGTAATTTGATATAGGAATATTATTTTAAGCCTGACCCATCACTGGCGGGACAAACCAATGGATTGTCAATACACGTATTCCCAAGTTTCGCTTGTCCCTCGGGAAGGACTGAAGCTACGACTCAACACACTGGGTCGTAGCTTCAGCTTACACGGCAGAAGTCGGAGTTGATGCCCCTTCCAATCACATCCTTCACTACAGACCCACGGTAACCAAACTTAGACGGATTGTTGCAGTGTATTTGTTTTTAATGTATATTGTAATGTAGGATAGCTTTTAACACCATTTCGCTGCAACCCAATTCAGAAACAAATGTAAGACAAGAACGCTACCAAGTTTTCTATCATCAGGAACCATGTGCTAATGGCTAATGGGTCCAAAGTGACTTTAAAGTATATTGGCATATAGCAACGGTCAGGGATCTCATTCTGAGAGACAACCACCCCACTCTGGACTAGTAAACACAACGGGTTGCAGCTCCAGTCTTTCCTCGGCAAAACCAGCGGGCAGTAACTCGGAACACACGTTGTGGTGTCACCTTAATGCTAGGTACACACATAGCGTATAGGATTCGCGCACTAAAACTCCCGATCAGCTTAAAACTGAAGTCGGGCCGATTCATTTTTCGAATCGGGAATCGCAATCGTAGTGCTAGCGCACACCTACCGTTTTAGCCCTAAAAATTAGTTTTTAGTCGTGAATCGCAATCGGTAGGTGTGCTAGGGGAGTGCACACCTCACAATTTTTGGGCAGTTTTAGATCGGATACGCTAGGTTGGTGCGGGAAAACGATCGTATACGCTAGGTGTGTACCGGGCATTACGTGGAGGCATTGGCATCCTGTTGCTTATCACGTGGGCCAGTGGCCACGCCCTCTGTTGGTAGTTGGTAGTTCGCGGACGTGATATGCTGCCAGGGGAGGTATGGGGGTGGGGGTATAAAAAGACGTGGAGGATGAGTCAATTCGCGTTTTAAGGTGATGGGGGAGGGGGGGGGGGTTGCCCCGTCAACTGGGGGTTCCCTATGCCTCTCTATCTATATACCACCCCCACCACCCGTCACACACAGGCGCCCGCGCGCTCCACACACACACACACACACACACACACACACACACACACACACACATACACACACACATACATACACACACATACATACACACACACACACACACACACACACACATACACACATACACACATACACACCGCGCCGCTGGCTACAACCAGCGCCAGCTGGTTTTCTTTCATTATTAATACCGGCAGCGGCCCTCCCCTGGTTGCGGCGTGAGCCCTAGATGACCCAGTTGGGCTGCTTTAGGCACCGTGTGGCGCGGGCACATGGCGACGGGGACCATTGTGACCGCGCGCCCCGCCCGGCCTCCCCGGACATTGACCCGCCTCACCTGCCCCGGACACGCCGCCCTGCATAAGCTGCCCGCAGGTCACTCAGCGTTGGTCAATGGACTAACTTTGAGTGGCTGACCAAGTCTAAGCGGGCCGTCTGCTACGCCCAATCTGGGTTAATTATGCAAATAGATAGCGCCTGGATACGCCGCTGATTGGCCGGCTGCGGAGTGTGACGGTCACCTGGAAGCCCATTGGCTGGCGCATGCCGGGTGGAGACCGCATCAATCGCCGCGTGGATGAGGGTTGCCTCCTGGATCGTGCGTACCCCACCACCCTCCCCAGCTGGCCACACCCACACACACCCTCTAGCCCCACCCGACCACCTCTACACCGTGTACTCAGGCAGTTTTCACCCGACAGCCGGAGGAGGAGGAGGAGGTGCGCCGGGAACGTCGACGAGTGATGTCATCACCACCACAATCCCCGGTTTCTAGGAAGCCACGCCCCTTTCCTATAACCATGACAACCAGTTGCCGGTACGACGCGCTGCGTGACGCGAATCACGTCAGACGCAGTCAACAACACATGCTCGGGTACTTCAAACCGGCCAGGCAGGAGGGCAATATTAGTCAACCTGCTGTTTGTACCGCAAAGTAGAAAGCAAGAACAATTCTTTGTAGTTCATCTGCAAGATCTTATTTTGTTGTTCCTCTTCATTTTAATAACGAAAACGGGATGATTTGCGGAATCTGTTGGCTCTCGGCCCTGATAAACGCGGCCTGTTTGGCCCTATCTAGTTCTGTGGCGGGCCTCGCATGCAGGAGATCAGGAGTTTGCTTCCCAATCGAGTTAAACCAATGACTTATAAAATTGATACTTGTCGCTGCCTATTCCTAGCCTGGTACTTGGCATTATTACTAACAGGATATGGTAAGGATTGGTTAGCTCAGTGTCACGATAATGTGACTGAGTGGGCTATCTGGGTCATGGTGTCAGCAGCCTGATTTCCCAGTGGGGCAGCACTATAAAGTTGCCATAAATGCAGACTCTCACAAGTCGTTACCTGTCCTGATATGACCTTACATGTTGCCAGGACATAACACCCCAACAACCAACCAACCTCTTAATTTTAATAACGAAAACGGAAGATTCGCGGAATCCTGTTGAATCGCGGCCCTGATAGACGCGGCCTGTTTGGTTCTGTCTAGTTCTGGGCGGGGAGACGAGCGCGTGGCGCCCGTCAGCCGGCCGACAGGGCGCCCGGTTACCCGCCCGGCGGGGTGGGTGGGGGGGGGGGGGGAGGGGCGACCCCGCCCCGCCCACGGACCATAGCTTTGCATGGCCAATGAGAGGCGGCGCAGGTGGCATGGTTCCTAGCATTAACAAACGTCCTTGACCCACATCCGTGTGCGCAGCCCCTGACAGCTCTCAGCTGGTTCCCCGTCAGCTGATCGGGATCCGACTGTCTGTGTGCGCGTGCGTGCGAGAGTGCGCGCGCGAGCCGTGTACGTGTACGTGTACGCACGCCTGCCGCCAGGCAAACAGCCACAGTGTGGCGCACAGACATCTACCTTCCCACCTCCCTCCCCCAACTCCCTCCCCGTCACCCCACAGCCTCCTTCCACCCCCAAACCGCACATGTGCAAATGCCCCATGTGAATATCAATAAGTATTTACAAAAACAGACCACTGGTATTCTTGGTATACTTCTTGTATGTAAAAAAAAAAAATTCTTATCGTCTCGTCAGCTGGCAGTGGCAATGCTTTCACGTAGTTATTGTTAATTAAAGTTACATAGTCGGATGGTTTTGAGTTTCAATCATTTTTCTGAGACAAATATCTTAGGTTGACTGTTATAATCTATCTTACATTAGTTTGAGGTAAGCTTGGTCTAAGGTGGCTAACTTTGGAGATAATTGAAGCATAAACATACCAAATTAATGTTGGCATGCTTGCTAAAACTCTCCCCACAGGCTTCAATAGTAACAGGTTCAATTATAATTGACTTAGTATGCCTTTATATATATATATAGACAATACTTAATAATTGCACTGGTATCTGAGTTAGATATGTAGGTTCAAACCTAGATCAATGTTTTGCTTGTGAAAATTTGATGTTTTTATCGGAGAGTGCAACTTTAAA
The DNA here is from genome assembly GCA_030323885.1 of Branchipolynoe longqiensis. Classification (NCBI taxonomy): domain Eukaryota; kingdom Metazoa; phylum Annelida; class Polychaeta; order Phyllodocida; family Polynoidae; genus Branchipolynoe; species Branchipolynoe longqiensis. The sequence goes on from CM059187.1 coordinate 74,784,523, forward strand.
TATTACCCCAGACAATAGGACTGGGTACATGAATAGGACACATTAGTTACTCCGGCAGCACTGGCTATGCGACACGGCTGCTAAACACTCATTGGAAAGAGTGTCGAAAGGCTGGGTCATGGAAATAACCATATGTTTTATCTTACTATCTAATGCTAAACATATTTGTCAAATATTTAGCCCACTACTTTTGAAGTGAATACTTGATTAAATCATGTAGATTAATATTAAAGTTGCATAGTCCGATGGTTTTGAATTTCTGTATTTCTTTCTGAGATAAATATATTAGATCGATGACTAGTATCTACTTTACATTAGTTCAAAGTTACTTTTATTTTAAATGGTAAACTTTTTAGATATTTTTAGTGCAAACATGGAAAATTAGTTTTGGCAAACTTGCCAAAACTCTGACACCATAGACTTCTGCAATAACAGGTTCTGTTAAATTGACTCAGTATTGCTTTCTACGCAGAAACAAATGCTTAATAAGTGCATCAGTATCTAAGTTAGATATGTAAAATCAAATCTAGATAATTGGTTTGGTTTTGAAAATTTGATATTTCATCGGACTATGCAGCTTTAATGAACTTTAAAAGTCAAATCGAGAGCATTCAGTGACTGCCATCTTATTTTAGTGATTTTTCCATTTTCTCCCATTTTCTCAACTGTACTTCAAATTGATTGATACTAGAGCAGTGTTTGCTCGAATTTAGACATAGGTGTCCTTCACCACCTACTGCGGGTAGTAGTGAATATTAAAATGTATGAGAGAGCATGGTCGGTTTTTTAATAATATTCAAACTTTTTATAATATGAATAGTACGGATGGGAATGGGAACCATACCCGACCCGCGCTCGGTATTGTTAGGATAGGGCAAGGACTGGTTGAATCGGTGTCAGGATAATGTGGCTGAGTGGGATATCAGGTCATGGTGCGGGCAGCCTTGTCTCCCAGTGGGGCCGCACTATAAAGTCTCTTGAGTGTGCACTATCACAAGTCGGTACCCGTCCTGACATGACCTTAGATGTTGCCAGGACGTAATGCTCCAACAACCAACACACACACACACACACACACGTAGACATGTATGTATATATATATATGTATATGTATATATAAACACCGCTTGATCGGTGGTTTCAACATGTTAAAACCTAGATAAAAGATTCACCCGGTACTTGTGTAGTACACGGGTGAAGGACAACGTAGTCTAAATATGGGCGAAAATAGCTTTAGTATGGGACATGAACTAGAGACTATGGTTCCAGGATCAGATGGCTACATATATAGGTACAGAGTTGGTGAAATGGGAGAGAATGCAAAAAAGACAAGATGGCGGCCACAGAACGCCGTCGATTTCACTTTAAAATCTTATTAAACCAATGTTTTATTATATTATTCCACCCAAAGGTAGTGGGAAAATATCAAAGGTAGCGGGAAAATATGAGGACATATACAAAGAGTAAATGTTGCTTCTTAGATTGTGAAATTAGGCTCTCATAAAGACTCATTTCATTAGCCCGATTTTTCGACCGTTTCTATATAAGGCTGGTCTTCACCCGTGTACTGCGAGTACCGGGTGAATCCTTTATCTAGTTAAAACCTAGCCGTGTTGCATACCTTTTTAGCTACAATGAGTTGAACCAGAATCGGCTCTGATTTATACGACGTACACTACTACAATGCCATTACACACCATATTCAAGTGCCACAGTGACCACTTAGGTATGCATAAGTAATAATGGTTCTGTGTCAAACCATTTTTCACAGCCGCTGGTTATTCATCGTCGGACAGCAACCGTTTCAAAGCCGCCGTAGACATGGCGATTGCCATCTCATATATACATATATAACATAAACGTATGACCAGATGGGATGGCCGAATGAGTTGAGCGTCCGTCTCCTGTTTTTGGAGATGGGGGGATCCGAACCCATGAGTTTGTGGGTTTTAACCCTGGTTGAGGTTAACCAATGACTTAGAAATTGATACCTGTCGCTTCCCAGCCTGGCACTCGGCATTATTAGGATGGGGCAAGGACTGGTTCGCTCAGTTTCAGAATAATGTGACTGAGTGGGATATCAGGTCATGGCGCTGGCGGCCTGGTCTCCTAGTGGGGCAGCACTATAAAGTCGTCATGAGTGCGCACTGTCGCAAGTCGGTACCCATCCTGATATGACCAGATGTTGCTGGGGCGTCAAACCACCACAAAAAAACTAAACATATACATAGGCTTTTGCTGTCATTTGACACGGATCTGACCATTTCCAGATTTAGTGTAAACTGTGATTAACAAGACTGATACAGTGATACTGATAGTGATACTGATAGAATATTATATACCACTAGCTTTTCGCTGTGAATATTACCATTACTGCCGACATAGCATTAAACCTTCAGCAATATGTCTTTCAGCAATATCTCTCTCTCCCTCTCCCTCTCCCTCTCCCTCTCCCTCTCCCTCTCCCTCTCCCTCTCCCTCTCCCTCTGTCTCTCTCTCCTCTCTCCTCTCTCCCCTCTCTCCCATCTCTCCCCTCTTTCCCATCTCTCGCCTGTCTCTCACTCCCCCTCTCTTTCCCTCTCTCCCTCTCTCCCTCACTTTCCCTCTTGCCAATTGCCAATAATGCACTGGTCTTTTGTAATCTACATATTTCGATGTATGTTTATTTTTATTGTGTTTGTTGTGTTGTTTTTAAATCAAAATGTCCGTGTACGGCCATCGCACACTGGCAATAACAGTTCGGCTGGGCTGTACCACTTTAACCGGCCTGAATTATATATTCAGTGATTGTACGCCGGTGTCGCAGTTTCCGCCATCCGCCAGTTTATGCGGTATGCATACACTCAAATGCATTGTCAATGGCCGTGAGCAATCTTCATACAGAAAAAGTGAAATATCTCTAAAACCACACCACCTAGAAACAAATCGCTTAGTACACATATAGAAAAAATCTTTACCAAAATTTTTCATATTAAATTTATATGGTTAGGGTTCTTGATTTCTATTAATTTTGAATAAAACTAATGTTTTGCACTGCACATACCATAAAACTCAAGGCATTGTCAATGGTCATGAGCAATCTTCATACAGAAAATACAGAAAAAGTGAAATATCTCTAAAACCACACCACCTAGAAACAAATCGATTGGTACAGATATAGAAAACATCTTTACCAAAAACATATTAAATTTGTAAGGTTACTGACGATGCTGTTCGATTTTGACGCATGCGCAGAAGTGATGCGGAAACTGGCGGGCGACGGAACCTGCGACACCGGTGTCTGGCCTGCTTTTAGCCGGTGTCTACCATTTAAGCCATGCATGTTTATGCTAATCAGCTAATACGCTCCAGGTACGGAACATATAATATTGTTTTGCTATTTTTTTCTTCTTTTTCTTTTTCTTTTTCTTTATCTTCTGTTTCTTCTCATTCCGTTTCTTTGTGGGTTTTTTGTTAGTTTTTCGGGGTTGTTTTGTGTGTTAGCCATGCCCTGGTAACAGCTGCGTCTCGATTCATTTAGTATTACACCTGCAAATTGTGTGTGTGTGTGTGTGTACATACATACATGCATGCACGCACGCGCACACACACATACATACATACTTACATACATACATACATACATACATACATACATACATACATACATACATACATACATACATACATACATACATACATACATACATACATACATACATACATACATAAATAAATACATAAATACACAGGCACACATGTTCACAGGCAGGCACATTATGCAATATTATTAACATAATTGAAAATAAATGCCTTTTTTTAAAATAAATAAATTGTTTAAATGTTAGCGCAGCTCAAACAATTGAACTGGATTAACCTTTTTCTTCTTTCCGTGAAGCCTGGGCCTTGTTGCCGACAAGGCTTCAAATCACCGGCTAATCAATCAACCAGTCAGGTAATCCATCAAGGAGCCTGTCCGGTTCTGTACACAAGAATGGCGCGACCCCTGCCCCATGCCCTCTACACCTGCATTCACATTCACAAACACGCACCACCACCCCCACTCATACATGCATAGCCTATATATATTATACATATATATATACACACACACACACACACACACACACCTACACATACACACACACAACGCTCTGGGACACGCGAGTATTCCTACTAGCTACCATGTTTGTGTGTTAGGGTTTCTGTCCTAACAACATCTGAGGTCATATCTGGACGAGTACCGACTTGTGACAGTGCACACTCATGGCGACGTTATAGTGCACACTCATGTCGACGTTATAGTGGTGCCTCGCTGGGAGACCGGGCTGCCAGCATCATGACTCAATATCCCACTTAGTCACATTATCCAACGCTGTTAGTACTGATTTGGCTATCTTGTCTACCATTCATTGTATTGGCAAAATTTAGTTGATAGATCACTTACTGCACTATTAAAGTGCAGATTTGGGCATTTGTTTGTGAGTATGAACATTTGCATATAACATTAAATCATAAATGTGCTTTAAAGGAAAACTCCCGATTAATATGGTTTTCTCAATATCAGGATAATGTAACTGAGTTGGATAATTGGTCAGTGTGCCAGCAGCGCGATCTCGCAGTCCGGAAGCACTATAAAGTCGACATTAGTGTGCGCTATCACAAGTTGGTATCCATCCTGATATGACCTTAACTGTTATTACAACGTAAATTCCAAACAAACATCTAATTCTCACTCCCAGTTTTCTAATCATTCGATAATGTTTTGCAAAAGTATATTATGCGGGTGTTGTATTGATGGCATTTCTCTTTGCAACTGGAAACAATACATACAACCCAAATGAGCCTACTAACACTGTAACAGCTGAACTAAAAGAATGTTGATCACTGGCACCGCCACCATCGAGCCAATAGATTACCCACTCCTAACTCAGGCAAAAGAACGATCACCAAGGTGACACCGTCCAAACAACTTCTCTCTTTTTTTTAAAACAATTTTAGCAACAACAAAAATCCACAACAAAGACCCTCAGCAACAATAAAACTGCTATAAATTATAATTATAGGTATGTCGCCAGTTTGGTTTTACCAGGTGCTAGTATTAACAGTTGAGCTGTATGGGCTTTTTATGTGAAAGTTATCAAAACGCAGCACATGCAACAGTTGCGGCACCGAGTTGAATAAATAACACAGGGTGTAGGGTGGGGTGTTGGGGGTTGGCCTTTTGTTATGTTAGCATAGCATCGTCATTTACTTCCATGCACAATTCAGGAAGCAGAAATTGATTAAATATGCATCAAGTCCACTCTCCCATGTTGAATGGTTGAACATGTTAGGTTACTACAGGTTATTCGATCAATCAATATGGCCTTGGTTGGAGAGTAATTTGATATCTTTTAGCAGAACTAAATTATTAAAAATTGTTGTTTAAAATATGTTCTGAGATATATATATATATATACATACTATATATATATATATATATATATATATATATAGTAAAACCTCTCTAAACGACCAGCTCCACAGATCGACCACTCCCCTATATCGGTTGCTTTATTTGGGTCCCAAACGATCGCCCATACAAATACCATTGCAACGATTAAAAGAAATTCCCTAAATTGACCACTTCCCTAAATGGACCATTTAAAGTTGGTACCATGGTCGATCGATTTAGAGAGGTTATACTGTACACCCCTCCCCCCCCCCCCCACACACACACAAATAATATTATCTCAGGATTTTTATTTTATTTTTTATTTTACCACAATATATGGTTGGGTATTTTTTTGTTGGTATCCCCAAAGAGGTAATCTTCCCGTCTGTACACCCAAATGAATCTCTACAATCTAAAAATAAGAGATGACAGATCTCCGCGATTTCGCGGATTTCTGATTATTGGTTAGTTCGAATCCCGTTCTTTAAGCCACTTTAACCAGATAGCTTAAACAACACAATTATGGGACAAACACATCATCAACATGGTAGATGCATCAAAAAAATGTGCGATACGCTGAAGAAGAAGAAATGGGGAAAAAAAAGAGGAGAAAATGCAAGTTAAAAGACTGCTTTAAAAACAAGTGCTTTGGAGGATTTATTTGGGGGTGAATCCTCATTGTTTTATGTAGCAGTCACACTACGACGACAAGGGAGGGACGACAGCCCGGCGGCTGGGATTTTGTGAAATCAGGACGGCATATGCAAATTCGGGCTAAGTTGGACGACAATCGGACGACTTCCGGACAACAGCGGGACGACAGTGTCTGTCTCTGTGTGTGTGACTGTGTCTCTGTGTGTGTGTGTCTGTGTCTCTGTGTGTGTGACTCTGTGTCTGTGTGTGTCTCTATGTGTGTGTCTGTGTCTCTGTGTCTGTGTGTGTCTCTGTGTTTCTGTGTGTGTGTATCTGTGTGTGTGACTCTGTCTCTGTGTGTCTCTATGTATGTGTCTGTGTCTGTGTGTGTGTTTCTGTGTGTCTGTGTGTGTGTCTCTGTGTGTGTGTCTGTGTGTGTCTCTATGTGTGTGTCTGTGTGTGTGTCTCTGTGTGTGTCTCTGTGTGTGTGTCTCTGTGTTTGTGTGTGTGTGTGTGTCTCTGCAACAGAGACACCAAGACACAGAGACACACACACACAGAGTGAGTGTGAGTGTGGGTGTGGGTGTGAGTCTGAGTGTGGGTGTGGATGTGGCTGTGGATGTGAGTGAGAGTGTGAGTGTGAGTGTGATAGTGAGTGTGATAGTGAGTGTGAGTGTGATAGTGAAGTATGATAGTGAGTGTGAGTATGAGTGTGATAGTGAGTGTGATAGTGAGTGTGAGTGTGATAGTGAGTGTGATAGTGAGTGTGGGTGTGATAGTGAAGTGTGAGTGTGATAGTGAGTGTGAGTGTGATAGTGAAGTGTGAGTGTGATAGTGAGTGTGAGTGTGTGTGGTTTATCGCACACACAGAGACACAGAGACACAACAGAGACACACACACAGACACACACACAGACACACACACAGACACACACACAGACACACACAGCAACAGAGACACAAAGACACACATAGACACACATAGACACACATAGACACACATAGACACACACATAGACACACATAGACACAGACACACACATAGACACAGACACAGAGACACAACAGAGACACACACACAGAGACACACACACACAGAGACACACACACACAGAGACACACACAGAAACACAGAGACACACACACACAGACACAGAGATACACACACACAGAGACACAGACACACACACAGACACACACATAGACACACATAGACACACATAGACACAGACACACACATAGACACAGACACAGAGACACACAGAGACACATACATGGAGAGAGAAGCAACTACAGCTTAACGACAAGACGACAGTGCCGCGACAGTGCCGCGACAGTGCCGCGACAGTGCCGCGACAGTGCCGCGACAGTGCCGCAACATCGGCTGTCGTCGAAGTTTTTCAACATGTCCAAAACACCTACGACAACCCGGCGACAGTCGAGAAAGAGTGGAGAAACTGGAGGTGTCGCGCAGGTGTCGCGGCGACACCTGTGCGACACCTGTGCGACACCTGCGCGACACCGGAAGTCCCTGTCGTAGAGCTGTCGCCGCCGCTTGTCGTCGTAGTGTGACTGCTACATTACATCCATAGCATTGTATTGCACAAAAATGATTTTCGAAATGAGTGAGAATGAATGGTATTGATTATGATATATATAAATATATATATATATCGATTGTGTGTAGGTGTGTGTGTGCAACGATTGAATAAAAAGATAAATTATTTCATATTAATTTAATTATTACAAATAGAATGAGCCGATACAAACCATTTTTTAAATGTGTGTAATTCGTGAGTGTAGAGGAAGTGTGTGAGGAAGAGAGAGGGAAGGAGAGAGAGACAGGAAAAGAGATAGAGAGAGGCAGGGAAGGAGAGAGACGGAGCGAGGAGGAAGAGAGCGCGCACGAGAGAGAGCACACGAGAGAGAGCGCGAGAGAGACAGACAGACATGATTGGGGTGTCGGATCGGGGGGGGGGGGGGAGGTGAGTGGGGAGGGGGGCGTTAGGGGAGCCCGCCTCCTCCAGGGCGTTGCTTGGGTCAGTGAACTGCACTCGATCTACCCGCCCGGAATAGGCGTCGACTCGGGCCAGAGGGCAAGGTCATAGAGTTATCAGCAGCTGTGTAAGATTAGTAAGAAGCCCCAGCGCAACCCAATCATCTACATGCAAGAACCACCCCGACACTAGATCAGCTTCGGTTATTCATTTCATGCATGGAATGACCAAACAAGTAATTTTCAAGTATGTTACGCATATGGTCGGATATATATATACATATATGTATATATATTTTAAGATATCGTTATTATGAGCTAGGCTTCTTTACATATCACATTCGCAAATAATAACTAAAGCTCTTATAGCAACAAACAAATTAAATTAATTTAAGATATCTTTATTATTAGCTAGGCTTCTTTTCATCTCACTTTCGCAATAATAATACATATTTCATAACCTAACATGCTCATATAATAATTGCACATTTCAATGTTAAGTACAGTTCTCTTGTCACAATTTCATATCAAGTTTAGCGGCCACATTAACAGTTCACACTTCGAAATAGTTCATATCATAGCATCTTGCCAAGGCATCGATCCAGCCTCAGACATGTAATAGGCACTAAGATATTGCCTCTGGTATTTCACAGACATTGTCATTGTGTTCTTACGTGCGCCGTAGATGCCGGCGAGAGGATTGTTCAGTCTCCAGGCTCCAGGAATGATGTTGTGATTGGTGTCCTCCTGGTCCATCTCTCCCTTGTGATGAGCTGCGTACCGCATCCGCGTCAAATTATGTAGGCAGATACATGCCAACACTATCGACACAACTGTCGCTGGCCTCTGTCTCATGGTTGTTAGGAGGCACTGGTAGCGGTAAGCTAGAATCCCGAATGCATTTTCGACGATTCGGCGCGCCCTGGAGAGCTAGCACCGGAATGGCAATAAGTGTGGGTTCGAATCCAGCTCTAGACACAATATTTCCCATTTGCCTTACCCCCATGACACTGGTGCCGTGACCAAGGCTACAAGCTGTCTGGTTGGTGAACCTACCCTGTGTATGTGTATGTAAGTGCATTGGTTGTATTATGTAATTGTAACCATTAAGGGCGCATTCCTTACACGCGGTATGCGAATGCGACAAAAAAATCGAAACGCCTTGAAATCTATGAGCTACATTCCTTACACGCGGTATGCGAATGCGAATGCGTTTTTCCGATCAGTCCATGTAGCGATCGGTGCTGCATGCGGTATGCGGCACGCAGGGTGTGAATGTGAGTCTGATGTGTCCATTAGTTTAACACTAGGAGAGGCGACTGAGCATTACGAAATGGTCACACACAGGGGTGCTGAGTGGAAACATATGGTAGTGGTGGTGGTGGGGTTCAGTCAGTCGCACTTGTCCATTAGTTTAACGAGGAGAGGCGATGGAGCATTACGGAACGGCCACACACAAGGGTGCTGAGGGGAAACATATGGTAGTGGTGGTGGTGGGGGTTCTGGTTGGAGCCACAAAAATATGAATACTTATCTATAATTTGGTAATTATAAAGGTAGGAATATAGCCAGTCGTGTGCTGCATGCCGCATGCTGCGTGTAAGGAATGCTGCCATTCGCATACCGCATAGCGCATACCGCGTGTAAGGAATGCCCGCTTTAAACAACTTATGGACGAAAACCATTTATAAGACTCACAATTCCGAGGCACAAGTGTAGTAGTCTGCACTGAGCTCTCAGACAAGGTGCCACTTAAACAAGTAGGCGTGAACAGGGTTATTGCATCAGGGAGCCTAGGTAGGCTAATGGTTAGGACAGTATCCCCGGAATGGTAATTAATGTGGGTTCAAATCCTGCTCTCGGCGCAACATTTCCCATTTACATATATATACACACAGAGTGAAAGCCCATTATAACACGTCCCGATTTAACACGAATTCGGATTTAACCTGATTATGCGTTGGTCCCAGAATTCTTTAATTCCAAGATAATTCAGTAAATTGAGCCCTGGTTTAGCGAGACCTTGCTGTTTTCGAGATGACATTGTATGGACCCCAACGATCGCATTATAACGGGGTTTCACTGTGTATATAATCTAGGTAAATGCTTTGGCTTTTATAAATGCCGTGCATTCATCACAGTACAGTAAAACCTCTCTATGTCGACCCCTCCACAGATCGAGCACTCCCCTATATCGATCGCTTTATTTGGGTTCCAATAGTACCATTGTAACCATATTCTAACTCCCTAAACCGACCACCTCCCCAAATCGACCACTATTGTCGGTCCCAAGGTGGGTCGATTTAGAGAGGTTTTACTGTATATATAGCTTCAAAGTGCAGTTGGTTGACAGGGACGTCGCTGCGTACTTCCAGATTAGCAAACCTGTATTGGCACCCCACCCCACCCCCCGCTCCTGAAGTGTTGCCCTAAAGATCAAACCTACATGCTCAACCCTGCTACCACCAGCCTTTGAATTGGCTGAAATATAACTCTGGTTTGAATCTAATTTGATTCCAGTTTAAGACTGATATGACTGCGCTTTAGATCCCTGCTGCAATAGTCCCTGAAGGAACAACTACCTTTATATCTAACCATCTGTCCGTATCCTTGAATTATATGGATGGGTAAACACAACAACGTATGTACTTGTTTCTCCGGTACATTTCCTCTGAATCTGGGGCGCGCAGATGGTCCTGTTTTATTTTTATTTTGTATTATTATTATTATTATTATTATTATTATTATTATTATTATTATTATTATTACTACTATTACTACTACTACTATTATTTGGGGCTTTGGTATTTTGTATGTTCTTTTTATTTGGTCCGGGACATTTGTCATTTAATTGACTAAAACGGAACTGAACTTAGTTGTTGCTAGGATGCCCCCCCCCCCCAATAGAAAACACCCCAAAAAACAACAACAACAACAACAACAACAACAACAACAACAAGCACACACACTAAATCAATCTCCCTCGAGACAAGAAAAAACAACTAACAAAAAACGCCACCAAAAACACAATGCACAGAAATATCTTTCAGAGGGGCGATTAACTTAGTTCTTGCAGTTTATTTTGTGTGTGCTTTTCCTACAAAATTGAGATTGTAAAAATGGTTGGGGAGGGGAACCTCAGAATTGATTCAGCGATGCCTGAGGAACAAGTACATGTTTGTTTATTTGTTTTTATTTGCTGTATTGGATATTTGCGTAAATGAAATTATGTTAAAGGAGATTTTCCACACTGGAATCTTGAACACTCTATTGGGGTCAGTATTGGAAGGAGGCGTGAAGTTGGGTGAACTAAGTTCTTTCAGAGGACGGCCCGAGGTGGGCGGGTGGGCGGCAAGCAGGTCGGCATGCAGGCGGGCGGGCAGGCAGGCTGGCGAGCGGGCAGGCTGGCAGGCAAGTGGACAGGCAGGCGGGCAGGCAGACACGAGGGCGGGCAGGCAGGCGGGAGGGCAGGCGAGTGGGCAGGCAAGAGGGAGGGAGGGAGGACAGGCAGGCGGGCGGGCAGGCATTATTCGCCCCGTCCCGCTGTCTGGGCCGGTGTGTGTGCAGTGGAAGCCGGGGATGATGGATGAGCCTGGGACGCCCAGTGAGTTCCGAGAACCCATGGAGACTACGAAGCCCACTTCCAGGAAAGTGAATTAGCTTTATTGACAGGTGCCGGTGCGCAATACAGTGGTTATATACAGCTGACTTCCGGGAGCCGGTTTGGCACAGCGCCTAATCATGACAGGTACTGGCAGCCCCCGCCCCCCCAAAAAAGATGTGGGTGGGGGAATGGAAGAAAGTTGTTGTAAAGATTTTAAAATGCTTAAACAATTCATTTAAGTCCCAGTCACACTTTACCAGACTGGGGAACCGGACAAGAACCGGACACTGTCCGGTACTGTACGGCGATGTCCGGTACATGTCCGGTATCCATCTGGCGGTGTCCGGTACAAGTTTTGAACATGCACAAAACTTCTACCGGACACCACCAGACTGACGTGTCTGGTTAGTGTCCGGTGTGTCCAGTACATGTCTGGTACCGATCCATACATGTCTGGTACCCATCCATTGGTGTCTGGTTTGTCCAATACATGTCCGGTACCCATCCGTTACATGTCCGGTACTCGTCCGCTTCTCGTCCGGTACATGTATGGTACATGTACGGTACTTGTCTGGTCGCCCGGTGGCAATTGACCCAATTCCGCTCCATTTCGATACATTTCGATATATTTTGTGTACCGGAGAGCACCGGGCTAGACAATTCTTTGTCCGGTGGTCTCCAGTACTCAGTCCGTACGGTGTGACAGGCGCTTAATGTACCAAATAGACGCATAGGAAATGTATTCTGAGATATTGACATTAAAGCTGTAGTCTGATGAACGCATATAGAAAATATCTTTAACCATTACTGAGATATCATATTGAAGTTAAAGCAACATAGTCTGGTGAAAGTAAAAAGAAAATATCTTTAGCTGTTACTGAGATATTGAAGTTAAAGCTGCAAAGCATCAAATTTTCAAGACCAAGACAATTATCTACATGTGATTCTACATAGCTAACTTAGATACTGGTGCACTTGTTAAGCATTTGTTGCTGCATAGAAGGAACTCATCATCATCACATCATGCTGTCGGTTGTGATGCGACAAAGACTGCTTTCATGATTTGACTGTCGCTCTCCATTTAGCTCTCTGCTGTGAGAGTGATGTCCATGAGTTGGTCTTAATGTCTCTCAACTTCAGGTTTCTCTTGATCATTTCATGAAAGCTGCCTGCAAAAGTGGTGAAGTGCTGCTGGCTTTTGCAAGTTACCAGTGGCACTCTTTCGGGGAGCAAATAGAGGTCTCACACCGGCAAGAACAAGAAGGGACTACTGAGTCAATTTCATCAAATCTCTTACTACTGCAATTACTGCTGCAACCTAGGATGTCAGATTTTTATGTGCTTGCCAAAATTAATTTAGCATATTTGCACTTCTAATATTTCATAAGTTAGCCATTAAAAATAAAAGTTACTTCAAACTAAAGTAAGGTAGATTATAACAAAGAACGGTATATATTTATCTCATAAAGTGACCCAAAAAATCTAAACCATTGAACCCTGCAACATTCAAGTAAATCACCCCCCCCCCCCCTAAAATATATGAAAATGACAGATTTCGACAGGAAATAAATTTGAAACTAATTACAACAGGATTTCTCTTAATAACCCTAATCCACATTAATATAAATTGATTGGGCCACAAATGTTTTGATGTCCAATATGGGGATAGAAATGGACTCGCATCCAGGTTGCTGATTTCCTGTGCTTTAAAGCTACCTAATCCGATGAAGCATCAACTTTCCAAAACCAAAACACACACCTAGATGTAATTCTATGTATCTAAGTTAGATACGGGTGGTGTACTTATTAAGTACTTGTTGCCACATAGAAGGGCATAATGAATGAATTCAATAGAATCTGTTATTGCCTATGGTGTCAGTTTTGGCGTGCTTGCCAAAATTAATTTGGCATACTGTCACTTCAAATATCTCCAAAGTTAGCCATTTGAGCTAACCGTTACTTCAACCTAAAGTAAAGTAGATTATAATGATCAGTTTAATGTATTTATCTAAGAAAATTGCAAAAATTCAAAACCATCGGACCATCCAACTATAAGTGTCACGTGGTGTGTCAGCTCCACTGGGGAATTAGGTCAGTCAGTGAAGGTTCCCGATGTACCACATATAAACCGATTACCTGTCCGATTGTAATTATCATACAGTGCCAGGCAGCCTTGCATCACCGAGATCCTATCGCTGTTATAGCTAATGTCAGCCACACACTAAGCGATAATTTGACATGAACGGTTCGATATGTTTGTTTGTTGTTCTTTTACGTCCTAGCAACATCAAAGGCCATATCATTATCAGGACAGATACTGACTTGTGACAGTGCGCACTCATGGTGACTTTATAGTGCTGCCCCACTGGGAAACCAGGCTGCCGACACCATGAGGTGATATCCCACTCAGTCACATTATCCTGACACTGAGCTAACCAGTCCTTGCCCTATCCTAATAATGCCGAGCGCCAGGCTGGGAAGTGACAAGTGTCAATTTTATAAGTCTTTGGTTTGACTCGACCGGGAACCGAACTCCCGATCTCCCACACGCGAGGGTGTGCTGGTTCACATACTCTGTCCTTCCTGAGGTAGCAGCGGAACTCAGAAGACATGTATACAAAGACCCTATAATACTAAGACGGCTCATTCAGCCTGTACTGTGTAATCAAAATGATCAAACCCACCACTTGGTGCGCTGGCTGTTCTCTTGGTTAAACAGGTGCTATATTATATGTATAAATGCATATATGAATGTGAAAGATGTGTGATTATGGCGATGATGATGCTGATGCTGATGATGATGTGTATTTGTTCATAACAATTTCATATTGATGTGTATTCATACTTACCTGTCTCATGTATAATATAATTGTATGCGTTTACATGTGAAACACCAACCAGCCGCCGGGCTGATCAAACCCACCACAAGGTGGCACTGCGAAATTTACATTACCATGGGAGAGATAGGGAGTGAGCCGTCTTAGTATTATAGTGTCTTTGATGTATAGTAAAAGCTGGTGATCAAAGCAGGTTTTTATGGTCTGTGAACTTTCTATCATCACGGATCCGGATAGTACCTATGCTTAGCAAGTGCTGGTATGGAATTCCTATCTACAGGTGTCATCGGACGCGGTGGCCGAATTGGTAGAGCGCAGGATTCATGCGGGGAAGGTCGGGAGTTCGAATCCCAGCCGACTCAAACCAATGACTTATAAAATTGATATTTGTCAATACCTAGCCTGGCACTCGACATTAATAGGATAGGCCAAGGACGGATTGGCACAGTATCAAGATAATGTGACTCTCATTGGTAGAGCGCATGCTTCCTGTGGAAGGTCATGAGTTCGAATCTCAGCCGACTCAAACCACTGACTTATAAAATTGATACTTGTCACTACCTAGCCTAGGACTCGACATTAATAGGATAGGACAAGGACGGATTGGCAAAGTATCAAGATAATGTGACTCTCATGGTGCTGGCAGCCTATTCTCCCAGTGGGGCAGCACTATAAAGTTGTCATGAGTGTGCACTGTCACAGTCGGTACCGATCGTGATATGACCCTAGATGTTGCTAGGACGTCAAACAACACCAACTAACTTCCACAGGTGTTATGTATATAGCATAACATTATTTATATATGAATTAGGATATGATATATGTAATTAACCTTATATGGAAGCCAATGGCGGATGACAGTGGGTCTCGCGTTCCCACGTGGGCACCTCGAGGGGTTTCTAAATCTCATTTGTATTATATTCTACATATCGCTAACCATATATATAATATTATCTATGTATCACATATAATATATGTACTATATAATTTAGTATGTGTATATATATATTAAGAATGGCTCCTAATGTTTTCTGGCACCGATCCTCACATACCTAACTGACTCGATATACTGACTAGTCGGTCATTCTCTGCATCCCATCGACTCTGACTCTTGACCAGCTAATGGGCACTCGTTTCTCACTTTCAAATATTATTTATGTATTATACATAGTGTTTACCCCAACACTGCCGTCGTCGTTGCCTTACTTTATACACGAGAGGTGGCCACCTAAATATGAGCTTTATACCCAGCTACGCTCGCAGTGTTTCTCATTAGGAGCCGGGCCCCTCTCCTCGATCTACTCATGGCCCGTTGCCATGGAAATCAGCTGGCTGGGCGTCAGCTGGCAGTCAGACGTGTACAGGGATGGCGACCCACCCCTTCTACCAGCGGTACCGCCGTGTTCACTGTACTCACAACGGGCACCAGCGGTTCCCGAAAGCCGTCGCCAAACACCAGAATACCTGACTTGTCGCCGGCAATCACGACGATCAACTCGGCGTCGGGCACATTGGCAGCGCCTCCACCGTTCTCTCTGGCGCCGTGCGTGACCTGAATGTGGTGTTTGTGCGGGGCACCGTCTGAGTCCTCCTACATTTAGGTAGCTGGAGGCCAGGCCGGGTCTGGCATTGCGCTGATGACTTATGCCACCACACAACACTCTCATTGAGTCTCAGTTTCCGTGACTTGTGCTGGGACTTGGAAGGTGGTGTTGGTTCTGTTTCTTTGTTGTTTGTTGGAGTTTTGCATACTAGTAACATCTAAGGTCATAATAGGACAGGTACCAACTTGTGACATTGTGCACTGGGATATCGGGGCATGGTGCTGGTAGCCTGATTTCCCAATCATAGTATACGGTTCCGCAAGGAAATCATATATTGGGCTGCTAGACACGATCCACCACCAGGGACTGCGCCTGGCCCTTGTGGCCTTCCGCACCTCACCAGTTCAGAGCCTTTACGTCGAAGCCAATGAACCATCACTTAACAACAGGAGAATCAAACTGGCCATGCAATATGTAGTCAAGATAAAAACTAATGCATTGAATCCTGCACACAATTGTCTATTCGAGCAACATGACGAATCCAGGTATGAAGCCAGGCCAAATTGCATCCGGCCACTGAGGCTCCGAATGAAACCTCATTTGGAGGCCTTGGGAGTGGATTTGGATGTGTTGGAGGATGCCAAAGTCCCAGTACATCCCCCGTGGTCGTTGAGAAAGCCATCGGTTATCCTCCGACTCACGGAACTGAGGAAGTCTGGGACACATCCACTCGAGTACCAAGGACTGCATGCAGAGATTCAAGGCCAGTTTGCAGACCACCTCTCCATATACACTGATGGTTCGAAAGACCAAAGCCGGTTAGCTGCTGCGGCAGTCTGCCGACGGGAAAAATTTGGTGTACGTTTGCCCGATCAGAGCTCGATTTTCACTGCAGAAATCTGAGCACTCCTTCTCGCTTTGGAGTGTATCGAGGTATCCAACCACACTAACTATGTTATATACAGTGATTCATTCTCTTGCCTCCCGGCTGTTGCTGGACTGAAAACGAATCACCCTATTCTAGCAACGGTCATTTATAAAATGAACCAACTGACAACGGATGGGTATGACATCCACCTGTGCTGGGTGCCTGGCCATGCCGGCATACAAGGAAACGAACGAGCTGATCGGGCTGCGAAGAAGGCCCTGAACTGTGATCTTGAACCGTGTCTGATCCCTCACTCTGATCTGAAACCACTAATAGCCACCCACATAAAATCCAAATGGCAACATGAGTGGGATGAAAACATTAATAAACTTAAAGAAATTGAACCATCTCTGGGAAAGCCACCGCTGACTCATGCGGGAGGTCGGCGGGACCAAGTGGTCCTTAGCCGCTGCCGTATTGGCCACTCGTGGCTTACACATACTTTTCTGCTCAAGGGGGAACCTCCCCCTGAATGTATTGGGCGTCAGTCCCCGCTGACACTCAAACACATTTTACTAAGTTGCGTTGATTTTTTGGCCCTGCGCCAACAGTTCTACACTGCAGACAGTATGCATGACCTTTTTATTAAGGTAAAACAGGAAAACATTTTAGCCTTTTTGAGGGCAGCTGGACTGTACCACCTCATATAGTTTACTAAATAGATTCTATCATTTATTAATAAAACTTTTCTTTTTCTATGGGAATTTGTTTCCCTTGACCACAAATATATGATTGTGAGTTTTCTAATTTAATGACTGTCTATTGGCACATAATTGATTGTCTGCCTTTACATGTAAAAGCGATGGTTTGAACAAAAAACAAACATTTCTCGCCGTGAATATGGCCTATGCTGCCGACCCAGTGTAAAGCAACCACCAATCAATCAATCAATCGATTTCCCAGTGGGGCAATACTATAAAGTCACCATGACTGTGCACTGTCACAAGTCAGTACCCATCCTGATATGACCTTATATGGTGTCAGGATGTAAAGTCCATCAACCAACCAATGGGGTGGGTGTAAGTGGTGGGGGTATAGGGGTGTGGTGGGTGTAAGTGGTGGGGGCTTAGGGAAGTGGTGGGGGTGTAGGTGTGTGTGCTGGGGGTTGACGGTGTTTGTGGTTGGGCTGTAGGTGGGTATGGTGTAGGTGTGTGTGCTGCGTGTGTAGGGTGTGTGTGGTGGAGGTGTATGTGGTTTGTGGTGGAGATGTAGGTGGTTTGTGGTGGAGGTGTAGGTGTGTGTAGGGTGTGTGTTGTGGAGGTGTATGTGGTTTGTGGTGGAGATGTAGGTGGTTTGTGGTGGAGGTGTAGGGTGTGTGTGGTGGAGGTGTATGTGGTTTGTGGTGGAGATGTAGGTGATTTGTGGTGGAGGTGTAGGGTGTGTGTGGTGCAGGTGTAGGTGGTTTGTGGTGGAGGTGTAGGTGTGTGTGGTGTGTAGGGTGCCTGTGGTGGAGGTGTAGGTGGTTTCTGGTGGAGGTGTAGGTGGGTATGGTGGGGGTGTAGGTGTGTGTGGTGGGTGTGTAGGGTGTGGTGTAGGTGGTTTGTGGTGTAGGTGTGTGTGGTGGGTGGGTGTTGGTGGTTGGTGGTGGAGGGGGATGGTGTAGGTGTGTGTGGTGGGTAGGTGTTATGGGGGTGTATGTGTGTGTGGTGTGTAGGGTGTGTGTGATGGAGGTATAGGTGCTTGGTGGTGTAGGTGGGTATGGCGGGAGTGTAGGTGAAGGTGAGTGGTGTGTGTAGGGTGTGTGTGGTGGAGGTGGTTTGTGGCGGAGGTGGGTATGGTGGGTGTGTAGATCTGTGTGGTGGGTGTGTGGTGGAGGTGTAGGTGGGTATGGTTGGAGTGTAGGTGTAGGTGTGTGTGGTGGAGGTGTAGGTGGGTATGGTTGGAGTGTAGGTGTAGGTGTGTGTGGTTGGGGTGTAGGTGGGTATGGGGGGTGTAGGTGTGTGTGGTGGAGGTGTAGGTGGTTTGTGGTTGGGGTGTAGGTGGGTATTGTGGGGGTGTAGGTGTGTGTGGTGGAGGTGGTTTGTGGTGGAGGTGTAGGTGGGTATGGTTGAAGTGTATGTGTAGGTGTGTGTGGTGGAGGTGTAGGTGGTGTGTGGTTGGGGTGTAGGTGGGTATGGTTGGAGTGTAGGTGTAGGTGTGTGTGTGGTGGAGGTGTAGGTGGTTTGTGGTTGGGGTGTAGGTGGGTATGGTTGGAGTGTAGGTGTAGGTGTGTGTGGTGGAGGTGTAGGTGGTTTGTGGTTGGGGTGTAGGTGGGTATAGTTGGAGTGTAGGTGTGTGTGGTGTAGGTGGTTTGTGGTTGTGGTGTAGGTGGGTATGGTGGGGGTGGAGGTGTGTGTGGTGGGGGTGTAGGTGGTTTGTGGTGTAGGTGGGTATGGTGGGGGTGGAGGTGTGTGTGGTGGAGGTGTAGGTGGTTTGTGGTTGGGGTGTAGGTGGGTATGGTGGGGGTGGAGGTGTGTGTGGTGGAGGTGTAGGTGGTTTGTTGTGGAGGTGTAGGGGTGTCTTGCAGAGCGGTAATGGTGCTGAATAGTGGCCAGTCGGAGTAAAGAGTAGAGGGAGTTGTGAGCAAGTTATGGAGCGGCCCACGCTAAGAGATAGGATTGTATGGCTAGTGTATCAGTGGTAGTTTCCCGACCCGGAACCTGTTCAACGGGATAGGTCTATTGTGTGTTGATGCATGGCACACGTAACTGAACCAGTCTAGCCTTGGCTAAATTAATACATCGATAGTCGGACTATTTTCGGTACCCAAGAGAACAAGTCCGTACAGGTGACCGTAGCTTGCCTATGGCCATTTTGAAAATGTCCCCATGTTAACGTCGTGGTTAGGTTCCTGAAAAGCACGACTTTAACTGAAACAATGTAAATTGAAAGATATTATATAATAGGCCTTGAATATTGAAATTATACAAGTTGTTTGGTATTTTACGGAAATTCAGCATTTCAAAAGGTAATGGTCCATAATATATTATCAACCTAATATATATATGTACTATATTATATATATATATATATATATATATATATATATATATATATATATATATAATATAGTACAGCGTTGAACCTTATTTGTCTCCAAGACCTTAATTGGGTAGTTGGGTGTACTTAGGTTTACAGATTTGGTTTGTTGAGGCTTTACATCCTAGCAACATTTAAGGAATTAGAAAGTATTGTAGTAGTCTGCACTGACCTCTCAGGCAAGTAACCACATAGAAAGGTAGGCGTGGGTAGTGTGGTGATATCAGGGAGCCTAGGTGGTGTCATGGTTAGCACACTGGCCGGGAATGCAAAGAGATGTGGGTCCGAGTCCCGCTCTATATTTCCCAGTTTCATCACCCCCATGACAGTATGTAATCATATGGAGTTTTTTCTCCAGACCTATTGCGCAACACCATACTCTTTCAGGTTGCAAAATATATACAGATAACCTTTTCTATAGCTCTTGTTTGTCATAATATAAATTGACGTAAGACATCAGTGTTATCAAGTTTACCTCTGTTGATATCCTTGAAGAAGATTTATACTGCCTATCATGGATAAGCCTGAATAGACTTGTTTTCACCATTGGACAGTTTGTCGATAGAAATCCCGGGCCTACACTTTTACCGACCCAAGGGATCTTTAACCTCCCACACCACATAGACATGGTATGAGAGCAACTGGCCTTTGATGACGCTGTAAGTTATACACAGCGGTGGAAATCCAAATTGGCAGAGGTGGGGGCACAGGGAATCGAACCACTGACCTTTAGATTAGGAGCCTGACCTAGAAAAAAGTCAGACACTCTGATGCGCGAAAAGGAAGAGAGGAGGCGGGGGTGGAAATAAAAGGTTTTTATTTTCGCCTCAGAAAGCATACAGGGCATACAGGGTAACAGAGGAATAGAAGTAAATAATGAACAATGGATAAAATAAATGAAGAGCGGAGTAAATATAGAAACAGAGTTCAAATGTCAGTGGAGTGAGGGGGTGCCGAGGAGCCCTCCACCAGAGGAAGAGAAAGTAGGAGGAGTGTAGGGTGGGTGGGTGGTGAAGAAAGGAGAGAGCTGGGAGACGGCAGGAGGGCGAGTGCCTGAGGGAGGCCAGGGGGCGGCCTTATAAGGGGAGAGGGAGGGGCAACAGCAGGTGAGTGTGAAAGCTGCCGGCCCGGGGGAGGGCGACAGGTGGCGAGCAGCGGCGTCGGGTGAGGCGTGAGCGCCGCGCGACGCGGAGGGCGGGGGAGGGGGCGGCGCGCCGCGCCGTCTGCCGAGGTGAGAAAGCAGCGCGACAGCGCGGGGCGGGGGGAGGGTCTCTTCCTCTCCTCGCATCAAACGCAATGCTTCGCATCACGACCAACCACTCGGCCACAGAGAAGACCATCAGGGTTTCTTTCTTTTCTATTTACTCACACTGTTTTTTCAATTTGTGCATAGTTGTACACTCCCTTGTGCTATAGTATGTTGATAAGCTCGGATGTATCGGTACTTAGTGAAAATATACATGTGTTGCTAAGTCAGTGAAAGTATAGTTGATGTGTAAATTACTTATTAAACTAAAACGAATATAGTCATTAAATAATAATATATTACTTTAATCGGAGAATTTTGAATTGTTATGAAATTATGTTGTCACTTTAATAGGAGAAATGATATATGAAATTATATCAAGTTTGCGTGTTTGACCAGAGATCGATTGGCCTGCGTCCTGCGTAGGGCATGTGATCAATCCCCAGGTGATTCAAACCGAAGACTTATATACATGATATTTCTCTCTACCTAGCTTGGTGCTTGACATTACTAGGATAGAGCAAAGACTGCTTAATATCCTTGTCAAGATAATGTGAGTTGTGACTTAGGGAGATAGCGGGTCATGGTGTTAGCTGCAAGGTATCCCAGTGTCTTGAATATTTATACTGCCTATTATGGATAAGTCTGAATAGACTTGTTTTCAACATTAGACAGTTTGTCGATAGAAAGCCAGAGCCTACACTTTTACCTATCCAAGGGATTTTTAACCTCCCACACCGCATAGACATGGTATGAGAGCAGCTGGCCTTTGATGACGCTGTAAGTTATACACAGCGGTGGAAATCCAAATCGGCAGAGGTGGGGGGGAACGGGGAATCGAACCACCTACCTTCAGATTAGGAGCCCGACCTAGAAAAAAAGTCAGACACTCTAACCACTCCGCCACAGAAAACACTAGCTGGTAGCGCTATGAAGCCACGGGTGTGCACCGTCTCAAGTACCCCCCCCCCCCTCTTGCCCTCTCCCTTTCTCATTACCTTCTCCTCCCCACCCCCCTCCCTCACTCCCCCATCCCTTTCTCCCATTACCTTCCCCCCCCCCCCTTACCCTCTTCCCTCGCCCTTTCATCCCTCATCCTCCTTCCCTCCCCTCTCCTTTCCCATTACCTTCCCTTCTCCCCATTAGTATTACCCCCTCCATCACCACACACCTATGTTCCCCCCTTCGTCATGTCCCCCAGACCTTGTTCGCCGGTGCGACTAGTAGTAGTACCTGCTGAGTCCAGCAGGGGGCGCTGCCTGTTAAGAAATGACTCAGGGCGTCAGCCTTAACGTCCGCTAGACACGCTCAGGGCAAGGTGAGCCGTACTGGCTGAGACGTCGCCCTCGGCACACACCTGTGTGCACGTCATAAACGTGTTAACGGGTACACAGGTCACGTGTGTTAACACTCCGCACACCCACAGAGATGTCGGAACATTCCACCAGACCTGCCACCCATTCTCATTTACACCGAATCATTCCAACTTTCAGGCTCTGATTCCGTCATTCCATACGGGAGCTCTATCATTCCACGATATTTTGAAAATAAAATTACGAATGTCTTGTCTTATTGCAGAGGAATAAACTTTATTCCCCCCCCCCAACTCATCCACTAGAATTGTGTTTTTGTCTAAGTCAAATTGCATATGATTGGTTTTGAAAATAGGAAATTCGTGCATATTAGAATGTATTTAGTAGATTTCTGTCTTAGGTTATTCTTCAAATTGGTTATGTAAGTTTTTCCTCAGTAAAGATTGCGATATGGATTAATGTTATATTTTGTTTATTTTCTGTGTGCGTGCATTTGTCACCAGAGTTTAATGCAAGTTTTGTTTGTGATGAAGCAACAGCTAATTTAACGGTATGCAATGTGAACTATTATGATTTGCGCAAAATCTAATCTTTTAAAAAAAATTAAATTTTGGAAACTCTGAGAACTGGCTGGCTTCCCATGCGGAAGGTCGTGGGTGCTAAACCTACTGGGCCCGTATTCATGTAGTGGTGCCAGGCGCAGCCGGTGCTACACGCTAGCTCTGGGGTAGCTATCCGCGGCTAGCGGCGGGTTGGAGAAATAGGTCAAGTCGTATTCACCAATGTCGAAGCCGCTGCGGATAGCTAACGTGAGTTTATTTATAGATTTGGGAATTCCCTCGATTTGACAATATGAATAAAGCCGCAAATGTGGCGGGAGTGTTAATAACGGTTTGATTATAGGGTTAATTTGATTAAATTTCACTTATTGCGTATGTAAATCTGTCAAATATGATCGCATTGAATAGATCTGGCTGTAATATTTTGCCGCTGATATGGTGGCGGCCATGTTTAGTTGACGTTCGACAGTATGGATATCGACGTCAACGCTGCGGCGGCGATTCGTCGATTCGAAAATATTAATATCGCTGCTGATGCGGCGGCAGCGTTAATATCGCTTCGAATTTAGGGTTAATTTTATGAAATTTCACTTATTGCATATTTAATTCTGTCAAATATGATCGCATTGGATAGATTTTGGTCTAATATATCGACGGGCGGCACACTAACCGACGCGGCTTGCAGTTAAACGTGATTTGAAAGCTGGGTAGCTTAGCCTAGGCTACGGCTAGCGCTGGCACAGGCACATGAATACGGATTTTCCATTGTTAGCTGTGTGGGGCTACCCTAGCTGCGGTTAAGGCCCTGGCACCAGCACATGAATATGGGCCCAGGAATCAAACCATTGACATACAAATTTGTTACGTAGCTTGTCACTCAGAATGACTGATATGGCAAGGACTGGTTCCTAAAAAAAACAGAGTAAAGCTTGTATTATTTAACGACGCCTCTAGAGTGCCTTGATTTTTATTATCGACTGTTGGACATCAAATATATGGTCATTCTGACATATTTATTTGTAGGGAACCTGCTGCCGTCACATAGGCTACTCTTTCCGATAAGCAGCAAGGGGGCTTTTATATGCACTTTCCTACAGAGAGGACAGCACATACCACAGCCTTTTGTAAAGACTAGGTCTCCAGTTTTGTAGAATGGCTAAAGCTCAAATCTGTGGTTGTGTAGGCAGGCTATAGTGAAATCAATACAGACAAAGAGAAAAGAAGAGTATAAAGTGTAAAGGAAGAGAGAGAGTCAAGCCCTCTGGTTTATTATTTATATGGTACATGGGTTCATTGTAGAGTATCACCCCACCCCTTTCCCCCAATGTGAAATCAGCATTCTTGACTCTACCAATAGGGATCCAGCATTCCTGTTCCCCATGGCTACCAGTGGTCTTCCCACCACCACCAAGCTGTGTGGCTCCCCTGGCCACCACCAACCTTGAGCCTGAGTGTGGTGATCCTACCCAGCAGAGGGGGATGGGGTACACCCTGAGTGCCCCTTACACACAGCCCTGCCAGCACCACTATACCTATTTACCTCCCACTCAGGCACCACCAGCACTTACATACATATATACATGCATGCGCTTGGTCATGTATACCTGTTTAGTAATAGAACATTTGCATTCCCCCCAATGCCGTAAATCGGAATATTTTACACTTTGATGAACCAGTTGTGAACAACTGGTTGGAACGGAGAATAGCCCAAACTGCAAATGGATCCACTGAGCAGGCTCGATAGAATGATCGACACCTTCACAGGTGAACACTTTACCGCCTGAGCCACGTCCCGCTACCAGTACTGGTACTCGGTAGCAGTTGTCTTCCAGTTGATATGTATTCAGATGAATAAAATATTTACAAAAGAAACACACACAAAAAACAAGAGCCTTTCGCTGTGCGAAATATGGAGTGTAGCGTGTCTGCAGTTGGCGCTGTTTTGGTTTAAGTGGTTAGTGAAGTGTTAGGAGAACATGTATGTGGACTGTCTGCATCCATGGCCATTTACTGAACTCCTTTACTGACATGCAAATGAGGACATGGTCAGTGAATGTACCAGGTTCGTGATGAACGACTTGTAGCGAAAACAGAATAAAGAGAATTCTGGCATTAAAGCGAGATGGGGTGGCGGTCTCCAAATCGCTATTTATCATATGCTTCAAGGGCATGCGTTAGTGATATGTACATTATGGTTGAGCCGGTTCTTTGCAGTGAGGATGTCTGTAGCCGAGATCAAGTTGCGTATTCGGATGGTTTTGAGTTCCTGCCATCGTTTTTTTATAGATAAATATATACGTTATAATCTACATTATTTCAGTTTGAAAGCTAACCTTGGAGATATTTGAAATGAATACCACGTGTATACCTAATTAGATTTAGCATGCACCTCACAATCCCAACAGGATTCAGCAGTAACGGATTATATTAAATTAACTAATGTTTAATCAGTGCACCAGTATCTAAGGTGGATATCTAGGATAAAAACTAAATAAGTGTTTTGGTTTTGAGTGACGCATACATGAGATGGATATGAACCGAAACCAAAAGGAAGCTGATATCTCCATGTCAGGCACACACCCTACACTAAAGCCCCTGCCACACACGCGCCTTAAGTCGTCTCAACTAGTTCGCCTCATCTAATGGCCGGTGCACACCTACCGTTTACGACCTAAAACTGCCCGTTTCGCGCATAAAACTGGGTTTTAGTCGTTAGGTGTGCGACCCCCTAGCACACTAGACGCATGCGATTCGCGCATAAAACTCAGTTTTTAGTGCTAAAAGCGGCAGATTACGATTGCGATTCGCGATTCGAAAAACGAATCGGCCCGTTTTCAGTTTTAAGCGGGTCGGGTCGAGTCGCGAGTTTTAGTGCGCGAATCGTAAACGGTAGGTGTGTACCGGCCATAAGTCGACTCAAAATGGGTGTCTGAACGCGTCGTTGAGACGAATTAGGGCTTATTTGACTCAACTAGCTCGCCTCATGTAGACTGCTGGCTTTATTTAGTACCCTTCAACTGACATCAGCATTGTCTGTAACCTGACCGTTTCTCTTTCAATATCTGGACTCTAAAGCACCCACCTCCAGCCTGCAGGTCACTGAACAATGGAGAAAGAGCTTGACAGGAACCTAATCATGGTAACCATATTATTTTTCTAAAGTAAATATCAAGAAAATTATGTTGATTTGAAGTTGGGAAAATCAGCACCTTTTTGGCCCCTTTGTTCTATAGTAAAACTGCTTAAAGCTGTGAGTTTGCCGTACGTGCAGTGCAAAACTTTTATTTTATTCAAAATTAATAGAAATCCAGAACTGTAACCTTATAAATTTAATATAATCCTTTCGGTAAACATGTTTTCTATATGTGTACCATGCGATTTGCTTCTAGGTGGTGTGGTTTTAGAGATATTTCACTTTTTCTGTAGCAAGATTGCACATGACCATTGGCCAGTATGAGAGTTGTCCCTCTCATCTATATACTCTCTCTGGTAACATGTTCAACTGCAAACTCCTCGCCGCAACCATAGTAACCTGACGTGAAATGCCGTTCATCATATTCAACCATCACTTGTGGTTCAGTTAAATGTTTCCACTGATCATTTAATATAACCGGCACGCTGAGTGCACACAATTACCCCAGTCACACGACGGCCAGCTTTCGCTTGCGACTGCCTTACGACCAAAATGACGCTGACCTGGCTTCGCCCGTCGTGCAACTTTGTATCAAAGACGCGGTCGGCGACAGGTCCCGGTGCTGAGTCAGCGATTGGTCGGCGCCGGGTCGGCAACTTACCTAGCAGTCGGCGACCGATCGCCGACCGGCTATGATGTAAAGCCTCAACAAATAAACAAACTCATTGCTAAAATTACAAATGGATAAAAAAAAGCAAAGCAAATGATGTAAAACTTGTAATTTTACGTCACAAGAAGACACGGCACTGACAAAGGAAGTTGTTTACTAAATTAACATTTTTTACTACGAAAATAATTGTTTAATTAAACTTAAAAAACAGGGAGGGTTACTCAATGTAGCCCATACAACCTTAGTAAATTTAGCTAGTTTAGAACACTCTCCAAAACAGCTATTCGGCTAATCGGAAACTGACCAGTGGCGACATAGACTGAACAAGTTAACCCAGAGTGAACATGAACGGATGGTTGAATAGGCTGTATCGATGTGGGGCATTGTTATTTCATTGTGGATCCTGAAATATTTTATTGAAAGCGAGGCTAGCAGTGCATCATTGATAAGATTCTAAGTAACAACACACTGATGATCCATGCATTACCTATATCTTTTGAAATATTTTTGACGGTCTTTTGTCACACAATAGTTTCTAGGGCCACCAAATTGACAATGAAGTCTACTCACTTTACACAGCATAAAATTATCAATAATCAATCAATCAATCAAACATTATCCGTGTGAATTTGTATATGTAGTAATTGTGGTGAGTAAGGGTCGTGGGTGTTATATATAAACTACTTTAGTAAAACTTTGACAAGTTTGTTCGTTTAATTGTTAGTGAACTGTTTTCAGTTCAGGTAAAGGACATTATTGTATGCAGTCTGGGACTGATTTACCAACTGAGCATTGCTTCGCCATCACAAAATTATCAGAATTGTGTGATGCATTCAGTGAGTGTTTTTGATTACTCAAGAAAATAGTGTTCTCAAATTTTCAGAAAATGGGCTGTGGAAAATGAGTGAACTTTATGTAGACGCGTACGTCACAGGCTTGATGGTTTCAATTTTGAATGGGGGAAAAGCATCACCTGCAAAAAATAACTGAATTGCTTTTAACTATCAAATCCCTGCAATTCTGATCTCCAATAGAAGTTTGGATGTCATGTGCTAAGCTAGCAAAGTGACAACAAAGCGATATTACTTATCTGCCATTGATTTAGTAGGCTGTAAGTGTGGATCAGGATGTCTACGGCACCTTGTATTTTCTTGTATTGTCAGGTGGTCACCCACCCACCTACCCAAGTATTACCGAGGCTCAACATTGCTTCACGTTGGTGATCAGATGAGAACTGGTGTTTCCAATGTGAATTTGGCGGTGTGACCGAAACGGGACCATGCAACTGTCATGTGAACAAGTCGCTCAGGGCGGTAGATAATATTACAACAAGGATATGCAGAGGTGCCAAGTAGATTAGAGCTTGAGTACGGAGATCTCCCTAAATTTCAGGGATACAAGATCTCCGCGATTTCGCGGATTTCCCCGATTTTTGATATAAAGTAAAACCTCTCTAAATCGACCGACCTTGGGACCGACTTTAAGTGGTCCATTTAGGGAGGTGGTCGGTTTAGGGAGTCAGAATATGGTTAGAACCCAAATAAAGCAATCGATATAGGGGAGTGGTCGATCTGTGGAGGTGGTCGGTTAGAGAGGTTGTACTGTATATGAGTCGTTTCATGGTAAATGGGGCCAAAGTGTGACATGAGGGTCAAAAATGAATAGCCAACTCTTGTCCATATATATGCTGGTAACATAAAGAAAAAGATAGTTGAGGTTACCATTTTGTCAGAAAAAAACAAGAACTAATTGAGTAGCCAGCCCCAAGTATGGACTTAACAAGTGTGGATTTATTAATCAAAACAATTATTTAAGAAAATTTATTGCATGAAGCAATACATTTTTTATTGTGATCCCCTCAGTATTGAAATGCACTGTAAAGAAATCTGTAAAAGATGATTATTTTCTTCACAGTTTTGAGTTGTGGATGTAACAAAATAGAAGGGGACACCAAAAATAATATGGAACTTCAATTTTTTTTTTTCATACAGCTTAGTAGGAAAATTATATTACTAGTCATGCTACTGCAAAATATGCTTGCACATGCAACAGCACCAAGGGTTTTCTTGTTGAAGCTCTGGTATTCACAGAATAGCATGTTCCCTGACAAAACAAGCAGGAAACAAGCAGGGTGTAAAAATATACGGATTTTCGGTTCGGATTTATATATTGGCAAAGAGCATTACTATTCTCGGGCGACGGAGTGGGGACCAGGATTATGTAACAGAGAAGCAATGGGGGGGGGGGGGGATCTACGTTTTCGGGGAAATTCGCCGTTGTTCTGCCTAAACACGATGCATCTTACCATGGTCTCGGTTTGATTTCCGCGTTTTTTCCCCGGGAACCACTTACATACCTGCGGCTAATACACAAATTATAAATAGGGGTCAATAGTGTGGCCGAAGGTGGTATAGCGCTGAAGAAGTGAAGAAAAAACAAGTGATACAAAATGGTGTGTTCTGGTGCATTTTGATCAAAATGTTTTTTTGTTTTTTTAATATTTTTTTAAACAAAAAAAGTTAAAATGATTCTTTGGCAGGAGATTGCAAATTAAAAGCAGGTAATCGGGAGTGTGTAGTCAAAACATGCGTGTTTTCGCATATCAAATACCAGCACCTGCTATGCTTTCTGCCATAGAGAATGCATTACCACCATATCCTTGCTGTTTATTCATAGTGTTTGGTTCGTCCTTAGGCGATGCCCACTTTGTAGTGTAGGTCGCTAGGACGGGATGAATATGGTGGGGTTGGGGGTGAGGGGTGGCGGTGGGGTGGGTGCCTACGTTCCAAAGATAAGTCGAAACGCTGGGGATGCCCCTTCTGATATAAGTAAGCACGACTTTCGCTTTCAAATACTTGTTGTCCTTAATCTTGACAACAATTAAAAGAAGAAAAATGTCCCCCCAAAAACCCCACTGCATAAATAAGCGGACAAAATGTGGTTTTGGAGAAGGATATACTAATGGTTATGTGGAGCTGTATCTTTACAAGTATGTGGTTTGGTTTTATTGCTATTTTAACCGTTTGTATCGTTGCTTGTTCGAGTCAGTGGCTAGGTAGGTAGGCTAAGGTGAAATACAATACAGACGGAGAGAAAGAAAAAGTAAAGCAAAGTAAGAGTGTGAGAAGAGAGAGTCCAAGCCTCTCTGGTTTATTATAATTTTATATACAGTACATGGCTTCATTGTAGAGTATCACCCCACCCTTTCCCCCCAATGGGAAACAAGTATTCTTTGCTCTACCAATGGGAATCAAGCATTTCTGGTCCCCATGGCTACCAGTGGTCTGCCCACCACCACCAAGCTGTGTGACCCCTCTGGCCACCACCAGCCTTGAACCTTGACCCTGAGTGTGGTGATCCTACACAGCAGAGGGGTGGCGAGGTAGGCCCTGAGTGCCCCTTACACACAGTCCAGCCAGCACCACTATGTCTATTTACATTCCACTCAGGTGCCACCAGCACTTACATATATATACATGCGCCTGGTCACGTATACCCTTTTAGTAATAGAACATTTGCATTCCCCCTAATGTCAAAAATTAGAATATTTTACACATTGTCTCGATTATACTTGATGAATAAACAATTTGGCGCCTTTGTTTATTATACATACATGATGAAGAGACACCTTTGTGATATTGTCTATTATACATGATAAATAATCAACTTGGTGACGTCTATTATATGATGAATAAACAACTTGGTGTCATTGTCTATTATACATACATGATGAAAAAACACCTTAATGATATTGTCTATTATATACGATGAATACACAACTGGGTGCCGTTGTTTATTATACATAGATGATTAAGAGACACTTTGGTGCCATTGTCTATTATACAGACATGATGAATAAACCCGTTGGCGATGTTGTCTATTATACATGATGATAAACAACTTGGCGCCTTTGTTTATTATACATACATGATGAAGAGACACCTTAATGATATTGTTTATTATACATGATAAATAATCAACTTGGTGACGTCTATTATACAATGATGAATAAACAACTTGGTGCCATTGTCTATTATACATACATGATGAATAAACACCTTGATGATATTGTCTATTATATACGATGAATACACAAGTGGGTGCCATTGTTTATTATACATACATGATTAAGAGACACTTTGGTGCCATTGTCTATTATAGATATACATGATGAATAAACCCGTTGGTGTCATTGTCTATTATACATCCATAAACATGATGAATAAGCAACTTGGTGGCATTGTCTATTATACATACATGATGAATAAACCCGTTGGTGATGCTGTCTATTATACACAATGAATACAAAACTTGGCGCCTTTCGCTATCGGGTTGGTTGGGTGTCGTAGCATTGAGCCGGTGGGCTGCGGCCTGTTTGCCTGTGCCGGACCGGTGCGCCAGGTAGGGAAGCACTCTCCTCACACCACGCTGAAAGTGAAAGTGCTCCAGCTAGGCGTCATTGTTACAGCATGGGCTCGGGGTTCGTTATCCAGACTCAGCTTATTCCTGGTACTGGCAACCAGGCTAACTATGACCCATCGCAGAGGCGCTCAGCATTATTAGAATAGGACAAGGACTGGTTGGCTCAGTGTCAGGATAATGTGACTCTGTGGGATATCAGATCATAGTGCTGGTGGCCTTGTCTCCCAATGGGGCAGCATTATAAAGTTGCCATGAGTGCATACTGTCACAAGTCGGTACCCATTCTGATATGACCGTAGGTGTTGTTAGGACGTAAAACTCCAACAACCAGCCAACCAACCCATCGCAGAAACCAGCTTCCACGTATTCTTGTAAATTATGTGTGGACAGTCTCTGGTTGGTTGGCAACATGCCCTCTGATAGCTATGGCAATAGATGATGTTGTGGGTAGCAGCTTTCAGTGCGGCATGCTTGTGGAAAAGGTCTTGTAGAAGAATTCCATCACCAACCTGCCCTCTGATAGGTGTAGCAAAAACTAATGTTGTGAGTAGCAGCTTACTGTGAAGCATGCTCTGTGGAAAAGGTCTTGTAGAGGATTTCCACTATCAGCATGCCCTCTGATTGTTATGGCAAGAATTAATGTTGTGGGTAGCAGCTAGCTGTGCAGTATTCTCTGTGGGAAAAGGTCCATTATAATGTGTACATACTGTGCATGCCCTTGCAACCTGATATGGCTAATATTAGTAATAACACACAACTTGCATAAGAGTATCAGGACTCGGCAGTACTATTACTACTAATGGTGTGGGACAAGTAAAATACATGTTAATTGAATGAGAAGTCTACCTATCAGACAACTGCAATACGTCCAATGTATATTTTGCAATGGTTAATATCATTGCTAGAATAACAATGTTTTATGTTGCCTTATTTCATGATTATCTCGGAAATATGATACAAGTTCGGGGGGGGATCGATTTTCGGCTCTATTTCACCATGGGAAAAACTTTTAAAATTAATGTAGATCCATGAGTAATCATGATACAGAGTTCTTGAATAAAGTGGTTGTGGATGAATATCATTTGGCGGGTGAATACCACCCAAGTGCTGCAGGCACAAAGGTCATATTCATCTGCACAGTTAGCATATTGTACAAGTACTATGTTATAATAAGGATGATGATGATGATAATAATAATAGTAATAATAGTAGGTTAAAATGATAGTCATCACGATAGTTGATCCTGATATGACCTTTGCTGTTGCTAGGATGTAAAGCAACAAACACACTTGAGTGTGCACTGTTACAAGTTGGTGTCCATCCTGATATGATGTTTGATATTGCTAGGATGGATGGATGGATGGATGGATGGATTGATAAGCACAATAAACGACAAACCTAATCATTCTCCTGTCTGACTGTCCCATGTGAGCTAATCGATATGCATTGTTAGTATTTCAAAACGGTGTGTGCGCCTGGGGAACCGGTCGACTTTTAAAAATTTGACCGGATTCAGGGAATTTCATTTTAGTGCCATTCCAAGAAAGCCTAATTGCACTTCGAGTAGCAAGATCTATTTACCAACTGTTCTCAGCCCATTTTTTCACCTCACCTCATGTTTAGTAAACGTGGGCTTAATGTCTAGATTCTCAGGTACCGCCTTCACAATTCAATATGTGTGTGAGTGAGTGAGTGAGTGAGTGAGTGAGTGAGTGAGTGAGTGAGTGAGTGAGTGAGT
This sequence comes from Branchipolynoe longqiensis, assembly GCA_030323885.1. NCBI lineage: Eukaryota > Metazoa > Annelida > Polychaeta > Phyllodocida > Polynoidae > Branchipolynoe > Branchipolynoe longqiensis. Next base: position 74,817,581 of record CM059187.1, read on the forward strand.
GAGTGACTGAGTGAGTGAGTGAGTGAGTGAATATGATGTGAGTGGTGTTTTAAATGTTAAACTATTTTGTTCAGCTAAATCATTCTTTTCTTCAGTACATGAGTACTGGTCTTCTGGCTACGGATATATACACAAATATGCATTAATAACAATGATAATATAACAAATCAAGTAACACTAATTACAGGTTCTACTATCGTACAACAATTAAACTAATGTCAGAGGCATTAGCATAGCATAAGGGATGGCGGGCCCGCCATCTGCTGCACTGTAAGGTGGACTTATTTCACCATGCCTGCCATCCATTTGCAGCCTAAGTTGCACAACTCACAAATACTGCTTAAAAGTGGAACTAGCTGTACCGATTCCCACAATCCCTTTTTTCCGATTCCTGCCATACCTTTCCTGAATACTGGGGAAACCACTGAATGTGTATAGTTAATTACATGGAGGCAACATGGGGATACAATGCTGACGGCACCGTGATACAATATCCCACTCAGTCACATTGTACTGACGCTGAGACTGTTTTTGATCTACGCCAGTAATAGGTGGCGGAAGGTACCAATCCGGCAAGTCTTTGACTTTACTTGGCCAGGGTTCGAACCCATGACCTCCCCTACAGGAAACGGAGACTGCCCCACTAGGCCACCTCATCGTGTGGGTATAGTGTGATGGTGAGGGTGTGCTGGCCTCTGTAACAGGGAGCGGGTTGTTGGAGGGGACATTGTGTATCCGGGGGGGGGGGGATCGGTAGAGATTGATATAGTATGATAAAACAGATTAATTTAGTAGTGATTCACAGGGAGCGAGGTGAGGGCCGTAGTGGAGGTGTGTGTGGGTGTAGGTGTGTGGGTGTTCTTTATTTAAGTGAGAATGTATGAGTCACATTCAGCCAAGATTGGCATTGTGGCCACTCTTGGCTGACTCATGCATTTTTACTCAAGCAAGATCCCCGACCCATCCCCATCCCCATCCCCATCCCCATCCCCATCCCCATCCTCTAAAATGCACTGAGTGTCCGTGCCCACTGACATTCGGACACATTCTACTCCAAGTTGTAGATTTCATGGCCTTGCGCCAACATTGATTTAATGTAAATAGTGTGATATGTCTTTACAGCAGAAACAAGTCTTTTAGGGTTCCTAAGAAAAACAGGACTGTATCGCCTCCTGTAATTCTATCTATGTTTTGTGAGTTAAATTATGCTGTCATTTGACACAAATTTAACTACTTGAACATTGCATTTGAGATCATTGTTGCTGTCATTTGACACACATCTGTAAATTTTAATGTAAGCATATAAATGTGATTAACACTTTTTTTTCCATGATACAACTTGTAAAATATTCCGATAATGATGCATTGGTGGGGAAATGCAAATGTTCTATTTGTGAAACAGGTATATAGGGCCAGGTGCATAGATGTGTTTATGTAGTTGCTGGTGGTACTTGATTGATTGGTAAATCGACATTGTGGTGCTAGTAAGATAGTGTGTAAGGGGCACTCAGAGCCCTACCCACTACCCCGTCTGCTAGCCATGGATCACCACACACTCAGCTCAAGGCAGGTGGTGGCCAGGGGAGCCACACAGCTTGGTGGTGGTGGGCAGATCACTGTAACCATGGGGACCGGGAATGCTTGTTTCTCATTGGTGGAGCTAGAAATGCTTGTTTCTCATTGGGAGAATGGGGTGAGGTGATACACTATACTGGATCCATGTACCATATAAATAATAAACCTGAGGGCTTGACTCTCTCTCTTCTTTCACTCTTTATACTCTTCCTTTCTCTTTGCCTGTCTTGATTTCACCATAGCCTGCCCACACAACCACAGATTCGAGCCGTGGACTTTACAAACTGATAGCATAAATGTCACTAACTTCTTTTCCATAAGCATAGCCTTTGCCTTAAACCATCACCAATCAAACCAATCCATTTAAGTGAGGAGCCCTCAAGCCTGAGGAACCGAAGTAGTCCTTAGTCCAAGCACCCAGACACCCACCAACTGGCACACACCCTCCCTCCGTGACGTACTTCAAGCAGGCCCCCTCACCATCTGTGCGCGTCTTCAACCTCTGAACCCTAAAGGGTACATTCCGTACACGCGGCATGCGGTATGCGAATGCGACAAAAAATCGAAACGCCTTGAAGCCTATGGGCTACATTCCTTACACGCGGTATGCGAATGCGAATGCGACAACTCGATCGGTCCATGTAGCGATCGATGTGGCATGCGGCACGCGGTATGTGAATAGAAACATCAGTCGCACTTGTCCATTAGTTTTAGACGAGGAGAGGCGACTGAGCATTACGGAACGGTCACACACAAGGGTGCAGAGGGTAAACATATGGTAGTGGTGGTGGTGGGGTTTGGGTTGGTAAAAATGCTACCATAGCCACAAAAATATGAATACTTATCTATTATTTGGTGATTATAAAGGTAGGAACCCCCATGTGACGTACCAAGAGGTACATAGATATAAATGCCATATTTGGTCATATACAGTGCAGTATTGAGTATACTTGTTTATTTTTATTTTTTTAAATATAGCCAGTCGTGTGCCGCATGCCTCATGCCGCATGCCGCGTGTAAGGAATCATGCCATTTGCATGCCGCATACTGCATACCGCGTGTAAGGAATGCGCGCTTTAGGCTGCGTTTTTTGCTGGCTACGTGTTAATCTCACTTTTGTTTAAAGCTGCACAGTCCGATGAAACGTCAAATTTTCAAAACCAAAACACTCAGCTACATTTGATTCTACATATCTAACTTAGATACTGGTGCACTTATTAAGCATGTGTTGCCACATAGAATGTCATCCTGAGATAATTTAATAGAGCTTGTTTCTGTAGAAGCCTATGGAGTTTTGGTGTGCTTTCCAAATTAATTTTGCATGTTTGCACTTCAAATATCTCAAAAGCTAGCCACTTAAAATAAAAGTTACTTCAAACTAAAATAAGGTAGATTATGACAATCAATTTACTAGTATATTTCTCTCAGAAAAATGACTAAAACTCGAAACCGTCGGCCTATGCAACTTTCAACGCTTCGTCGATTTTTTTAGTGAAAGCTCGTTCATGGACCACCCGGCAAGTGCACGGCTGTCCTTGAACGGGGTCATGCATGCCCATTGGACCCTGAGACTTGTAGCAGGGGCAGGCATGGAGGGGGTAGGGGGGAGAGGCTTGTGCAGTTCATTGCCTGTGATGAACTGTCCCAGCGGAGATTATTTTGTTATGGTTTTACGTCCTGACAAAATCTAAGGTCATATCAGAATGGGGACAAACATGTGACAGTACACACTCATGGTGACTTTATAGTGCTGCTCCATTGGGGACAGCACTCGGCACCATGAGTCGATATCCCACTCAGTCACATTATCCTGACACTGAGCAAACTGGTCCTTACCTTATTCTAGTAGTGCTGATCACAAAAACAAGGTTGCGACAAGTATCAATTTAAGTCTTTGATTTGAATCGGTGTGGGATCAAGTTCATGATCTTCTGCACGGGAGGCTAGCGCTCTTAGTCTTACCGATTCGGTCATGCTATCCAGCTCCTCAGGTAATACTGTGTCGCAATTGTGTAAATAGAAAAGAACAGCATGAAGGCAGATTAGAGATTAGAGACAACTGGCACCATTGCCACATTCAGGAATGTTCAAGTGACTACTTTTAGCAATCAATTGTAGAGGCGGTCTTTGCAGTAACCCACTACTCGCAAGTGAATCTTGTTTCCTTTTCTTGTCTACCCGATGACGTCACACCTCCTGTGTCACGACAATATTGGTCTGGATGCAGAGTTGTCCATTGAAAACAGGTACAACTCTATACCCACTGAATCTCTACCATGACAGAAATGAGTGTTTAGGCGTATTTTGCGCCTTAAAACGACGTTCTCTACCGTTACAAGCTTTAGATTTTCTTAAAGGACGCAGCATAGTTATTTGTCTAATCTGAATCCTCAGAGGTTTAGCTCTGTTGATTGGCAGTGTGACAGGCATTTCGCACTCCCAATAGGGGTTAAGTCAGAGTAAGTTGCAAACCGCTCTCATTATATATAGTTTTGAGATGCCTTGAACCTAGACCTTTAGATGACCTCGATGACCTATGGTTGATTATATAATTTTGGTGATTGAGGTTATGAAGGAAACAAGCCACTAACCCACTACTGATTTGGTAGGTTATGTACCTCTATTACGACATTTATGTGTTCCCAGTCCAAGTCCTGACAAGGCTCAATGTTGCTTAAAGTTGCATAGACAGTCCGATGGTTTTGGGTGTCTGTCATTTTCTGAGAAATATACTAGGTTGATCATTGTAATCTACCTTACTTTAGTTTGAAGTAACTTTGCTTTAAAATAACCAACTTAGATATTTGAAGTGCAACTCTACACAATTTATTTTGGTGTGCTTGTCAAAACAAGCTTCAGCAGTAACAGATTCCCTTCCACGTAGCAACAAATAGTTAATAGCTGCACCAGTATCTAAGTTCGATATGTAGGTTCAAATCTAGATAAGCGTTTTGCTTTTGGAAAATTGATGCTTTTATCCAACTATGCAACTTTAACTTTGGTTATCGGATTAATCTACCTGCCGACAAATCAATTAGCAGCCAACTTTTTATTTCGCATCTAGTACTTGTTCTCTGTTCTGGACTATAAACAACATGCACAGATGTTGTATAGACAACATACACATTGCATTGTTTGTTTAACAAAATGTTTAAAATGCCAGAATTGTGCATATATTTTTTAAGTATATTCCACAATAAGCTATGGATGTGGTTTATGCAACATCCGTTTATGTTTCTGCCATATCCATAGCTTATTGTGGAATATACTTTTAAAATATATCTATAGTTCTGGCATTTTAAGCATTTTGTTAAACAAACAATGCAATTGTAGTTTTCTAAGCATAACAACTGACTTGGTGATCAACGTTAATTAAGTCTACCAACTATTTGTATATTTGCAGGTGAATCCCCAGTCGGCCTTCTTTGCACTGTCGACCCATGTCTCCTGAGGTGGCAGGCTGCGGTTAACCCTGACTTGACCTTCGATGTGAACAGGACACACCACAGACCTCTCCCATAGGGCATGCGCAGTGAGCTGCCACCCACATTTGTTCTTGCCACCGTCGTCGGAGGGCAGGTTGGTGGTGGAAATACCGAGGAACATGATACACTACGCAGTGGGCTGCTGCCCATACACTTTGTTCTTCCATTGACGTCAGGGGGCCGGGTGGTGGTGGAAATCGCCTATTGAACCTTGTATAGCCTGAACTCAGAGGAGGAGCATAGCTTAGCGCATAGCGAATAATTCATCCCAATGTTAGGTGTGCAGCGCTATGTTATGTTATATATGTAGTATATAATATAGCGCTGTATATATATATCACCCTCAACAACGACCACCTGCCATATGCATGTGTGAATTTCCTTGGCGGCCTGATAGATCACATGTTTTTAAACTGACAGAACTTCCAATATATATATGTATATATATTAGAAGTTCTGTCAGTTTTATATATTAGAAATTCTGTCAGTTTAAAAACATGTGATCTATCAGGCCGCCAAGGAAATTCACACATGCATATGGCAGGTGGTCGTTGTTGAGGGTGGTCGTTTAAGAGGGGGACCACTGTATCAGCATGGCCTATTTTAATAGCATTTGTTTGAATATAGATGCATTAGTACCTGCTTCACTTAAGAATTCAGCATCCAGACCAATTTTGTGCTGATGTGATACAGTAAGTGTCATGTCATCAGAGGAATGAATAAATTGAAACAAAGCGCGTTGAAAAATTGTCCACACATAGCAGGGATTGGCTGATCTTACTCTTAGAGCTGGTCGAAGATAGGTTCTACGGTCTGTCAGTTCACATATAATATGGCAGCACCAGGCAATGCAGGGAGCCTGTCCACTCCGCCTGAGTTGTTAAGTGTCAGTAGTTGTGACGTGTCCAGGCATGGTGCAACCCGAGGCACCATTTAGAGGATAATCAGTTTACGGATAATTATACTCATATAATGCTTATACAGCACATATATATATATATATATAATCAGTTTTGTAAATGAGTTTTGATTATATGTATATATATATGGCTACATTTCTAAGAGATGGTGTGATCTGCTTTGCTACCTGTGTGGCTTCCTGACGATACCCATGGTTGTTGATATGAGCATCTTAAGTCTAAAAATAGTCTCACTAGTTATTAACTCCTACAAATGGAAAAGCTCGAAGGAGTTTGAAAATGTACATGTGGAAATATTCCTAACCGGATGGATCACCGGGTCGTGGGACTCAAAGGGTGGGGGTTTGAACTCCGTCCATGTCCAAAGCAATAACTTAAAAGTGTATACTTGTCACTACCTAGCCTGGTGCTCGGCATTTCTAGGATAAGGCAGGGCGCAGTGGAATGGAGTTGAATTGTTCGCTGTTGAAATTCCCCCCGCTTAATCAATGGCTGGAATCAAAAGTATATGCAAAATAAATAGGATTGTTGTCAAAATAAACACTTAATTAATATGAGGGATATTGTATGGTGCCAATTAAGATGAGATACGATTGTGATATTATATTTTAATCCAGATAATGATTATTAGGGTAACAAGTAACTGCTAAGAATTGTACAGATCATTCCATGTTATATATGTATATTCATATACTATTGTAATTTTAATTTTAATTATTTTAGGCTGTGCTATTTCTGTCAAAGTATGTACTCTAATGTAATTTATGCCTCAATTATGATGATCTTCCTGCCAAACTATGCCTGCTATGTTGGCATGGTTACGTGCAATTTAATTTCACGATGTATCGCATTAACCCAAAACTAGTGAGTGTTGTCCTGTGTAGATTAGTTTCATTTGTTTTTATTGCAGATATCGAAGTTCCGTTTTAACTAATTTTATTGAACCAAATGGAAATTAGATTGAGATATTTTGTGTATTTAATCAATTAACTAAACATATGATATGCTGTATGTGAGTCTTGTGACCATAACAAAGACATATTGCTCCTGGATGGTTTCTCTGAGGACTGATGTCCACGAGTACCGATTCAGAACTAACATAATCCAAATGTATATTATCCCTCTCAATATACATATTAGATGCGTACAGTGGCGTCAAGAGGTTTTGTGATCCCGAGGGCCAACTCATTGATTGTATGCCCCTAATACTAGGGTCTAGTACTGAGAAATGTGATCAAGGAAAACATTTTAAATATGCCCCGATTTCACACTCCCCCCCCCCCCCCCCCAACCGCTCAGCACGCTACTCGATGTGTAGCATTTATATAAAGGAGTAGTCTATTTTATTTATTTGTATCTATTTGCTTTGTAATGATTTCATCAAATAAAAATTATCTTTTATATTTTGTGTTGGTCTGTTTCACTTGTAGTATACTCAGCTCTTGTAAATATTGAGATTTATAAAAATGTCTGCATACATACCGCATCGGTGGCCTGGCACAGAACGTGAAAGCAGGAATGGGAGTAGCATTACCTCAGCAGTAACAGGTTCTATTAAATTGGCTTAGCATCCCCTTCTATGGGGCAACACATGCTACATAAATGCGCCAGCATCTAGGTTGCATATGTAGGATCAAATCTAGTCAGTGTTTTGGTTTTGAAAATTGGATTTTTTCATAGGACTAGGCAGCTTCAAGTTATGTAGAGAAGTCAACAAACAATTAACAGGAATATAAACAAGCAGTGAAAATTGGATGCAGTGGCCGAATCGCTAGAGCGCAGGCTTCCAATGAGGAAGGTCGGGAGTTCGAATCCTGGTCGAGTCAAACTTATGACTTACAAAAGTGACACTTGTCACTATTTAGCCTGGCATGTGTCATTACTGGTTAGCTTGGTGACAGAATAATGTCACTGGGATCTCGGGTCATGGTGCCTGCGGTCTGGTCTCCCAGTGGGGAAACACTTATTAAGTCGCCATGGTTGCACACGGTTGCAAGTGGGTACCCGTCCTGATATGACCTTAGATGTTGCTAGGATGTAAAACTCCAACAAACAGGCAGTGAATCAATAACCTGGGTGAATAGTGAAAGTGTGTCAGGCTGCTTGGAAGGTGGGGTACATGTGGACCAGGTCAATCTGGCGCATGTCAGAGGTAATAGGAATGGAAGACACCGGACCAAGCTGTTATAATCGATTTGGTTGGATGCTTGAGTTTTACGTCCTGGCAACATCTAAGGTCATATCAGGACGGGTACCGACTTATGACAGGGCACACTTATGACCACTTCATAGTACTGCTCCACTGGGAAATCATGCTGCCAGCACCATGACCCGATATCCCACTCAGTCACATTATCCTCATACTGAGCTAACCAGTCCTTGCACTATCCTAAGAATGCCAAGCACCATGCTAGGAAGCGACAAGTATCAATTTTTAAATCATTGGTTTGACTCGACTCGGAACCGCACCCCCGACCTTCCGTACTCGAGACCCGTGTTCTACCTATTAGGTCACAGCGCCTGTTGTGTTATAATCGAAGTGCCACATAGAGGGGCAGCTGCAGGTGGGGGGTCATTTCTTTGTACCTGATATATGTATGTCTTGTTAATAAATTAATATTTGGACAAGCAATGCCTTTTACTAAAGCTACAAGACAGGCACTCAGAACCAGAACTGTACGTAAAGAATTCGGGATGACTGCCTGAAACAGGGCCTATGTTCAGTGTACTACTTATAGCACACTTCGCATAGTACTTAGTAGTATCACATATAATGACATATATTATACATATATTTAATATATATATATACATAATATATTTGATATTAATAAGATATATATATATAGGGCATAGTAATTCAATTATAATGCACACATATTTGTTGCTGTTCCTCTGTTATTTCCAGTCAACCATATATAATGACAGAGACAGTCCCCAAAGAAAGAGTAAAATTTAAGACCTAAATGCACTGGGATCCGTCCCACTGCCTCACTGGTCACAGCTGGTCCAGTGTGTTTATTATTAACAACACCACCCCAACAACATAATTCATAAACTCACATAACTAACTACACTAGAGTTACACTAGAATATTTCTAACAAACTGACATTTATATACCGCTTGCCTAACTGCAACTCAACATTAAAACTTACTACAACTTCACCAAACAGACGGGATGGCCAAATGAGTTAGAGCGTCCGTCTCCCGTGTGGTAGATCATGGGGTCGTGGGTTCGAATCCTGGTTGAGTCAAACCAATGACTTAAAAATTGATACTTGTCGCTTCCTAGCCAGGCGCTCGGCATTATTAGGATAGGGCAAGGAGCAGTGGAATGAGGAAGACCAATCGCCTGCGACTGAAATTTCCCCTGCTTAAAGTTGCATGGTCCGATGGCATTTGAATTTGTGTCTTATTTTTTAGATAAATATATCAAATTGATCGTTACAAGCTACTAATCATTAGTCCGGAGTGATTTTGATTAAAGATCATTAGTTTTGAAGTAATATGAGCTGAAACAACCAAAATAATTCGACAAGCTTGCCAAAGTCTGTGCTATGACCAGATGTCATCTCGCGGGACCACGTGATGTGAGATGACCTGAACCTTACAGACTGTAGGTAGGTATCCTGTTGTGAGGGAACATTCTGGGAATGGATTAGTGCCATAGGCCCATGGCACTAGGGTTTTTAACTAAATATAATGTGTGTCTGTTGTCTGTATGTGTCTGTCTATGTATGTCTGTATGTGTGTGTCTATCTGTGTATGTGTGGGTATGTATGTGTGTATGTATGTGGGCGTATGTATGTGTGTATGTATGTGGGTGTATGTATGTGTGTGTGTCTGCCTCTATCTGTGTGCGTCTGTTTATGTGTCTCTGTCTGTGTGTGTGTCTCTCTCTGCAAAGTCAGGTCGGGTGTATGTGGGTCTGTGTATGTCAGTTGTGTGCATGTCTGTGTGTTTCTGTGCTTGTGTGTGCTGTCTATGCATGTCTGTCTGTGTGTGTCTATCTATGTGTGTCTGTCTGTGTGTATATGTATGTGTGGTAATGTCTGTGTGTGTATGTGTGTATATCTGTGTGTATGTATGTGTGTGGCTGCCTCTGTCTGTGTGTGTCTGTCTATGTGTCTCTGTCTGTGTGTGTGTCTCTCTCTCTGCAAAGTCAGGTTGGGTTTATGGGTGTGTCTGTGTATGTCTGTATGTGTGTGTGTGTATGTATGTTTGTGCATGTATGTGTGTGTCTGCCTCTGTTTGTGTGCGGCTGTCTATGTGTCTCTGTATGTGTGTGTCTCTCTCTCTGCAAAGTCAGGTCGGGTGTATGTGTGTCTGTGTATGTCAGGTGTGTGCATGTCTGTGTGTTTGTGTGTCTGTGTGTGCTGTCTATGCATGTCTGTCTGTGTGTGTCTATCTATGTGTGTCTGTCTGTGTGTGTATATGTATGTGTGGTAATGTCTGTGTGTATGTATGTGTGTGTCTGTGTGTATATGTATGTCTGTGTGTATGTGTATGTCTGTGTGTGTCTGTCTGTATGTGTGTCTGTCTGTGGGTGTCTGTGTGTGTGTGTGTGTGGCTCTCTCTCTCTGCAAAGTCAGGTTGTGTGTCTGTGTATGTCGGGTGTGTGCATGTCTGTGTGTTTCTGTGTATGTGTGTGCTGTCTGTGCATGTCTGTATGTGTGTGCCTATCTATGGGTGTATGTGTGTGGTTGTTGGTGTATGTATGTCTGTGTGTGTATGTCTGTGTGTATGTCTGTGTGTATGTCTGTCTGTGTCTCTGTAAAGTCAGGTCAGGAAACACACAGACACATACACACACATCCACCTCATATCCCCTTCCCCTCTCTGGCCCTGCACAGTAGGCCTACTTGGTTGGGGGGAGGCTAATGAGGTCTCGAGATTGGCCTAGTTGGTTAATGGCCTCCCAGCATAATGGGTGTTTCAAAGTGAGTGTCCTAAGGGGTGAGCTTATAAATTCACTGGTTATTCTGTATATGCTGTCCCAAATCATTAGCTAATGCACCAGTATCTAAGTTGGATATATAGGATCAAATCTAAGTAGTTGTTTTAATTTTGACAAAATTATATTTCATCGGACCATGCAACTTTAAACAACTAATGTACCAACAACAAAAAACAGAATACAGAAAATAACTTCTGCTTACATTCTAAATACTATGTAAATACTCACATTGATCTGACTAATAGTGATCTAGTTATATGACACTAATGTTACCATATTGCTATGGAACTTTTGGGTTACAGAATTTCATTGTGTTACATGCTGCAAATTGTGTATTCAACAGTTATTGTATACTTTATTCTATATACCTTTTGTGTAAATAACCCTGAATTGAAAAAAGGCTGGAAGACCAGTGCTTTGGCACTGACAAAAGACTTATTCAGCAGAATAAACAATGACATACTCTGTATAGTGGATTATGGGTGGAGTGATATACTCTGTATAGTGGATTATGGGTGGAGTGATGGTTCATACTGAATCATAGTGGTCATGTGACTGAAGTGTTAAATTTGTCATAGCTAGTATTGCCACACAGGACATCAACATTAAGTTCCCCTCTCTCTTATGTTATTGGCTTCTAAGCTAGTACGTATTAATATTATTCGTATGTGCCATGTATTTTTTTCAGAGTGCAGATAAGAGAGAGAGAAATTAATGGCATCAAATACCGTATATAAGCGTATTCTAATTTGAGAAATACTGCGTGGTGGCTGGTATCGATGAGTGTTTGTAATTGGATGTGTACGGAACTCATGTCCACGCCGGTGTTGCAGTTTCCGTGGCACACCAGTTTGCGAGGGACACATCGCTTCTGCGCATGCGTCAAAATCGAACAGCATCGTCACTAACCTTATAAATTTAATATGTTTTTGGTAAAGATATTTTCTATATGTGTACCAAGCGATTTGTTTCTAGGTGGTGTGGTTTTAGAGATATTTCACTTTTGCTGTATTTTCTGTATGCAGATTGCTCACGACCATTGACAATGCCTTGAGTTTGACGGTATGTGTAGTGCAAAACATTAGTTTTATTCAAAATTAATAGAAATCAAGAACCCTAACGTTATAATTTTAATATAATCTGTTTGTTGACTATGTTTTCTGCATGTGTGCCAAGCGGTTTGTTTCTAGGGGGTGGAATATGAGAGATATTTGACTTTTTCTGTATGAAGATCACTCACGGCGGTTCACAATGCATTTGAATGGATGTGTCCCTGGCAAACTGGTGTGCCGCGGAAACTGCATCACCGGTGTGAATCGAATGTCTGTTTGGCCCGCGCGAGCGACACACACACACAACACACACGCGCACACACACACACAGTGGAGCAGTTGAATAAGCATTACAATGTGTAGAAATTAAACCCAAAATCGAAGCGATATTAACGCCGCCGCATCGGCGGCGATTTGTTTTGTTTACATTCGACAATATGAATATCGCTTCGATTTTGGGTATAATTTGACCAATTTTCACTTTTTTGAATATGTAATTCTGTTAAATATGATAGCATTGAATAGATTTGGGCATAATCGGTACCGAACACCACCCTTGAACTTGCTACGGAGTGGTGTTAGTGTACGCGAGGTTAAACTCGCTGTGTTTGCGTAACACGGCTCCGTGCATAGTGACTTTTCGCCGCCAAACTAGAAATCCCGTCCAAAACCAGTTTTGCCTCGCTAACACAGCCTCATGCATACGGGCAGGGGTCTGTGGTCTTGGTGAATGGTAGGTGGAGTTTCCCGGATCTGTCATCGGGGCTTCCCCGGGTCATTGGGGAGGAGGGGGGATTCCCCGCCTGCAGCAGGTGGCATCGGTGCGAGCTACAAACAGCCCATCGATAATTTAATCAACTGAGTTTCCATACCGAGTATCACCATCGGAGTATGCTACGTCCAGATGTCACAATTGATAACAATATCACGCACGGGCACAGTTGAGCTTCACCGACTAGTTTCCCTTCGCTACATACACGACCCGGCCAACATAATATGGCCCTGTCACACTACGACGAATTGCATCAGAGTATGCCCAATGGCTGAAATGGTCCCAACACGTCGAGATTCGTCTAACTTTTCGGCATGGGTGTGTGTGGGGGGGGGGGGGGGGCAAAGTTGGACGTTTGTGAATGTGTGCGCAACGTGTGAGAGCGTATGAGAGCGTATCATAGAAAGTGTGGCCAAACGTTTGAATAACGTGCATCCCGCATTCTCGGCATATGGCCAGCGTATCTTTAGTGTATGAGTACCCTATCCCAAGTGGGAGGCACGTTGGTTGTACGTTGGCCATACGTTGGCTCAAAAAACGCTCGAACACGCTCATGCAACGTTCTCAGAACACCAGCAAACGTTATATACATTATTCGATCATCAGAAGACCGCCTTATACATTAAATACATCAAGGCACATTGGAGAAACGCCAGGCATATGTCAGATGTACGTTATTCATATGTTATCACACGTTGTCAATACGTTGTCAATACGCGGACTCTATGTTTCTGCCGAACTCGACTTAGGACTAACATACTTCAACATAATATTATGTATAACATATGTCTAGCATTTAACGAAGTATGTCTAAGGTATACAGAGCATATGCCTAACGTACACCCAATGCACACACATTTTTCGGGCCCCTGGCCTGCGCCATATGACAGCATATGACCATGTATGATGACAGCCTATATGTTGTAGTGTGACAGGGCTTTTAGATTTGATAAATGAGTCGTAACGTACGGTACCAGTCAGAGGTGAAAACGGGCCCGCCCCGCCACTTAAAATATATCATAGAAATACATAGAGATACTCTAGTTCTATGAATATATCAAAGACAATGTACGTACATGGGGCGCTAGGATCGGAACCTCAGAATAAATAGACGGGTTCGTCATTCTAGCCGCACGGTGCATTGTGGGGTGCATGGAAGAAAAACAAACCCGAAGCACATGGCACATGCTAATGTACTGGGTGCAGCTATGAAATGTGCTAGTTTCAGCTCATCTCAGCTCTTGTCTGAAACCTAGAATACCAACTAAAACTATATATATATAATAAATTAAGATGTTAACCGTTTATCTAGCATTGCATTTATATCAATCTAAAGGCCCAGTCACACCTTAAGGCCCAGTCACACCTTACCGGACTGGGGAACCGGACGAGAACCGGACACTGTCCGGTGGTGTATGGCGATGTCCGGTACATGTCCGGTACCCATCCGGCGGTGTCCAGCGGTGTCCGGTACAAGTTTTGAACATGCACAAAACTTCTACCGGACACCACCGGACTGACGTGTCCGGTTGGTCCGGTTCATGTCCGGTACCCATCCATATGTGTCCGGTACCCATCCGTTGGTGTCCGGTACCCATCCATTTGTAAAAATATACGGATTTTCGGTTCGGAATTATATATTGGCAGAGAACATTATTATTCTTAGGCGACGGAGTGGGGACAGGGTTATGTAATCTAAAAGCAATGGTGCCCCACTCACATTAGGACATGATATAAGCTATGTGAAATATATGTTCATACATGATGCCTGAGATTAATAATGAATTTAAGGACTTTGCAACTCTTCTGTCAATGCTAATATATTATTATATAATGTCGACGCCGACATCCAATGCTCGACGCCGACAACTTTACCAGATGTCGGCGTCGTAATACTTAACGTGTAGTGCATTTCTTTGTTTTATATTAAAGTATCCTAGAAACAAATAAGGTTGTATTTTCTCTATTTGATGCCGTTCGACGCCGACATCCAATGCTGTCCAGTACCTGTCCGGTTGATGGTCGGTCCGTCCGGTTCTCGTCCGGTTCTCGTCCGGTACATGTACGATACTTGTACAGTATTTGTCCGGTTGCCCTGCGGCAGTTGACCCAATTACACCCCATTTCGATACATTTCAACACATTTTGTCACCGGAGAGCACCGGACTAGAAAATTCTTTGTCCGGTGGTCTCCGGTACTCAGTCCGGTAATTTGTGACAGGCGCTTTACCGGACTGGGGAACCGGACAGGAACTGGACACTGTCCGGTGGTGTATGGCGATGTCTGGTACCCATCCAGCGGTGTCGGGTGGTGTCCAGGAGTGTCCGGTACAAGTTTTGAACATGCACAAAACTTCTACCGGACACCGCCGGACTGACATGTCCGGTTGGTGTCCGGTTCATGTCCGGTACCCTTCCATACATGTCCGGTTTAGTGATGTGGTGGGGTGTAGGTGTCTGGTGCGGGTTTAGGAATGTGGTGGGGGTGTAGGTGTGTGGTGGGGGTTTAGGGATGTGGTGGGGGGTGTAGGTGTGTGGTGGGGGTTTAGGGTGTGGTGGGGATGTAGCTGTGGTGGGGGTTTAGGGATGTGGTAGGTGTGTGGTGGGGGTGTAGGTGTGTGGTCGGGGTTTAGTGTGGTGGGGTGTAGGTGTGTGGTGGGGGTTTAGGGATGTGGTGGGGGTGTAGGAGTGTGGTGGGTGTTTAGGTGTGTCGTGGGGGTTTAGGGATGTGGTGGGGGTGTAGGTATGATAGATTATAACGATCAACCTAATATATTTACAGTCCAGTACGTGTCCGGTTGATGGTCGGTCCGTCCGGTTCTCATCCGGTACATGTATGGTACTTGTCCGGTTGAGTGGCGACAATTGACCCAATTATGCTCCATTTCGATACATTTTGATACATTTTGTCACCGGACGCCACCGGACTAGAAAACCCTTTGTCCGGTGCTGTCCGGTAAGGTGTGACGGGCGCATAAACAGCACATCTTATACCATCTGCATTTAGATCCGGACAAATCTGTGCACTTAAGCCCTGTTCACACGGGCAAAGTTTATGTCGACTTAAGCCGTGTTCACACGGGAAAAGTGTAAAGCAATTTAGACAAGGCGAATAATATGAATCGATTTAGATGCGCGTTCATACGGGCAGTGCTTGAGTCGGTTTAAGGCGGAAGTGGATATCTGCGCATAAGCAAGTCCATACTAATCAGTGCCAGTTTCGGTTAGTCCACGTCGGTACGAGAGAGTGTGGGTTCGACCTAGATATGTATGGACTGAATCGTATTGGTTTGGAACGGTCAAAACTTCTGCTGGGCAGTGAAAACCTTAAAATAAATCATGAAAAAAATATATGTGCACCTCTAGCAGGTTCATAGACCAAATTATATATAGTGTGACGTGCTTAATCCGCCTCAAGTAAGTCGGTTGCGTTCACACGGGCGATATAAGTCGAATCATAAAATTTGGTTCATATAAACCACCTACTCAGCCACACGTTCACACTCCAAATGTGAGCCAAACTAGGCAAGGCAATTTATATGAATCGAATTAACGCTCCCGTGTGAACACGGTTTAAGACTAGTGTTAGAGCCATAGCCAGAGTCAGTTTTACTTATTTTATTCGTTTTTATTTATATCCTATGGTTAATAGAACTAGAAAATGAGTAGGGTTAATCAGATATTGGATAAATATACTTCTCTGAAACAAGTGTATGTTGAGACATTTTGCATTTTAATATTTAGAACAAGAATTAATAATCATGATGTAGATATCAGCTTTAAAGTGACTGATTGTTTTGTGTGAAATTGTATGTTTATTAGCTCAAAATGCTGAACTAAGGCTAGTTTTGTCTTAAATATATTCATTATATCATTATAGTGCATGTGTGCATCCATGTCTATGCCAAATTGTTATGTATTTCTATTAATTTGGAATAAAATCGACGTTTTGCCCTACACGTATCGGCAAACTCAATGGCCGTATGCCTGTGTTTTGCTCTCGACGACGTTTTCAGCGCATGCGCAGTCGGAATGACGATCTAGTCTATTAGTGATTCACATGCATGAGCAATGGACGATTTCAGCGGGATGAACTTCTCATGCTGTCCCTTCCTTATCCTCTTTCTGTTGAATTCTGGAAGCGGACACTTAAGTTTATATAGTGTTCTTATTGAATGGAATTTTATTGAAACCTATGCATAAATAAAACAGTTTAATGGATAAAATAAGAAAATATCCATCAGTATGTTATGTAGTTACTCCCGCAGCCCTGTTTGACTGAAAGTTGCATTGGAAATTGTTCCCATATTGTGGGGACTACAGCTGCAACAAAAAGTATCTTTTGAACCCAATTTATTAGCAAAATAAATACGAAAGAAAAACTATGTTTATGGCATCAACCAGCATAGTCTGCATACTTGCAACTCTTGTTAGATGCACCTGATTGACGGCAATTTCGCAAAGAGGTTTTCCATAAATGCTCCCAAATATACTGTTTACGACCCTAAAATATACCGTGTACTGACTTAGTTTTTAAGCAATGAAATACATTTCAAGACAATTCTTGCGATTAACTGATTGTTAGACGGGTTTTGGTTTACACATTTTACAGCAATATAAGTGTTAAGCACATAAAATCAGCCAATCAACTGGTAGGAAAACGGCATTTGAAGCGAGGCTTTTGAGAGGACACCTTGATTAAAGCTCCCAGATTATCAAACGAAGTTTGTGTGTTGACCTTTTGTGCAAATTGATGCAGTTTTACTTTGTTCTGCGTTTTGTTTTGTTTGTTGTTGTTTACAATTGTTTTACATCCTAGCAACTAAGGTCTTATCAGGACAGGTACCGACTTGTGACAGTGCTCACTCATGGTGACGCTAAAGGGCTACCCCACTGGGAGACCAGGCCACCGCCACCATGCCCCGATCTCCCACTTTATCCTGATACTGTGGTGACCAGTCCTTTTCTGCATTTTAGAACCACAACATAGTCGGTATTCTTGCTATTTTAATAGGCCATTCATGGCTGGTTTCCCCTGGTCTGTCTTCTTGAACACAGTGTGGAAAGGATGACGGCAAGAAGAAATGTATACTTCCAGGTTTATTACAAGATCTCAGCCCTCTCTGGCATCACAGAACCATGTGACCCACCAGGTCACAGGTAACCTCTGAAGGTGGGATGAGCCACGAGCCAGATGGAGTAGGGGCAGTCCATGAGGGGACCAGCCCACTGTCTAGCCTGCCACCACCTGTCACAGTAGAACTGCAACAGTGGGTGACGTGGTCTCTGTCGGGACTATTACACTATGTTAGCATAATTCCAAATAAGTTTCTTAAATTGCCGATCAGCGGCATGGAGATTACCTACTTTGCAATTGAGTGATGTGAGCTATAGTTAGAAGTGAATGAGTAGGTCTATTGCCCGAGGCAAATTGTTTGGATACATGGTTTGAACCTTTATTCTAACCACTTGTGCAGAGGTGTCTTGGTAAAAACTAACAATTCTAAAAGATATTTGGATCTAGATTTCTAAACCTAAATCTAGACTTATTAATCTGAAAAGAAAAATATGGCAACAAGAACTGCATGAAAAAGATCTAACTTGCATTCAATAACAACTGAACCCTATCAATTCTCAATTCTTGTTTTCAACCAGCATAAATAATATCTTTTAAAAAAATAAATAAAATAAAAGGAGAATAAAATAAGGACAACTTCCTCTTCCTCTGGATCTAAATCTATACTTTAATTTGATTTTGATCTAATTGAGGAAACTGTCAAATATGTCAACAGAAACCTATTTCAAATATATATATAACTAATGTCTGATCAATCCTACCCATTTCTGGGCAAGCTATTAACCATCAGATGTAAATAAAACATGAATAAAATAAGTAAAACTGACTGGCTATAGTTCTAATTCTATATTTGTCTAGATCTAAATGCAGATGGTGTAAGACGTGCTAATGAGTTTTATGCACATGCAATGATAGACTGAAAAGAAATGACATCTTAATCTATGATTTCTTTTTTAATTTGGTATTCCATCTTTCAAACTCTAGCTGAAATGTGTTGCAGCATAATAACAGATTCCATAGCTGCACTCATTGCTTCAATATGAACCAAGTGCTTCGCGTGGGTTTGTCTTGCTTTTATGCACCCCATAATTCACGGCGGCTGGAAGTACGAACTCGTCTATTACAAGTATTAGTATTACGTACCACAGCAACAGTATAAACAATCTAGAGTCCACCTTCTATTTCATTCTCCTGTCTCTGTCTGTCTGCCTCTCTCACTCCCCCCCCCTCTCTCTCTCCCTGTCTGTCTGTCTCTGTCTCTCTCTCTCTCTCTCTCTCTCTATCTATTTATCTACAATATCTATATCCGTAGCCCTGCCCCTTACGCCAAACGCAATCAAGAAGCCAAATGTAAATGTAAGCCTTGTAATGTTGTATCCCGTTGAGTCAGTGACTAATAATGAGTAGACAAAATAATTAATATTAGGCTGCGCATTCGGAAGTGGCTATGCTTGTTCGTACGGCACTGCTGTATCACGTCATATCCTGTTGTATCCCGGTTTTGCAGTTTCCGCGGCACACCAGTTTGCCAGGGACACATCCATTCAAATGCATTGTGAATCGCCATGAGTGATCTTCATACAGAAAAAGTCAAATATCTCTCATATTACACCCCCTAGAAACAAACCGCTTGGCACACATACAAAAAACATAGTCAACAAACAGATTATATTAAATTTATAAAGTTAGGGTTCTTGATTTCTATTAATTTTGAATAAAACTAATGTTTTGCACTGCGCGTACCGTCAAACTCAAGGCATTGTCAATGGTCGTGAGCAATCTGCATACAGAAAATACAGCAAAAGTGAAATATCTCTAAAACCACACCACCTAGAAACAAATCGCTTGGTACACATATAAAAATCATCTTTACCAAAAACATTATATTAAATTTATAAGGTTAGTGACGATGCTGTTCGATGTTGACGCATACACAGAAGCGATGTGTCCCTCGCAAACTGGTAAGCCGCGGAAACTGCAACACCGGTGTGGCGGTTTCAGCGCCCAGTCAGTTTCAGCGCCCTGCCGTGGCTTCTGCGCATGCGCGGATTTTAAGAGGCCCTGCGAGCACTGCTATTTGTTTAGTTTACGGTCGGCGATTCGACGCCGATCTAGCTGCTACGTTAATATCGCTTGGAATTTAAGGTTAATTTAATTAAATTTCATTATTTGAGTACGAAATTCTGTTAAATATGATCGCATTCAATAGATTTTGGCCTAATCGGTCCCTAACACTGCCTGGCACCAGCTGAGCTTGTAGCCGGTGAGGCCACGGGTGTTTTGACCATCTCTTAAAATGCGCGCATGCGCAGAAGCCACGGCAGGGCGCTGAAACTGACCGGGCGCTGAAACCGCCACACCGGTCTGGTTGCCTGAGGTTATGGTTATGTTTAGGGTTAGGGTTAGCTGTAAACACTTATGATTGGGTCAAAGCTAGTCACGTGACTACCGCCGTACTAATCAGCGCTCTGGCTATTCATGCGGTCCCATACGTCTCGCCACGTCTTATTTCATTTACGGTAACAGTAACTTTAACTTCTGATGAGTAAATGTGGAGAATAGCTTATCTTGCTTCTTCTACTACTACTTCTCTTATTTAAATAAACAAAATATAATTAGTACAAAGAAGAACAGGATGTTGATTCCCGGAATAGCAATGTGTATCAACATCCAATGGTGTACGTGGGGCGAGTCAGGGGCACCACCGCCACCACCACCACTACACCCCACCACCACCACCAACACCACTACACCCCACCAACACCACCACCACCACTACACCCCACCACCAACACCACTACTAGACTACACACCACCACCACCACCACCACCACTACACCCCACCCCCACCACAACACCACCACCACTACACTACATCGACCAGGGACAAAGACTCTGTCCGTGTTCACACTGAGCTAGGGAGATGTAATACGAGCGGGAATGTTCCTTATCTTCTATTTAATAAATAAGTCTTTCATTTATTACTACGGGTTTACAATAAGAACATGTTCTTAATTCCTAAGAAGTGCTTGACGTTCTTAGCACAATAAATGAGATCGTGCTTTTCTCCCTCTAATTTACTGTCAGTACTGAGCAAACGAGTGTAGTTAAATAGTGTGAACAACAAAGTGATTTAAGCTGACTACTGTATTTTGACTTACAATTTGTTATCCGCCTTAAACGATCAGTAACACCACCAACACAACTTTACTTATTCATAATTATCATGATCGAATATGAATAATCATTATTGGTATACTTGGAAACTACCTTCGTTGGGGGTTATTTAGAGAATGAGGGCCTCCTTACTATGATCATTCACGACAGTCCTTATACTAAGTTATAGCATATTAATGACTGCTTCGTGACATATGACAAGGAATAATTACACAGCTGGAGAGGCTTTCTCTGCTATATAGAATTGAAACATGTTTCTACCCATGGGTCATGAATTCTTGAGGAGGGTTTTATAGAATAAAATCACAGCAATAGAATTCCAGACGAACAGTAACACAAAGCCTACATTGACTAATAGTAAATTTGAAACTCTTTCACTATCATTTATAACCGATTTAATTCCACCTATCCCTTCCCTACATTACATCATAGAATGGCCTTTTTTTTGTAGATCCAAACAAATAGTTATGGACTTATATGTCTAAAACCAATAGACAAATTATATTATGGCTATTCTTAGTAATTCTAAGTGCAAGGCAGATCGTGTTCCTAGAAGATGAATATCTTGTTAAGATATAATAGATATTATGTCAGAAATAAATGTTAAAATCAGGTGACCAAATTTTTCTAAAGTGATTTTGAGCAAATCGATATATTAATGGTTAAATAAAGACTATAATGTCTCAATAATATAAATGATACCTGCCTCTAGGGAATCCCTTTCATCACTGTTCATGTTCTGCCAATTTTTCATTGTACAAATTGTATTTGTTTCATTTAATTGAGCCACTCTTGACAATACACCAGCTAATCATTGACATCATTGGTCTGCGTGTCAATTTTCTCATTATATTCCGCTATATGCTATTAGGGATTATAGTACTACAATATTGTTTAAATAATATATACTAAAATTATTCTGTAATAGTGCCTCCATTATTATATACCTTTCAATCAATAGTTTATGGAGATGTTATTTTGACAAATTTAAGTGTCCCAGTACCACCTTGCACTTTCGACCCCCCCCCCCCCCCCCCCCCCCCCCCCCCCCCCACCACACCCGACAACCTGCATGTGTACCTTGTAAGTGATAACCTGCTCGCCGGTGACGTTATTTTACGTCATAAATGATGACTCAACGCTCATGTGCACACACGAGTTCCTGCAGAGTCGGCGTCCCATCCCCGCCTCCTCCAAGGGTACAGCCACCCGCCAACCTTTTTTTTTTTTTTTTTTAATTGACAAGGTATTTACTCTGCCCATAACGTATAAGCTCCTGTCAGGGTGCTTGTTTTCAACGCTGGACAGCTGTGGCACTGCCTTGATCTGTTCCTTTGCCCAGGAGTGTTTACCTGTGTCTGCTCGGGTCAGCCTTCTGCAATTTTGGTTGTTAGTAATAGCCTATGTTATTTTTTTTGTAATTTTCCAGTTTTTGTTGTCTAGTAAACCTCTGACATGAATAGGGCAGGGTGTATCCACGAAGTCTAATGTAAACAGGGCGTGTCCATGAAATATAATAAATAGGGTGTATCCATGAAATATAATCTAAATAGGGTGTAGCCATGAAATATAATGTAAATAAGATGTGTCCATGAAATAAAGTGTACTCATGAAATATAATAAATACGGTGTACCCATGAAATATAATAAGGAGGGTGTACCTATGGAATATGATAAATAGGGTGTACATATGAACTATAATTTGTATGTATAATTTATATATATAATTTGTATATATAACTTGTATATACAATTTGTATATATAATGTTTGTATATATATATATAAATTATATACACAAATATATATATATAATTAGTAGATATATATCATTTGTATATATATATGGGTTTTTCATGGTAAATGGGGCCAATGTCATTTATAATATGTACTGGTAATAAACAATATATTGTTTCAAGCAATACATTTGATTAAATAATTGATTTGATTAATAAATCCACATTTGGTGATTAATAAGTCCACACTTGGGGCTGGCGACTGAATTAGTTCTTGTTTTTTTCTGACAAAATGATAACCTCAACTATCTCTTCCTTCGCGTTACCAGTATATACATGGACAAGAGTTCGCTACTCAGCAAATAAATTAAGAAAATACACAATATTCATTTTTGACCCTCATGTAACACTTTGGCCCCATTTACTATTAAACGACCCATATATATATTATCTGGGTGGGCGTGTAAATTGTCGGCATAAAACTAGATTAAGGACTAGACTAAAGACTAGCATTTTTACTTTTAGTTAAAGTTGCATAGTCCGATGAAAACATCAAATTTTCAAAACCAAAACACTTATATAGACATAATTCTACGTATTCACCTTTGATACTGGTGCACTTATTAAGCAGGTTTTGCTGCATAAAAGGATGTAATAAGTCAATTTAATAGAACCTATTATTACTGAAGTCTATGGTGCCAGAGTTTTAGCATGCTTGCCAAAATTAATTTAGCATGTTTTGACGTCAAATATCTCCAAAGTTAGCCATTTAAAATATAAATTACTTCAAACTAAAGTAATATAGACTATAATGATTAGCATAATGTATTTATCTCAGAAATTCAAAAGCATCGGACAATGCAACTTTAACACCCACCCCCTTCACCCCACCACCACCCTTTGTGCTCCCTACGCTAAATAAAGCACCCTTGCTCAGCCTGTGCACGCTATGGGTTAGTTGGTTGTTTTAGTTTTACGTCCCAGCAACATCTAAGATCATACTAGGACGGGTACCGACTTGTGACAGTGCATACTCATGGTGTCTTTATAGTGCATGACCTGATATCCCACTCAGTCAACATTGGTCGTAATGCGAAGCATTACGTTTGATGCGAGGGAAGGGAGAGACCCTCCCCCGCCGCTGTGGCGCTCCCTACTCACCTCGGCCGAGCCCCGGCTCGCCCCCCCCCCCCTCTCCTGCCAGTCCTTTGTTCTGGCGCTCACGCCTCACCCGACGCCCGCTGCTCGCACATCCCACCCTCCCCCGGGCCGCCAGCATTCGCACCTCACCGCCTGCCGCCCCTTATAAGGCCGCCCGCCGGCCCTCCTCAGGCACTCACCTCCCTGCCGTCTTCTGCTACCCTTATTTATCTCTCATTTCTTGTACCTACACACCACTGTGCATATATTTCATTATTTGTATGTACCTACACTGTCCACTGCATATATTTCATTATTATGTACCTAACATGTTTTCCGCTGAGGCGTGTAATAAACGCGCCTTTCTTCCACCCCCGCCTTGTTTTCTTCCTTCTCGCGCATCATCCTGAGACCGAGCCAACCAGTCCTTTCCCTATCCAATAATGCAGAGCGCCAGGCTAGGAACCGACAAGTATCAATTTTATAAGTCATTGGTTTGACTCGACCGGGAATTGAACTCCCGACCTTCAGCACGGGAGGTCTGCGCTCTATCGATTCGGCCACTGCGTCCGATGCACGCTGCGGGACGGCCTGGGGTGTTGCAACATTCCACATCGGCTGTTACTGCATTGCGCAATGTTGTAGTGTGTCCGCTGATGTCAGATCTCCGGACTGAGTCACTCTGCATATTCAGGCGGTGTTTTTCTCCGTTCTCTCTAACTCCACATGTGTAGTCAATGTCTCATTTGGGGCATAATCGATTAATCATCTCGGGTCACCCGAGCCACTTTTTGGCGCATGAGCACATCCTACAGACTCGGGTTGAATAAACGAATACCCTCGGGGTGGACAAAACGTTGGCTTAATCTTAAACTTAATATTATTTTCCAATAACCGATAGAAATACAGCAAAATAGGATTTAAAGTATTTTATGATTGTAGAAGCTGAAAATCTGTGTTATTAAAAAAAAAGGTATTAAAACAACACGGAGGAGTTGTACCGGTAGGTGTTATACTACAGGTACCAGTCCAGATGTGACGTCATTGCTCCTGGCAAACCCCAGCCAAGAGGTGGGTTACTGGGGTCGGATCATTTTGCACACGGCACGTGTATTTCTCGACTCCACTCGCGGTGTTCGATTTGAAATTCTGATGACTCGGGTGACCCGAGTCGCCCGGGTCGTGTTAATCGATTACGGCCCTGGTGTGTGTGCGGAGGGTGGGGGATGTTCAGTGAATAGGTTCTTGCGTCTGCGACGCAATACTGAGTGTAACATGTTGAATAGTAAGTAATATGCTATTGAGGGTCGTAGCTAGTGGTGGCGGGGAGGTAGATGAAGGAAAATTATATACCACCCCTTAAAAAACAATCCAGTATGCAACCACCGTGAAAGGGCTGGACATAGAATTTTAGAGCCTTTAGATTAAAAAATGTCCTGGGTGGATATACCACTGGACCCCCCCCCCCCCCCTAGTGCCTGGCGCACTAGTCTGTTCCAAGAATTCATATATCCCTCACCCAAACAAGTTTTAACCTCAAACAACAATTCCTAGCTACGGCCAGCTAGCTATGCTAGAGAATGAGATAAACACACGAATCGAAATTCAGTATGTGCTCTCCCTTGTGCTGGAGATGTATATATATATGTCAAAGATTATTGTTATAATCACTAACACTCCCCGTTTATATGATAACCCTACGACCTAGATGAGGGTGACGCAGGGATAACTGACCAATAGAATACGGTTATGGAGAATGACTTAATGCAATTCAAGGTCTAGCAGCAGGTGAATATAGCAGAGAAGACCATGGCCGTAGCTAGCAATGGGGAAACGGCTTGTGAGTTCCCCCCCCCCTCCAGTATGTTACCTCCCTGAAATTCCTGGGAATGGCCTCTAGATTTCAAAATGTCCTAGGGGGGTGGGGGGATACCTCCAGAACCGCACCCCCCCCCCCCAATGCCACACGTCTACAGCACTCATTCCTTCCTAGAATGCATTCTCCCAAACAAATCTTCACCCTAAACCAACATTCCTAGCTACGACCCTGAAGACATCCTACAATAACCAGGCCTCCTCCGTGGAGCCAGAACAGACTGGGTGGCCAAATGAGTAGAGCGTCCATCTCCTGTTTTGGGAGATTGGGAGATTCGAACCCATGAGTTTGTGGGTTCGAAACCTCGTCGAGTCAAACCAATCACTTAACAATTTATACTTGTCGCTTCCTAGTCTGGCGCTCAGCATTATTAGGATAGGACAAGGACTGATTGGCTCAGTGCCAGGATAATATGACTGAGTGGGATATCAGGTCATGGTGCTGGTGGCCTGGTGTCCCAGTGGGGCAGCACTATAAAGTCGCCATGAGTGCGCACTGTCACAAGTCGGTACCTGTCCTGCTATGACCTTATATGTTGCTACGATGCAAAACAACAAACAAACAAATCCTGGTAGCGGAGTTGTGGGTTTGATTCCCGGCCGAGTCAAGCCAAAGCCTTGCTTGTTGCTATCTTTCCTGGTGGCTTGGCATGGCTATGATGGGCTGGAAAGCCGAGGACTTGTTGGCCCTGCGTTAGAATAATTGCCCGATTTCACACCGCCCGGATGTCCCCGTCGAGTGCGTGTAACCTCGCGTTCAAATGCAATAGACTACATCACCGTTCCAACGGCACGGTGCATTGTGGGATGCATCAGAGCAAAACAAACCTGTGCTAATACACTGGGTGCAGCTATGAAATGTGCTAGTTTCATCTCATCTCAGCTCTTGTTTGAAACATAGAATACCAACTAAAAAAATATATATAATAAATTAAGATATTAATCTTTTATCCAGCATTGAATTCACATCAATATAATATGCACATCTTATGCCATATGCATTTAGATTTAGACAAATCTGGGCCCGTATGCAGGAGTCGGTGGTAGCGGCTTTTGGTGGTAAAGCCTGACACCGGGTAGCTATCTCCGAGATGGTGAATTAGGTCAAGCCGTATGCATGAGCGCATAACACTTTCATTCTAGCTAAACGTGAAGTTATTTATAGATTTGGGAAATCCCTCTGCATCTGTAGCCATATATTAGCCCAAAATCTATTCAATGCTGTCATATTGTAGTGGTCTGCACTGACCTCTCAGGCAAGTATCCACATAGACAGGTAGGCGTGGGGAGTGTGTTGATATCAGGGAGCCTAGGTGGTGTAATGGTTAGCACACTGGCCCGGAGTGCAAAGAGATGTGGGTTCGAGTCCCGCTCTAGGCACAGTATTTCCCATTTTCATCACCCCCATGACACTGGTTGCCGTGATCAGGATCCTGTACAAGCTTTGCGCTGTATGGTTGTTGAACCTACCCTGTGTATGATGTGTTAGTGCATTGCCTGTATGTATGTAATTGTAAGCATTACAAGACTTACAATTCCAGGGGGACGAGTGTAGTGGTCTGCACTGACCTCTCAGGCAAGTAACCACATAGACAGGTAGGCGTGGGGAGTGTATTGATATCAGGGAGCCTAGGTGGTGTAATGGTTAGCACACTGGCCCGGAATGCAAAGAGATGTGGGTTCGAGTCCCGCTCTAGGTGCAGTATTTCCCATTTTCATCACCCCCATGACACTGATTGCCGTGATCAGGATCCTGTACAAGCTTTGCGCTGTATGGTTGTTGAACCTACCCTGTGTATGTATGTGTTAGTGCATTGCCTGTATGTATGTAATTGTAAGCATTACAAGACTTACAATTCCAGGGGACGAGTGTAGTGGTCTGCACTGACCTCTCAGGCAAGTATCCACATAGACAGGTAGGCGTGGGGAGTGTGTTGATATCAGGGAGCCTAGGTGGTGTAATGGTTAGCACACTGGCCCGGAGTGCAAAGAGATGTGGGTTCGAGTCCCGCTCTAGGCACAGTATTTCCCATTTTCATCACCCCCACTTAACAGAATTACATACGCAATAAGTGAAATTTCATGAAATTAACCCTAAATTCGAAGCAATATTAACGCCTCTGCCGCATCGGCGGAGATATTAATGTTTTCGAATCGACGAATGTAAAGTAAACAAATCGCCGCCACCGCCGCATCGACGTCGCTTTCCATACTGGCGGCGGTGGCGATTTGTTTACTTTACATTCGTCGATTCGAAAACATTAATATCTCCGCCGATGCGGCAGAGGTGTTAATTTTGCTTCGAATTGAGGGTTAATTTGTTGAAATTTCACTTATTGCATATCTAATTCTGTCAAATATGATAGCATTGAATAGATTTGGGCCTAACAGACTGCTGTAAACCTGCACTTTTGCAGGGGTAGCATACCGCCATTTAAGGTTTTGGTGTTAGGCTTATCACCAACTCGTGCATACCACTTTTCGCCCCTACCTGGGAAATTCCCCCCTACCACCGTTTTGGCTCGCTACCACCGAATACCACTGGCTCCTGCATACGGGCCCTGGACACTCAGATTAGTGTTAGAGCCATAGCCAGAGTCTGTTTTACTTATTTTTATTAAGGTTTTTATTTATATCCTATGGTTAATGACATATGTAGAACTAGAAAATGAGTAGGGTTAATCAGATATTGGTTATATATTTCTCTGAAACAAGTGTATGTTGACACATTTGGCATTTTAATATTTAGAACAAGAATTAATAATTGTGATGTGGATATCACTGATTGTTTTGTGTGGAATTGTATGTTTCTTAGCTCAAAATGTTTAACTATGGCTAGTTTTGTCTTAGCTATATTCATCAGATCATTATATTGCATGTGTGCATACATGTTTATGCCAAATTGTTATGTATTTCTATTCATTTTGAATAAAATCGAAGTTTTCCCTTATGACTATCGACAAACTCAATGGCCATTCGCATTTGCTTTGCTGCCAAGGCCGTTTTCAGCGCATGCGGAGTCGGAACCGTGATCCTGTCTATTGAGGTCAGGGCTGAGATATCTGCGCTTGTGCTAATTGCCTAGTGAACCATTGGAGGTGCAGTGACACTTACCAACACAGTCATAATTAATGGGTAAACGTTCCCCCACACAATGCTGAGAGATCTGTTTTAATGCCTCCTATCCATGTGGGGAATCTTTCATTGTCTGTATCCTTGTTCAGAAATACATGAATATTAATTGGAATAACATGTTCGCTACTTTATTCAATTCGACATACAGACACACCATGACATTGCTGAGGTTTTGTTCAAATCATTTGTGCAACTAACCTCGTTTTCGAATCAAGATGACATGAGTCTGGGATCGGTCAATGTGGCTGAGTGAGATATCGAGGCATGGTGCCAGCAACACATTATCTACACTATAAATTTTTACTATTCAAATATTTGAATCAGCCTTACATTAAACGTATTTGATTTATTCCTTTTCACTCTATCACATGGACCACATGTACTACAAATCTCATACTTGTACAAATATTCAGTTGTAAAATGTCTTAGGGGTTTAGTTTTTTTTTGTGTTTCGTGTGGGGGGGGGGGTACATATATGATATAATTATGCAATTTAATGTAAATAAGCCTAGGCATACCCATGGAATCTAATGTAAATAGGCACGGTATATCAATGAATTCATATTCAGCAAGGGAAATTTCATGTGTACATCAATTTACACCAAGAACAATAACAACAAAGCTGTTTGACTGGACAACTTATAGATTTCCAAACAACTACACTAAACACTTATTGGTTGCATGGTTACAGGTAACCGAGAAACTAAACTTAGCCAGGCCCCGACGTCGGAAATATGCGATCCCAAGTAGGCCCTATAGTGTACGGGACGCAGACTGTGGTTATATATCTCCGGCGTTGGCCAGGCTGACACCAGCGGGAATAGAGGCTGCCCGGCGAGTGTTCCGTTATGGCATATATATATATATATATATATATATATATATATATATATATTTTACCACGGTACAACGCCTCGGCTACTCGAGGCCGAGGGAGAAGGAAGCAACATCCGGGTTCAGCAATTAGCATATTCCGCTCATAACTGGAGGAACGTTACGAGCAGCTCAGCAGTTTTTACCATGGATTTACTCACTTCTACTGTAAGTACCGGAACATAAACTATTTATTATATATATGTATGTATGTATGTATGTATGTATGTGTATGTATGTATGCATGCATGCATGCATGCATGCATGCATGTAGGTATTATGTATGTATGTATGTACGTACGTATGTACGTATTATGTATGTACGTACGTAGTACATATGTTCGTACGTACATACGTATGTATGTATGTATATATGTCAGGGGCGTAGCTAGGCATACACGTGTACGCCAAAACGTCCACATCGTTTTGTCAACAAAAAACAAAAAATTTAAAAAATAAAGAGAAAGAGAGAGAGAGAGAGAGAGATGGCATGTAGTAGTCCGGAGTGTCAAAAACTCAAGTCTAAAATGTGTAAAATCCGCCAGCTTAAGCTTAAGCGGCCCCCTAAACCCCTGCCGAAATTAGGAGCACACATCGTTAAAGGTCTAGCTACGCCCCTGTATGTATATATGTATATACATAGCCCAGTCTAGGCATACCACTAGATGTGCAGTCTCCGATTTTCAAGTCTTTGCTATGCTATCTCTTTTCTGTGATTGGCTAAAACTCGGAACTTGAGTTGAGTTTTATTTAGCCACAAACATGTAGTGATACGCGACGAAGGAGTAACGAGGGGTCGGGGTGGAGACAAACAATGTGGCTGGAGGCAGCGGCGAGGGCGCGTTATACCCAGGTATCTCCCTGTATATATGTATACATACACTTATGTAAGCATTTCACATGCATATATCTCCACAGGACAGTTTATGTCAAAGTTAAACCCCAGTCACACGAGGCCTGCGTTCGTTTCCGATCGATTCGCGATGTCAAAACGTCCTCCTTGCGCCCTCCTTACGCCTTCATTGAGTCCTGGCGCCGCGAAATCGCCAACCTCCCGGCACCCATTTCGAAAATTTTGGGCGCAAGGAGGTTGTTGCTGCTGCACATGCAACCTCCTTGCGCCCTGTTCCGGCGGCGCCATTCAAAATGGTTGGCGCCCTGGCGCCGCCCTGGTGCCGCCCTGGCGCCGCCCTGGCGCCACCTTGGGTTGGTGGTAACACATGCGATGCTGCAGTCACCATGTGGTCGGTGCCGACATGGTGCCGACATGGCGCCGACATGGCGCCTAAAACGTGTTTGAATCAATGTATCCAATGGAACGCTGGGTGGTTGGCGTCCTTTTGGGCGTAGGGAGGTTGGCGGCGAACGCTGTCTCTCGTGTGACTGGGGTATTACAAAGCATAGTGATTACATGAACCAGTCTTTGTTCAATTTGTTCCTATCACCTCGCACATCGTTCATATCACCTCACACATCGTTCCTATCACCACACACATCATTCATATCACCTCACACATCGTTCATATCACTGCACACATCAGTCATATCACCTCGCACATCGTTCATGTCACCCCTCATTTCGTTCATATCACCTCACACATCGTTCATATCACCTCACACATCATTCATATCACCTCGCACATCATTCATATCACTGCACACATCATTCATATCACATCGCACATCATTCATATCACCTCGCACATCGTTCATATCACCTCGCACATCATTCATATCACCTCGCACATCATTCATATCACCTCACATCTTTCACATCACCTAAAACATCGTTCATATCACCTCGCACATCGTTCATATCACCTCACACATCATTCCTATCACCACACACATCGTTCATATCACCTCATACATCATTCATGTCACCTCGCACATCGTTCATATCACCTCGCACATCGTTCATATCACCTCTCACATCTTTCATATCACCTAAAACATCGTTCATATCACCTCGACCATCGTTCATATCACCTCGAACATCGTTCCTATCACCGCACACATCGTTCATATGGCCAATTAAAGACCGCCATGTCCGATTAAACACCGGCTTGGCCGATTAAACACCGGCATGACTGATTAAAGACCAGCACATACGATTAAAGATGTATATGTCCGATTAAAGATCTAGATGTCCGATTAAAGCTCTACATATCCAATTAAAGACTGACATGTCCGATGAAAGACTTGCATGTTCGATTAAAGAATCGCATATCGGATTAAAGACGGTGAGTCTTCAGTGTGTTCTTGGTTGATGGGTACAATGGAATAACTCTCAAATTAAGTCATTTTAAGTCAATTAAGACTTCTTTCTCCTCTCACACTCTCTGGTCTTCAGATGTTCGCCGATGTGGGGTGTCATGGGCTGCTCGAACAGTCAAACCGTCAGACGCCATACAGCGAGACGCCAGGAAAACTACTGCACACGTCCAAGCTGCTCGTGCGGCACATATCAAACCCACGCCGTATCTGCAGAAGAATGTTTAATATACGGTAATAAATAATATAATGTATAATACATTATATTCCATTTTATTATTTATTTATTTAGTTTTCAGCTCCCGCTTTCTGTCTTTTTTGAAAAGAAATAAATAATACGTAAATGTTGATAACAGTAATAAGTCAGACTCATTTCAACAGGTTTTGTTTTATTATTGCTATAATTATTCTCACTACCAGCTTTGTAACATTCTAATTCCAGCAGCACCTAGACGTAGGATTGCCATGGTAGCCAAGTCGCTATTGATTGCCATACGCCGCCTGTAGTCTTGGTTTATCAGTTGGGCGTTGTCTGTTCGGTATTGATTAATACTGCTCTCAATTGCTCTCAAGGGGTGGCGGTAGAGGCGGCGGGGGGCGGGGGTGGGGGGTCCGTGGTCGCAGCAATTTAGCCGTGGGCGTAGAAATTATCTGGTATTGGGTCATTCACCCTCAACAGCTATTTACATGCTGCCGCTGTTGTCCACCACGTTCCGAAGAGCCGGTGTCACGAAATAGAATCGCCCCCTCAAATGTTGCCTCCCCCCCCCCGCCGATTTTATTTCGAAATAAAATCGCACCCAGAGATATTTAGAAATAAAACACCCCTTCTCCTCCCTTCCCATCCGCTTCTTCCTCTTTGCCCCCACCTCCGTCCTCTCCTCCCCTCATCCCTTCCCCTCCCACCACCGCATCCCCTACCACCCCCTCATCTCCACCCACCCTCTCATCCCCTCCCCTCCCATCACATCATCCCTCCCACCTCCTCATCTCCATCCACCCCATCATCCCCTCCACTCTCCCCTCCTCCCTCACCTCCTTCCTCACCTCCTCCGGCTCCATCTCTCCCTTCCATATAAACCACTACCCTCCCCCCTCCCCATTCGCCCCTCCCCCTCCGCCCCACTCCTTAACCTGCCTCTCTTCTTTCCTTATAACCACCACCCTCCTGCCTCTCTTCTCTCCCACCTCCATCCCACTCCTCCACCTCCCTCTATTATATTTCGAACGGAATTTCTTGGGTCAGGGTGATTCTATTTCAATGTGGGAGGTTTTTATTTTAAAATAGATTTGCCGGGAACGGGGGAGACAATGTTGAGGGGGCGATTCTATTTCGCGACACCAGGACCACTTCTAATGTTGTCTTTCGATAAATGTGTCATGGGGGTGATGGATCTAGAACTGGATCAAACTCACCTAGAGCTGGATCAAACTCACCTAGAGCTGGATCAAAGTCACATAGAGCTGGATCAAACTCACCTATAGCTGGATTAAACTGACCTAGAGCTGGATCAAACAGACCTAGAGCTGGATCAAACTGACCTAGAGCGGGATCAAACAGACTGAGAGCTCGACCAACCTCATCTAGAGCTGGATCAAACTCACCTAGAGCTGGATCAAACTCACCTAAAGCTGGATCAAACTCACCTATAGCTGGATCAAACTCACCTACAGCTGGATTAAACTCACCTAGAGCTGGATCAAACAGACCTAGAGCTGGATCAAACTCACCTAGAGCTGGATCAAACTCACCTAGAGCTGGATCAAACTCATACCTATCGCCATCGAGCATGGCACTCGGCATTAATAGGTTAGGGCAAGGACTAGTATGCTCAGTATTAAGAGAATGCGACTGAGTGGGATATCAGGTCATGGTGTCGTTGGTCCAGTCTTCCAGTGAGGCAGCACTATAAAAGTCATCAGACAGCACTAATAAGTCATCACAAGTCGGTACCCAACATATAAACAAACATCACTCATAACGCGTCCCATCCCTGTGACGTCACTCCCGTTGAAACCGGTCCGAGACGGTTGGTTACTAAGCAGACCCTAGTGGTTGCTAGCAAGCTAGGGTGGTTGCCATGACCACGTGGAGAAGGAAGCGAGTAAGCCTCTGCCGTGGCGACACGAGTAAGCCCCGATCGAAGCCGTCAGAGTATGCAGTTGGATGGTCAGAGAAATCTGGAAATCCCATGCAATATAATTGAATAAATTCGAATTCCACGGAATGAGCCGCCAATAATCTTGAACAAGACCAGCAGAGAACTTGTATTCAACATGATATGTCAATTAGATATGTAATATATATTATAATCCCTTATACATGAAGTGGGCAAGATTATAAATGAGCTGTGGCCGGTGCAGGCTTGGGGAGAGCAACCCACATATTTAAGTGTGGGCTGCTCGCCAAGACAAGCCCACATTGGCTATCAAATGCGGGGAAGGGTTCGCTGATGTAACTCATCGATGGGAGATGCACTGCGGCATCCCGGGTTACTCTCCTAGCAATGTAGAAGGTTCGAGTCATCGGGCTCGGACCCATCAGACATGTTTCGTGTGCCCTCTGATCTTTTAGATGATATTCTG
Organism: Branchipolynoe longqiensis; assembly: GCA_030323885.1. Taxonomy (NCBI): domain Eukaryota; kingdom Metazoa; phylum Annelida; class Polychaeta; order Phyllodocida; family Polynoidae; genus Branchipolynoe; species Branchipolynoe longqiensis. The sequence continues at coordinate 74,852,215 of CM059187.1, forward strand.
GCTTTAAATACAGTAAATGAAAGTATCTTGACTTTCGGGAAGATGGACGGGAAGTATCTATACGTATGACTGACATTGGAAGAGTTTAGATGGTGTTTGTTAGGAACAGTAATAATGTTGTGAGCTCCTAAAACTGTGACTGAGACTTTCCTTGCATGCCTTACCCTATGCAAACAGGTCCCTTGTGATATTAATTACTATGGTCGACGCATTATCGATAGTTTGTATTAATACATCTCGTCTGAGCGGGTTCTTGTATGGACGTAATGTCTATGCTATTACGGATGCTTATAATAATGGATAATGTCTTGGGTGTTTACATTGACAGCGGCGGCGGAGTATACCGTTAGCCTTGATGTAGTTCAGTAGAAGTAGTTGTTTGTTGTTTGTTTGTTTGTTGTTGTTTTACGTCCTAGCAACATCTAAGGTCATATCAGGACGGGTACCAACTTGTGACAGTGCGCACTCATGGCGACTTTATAGTGCTGTCCCACTGGGAAACCAGGCCGCTGGCACCATGACCTGGTATCCCACTCAGTCACATTATCCTGACACTGAGCACACCAGTCCTTGCCCTATCCTAATAATGCCGAGCGCCTGGCTAGGAAGCGACAAGTATCAATTTTAAAGTCATTGGTTTGACTCGACTGGGACTCGAACCCACGACCCCACGATCTACCAGCATGGGAGACAGACGCTCTAACTCATTCGGCCATCCCGTCTGGTTCAGTAGAAGTAAATCGGGAATGAGAACGATAGATGCGGATGGAACCCATATGGAATTATTATAGAGGTTGTCAACACCCGGGGTGATTGGCATTAATTGGGGGAACGAAAAATGGGGTTACAACCAGGAGGAGGAAAGCCGGCAGCCCGGAAAGACGACGACGTCGAGAGGAATTAATTATGAATGAACCAACATATAATGCCAAGTACACACCTACCGTATACGATTCGCGCACTAAAACTCACGACTCGACCCGACCCGCTTAAAACTGAAAACGGGCCGATTCATTTTTTGAATCGCGAATCGCAATCATAAGCTAGGTACACACCTACCATTTTAGCCCTAAAAATGAGTTTTTAGTCGTGAATCGCAATCGGTAGGTATGCTAGGGGAGTGCACACCTCATGACTTTTGGGCAGTTTTAGATCGTATATGGTAGGTGGGTGCGGAAAAACGGTAGGTGTGTACCTAGCATTAGAAAAACACCGATTAAACGGGTACACAACGGATATATATATATATATATATATATACATACATACATACATACATACATACATACATACATACATACATACATACATACATACATACATACAGTAAAACCTCTCAAAATCGACCGACCTTGGGGCCGATTTTAAGTGGTCCATTTATGGAGATGGTCGGTGTAGGGAGTTCGAATATGGTTAGACTGGTATTGTTGGGACCCAAATAAAGCGATCGATATAGAGAAGTGGTTGATCTGTAGAGGTGGTCGGTTAGAAAGATTTTACTGTACATACATACACATACCTAGTTTTATAGTTTCGCTTGTTTATTGGGGGGGGGGGGGGGTCAGCTTAGCAGCATCTAAAGGCTGCATTCCATATATGCGTAATGCGAATGCGAATGCGACAAAAAATCGAAACGCCTTGAAACCTATGAGCTACATTCCATATACGCGTAATGCGTAATGCGTAATGCGAATGCAAATGCGAATAAAATCCATTATCCCGATCGCTCCATGTAGCGATCGGTGCGTAATGCGTAATGCGTAAAGGTGCTGCGAATAGAAAAGCATCAGTCACATTTGTCCATTGATATAAGGCTGGAGGAGGCGACTGATAATTACGGACAGCCGGGACAAGGTGGTGCATATTTGGGATGGTCCTAACATCCCTCAAAGCAAGCTAAACTGAGCCATGTTTGGACCGTCCCATTCTTCATATTTCTCATGAAGACTGCTTCCTAACAGGTCCGCCGCATAAACCTACATGTTTGCACCGTCCCATTCTTCATATTTCTCATGAAGACTGCTTCCTAACAGGTCCGCCGCATAAACCTACATGTTTGCACCGTCCCATTCTTCATATTTCTCATTTCTGTGTTTCTGTGTGTGTGTATGTGTGTGTCTCTGAGTCTCTGTGTGTGTCTGTGTGTGTGTGTGTCTGTGTGTGTCTCTGTGTCTGTGTGTGTGTCTCTGTGTGTGTGTCTGTGTGTGTGTCTCTGTGTGTGTGTGTCTCTGTGTGTGTGTGTCTCTGTGTGTGTGTCTCTGTGTTGTGTCTCTGTGTCTGCGAACAGAAAAGCATCAGTCGCATTTGTCCATTGATATAAGGCTGGAGGAGGCGACTGATAATTACGGACAGCCGTGTAGGTTTATGCGGCGGACCTGTTAGGAAGCAGTCTTCATATTTGGGACGGTCCTTAACATCCCTCTAAGCAAGCTAAACTGAGCCATGTTTGGACCGTCCCATTCTCTGTGTGTGTGTCTCTGTGTGTGTCTGTGTCTGTGCACTTGCTGTCCGGACCGCACTTCGTCCACACCTCTCTCTATCACCTCTCTGCCGGCCTGGCACCTCCTTGATATGTCTGAAAAGAGTTCCCGGAGGGGGTGCCCGCCGGCATTTTTCACTTTCTACTCTTACTCTGTCCGTGTCTATGGCTCGCTGGATGGTCACCGTAGGGCAAATAGACACGGTCCTTTGACTCAACTCTCCTCATTTCTCTTTCCTAGATCTGCCCATTCGATTTCTCCCAGCCACACTTCTTCCCCTGACCAGGGTTGTTGTGTTCTTGGGTGGGGCCCTTGACCTATTACGATTTCTCTGTCTGGTTCTTGTTGCTGGAACGACCGCTGCTCCCACCTTTGCCCGCCTTCCTCAAACCCCTGCTGACCGGATTCAAGTGCTACACTACACTACACACACCTACAACTACACACCGGCACGGGGAGATTCGCTGCCACCGACGCCCCGCCGTCACTACGTCGTGAAAGATGTCCCCAGCTTTCACAACACTCCCTCTACGAAGACAAGTCTTCAACCAAAGATTGGGCCGATTTATCGGAGCCTCTCTACCCAATGTTGCAGTTCTGCAACCGGTAACCGTCGTAAGGTTACGAACACCCCCAGTCGTCGTCATCGTCGTCGTGTGTCTGTGTGTGTCTCTGTGTGTGTGTCTCACAGACAGAGACACACACAGAGACACGGAGACACAGACACACATATAGAGACACACACAGAGACACAGATTCACACACACTTTTTATATACTTTTTATATACTTCACTGCATAACGCAATACGCATTACGCGTATATGGAATGCTGGCATTCGCATAACGCATAACGCGTAACGCATAACGCATTACGCGTATATGGAATCCTAGCTTAAGGCCATATCATCAGACTGGGTACCGACTTGTGATGGTGCACACTCATGGCCACACTGGAGGAACTGGCCACTGGCACCATTGTCCGATATCCCAATCAGAGCAAATCAGTCCTTGCCCTATCCTATTAATGCTGGGAGTGTCAAGCCAGGTAGCAACAAGTATTTATTGTATAAGTCGTTGGTTTGACTATGCCGGGGTTCGAACCCAGGGACTCCCACATGAGAACCCAGCCAGTGCTCTTACCAGTTCGGCCAGTCCATCCTGTCTATATACGTATACGTATATATATATATATAATGTTCATGCTATGCCAGGCAATACACACAGTATATATATATATATATATATATATATATATATATATATATATATAATGTTCATGCTATGTCAGGCAATACACACAGTATATAATATATATATATATATATATATATATATATATATATATATATATATATATATATAGTGACAAAGTTCAATGTTGCTTAATTTCGGTATTTGGATGAGAATCAGGAATACCCGGTCCTACTCTTTGTTATTTATATTCACATAATTCATTATAATCACACACACACATATATATATATATATATATATATATTATATATATATATATATATATATATATATAATATATGCTTGGTCTGCTGCACCAGTCGAGTGTCCGATAGCTTCCTATCACGTCCCACTCATAACCCACTCACTCTGCACCAACGTCTGCCCCCACTCACACGCCTGTCGTGAGCAGATAACACTCTCAGATAGGCGGTGATAATCCCACTGCGTCATTACTGGGCCTGCCCCCCCCCCCCCCCCGCTGCCACACCTGACCCCTTCCAACTGAAAAATAGAAAGCTACCTATCAACTTATTTTTTCCCGTTTCGTTGGGGTGTGATGCGTCGTTCCAAGGAAACCCTCTACGGATATATGTATGTGTGTATGTGTCTGTGCATATGACAGCACGAGTAAAATTCCTCCAAGACAGGCAACAGGTTCACCTAAAATTGTATGCGTACAACAAATCTCGAACCCCCAAAAAACCCAGGAGGTCACAAACAAGGTCCAGGCTGTCTAGGTAGTGTTTTTTCTTCTATTTTTTTGACTCTGTAGGGGTTTGAATCTCTTCGGAATTTGGGTTGTCGACGATTTTTTCAGACAATACCACTATTTTGTAAGGTCCGCGAGACTTTATTGATGGCATGTCTGTAATTTGCTATCATTGAAGCCTCGCGTCGCCACTAAAATATTATTTTCACACGGAACTAGTTTCGGCTTTGCTTTAACCTTAACACAGAGGGGGGAGCGTAGTAATACACTATGTCGTTTTTTTTACTATTTCTTCTACTTTTACAGACATTTCTATACTTGGATTAAATTCTGCTAAATCTTTTCTACCGCCACATACAACAGCACTTTGAAGATGTCGCTCACATGCGCAATGGAGGAATTGTTGCGTGACGAGTTTCAACAACGGTTCCAAGGTCAGTGTACATGGGGCAACTATTCTGCTGAAACAGGAGCGATTGAAGCATGGTCTAAGTTTATGGCACTTAGGTTAGATATTCTTAAGGAAGAGCAGGAAGGGCGTTTGTCAGAAATAAGGGATTGGACAGAATTACGGGAGGATAGAGAAGAATGCAGGGAGGCACGTGAACTTTTACAGGTTGAGCACAGGCAGAGAGAGGTACGATGTGGATCATTAAAAGCATGTGACAAGTCTGTTCCCCCATAAAAAGAGCCAGACAATGGAGCATTACGTAATTGGATTGAATTGATCGAACATATAGGTACTCTTTGCAACATCCAGACCAGGACATTATTCGCTTTGCTTTACTGACACCTTCCAAATTCTCCTTGCGAGATTTCTCGACTCCTTACTTGAGGATAATACCATTTGATATGTGGAAACGAACCAACCAAAAACTCTTGAAGAAGCCTTCAAAATGTCTATTCTCAGTGATAGGTCTGTTATCAGGCAGCAGATACGTGCAAAATCACGTCTTGGGAATTTAGCTGTTTGTGAGCAAATAGATAGTCTAAATGGTACTTCTTTGGGTTTTTCCAAGTCTTTCTTTTCTTCCAGAGGTTCTAAATCGTCTGGTTCAGATGTTCAGGTCATGAAGTCACTTCAAGGTGAAATAAAGTCTCTTAGGAAGTGCATAAGTAACTTGTCGTTAGGCAGTGCAGCTTATGACCATTCAGCGATTGACGCTATTCTTATTGGGTGTCGACAGCTGCACACGCGATGTTGTAGTATAAAACAAAATTCATTTGAAATTCATGGACATAAAAATTGTCGAATATTGCCATTTATTGTCATGAAATGTTGGTTCATTTGAAATTCATGGACATAAAAATGTGTCGAATATTGCCATTTATTGTCATGAAATGTTGGTTCATTTGAAAATTGTGGACATAAAAATATGTGGAATATTGCAATTTATTCATGAAATGTTGGCTCATTTGAAATACATGGACATGAAAATGTTTCGAATATTGCCATTTATTGTCATGAAAGGTTGGTTCATTTGAAATTTAGGGGCATAAAAATGTGTCGAATATTGCCATTTATTGTCATAGAATTTATTAACTTTATGCTGTCATTGACATTGTTGATATTAATCTATGGATCTGATTAATTGTCTTTGAGCTGGAAAATGCATATTGTTATGCTATAATCTATATGGATAGATTTGAAAGAAAATACTTGAGGAAATGTATTATTCAGATAGACTTTACTGAATAAAACTCAGATATATGTCGAATGTGAAGAAATGTGAAACTTTCTGTGAATATGATGACCAAGATCGATAGCGACCCAACAAGACTGGATCGATGTCGTCGATATTGCAACTTTTGTGCAGTAGTTCATAAGAGAACACAGGCATATATAATTAAATCAAAGAAATAATAGACATTACACCGAAGGAGACAATTAACATGAAGAAACGACGGCAACTGCTGAAGAAAGTGTATAGAAACCATGACAGCATGTAAAACTGCAGCTAAAAGCTAGAAATCTATTATTATTTAATAATATAGATGTAGCTATTGTAATTTCAAAGTTTCCTCGCTTTGTTTACCTTTTGAAGCTGAGTATATGATGTGGGTATATGGCTTTCTGTCATTCGTGCTATTTTTGTTAAAAGTGATATTTGATGTTAGATATGTGTATATAGCGTGTAAAATGACATTTTGAAGCTATTTCTGCCTTTATTTCCACTCAAAACGACTTATTTTGGGTGAAATCGGAGTATTTGGTTGGTTTCTACAAGAAAATAGTCCGTGAAAGTAGGTCATCGATTCAAACCACTTCTGCCTTGTTTTCCCATCGAGCTGAGATCTGCAATGTTAAATCTATGGAGACCTGTCAAACAACCACGTGTCTACAATCGACGTCGTTGGGTTTCTCCGAGTTTGACAGCAGGAAAGACGAAATGGGTGGGCCAAGGGTATCGATTAGGGACTAAATGGTAGTAACGCCAAAGCCGATTTGTACCAATGTAAAGTCGATGCTGTCAGACTGAACACTGACCTCTAGAGTGTCACAAGGACCTCTGAAGTGTCACAGAGTTGGAAAAAGGTTGGATTGGACTAAAAATAGTCGCAAATTGTTCGCACACATCTTTTAACATCATATTGAATGTCAGAAATGTTTTATATTCTTCGTAAGTGGCAGAAAAAGCTGATTATAAAAAATATATAAAATATTTCTGATTCGAGGTCAGAAGACCTTATCCATTAAAAATTGTTAGATATTAAGAAATGATTAATTATTGGTTGGTGGATTCAACAAGGTAAGATGGAAACAACATAGAGATGTAAACTTCTTTCCTCGCTGCGTTTTTGGGATAAAGGTGGTAAGAAGTGGAGAGGTGAAGCACGTTATAAAATATTCTGGTATTCGGCAAGGGGGGAATGCAAATGTTCTATTACTGATCAGTATACATGACTAGGCGCATGTATAGATATATATATATATGAGTTGGTGGTGCCTGAGTGGGATGTAAATAGACAGAGTGGTGCTGGCAGGTCTGGGCATGATTGCACTGAGGGCCTACCCCTTCTGCTGGGGTAGGGGTCACCACACTCAAAAGGTCAAGGTTGGTGGTGGCCATGGGGTCATACAGCTACTGGTGGTGGGCAGACCATGGGTATCCATAGAAACCAGGAATGCTGGATCCATATTGGTAGGTCCAGGAATGCTCGATTCCCATTGGTGGAAGGAGGTGGTATGTTACCCGATTATGAACCCATTTAACTATATATGCAATAAACCAGAAGCCTGGACTCTCTCTTCTCCTATATACTTTACTCTCTTCCTTTCTCTTTGTCTGTCTTGTTTTCCTCATAGCCTACATATACAGCCACAGATCCGAGCATTAGATTCTACAAAGTGATGCTGCTCTTTCTTATCAGCGGCCAGAAGAGATAACCACTTTCGCTGTATCATATATCGTGTTCAAGATAAAGAACATTTGGGTCGATGTGCAGATAGATTATACATAGTGTCAACGGGCCATGGTTCGTTATGACACCAACAGTCTCGGGATATGAATGCACATGTCCATCTGGGCCATCTGAAGATTGTATTAAAAATTGTTGAATACAGATGGTTGGTTGGTTATTGGAGTATTACGTCCTGGCAACATCTAAGGTCATATCAGGACCGGTACCAACTTGTGACAGTGCACACTCATGGTGGCTTTATAGTGCTGCTGGCACCATGCCCCAATATCCCACTCAGTTACATTATCCTGACACTGAACCAACCATCCCTTGCCCTATCCTATTAATGCCGAGAGCCAGGCTAGGAAGCAACAAGTATACATTTTTAAGTAATTGGTTTGACTCAACCGGTAACCGAACTCCCAATCTTCCACAAGCGAGGCCCGCGCTCTACCAATTAGGCCACTGCGCCCGATCGTTGTATACAGAAGACAGCATACTAATTGATGAGTCGATACACATGCACCAATGACCAGCCTGTATTACTTAATGATGACACCGAAGGTAATCTTAAGTCGATTAATGTAATTAGCATTGTAAAACTACGATTTTCTTTTTCGTCTGCGTAAAGTTGCGTAGTCCAATGGTTTTGGGTTTCTGTCATATTTTCAAATAAATATATCATGTTGCATGTTATAATCATCTGCCTTGCTTTAGTTTAAAGTAACTTTAATTTTACTTTTGATATATGTGAGGTGTAAACATGCTAAATTAATTTCGGCAAGCCCGTCAAAACTCTCACAACATTGGCTTCTGCAGTAACAGTTTCTATTGACTCCGAATTCCCTTCTATGTGATAACAAATGCTGAAGAAATGGATCGATAACTAAGTTATATATAAAGAATTAAATCTAGATAATTGTCTTGGTTGTGAAATGTTGATGCTTCCATCGGACTATGCAGCTCTAAAGTTGCACAGTTTGATGGTTTTGATCTTATATCACCTTATTTAGATACATATATCTGGTTAATTGTTATAGCATATAAGTGTTTCGTTTTCCAAAGGTTGATGCTGTCATTAGAAAATGCAGCTTCAAATATTTAATTATTTCACATAATAAAATGTCTTTCTTTCAGGAGCACGACATGGAGTTAAATCATGATGCATGCACTCATTTATCCATGTTATGTCACTAATACGCGATGGTTTGTCTATGAAAAGATAAGTAGATAGCTGAGGCCACACAATACTCAAAAATCCTGTTCGTTGGTTTCTTAAATGTGTATCTATTCGCAGATGAGATATCATGTTCAGTGATCCGGGTGTGTGGGGGTTGGGGGCCCTCTTCTGTTTTTCCCAGCAGAAAGATTTTGTTGTTATAGATATCTTTATTCTGCAGAATAAGTTCTTTTGTTCGCACCGAAGCACTGGTCGTCCAGCCATCTTTTCCAATTCAGGATTCTTTACAATTCAGGATTCTAGACTCTATATTCAGTATCTATGCAGGCATATTAATGTGAACTAATAATAGCAGTTAAATATACAATTTCCAGTATATAACGCAATTGATTCCTGATATCTACCTACAAGTACCGAAAGATGTGATAGCCTACTATATGGAGCCTACTATACGGAGCCAAGGTTTGGACAGTGTTCAGACGACAGGTGAAAAAGCTGCATGCCTTCATGATGCAACCTCTGCGTTCAATCGTGAGGCTAACCTGGAAGGACAAAGTGACAAATAAGGAAACACTCGAATGGACAGGGCTGCTCTCTATGGAAGATCTTCTGATCAAACAGAATCTCTGGTGGACTGGACACCTCATGAGGATGTTATCAGACAGGCTACCAAAGCAGATCCTCTATTCTCAACTGTCTTCTGGTTACAGAAAGAGAGGGTGCCCTCGTCTCCGGTTCAAGGATACCGTCAAGTGAAACCTGAAGCTGAGAGACATTAAGACCGACTCATGGACATCACTCTGACAGCAGAGAGCTAAATGGAGAGCGACATTCAAGTAATGAAAGCAGTCTTTGTCGCATCGTGACCGACAGCATGATGATGATGATGATGACCTACAAGTACCATTGTGATATGACAACACTTGTGTCATATGACTGCATCAATATTACATGGATCAATGTGAGTATTTTCGTGGCATTTAGAATGTGGGCAGAAGTTATCTTCTGAATTCAATGAACTAAAATTGTAATCAGTTTTAATTTAGGACATGGTCAGTTGGAGTTAGGCAAAGAGTATTCACTGTCAGTTCAATGGGAATAAGAACCCACACCTTGGCCATTCTGGACCAGACGGGATGGCCGAATGAGTTGAGTGCTCATCTCACATTTTAGTAGATCATGGGTTTCGAACCCACTGGTCGAGTCAAACCGATGACTTAAAAATTGTTACTTGTCGCTTCCTAGCCTGGTGCTTGGCATTAATAATAGGATAGGGAAAGGACTGGTTAGCTCAGCGTCAGGATAATGTTACTGATTGGGATATTGGGTTATGGTGCTGGTGGCCTGATTTCCCCATTGGTCAGCACTATAAAATCACCATGAGTGTACACTGTCACAAGTTGGTACCCATCCTGATATGACCTTAGATGTTGCCAGGACATAAAACTCCAACAACTGACCAATCTGCCATTCTGGGGTTAGCGTCCTAACCATTAATCTATCTAGGCACGCTGATGCACGCTGGTGCAAATGTCACATACACAGGTAGCTAACCTGTGTATGTGACATTTCACCTGGGGAGTGTACCTCACTACACAGGTATGGGATTTGAGACCCCCTTAATCTGGTTGAGTAACCTATAATTGTATAAAGTATGTTGGCTGCAGCATAGTCTCACATTCAGCAGGTTGGTTGGGTGGCTGTTGGAGTTTTACATCCTGGCAACATCTAAGGTAATATCATGACAGTGCACACTCATGGAGACTTTATAGTGCTGCCCTAATGGGAGACAAGGCCACAAGCATGACCTGATATCCGACTCAGTCACATTATCCGAACACTGGCCCAACTAGTCCTTGCCCTATCCTAATAATGCTGAGCGCCTGGCTAGGAAGCGACAAGTATTAATTTTTTCGTCATTGGTTTGACTCCACCAGGATTCGAACCCATGGGTTCGAATCCCACGATCTGCCACATAGGGAGACGGACGCTCAACTCATTCGGCCATCGAGTCTGGTCAGCAGATAGCCAACGAGTATGCTTTCACGCAGGATAGTTTCTGATTCCGAAATATAGTTATTTCAGCTCCAAGCCATTGTGTGTTATTTCATTCTCCATGGAGTATTATTAGTGTTATAGTAGATATCGGTTACTCCCACAGCACTGTCCCCAGGACAGGACTGCTTGAAAACCCAATAGAAAAAGTGTCGGAAGGTTAGGTTATGGACCTAACCCAATCAATTTGCAATCTAATATGCTAAACATAAGGTTCCAATGGTTGTTGATCATAGCCTACAATTTTTTGGAGTAAAGAATTTGCTAAATCATTTAATAAGCCTTAAGCAGTTAATCGAGAACAGCTAGTGACCACCAGGGGCATAGCTAGGCGTACGCGCGTACACCAAAAGGTCCACATCGTTTTGTCCAAAAAGAATTAAATTAAAAAATAATAATGAGAGAGAGAGAGAGGAGGCATGTAGTAGTCCGGAGTGTCGAAAACTCAAGTCTAAAATGTGTAAAATCCACCAGCTTAAGCTTAAGCAGCCCCCTAAACCCCCTGCCGAAATTAGGAGTACACATCGTTAAAGGTCTAGCTATGCCCCTGACCACCATCTTGTTTTGTGTTTATTTTTATGTGTGCATTCTCTCCCATTTCATAAATTATATGTCAATAGGGATAAACAGTGCACACTGGAACAAGGTCCTTCACACCTTGTTTACTGTTGATTCCTATCAAAGTAGTTTTTGCTCAGATTCATTATGCAGTACATGGCTGTAATTCACTCCTACTCTGAACAGAGGTGGGTATTTCATCGAGCTAGATATTCGATGAGCATTCATAGGGGGCTTGGAGAAACAGTATCTGTGTATAATAAATATTTCTCTAGAAATCACGTTAAAATCGCTTTACTGAATATTCTAAGTTCCGCAGAAAGTAAGGAGTGTGAGACTATATCACCGGATAGGATATGCGACTCATTAGAGGGCATGGGTTCGATCATACGCCGAATCAAATCAAAGACTTCCAAAATTATTGCTTATTGCTAGTGTTGTAGTATCACACTCAGGCAAGGAACCGTATAGACAGGTTGGTATGGCCAGGGTGATCCAGTGTCAGAATAATGTGATTGAATGAGATGTCAAAAGTCTGTACCCATCCTGATATTACCTTAGATGTTGCTTGGACTTGAAAATCGCAATGCAGCAAACCCAATTATCTCGTTTCTGCTCGTTGACCTCCCGTCAATTAGGCTTAGCACTAGAGGTTGCTAGGCAAGGCGGTCACCAGGGCCTTACTATGTGGAATGGGTTTCCCTTTCGCATCCTTCTTGCTTTCTCATGCGATTTTCCACACACCCATCCGCAACCTTTTATTTCTTCCCATAAAGTGCCTGTCACACCTTACCGGATTGAGCAATGGACATAACCGGACAAAGAATTTTCTAGTCCGGTGTTGTTCGGTATCAAAATGTGTCAGAATGTTGCGCTATCGGGTCAAAGGCCGCCGGATGAAACAAAAGCTAAACGGACATGGAACGGTGAACCGACGGGCAAAAACAGAATGTCAAACGGACGGACCAAACATGAACCAGACACATACCGGAGGGTTTACATCACGTGACGGATGCGCCGAATACATATAAAAAGCCGGCGGACTGAATTCCTGTCAACGGACTATTCAGGAAGCTAACCGGAGACGTTACGGGTGGGTACCGGACATGAACTGGACAAAACGGACTAAACAAACTTAAACCGGACAACAACTGTACACATCAGTCCGGCGGCATCCATTCCAAGTTTTGTGCATGTTCAAAACTTGCCACCGTACACACCGGATACCACCGGACAGAGAACGGAAACGCCGGATGCTGACCGTATATAAACTGGACATTGACATATCTCACTGGACTGTGTCCGGTTTCTTTCCGTTTCCCCAATCCGGTAAGGTGTGATTGGGCCTTAAGAGGCTGGACACGGTGGTCGAATCGGTAAGAGCACAGTTTGTAATACATCCGAGTCAAGCCAATAACCTACTAAATTTATACCTGTCAACACCTAGTGTGGTGCTTGGCATTAATAATAGGATATAGGGCAAGAACTAGTGAGCTCAGTGTCAGGATAATGTGACTGTGTGATGCATTATGAGGTTGATTGATTGATTCGTGGTTGCTTTACGCCGTGTCGGCAGCATAGGCCATATTCACGGCGAGAAATGTTAGTTTTTTGTTCAAACCATCGCTTTTACATGTAAAAGCAGACAATCAATTATGTGCCAATAGACACTCATTAAATTAGAAAGCTCACAATCATATATTTGTGGTCAAGGGAAACAAATTCCCATAGAAAAAGAAAAGTTTTATTAATAATTGATAGAATCTATTTAGTAAACTATATGAGGTGGTACAGTCCAGCTGCCCTCAAAAAGGCTAACCGTTTTCTTGTTTTACCTTAGTAAAAAGGTCACGCATACTGTCTGCAGTGTAGAACTGTTGGCGCAGGGGCAAAAAATCAACGCAACTTAGTCAAATGTGTTTGAGTGTCAGCGGGGACTGACACCCAATACATTCAGGGGGAGGTTCCCCCTTGAGCAGAAAAGCATGTGTAAGCCACGAGTGGCCAATACGGCAGCGGCTAAGGCATTATTAGGTCATGGTGCTGGCGGCCTGGCCTCCAAGCACTGGGCAGCACTGTGAAATTGCCATGGGTACGGACTGTCACAAGTCGGTACCCATTCTGATATGACCTTAGATGTTGCCAGGATGTAAAACCCCAACAAACAAACAATCTTCCCATATGATATAACATGCATAACGCAAGGCCTGTGGTTAGTCAGAACCGCAGGTATGAATATGTGCTGCCTGTTGCGGTTGGGGTGATAGCGGCGGCAGTGGTGGTGGTGGAGGTAGTAGGGGTGGTGGGAAGTAAGGTGTCGACCTGAAATAGTTCCGCTCCTCCTGCAGCAGGCCTAGCCCCTGGAGGAGGAAGAGTTGTGGTTAAGATGGCCACAGGTTTTTCCTTACCCCCCCCCCCCTCCTTCCCGCCCACTCACCCCCACCGCCGCCACCCACCCCACCTCCGCCCCATCTTTCTCTCACACACACCCCTACTACTACCCTCAGGCCTTGCGCGTGTAACTTGCAGAGTAGCACCAGCACGTTGATTGGTCGAGACGCCGAGCTGCAGGTGTGACGTCATCGAACACGTGGTACACGTGGGGAGGTGTCCTTCGGCAGCGCCGAAGCAGTGAGCGACGGCAACGTATCCTTCGGGGCGTTATTTTTAATGTGCTCATTTGCCCCCCCCCCCCCCCCGCTCTCCACTCCAGATATACACCCTACTCCTTCGTAACAACCCACCCCTCACACACACACACCCACTATGTGGACACTCGGGAGCAAACAGCCATGGGCTTGCAAACAATTACGTAATTAAATTGGCATAGTCCGATGGTTCCGAGTTTGTCATTTTAGACAAATATAGTCAGCTCTGGTTAATCCGACACTGGTTAATTCGACAATTTTGCTGACTGACACGATTTCAGGTGTAACAGTTTTCCCCAATGTTAATCAATGTGGATAGACTACATCACGGTTCCAGCGGCGCGGTGCATTGTGGGATGCGTCAGAGCAAAACAACCCCCCCAGAAGAACATGGCACATGCTAATACACTGGGTGCAGCTATGAAATGTGATAGTTTCAGCTCATCTCAGCTCTTGTTTGAAACATAGAATACCAACTAAAAAAATATATATAATAAATTAAGATATTAATCTTTTATCCAGCATTGCATTTACATCAATATAATCAGGATATCTTATGCCATGTGCATTTAGATTTAGACAAATCTAGGCACTCAGACTAGTGTTAGGGCCATAGCCAGAGTCAGTTTTACTTATTTTATTCATGTTTTTATTTATATCCTATGGTTAATGACATATGTAGAAATAGAAAATGAGTAGGGTTAATCAGATATTGGTCATATATTTCTTTGAAACAAGTTTTTGTTGACACATTTGACATTTTAATATTTAGAACAAGAATTACTTCTGGCTAATCAATGGTGATGTAAACATCAGCCTGTAAAGTGGCTGAAATTGTATGTTTCTTAGCTCAAAATGCTTAATTATTGAGAGTTGTATCTTAATCATATTCATTATATTATTATATTGCATCCTTCCGTCCATTTTTGTGCCAAATTGTTATGTATTTCTATTTATTTTGAATAATATGCCAGTTTTGCCCTACATGTATTGGCAAACTCAATGGCCGTACGTCGTACTCAATGCATTGTCAATGGCAGGGAGCAATCTCCATATAGAAAAAGTAAAATATTGATAAAACCACACCACCTAGACTCAAACCGCTTGGAACACATATAGAAAACATGCTTAATAAAAAGATTATATTAAATTGATACGGTTAGGGTTTGCTTTGCTCCCAATGCTCATGCGCAGTCGGAACCATGATGTAGTCTATTACTCAGGTTAATCCAACACTCGCTTTCCGACACTGACACTGCCTTTTTTTGTAACAAACAGGCCTATAGCATGCCTATAGCTTTGGTTAATCCGACACTTGAAATCCATCAAACATGAATTAGCACGAGCTAATTATGTCAGATTTAGACCTTCTCTCACTCGGTGGCTCAGCAGTCCAGTTTGTTGAAGTTTTTAAATATCAAATAATGTTAATGTGAATGAATGATACGTATCTTTATCTGTAATAAATGTAGATATTACTTAGGTGTTATTATTATTTTAATGAACAATTGCATACATGATTCAGTCACACATAGACCTATATAAGCTTATAAAAATAACACAAACAACCACAAAATGATCTAAATTGGTTAATCCGACAATTTGCTATCCGACATTATTTGGCATGTGACAGAATGTGTCAGATTAACCATATCTGGCTGTATCAGATTGATCATTATAATCTTTGTTATTTTAATTAGAAGTATATTTGAAATGGCTAACTTTTGAGATATTTGAGGTGCAAACATGCCAAATAAATTTGTGCAAGCACGCCAAAACTGGCACCATGGGCTTCTGCAGTAACAGGTTCTATTAAATTGCGTCAGTATTTATGTGGCGAGAAATTTTTAATAAATGCACCAGTATCTAAGTCAGATATGTAGAATTATACTAGATATGTAGATAATTGGTTTGGTTTTGAAAATGTGATGTTTTCATCGGACTATGCAGCTTTAAACTATGGCCTATAACCACCACTTCGCACAGTACCTACCAATGATACACTTTTAGTTACTAATTACCTCGTACCCTCAGTACCAGTCTCCAAACAAAACATACATATTTGTTTGCTCCCTCTTTTTCTTCTTCTCGTTTTCATTTCTCTCCATTCTTCATGTTCGTGTTCCCTGTTATTTCATTAGATAAATAGCTAAGCCAATATTATTACAAGTTCAATACGGGTCTTCCAAGTTCCGCTGGTCTCTCGGGAAGGCCTGAAGCTGCGACAGTGGTGGTGGTGGAGGTAGTAGGGGTGGTGGGAAGTAAGGTGTCGACCTGAAATAGTTCCGCTCCTCCTGCAGCAGGCCTAGCCCCTGGAGGAGGAAGAGTTGTGGTTAAGATGGCCACAGGTTTTTCCTTACCCCCCCCCCCCCCTCCCCCCCTCCTTCCCGCCCACTCACCCCCACCGCCGCCACCCACCCCACCTCCGCCCCATCTTTCTCTCACACACACCCCTACATGCCGGGAGTTGGGGTGGTGTTCCGTCTAGCCCTACCCTTCCCTATGTTTAAAGTTCCATAGTCCGAGTGCTTTTGAAATCTTTTTGTTTGATTGTTGTTTAATGTCCTAGCAACATATATCATATCAGGATGGGTACCGACCTGTGACAGTGCACACTCATGGCAACTTTATAGTGCTGCCCCACTGGGAGACCAGGCCACCAGCACCTGATATTCCACTGTCACATTATCCTGACAGTGACACTGAGCCAACCAGCCCCTGCCCTTGCCTTATCCTAATAATGCCGAGCGCCTTGCGAGGAAGTGACAAATATCAATGTTTAACTCGACCAGGGTTCGAACCCATGATCCCATGGTCTACCAAGAGAGGAGACGGACACTCTAACTCATTTGGCCATCCTGTCTGGTCTTTTGAAATCTAGATAAGTGTTTTTTGCTTTTGAAAAATGTATGCATTTATCACTCGGCAACTTTAATAAATTAAGAATGCATCATTCGATAGCATGACAAACAAGATAAATGATTTCTTATGTGCTAACTTGCCCACAAATGGGGGAAAAATCAGTTCCATACAAAGTATTTCCAGAAATGTCAAGAATTAAATTTGACTTTCCAGTTTCACAGCACACACACAAAAAGAAAATATCAATATATGGTCTACACTACTGACATTACACCACAAGTACACACAACAGAAGACCAAAATATGATTTAAAATCTCATTTTATTAAAATATCTACAATGTTGTAAAAATAACAAGTTGATCAAAGTAGAAGTCTTATATTTCTATTTCTAGAGTGAGAAATATTGCCTGCCGGGTAGCTACCCTGCAGCAACACGGAAACAGAAATAATAATTTAAGTTTCTCTATATCGTCCTCCTCATAGGATATTCGATAGAACAGAAGGGAGGACGTGCGAGGAGTCATCATCCCAGTACAATGTTAATTGTTCAGCCATTAGCTTCATTAATTACTACAAGTCGCGTCTCAGAATTTCAAGACATACATATTATATATGTATTATATATATTATACACATATATAAATATATTACGCATGTATTATCTATATTATACATGTACCATATATAGTATACAAATGATATATAGTACACATGTATGACACAGAATACATTAAATATATTATACACATAACATATTATGCATATATATAATATATTACGCATGTATTATCTATATTATACATGTACTATATATAGTATACATATACTATATCAAATATACATGTATGATATATAGTATACATGTACAATATATAGTATACAAGTAGTATATATAGTATACATGTATGATATATAGTAGACAACAAGTATGATATATATTATACATGTATGATATATAGTATACATGTATTATATATAGTATACATGTATTATATATAGTATGCATGCATATAATATATTATGCATATATTATATATTATACATGTACTATACACATACATCATGCATACATAAAAAATATACACATTTAATATATTATACATATATATTATACATACACAATGCGTACATAAATATATTACATATATATGCATCGCATATTATATATATATATAGCATAACATTTATTACATATACAATATATTATATATGCGCGGTTCTTTGTTGGTTAATTGAACAAAAGTTGACATTTGAAATAAGTGTGTCTGAAATTGTGGAAGGTAACAGCCACATCCCTAATGGCCGGTACACACCTACCGTTTACGATTCGCGCACTAAAACTCGCGACTCGACCCGACCCGCTTAAAACTGAAAATGGGCCGATTCGTTTTTCGAATCGCGAATCGCAATCGTAAACGGATGCTTTTAGCACTAAAAACTTAGTTTTATGCGCGAATCGCAATCGCTAGGTGTGCACACACCTAGCGATTTTTGTGCGCGAAACGGGCAGTTTTCGATCGTAAACGGGAGGTGTGCGCGCACAAACGGTAGGTGTGTACCGGCCATTAGGTGAAGCTGCGATTGGTACGTAACGCAGGTGATTACACAACTAGACACCAGCCTCTGAGGACACCACAGTAAAAGGCAAATACACGTGGGTAGATATATATATGTACGTGTATGGATAGATGTACTATATGTAATAGACACACACAGTGTTTCTCCCTGATTCGTTGTCTTATCGTATGCACACATGTCTCCTGTGTGGAAAGCAGGTCCGGTTTTGATACGCCCTGATCAGGGCGTGCCGCTTTCCCGAGCAAACGCTTAATCATAGAATTATGTACCTTCTCTTTATAAGCACAATCCCTACGTCCCACTCGAAATGTAGCGGGGTACGGGGGGCGATAATATCAATCACAAGCAATCCAAAAATGGTCCCGCATGGCAGCAGGACTGTTTGCCGGAGAGTAAATGAAGACAGTTTACAACCAGAGGAATAATACACAGCTTCTCTACCACAGCGGTCTCTGGCGTGGGAACTCTGATGGCAAAAATTGAAGAAAATAACTAATAAAACGGGGGGGGGGGGTGACCTTCAGCGTGGGAACAGTTTGGCGCAATGCTATATATATGCATACTTCCTTTTAGCACGTGCAACTGCATGAATTCCCACACAATGCCTTTAAGTACATGTATATATAGTATACATATTATATACATATAATATATATACATACACAATATATTATATATACACACATATAAGTATATTTGTTTATGCATACGAGTATATATACTATATATCATATATATATACTTACATATATTCTCTTTTTTATTTGAAACTAAGTGCCCCTTTCAAGTTTAAGCTGACATTTTTCTGAACATGTAAAACATGGTGCTTGCTCTCCCACACTCTATAAGACGTTTGGTACCAGTACAATGGTTGCTTCCCTCAGGAACCGCCGTTCGTGAACTTGGCGGGGAATGGAATGGGAGGGGAGGGGAGGGAAGAGAATGGGAGGGAAGGGTAGTTGATTGGGGTCACGTGACAGCCACGCACACATGACGTAACAGAACACACACCCTGCTCAAACTGGTTGGGTCGTAGCGACGCTTGCCTTACGGCAACTGTACACCAAGTCTCGTGACCCACCTGGCCCTACAATACGCACACTGAGAGTTCCAGCGGTCCCTCAAGAAGGATTGAATTTGAGAATCACAGTTACAGCTTACATAGTAGAAGGTGGGTATGGTCCATCCCTCACCATTAGCCTTAAGACTGCATAGTCCGATGAAAGTATCAAATGTTCAAAATCAAAACAATTATCTAAATTTGATTCTATAGATCTAACGGAGATACCGATGTACTTTTTAAGTATTTGTTGCCACATAGAAGAAGTCAATTCAATAGAACATCTTACTGATGAAGCCTATTGGCTTGCTTGCCAAAACTAATTTTACAAGTTTGTACTTAATATATCTAAAAAGTTAGCCATTTAAACTAAAAGTTGCTTCAAGTCAAAGTAAAGTAGATTATAAACACCAACCTAATAGAAAATGACAGAAACCGAAAACCATCTGACTATCCAACTTTACCGTCACTTTGCACCTACAAGGATATGCCGCCTGATGACCACATGTGGTGGGATTACTGTCCTACATTTGTTTATAATGTAGATTGCAGTGACATTGTACTAGTAAATAGTTTACATGAGCTGCAATACCAATTCCTGCAACACGATGCATATTCACCCCCCCCCCCCCCACCACACACACACATACATTTCCGCAGTTGAAGCTTTAGCTGCTACCCGACATATTCTCTACTGAGGGACCAGCGGAACTCAGCTGAAACACCCAACACCTGTAGCTTATTTACTCCAATATGCGCATGACAATTAGATCTCCACACTCACTCGACCACGTCCACACCAACAACTACACGCCCCTATTGTCTGCCAGTCTGTGGGCGTCCCCCTAGCGGGGAGAGAAGGAAACTAATCCCAACTGTTAATGTCATAACTATCTAACATCTTACATACATTCATGCATACATACATGCATACATACATACATGCACACACCTCCCCGGAATTTCCCGAGTGTGCACTCACTTTAAGCTTGAAACACAAAACAACCCAACAGACACACCCCTGGCGTCAGTTCCCGCGCAAATCTACAGGTCTTGCGTAACGCCAAGACAGCACCTTTGAAATTAAAGGTTCTCAAAAAAGTTTAAAAGAAAAAGCAGAAGGTGCTCCCCAAGACAGTCCTGCCACAGAGGAGACTTAAATACTTAGCCACACGTCCAAAAGAAGTATGCAGCACAAAAGTTCACATATGTTCAGTGCGCAAGCCTGCGACCACAGCGTGGTCTTGGTAGGGTTCACACAACACTAATAGTAATAGTTCCCTGGTCAACACTGTTGGCGGAGCACAGGGTTCACAGACCAACTGCTGTCTGTGACGTCACGTCCGCACTGGATCCACTCACGGGCAGGTTGTCGCTTCACCACCACTACCGCCACCCCCAAAACACAACCCCTCACTCAAATCCACACCCCCGTCACAAGGGCACGTTAATGTTAATAATGTCAATTTGTTTCCCTTCTTTTCTCCACATTCGCTTACTTTTTGCCTATGAGGCTATCATATATGTAAAGTACAACTGCGACAACGTCACAACCATGCGGCCTTGCTGGTGATTAAACCACAATCGGCGCATACACACACACACACACACCCACACCCACCCTGTCGTCACTCCAGAATGCCTCACTTCACCGCACTCAACTTTTACAATGCAAAGCGTGTGCAGTTTGTGTATATGTGTATGCTAGCTTGGTTGGTTGGTTTGTCTTGTAAACGAAAGAAATAAGAAGTTGTGATAGACTACGGCCAGCCGCACCATCTGCAAACTTGCGCACATTATTTACATCTGAACCAAACACAAAGCGAAAAGAACACAAAATGTCGGTGCTCAGCTGTGACTCCCAGCCCATCGTAATACACGAGGTTTGTTTAAAGGAAAGCAAACTAACCAGCCATAACGTCCACTCACTCGCTCACTCGCTCACTCACTCACTCACTGACGTGAGTAAAGCTAACAACAAAACAACAGAGCCATGAAACCTCCCCAACCTTCCGCTATGTTACATTGGGTTAAAGAGTAGCGCTTTTACCATGAGTCAACTGAGAGCTGTCCACAAGTCTCAGCTGGCAGATGACATGGGAGGTGGTGTGAGTGTGTGTGTGTGTGGGGGGGGGGGGGGGGGCGCCCACAGCCCACTGAGCACCACCAGGAAGGTGCCCTGCCACATGTACACAACTAGTTCACTACCCGCTAACATCAGCACTGTTAGCTTGATAATCAGACACAGACCGGAAGCTGGCCAGTTCGTGTAGTGGGAGCACTCACCCCTGTGTGATAAGGACCAAGAGCCTGCCTGCCACAACAACCGCACACGTAGACATACATTACAGCAAGTTGGCACCCAGCAACTAGTCCAGGCCGCATATTTCCGAACAAGTGGTGGTGGTGGTGGTGGTGTTGGTGTTGGTGTTGGTGTTGGTAGTAGTAGTGCTGGTGATAGTGGTGATGTTGAAGTTGATGGTGATGATGTTGATGATGGTGAAGTTGATGTTGATGGTGGTTTAATGTTAGTTCTATTGATAATGTTGGTAGTGATATAGAAGGGTGTGGTCTGGTGGGTGGGTGGGTGGGTGGGTGAGTGAGTGAGTGAGTGAGTGAGTGAGTGAGTGAGTGAGTGAGTGAGTGAGTGAGTGAGTGCTATGGGGTGGGGATGCGTGGGCGTCGCGGTCTACACCGTCTACACTGCACAGGTGAAGGCCAGTGATTGAGCCTGTACACCGATCAGCTGACACCCACCACCACCACCACCACCACCGCCACCCACATCAAACCGCTCACATCAAACCCCTCACACACCACCACCAACCAAGGCAAACGCCTCCCACCCACACACCAACACCGCCACTGACCAGCGTCGCCAACAAGTACCTCAACTCAAAACAAGCACTTCGTCACAAGACCCTGCCATTCACTCTTCACAATCACCAGAACACCTCGCAGTCTTAAACCAGTCAAAGTGCTCGTTAACTGTTTACACAATGTCGGCTGATGATTCAACTCTACTGCTACTAATGCCCATTCTTTATTTATATATTGTAAGTAACCGGCAGTTGCTCAAGGTGCTCCACGGTTGTTAACTATAACGAGGCCTGACAGACAGCGAGGTTTGTGTGTCCTGAAAGCAGGGCGCCCAGAAGGCGACTGTAAAGAACTGCTGATGCCACCAACCCTTTAAGTCGATTACCACTCACGCAGTCCACAAATACACGCAGACATAACCCATTCCTAGCAGCAGCCAACGCTGTCTCCCCCCCCCCCCCCTCCCCGTTATGGCCATTACCGGATGTAGATAGGGCAGCGTTCACTGCCACCTTGAGGGTAGTCAGTGCTCAGATTAAAGTTGCATAGTCCGATGGTTTTGAGTTTGTGACATTTTTCTGAGATAAATATATTAAATTGTTCATTATTATCTACCTTACTTTAGTTTGAAGTAACTTTTAATTGAAATGGCTACCTTTTGAAATATTTGAAATTCAAACATGTGAAAATAATGTTGGCAAGCACGCCAAAACTCGATACCATAGGCTTCTGCAGTAACAGGTTCTATTAAATCGACTATGTGGCAACAAATACTTAATAAGTGCATCAGTATCTAAGTTAGATATGTAGAATGGAATCTGGATAATTGCTTTGATTTTGAAAATGTGATGCTTCATCGGACTATGCAGCTTTAACCCCGCCGTCAGGCAGCCCCCCCCCCCCCCCCCCCCCCACCACCTCCCGGAGAGACCCCGAGCCCGGCTCGCCCAACACTTATCTGTACAAACAAGGAGTTGCCTGCTGGCAGGGATAGCGCTGATCCCGCGGAAGCCAGCCTCATAGCATATATATATATATATATATATATATATATATATATATATATATATATATATATATATATATATATATATACATATATAATTCATATCACATTGCACTTAATTCTTAATTCAGTATTTGTCATCATTGACATCCATCTAGAGCGAGCGGTAGGTATGTAGGTCAGAGCTGGTAACGGCCTGCCTGGCCGGATATCCGGTGTAAATCAGGGCGAGGGGGAAGTTTCAATACTCCAGTGGGGTAAGAAGGGTCAAGGGGGGTGGGGGGTGGGGGGCAGAGGGCAGTTCAGTGCTGAATGGCATCATGTTCACGTTATTTTTAATATATATAAGGGCTCGGATTAGGGGCTTTAGTTAGTTATACGACTGCGCAACGCAGTTTGTGGCTATCACAATCCTCCAACTATCTGTGTACCAGTAATTAGCATGGGGTATAAAAATAATAATTGCATTGTGTCGCGCCGAGATCCGCTGACCACCCTCCGAGAGAGAACGCCAGCCAGCCACGACCAAGTTGCCCGAGGTCTTGCGTTTCCACACGTCCATTTGCGCGGGGCTGGACTCTACCCCTAGTTGTGGACAGCTCCAATCAGACTGGAATTGAGCACCGAGCGCCACCGGAAGTGAACACCGAGCGCCACCGGAAGTGAGCCTCGAGCGCCACCGGAAGTGAGCACCGAGCGCCACTGGAAGTGAGCACCGAGCGCCACCGGAAGTGAGCACCGAGCGCCACCGGAAGTGAGCACCGAGCGCCACCGGAAGTGAGCACCGAGCGCCACCGGAAGTGAGCACTTTCACGAACCGCCCACTACCTGCACTGGGTTGGGTTGTTGCCCCCCCCACCACCCACCCCCCTTTTTGTGTGCGGGGGATTATTTTTAAATAGCGCGGCCCGAGTAGGCACTTGGTAAGACAAGCGAGGTGAGGGGAGGGAGGGGAGGGGAGTAGAGAGGGGAGAGTTGAAACGAAGTGCAAGAAACAGCACATTACTCAGACCCCACACACATTACTCACATCAGCAATTGCCTCCTGAAACATGTTCTGAACACCCTCAATAGGAGCACACACAAAATAGTAACCAAAGCAGTGGAGAGAGGGGGGGGGGGGTACCAGAAATAAACCCAACATAGTATTTTTGTGCTGCTATTCTGGCAGTTGGGTTAGAAAATACAAATTGGAGAGAACATAACCAAGCACCTTCGTGTACTGTTTATAATACTAAAGCCAATTAGCCGATGCAAAGCACAACCGTGCAAGCCTATCATAATAATGCTATTTTTGTGCGGGTTTGATACATATTATTTTGCTCAGTTGTCTGTTTCTTTTTTAAATACTTCTACCTAAGTATCGCTTATCATATCTGGAAATCATATATTCAATCAGTCTCTTTTTCCAGGCTCGCAAAGAACGAACAGGTGAAAAAAAAGAAGAGAAAGATGATGCTGTGTACAAATAGCACAATTGTCTCTAGACTAGAGCCATCCGGGCCCAGTGGAGAGGCACACACCATTGGCAAAAAAACTACCCATTACACTTGGCTCTCTGGAAACAAAGTTCGGTTTGCAGCTTTTAGCGCCGAATTGGGTGAATCTTTCTAGCAATGATCTCTATAGATTTCAGTTGTGCACCCCCCACCCCCCAATCCCCCATTTTTGATTTCCCCATATTATTCATTTTTCATAACCTGTCACTTTTGTCAGCCAATCTGTGGCATCCAGTTTTAAGCAAACAGCACATGACATTATTTATTATAACACACTCAAATAATAGTGTCCCTGTTTTGACAATTCACCTTTGAAATATATATTTTTTAATGATGTGTGTGTATGGAGGTGCGAATGTGGTGATGGTGGTGGTTGGTGTTGTTGCTGGTGGTTGGTAGTTGGTGAGGTTATCATCATCGTATCCATGTAGCATCAGGGCGAGTCACTTTCCAACAGTCGAGTAAGACACAGTCCATAGTGTCCAGCTGCTGTGCTGGCAGCCCCTCCCACATCCCCCCCCCCCGCCCCCCTACCAACACACAGCAAGTGCCTAGTGTCACGTGGGTAAGGCGCTGATACGAGTCAACTCAGTCACGAGGGGCACCTCATGGCCGGCGGACTCCGGCAGGGAGGGGTGGTGGACGGGAGCACCCAGAGCTGCTCATAGCAGCCCACCCTGTGTACATGGCGACCCAGGTGGAGTAGTGTCCGAGGTGTCCAGCTGGAGGTCCCACCCACACACTCCATCCGCCTTACCTTCGTAAGGACATGCCGCCAGTGGGATAACCGCTTTACATTTTACAACAAATTTAAATATTTAAAAAAAAAAAAATTTAAATTCCACCCACTACTGCCATGTTCACAAGGCGAACTGTACCAAAAAAAAAAGAAAAAAAAGACTGCTAACATCACGCACATGAATAAATCGATCTCTCTCTACGCTTTGAAAGAATCTCCAGTCTTCACCAAAAAAAAGAAAAAGAAAGGTCTTTATGACGTCACTATTGACCAACTGTAGACCTACACGCGGTCGAGTTGGTGATCGGGTGGTGGCCGAGTGGTGGCCGAGTGGTGATCGGGTGGTGGCCGAGTGCACACCAAGACCGGAGAGTGCAGTGGAGTGGTGCAGGGCTGTAGGCGCATGTGTGACACGCAGACAGAGCAGGATGTGTGTGTGTCTAGGTAATGATGATGATGCTGGTATCGGTGTCCGCGCGACGCGTGTCGGGGTGAGCGGTAGCCCCGTTACCAAGCCGGTTCTCTCCTCAGACGTACACAGGCAGCCCCTTGTAGAGGTCCTTATACAGGGTATCCTTGCTCTTGTCGTACTCGTCAATCTCCCACTCCATGTTCTGCGTGACGAACTTGACGAGGAGCTGATAGATAGTGTGCTTGGCCTTGATCTGCACCGACATGGCGATAAAGAAGGACACAAAGAAGAGGACTCCGCAGGATAACGTGGTGATCTCCTCCGCCGACAGTTCCACGTTGTTGCCGGGAGGGGTGTGGTTCAGGGACCCCTCGTCCGACAGGAAACTCATCACCGTCGCCACCGCGCATCCGACCATCATGAGCAGGGTCACGATGAAGATGATGTGAAGCAGCTTGTCTTGTCGCGACACCCGCGGAAACCGCCAGTGTTGGAACTGCAACGAGAGCAATCGGTAGAAGTGTCACAGCGGGCGGCCTTCTGGTGACTTACAGAGTGTTCAGGGTGTGTGTGTGGGGAGGGGGGGGATGCAAGTCAAGCCCCCCCCCCCCCCCCCCGCGCACACACACAACAACTGTACATACATGTACCACGTGGTACCTGACAGGGGCTGCTACTCGCACAATTATACACACAGGTACTACATGGTACCTGGTGGGGGCTGCTACTCACACAATTATACACACAGGTACTACATGGTACCTGACAGGGGCTGCTACTCACACAAGTACAGGTACCACGTGGTACCAATTAAATGTTACAGATACATGGTATCAATTACATGTACCACGTGGTACCTGACAGTCACAGGGGCTGCTAGTAACAATTATACATACATGTACCATATGGTACCTGGTGGGGACTGCTACTGACACAATTATACATACATATACCATATGGTCCCTGGTGAGGGCTGCTAGTGCTACTGACACAATTATACATACATATACCATGTGGTACCTGGTGGGGGCTGCTACTGACACAATTATACATACATATACCATATGGTCCCTGGTGAGGGCTGCTAGTGCTACTGACACAATTATACATACATATACCATGTGGTACCTGGTGAGGGCTGCTACTGACACAATTATACATACATATACCATATGGTACCTGGTGGGGGCTGCTAGTGCTACTGACACAATTATACATACATATACCATATGGTACCTGGTGGGGGCTGCTACTGACACAATTATACTTGTACTACATGGTACCTGGTGGGGTCTGCTACTGACACAACTATACATGTACTACATGGTACCTGGTGGGGGGCTGCTACTGACACAACTATACAATATTACATACATGTACCATGTGGTACCTGGTGGGGACTGCTACTGACACAATTATACAATATTACATACATGTACCATGTGGTACCTGGTGGGGACTGCTACTGACACAATTATACAATATTACATACATGTACCATGGGGTACCTGGTGGGGACTGCTACTGACACAATTATACAATATTACATACATGTACCATGTGGTACCTGGTGGGGACTGCTACTGACACAATTATACAATATTACATACATGTACCATGTGGTACCTGGTGGGGACTGCTACTGACACAATTATACAATATTACATACATGTACCATGGGGTACCTGGTGGGGACTGCTACTGACACAATTATACAATATTACATACATGTACCATGGGGTACCTGGTGGGGACTGCTACTGACACAATTATACATGTACCACATGGTACCTGGTTGGGGCTGCTACTCACACAATTATGTATACATATAGCACCATGGCCGTTCTCCTCCCCTTCCCCTCCCATGGAACCAAACACTTTCGATAAAACAGTCAAACTACACAGGTTTTTTTCCTCTGGGGGGGGGGGGGTGGCTAAGGAAAGTGTGCACACGCATCTGTGCAGTATGTACATGTGTTGGTGTATGTGGCGACTTATATTGATGTGTATAGATGCCTATGCATATGGGGGGGGGGGGGGGTACTGATGGCTTGGCAGGTAAAGCAAGGCGCCCTCACAGCGCCCCTCTCACCCCGCACCACGCCCCCTCTCTACAGGACGGCGATCCCCCCGACCCCGGAGCCAGCACTGTGACCTTCCGGGAAGAGAGGCAGCCAATCACAAGGCTATTCACGATCTATTACGGTAGGTAGCACCACTCCCACATCCCGCTTACACCACCTCTACCCACGCAGTTAGGTACACACGCACTAAGAAAACCGGCCAACTCACACACCCACCGGAGATAAGAGAGAAGAGAAAAGAGCAGAGAGAACAAAGGGGAAAGAAGAGCAGAGAGAAAAGCAGAGATAGGAGAGCGAGGCAAGTGACGAGACTGGAGAGGAGCTCATATAGACGAGAAAAGAGGACAGGAGAAGGGAGAGCAGAGAGAACAGAGAGGAGAAAGGAAAACATGCATAGATGAGAAAGGAAAACAGATAGATGAGAAAGGAAAACAGATAGATGAGAAAGGAAAACAGATAGATGAGAAAGGAAAACAGATGGATGAGAAAGGAAAACAGATAGATGAGAAAGGAAAACAGATGGATGAGAAAGGAAAACAGGTAGATGAGAAAGGAGAAGAGGGAGGAGAAAGGAAAACAGATAGATGAGCATAGAGGATAAAGAAGAGTATAGAGGAGAAAGAAGAGTATAGAGGAGAAAGAAGAGTATAGAGGAGAAAGAAGACCACAAAGGAGAAAGAAGAGCACAGAGGAGAAAGAGCATAGAGGAGACAGAAGATCACATGAGAAAGAAGAGCATAGAGGAGAAGAAAGAGCATAGAGGAGAAAGATCACAGGAGAAAGATCATAGAGGAGAAAGAGCACAGAGGAGAAAAAGAGCAGAGAGGAGAAAGAAGAGCAGAGAGGAGAAAGAAGAACATATAGCTGAAAGAAGAGCATAGAGGTGAAAGAAGAGCATATAGGTGAAAGAATAACATATAGCTGAAAGAAGAGCACAGGAGAAAGAAGAGAATAGAGGTGAAAGACGAGCATAGAGGAGATGAAGACCATTGGAGAATGGAGAAGAGAAAGGAAAAGCAGACATGAGAAAGGAGATAGGATAATGGAGATGGGAGAAAGGAGAGGAAGATAAGAAAGACCTAAACACCTGTGTGAGGGGGCGGGGGGCACACAATGTATTACACTTAACAACAACCACACCCATATATACACAAACCAACTCAGAAACATGTTTGTAAGTATTAACAACAAAACATACACCTTCCCCAATTTCTTGTCATTGAAATGCTCCATTCCGTTAAATATTGTAGAATATGTGTTTTGGGGAATGCGGTGTCTTCTAAATGATGCATACCATCGGAACAATCAAAGATTGCACATGTTTAAAAGTAATGTAATAACCGACACTACACGAAATACCCAGCGTAGCTCTTTATAAACCACATACATTTGAAAAAAAAAGAAGATTATTCTTTTATTAATTAAAAAAGATACGGAAAAGGACTCACCTTGAACTTTTTGTGGCGGTGATACTGAAAATGACACAATTCGCACCGTGGTGGCTTTCTGGACTTTTTCGTCAATATTTCGAGCCACCGCTGGAAGGTAGAAAAGGAACATACTGCTTTGAAACTCGCTGGAGCAAACCTACCGTTCCTAGTTGATAAACGACAGCAGTAGCCCCCCCCCCCCCCCACCCCCTTAAAACTAGTAAAAGTCAACTGGTCCGCTCAAGTGTGCATTGTGATAACATCAGAGCTCTCGGCTTCTTAAACTGTAGATCATTGATAGCGCAAGATCATTAATAACTGTCCAATTACGTATGTATCAAACAACCACCTAACTCATTTATCTTCTTCGCAGTTGCCAATGGCGAACTATAAAAGATCTAATTTCAAAGGTCTTTCTATGTATGTTCTCATCAATAAATCAAAAGTAAGACACAATGGTTAATTTTGAATGATTGTTGATGGATTAACACAGTGTCGACAGCAAACGCCATAGTCACAGTAAAATGTATCATTTATTCTGTCAGTTTGCTTTCATGGAAAAGAAAAGTACTTAACACATGTATATGTTTATATTAAAATTTACAACACCAGAACATTTGGTGCTACAGTACTCAAAATAACTGAGGCTGGTCATAGCTGCAAATATGGTATCTCATCACGAAATATTTCGCAAAACCTTAAAGTTGCACAATCCGTTGGTTTTACTAACCGCCCCCCAACATATAATATTGTATATTGTCATATTAATTTTATTGTATAAAATTAATATGACCATTATAATCCACCTTACTTCAGTTCGGGGTATCTTGGGAGATAGTGAAAGCATGCACAATAATTTGTGTGCACACCAGTTGGAAGACAAGTGTAAAGTTAGAGTGTCTGACTTTTTTCTGGTCAGACTCCTAATCTGAAGGTTGGTGATTCTATTCCCCCGTGCCCCCACCTCTGCCAATTTGGATTTCCACTGCTGTGTATAACTTACAGCGTCATCAAAGGCCAGTTACTCTCATACCATGTCTATGTGGTGTGGGAGGTTAAAAATCCCTTTGGTCGGTAAAAGTGTAGACTCGGGCTTTCTATCGCCAAACTGTCTAATGGTGAAAACAAGTCTATTCAGACTTATCCATGATAGGCAGTTTAAATCTTCAAGAAAAAGAAAGAAACCACCATTTCTAGGGTTACTCGGTCACGTCATCACTTGTCAAATCCACTGAGTTCTTATGAGTTTCTAAGGAAGACCCCCCCCCTACCCCCCTCGCCCCCAAAGAAATATTTAATGTGTGCAGCGATATCTAAATCGAGTATGTAGAGAATCCATCTAGATAAATATATAGATTTTGAAAATAATATACATTCATCGGATTATGTACCTTAAATTGACTGATATCGTCTACCAATGTATATAAGTTTATTATATATAGGCTATAAGGAGCAGAGATTTGTTTGTTTGTTGTTGTTTTACGTCCTAGGAACATGTAAGGTCATATCAGGACGGAGGAGCAGAGAAGAAAGTAGCTAAATGTGTCACAGTTCACCCTATACCTTAATCACTCACACAGGTGCTTAACCATCCTATAAAGGAGGTTTTAAAAACAGAAACCAGGTCAATTGGAAATATATATCCCCACCCCAACCATGTCAGGGATGATAGTGGTTTCAGGAAAAATAAGCGGAAATCAAGCTGAGAGTCTGAGATTATTATCCCGACGAAAATTTCCGTTTACACCTCCCAGGCTGCTAAAACCTCCGGAAATGCGCTTAAAAACGGAAAAATATCATCCCTGCATGGTAACTTCTTACAACAGGCAATCTGATTGGTCATGACATTTAGTAGCCATTGAATGACCCTGAGGGGTGTGAGGGGGCGAGGGACAATGCTTCCAAAAACAAACATTCCTATTATAATTTAGTTTTTTTCACAAGAGTGGTCTACTCAGAATGAGAATCATTTGCCAGAAACCCAGTGCCATGGTTTTTATTTTTTTATTTTTTATTTTTTTATTATAGAAATTATCTGTATTGGGTGGCTTAAAAAAAGGGAAAAAGAGGAAATCTAGTTATTCCTCTTAAGTTTTTGTTTGTTTGTTTTTTTAAGAAACTGGTCTTGATGTTTTTCATCCTGGCCTGGTCATATCAGGATGAGTACCGACTTGTGACAGTGCACACTCGTGGTGACTTTATAGTGCTGCCATGCACCACTGGGAGACCAGTCCGCTGGCATGACCACCCAATTTCCCACTCGTCACATCATCCCCATACTGAGCTAACCAGTCCTTGCCCTATCCAGGTAATGTTGAATGCCAGGCTAGGAAGCAAGAAGTATCAACTCTGTATGTCATTGGTTTGACTCGACTGGGAATTGAACTCCCGACCTTCCACATAGGAAGCCTGCGCTCTACCAATTCGGCCACCGTGTTCGGTCTAACATATAAGCTATACTAATTATATATCCATATAATTTATACTAATTAGATATCATATGAAGTAGCATGCACTGACCTCTCAGGCAAGGAGCCACATAGACACGTGAGGGGTGGACAGGGAGACTAGGTAGTGTAATGGTTAGCATGCTAGCCCCGACATGGAAAGAGGAGTTTTACGCCCTAGCATCATCTAAGGTCATATCAACTGAATGGCAAGAAGCATGGGTTAGAATCCTCTTTGCTCTATGCCAGGGTTGCCACAAACCAGAGATATCAAAATTCCCTGACATTTCCCTGACAAATTTTATTTTCCCCTGACAAATAAGACGAGAAAATATTTTGATTAAATGGCCTCCAACCACCCCTACACCCATCCTTTCCTCACATTTTTTTTTTAAATTGTATGCCCGGACTTTCGAAATGCCATACCTTCAACTGTTATAAACCTTTCTTGACAACTCCTGTAGTCACGGTGATTGCACAGCAAGGCCCCATACATTGTTACTTTTGATGACAACCAAATATATACTAAAATAATTGCATAAATATGTCGTATATTTGCTACGAGCAGAGTGGAATCTGGTATATTCTCTTTTCTTAAATATACACAGATTTCGATGGTGTCAGAGGTGGCGAATTCTTCACGCATAGATCTGAAAATTTCATTTTCCCCTCAAAAGGATCAATTTTCTCTTGTTATTTTTCAAAATTCCATTTTTCCCTGACAAATTCCAAAATTCCCTGAAAATTCACTAACCTTAAAAAAACTACTTTGCCATGATTTTCCCCTGACGTGTGACAACCCCTACATGCACAATTTTTGATGATATACACATACACTTTAACAAATTTTTTTTTTAAAGGTAATGTTTTTTTTTAAAAACAGGTGGCAGCACTCACCATGAGACACGTGTGGTGGATGTGCTGCAGCGTGCCCGAACACCGGCAGGGGCTGGTCAGCGGATTGCCGCTGTCCTCACTCATATGGCAGAAGCGGCACTGCGGCACATACATGGAATTCGTCTCAGACTTGGTGTCAAACCCGCCCGCGCCCGAACAGCCCGCTGTCGGTGGGAGAATGTAACTGCACGTCTCCGACTTAGTCTCCATCAGCGGGGTGCACAGTGCCGGCAGCGACCCGTCCAGGTAGGCGGCCGGGTAACCCCGCTCCACGCCTGGCAGGCTCATCAACGTCTGCGCTGGCGTGCTGCCAACTGCCACCAGCGGCGTCGCCACGCACTCGTATTCCAGTGTCATTTCTTGTTCCGGTTCCGTTTCGCTCACCGGCGGGACCAGCGGCGTGTGCGCCGTCGGCGACCCCGGCTCGGGGCCGTCGCACCCCGTGTCTGACCCCGCGTAGGGGCACGCGGCGCCCTCTGTTGGGCCCTCATCGACCGCCGACAGGGCGCCGTCGTGCCAGACGCTGTCGCCTTGCTGTGGGATGTACACTGTCGGCGTCCGGCGGTCCGCGCCCGGCGACGGCGGACCGCACCCGGGCGAAGGGGGAGCGCTCTCACCCATCTCTCACTTCACCCGCACCTGTGCCCGACACTGGCTCTGCAAGCAGCGACAAAGGGGAGAGGCGGTCGTTAGACATGTATGCATGTTTGTACACAAACAGGATCAGACTGAAATCCCAAAAGACATGTCCAATTGTCTGAACGCAATCAGTCCTTCTGTTATGATCGTCAATTGCGCTCAGCATTATTAGGATAGGGCAAGGAGCAGTGGAATGACG
This sequence comes from Branchipolynoe longqiensis, assembly GCA_030323885.1. NCBI lineage: Eukaryota > Metazoa > Annelida > Polychaeta > Phyllodocida > Polynoidae > Branchipolynoe > Branchipolynoe longqiensis. The sequence goes on from CM059187.1 coordinate 74,886,157, forward strand.
AAGACCAGTCGTCTCCGACTGAAATTTCCCCTGCTTAAACAACTAATGTACAACAAAATTTGCGAACCGCTCCCCTCAAAATAGACCGGTAAGTTTGACTAGTCCTTAGACAACAACTCAACCTCCACATAGTTAGTAGGTCGGTTATGGCAGGACGAGTTGAGTCAGCCATAGCTGGAGTGTTTGTTGTTTTACGTCCTAGCAACATTTAAGGTCATATCAGGACGGGCCATGTCTGGACCAGTTGAGTCAGCCATGGATACATCATTTAGAATGCCATAGACACATCAGTTAGTATGTATGAGCGAGCGAGTGAGCGAGCGAGCGAGTGACTGAATCAGCCAATCAGTGTCCAGGTTAACCAGTCATGAAAAAAATCGATAACCTCACAGATCAGGGAACAGAAAGAGTCCTTGCTTGACGGGAGTTTTAAGCTGTGTTGGGAGCAAAGGCTATATTCAGGACGAGGGAACAAAAAGAAGCAGGCAGTTGCATTACTTGTGTTAAGAAATGCACTCTATATAGAAATCACGAGCTTTGATCCTCTTATGTAATACTTCTTCTGGCCAGAGATTCTTATGGTGCTGTCACGTTACGACGCTTCTCGCCAAAGCTCGTCGATGTAAGTGATTTTTTGGCACAACGTCGGGATATGTCATGAAGCGTTACGCGCGCGTTGGTATTCGTTGATCTACGGCGACGATCGGCGGCACGCGTCAGGGGATCAGTGAAGATTTGTGCTTGCACAAAACTTTCAACGTGCGACGACGCGCGGGTGGAAACGTTATGGCGACGTTAGGGGCGCGTTGAGCTACGTTAGACGCGGGTTGGAGGAACGTTGTATGACGTTGTCCTACTGTAAAGTCAACGGCCGGCAGCTGTGGTTGTGTAGGCAGGCTAAATAGGAAATCACCACAGGCAAGTATAGAGAAGGAAGGCAAGATATAGAGTGTGCAGAAGGAACCAGAAGGAGCTTGCTTGTTTGATTATTATATAGTCTTCAGGAATCAAGATGGTGGCACCCACCTGATCAAAACCTCCAATCAGTAACAGGCATTCTTATATCTACCAATGATATTCAAGAACCTTGTAACCAAGGGATTGTTATGTCTGTCTACAGTGCCCTGTTGTGTCTGGTGTGCAGTGATCCATAAATAACACTTGGGGGGAGGGGGTATTTGAGCAGAGTTCCAAAGACTGTACATTTCAAGAAGTGCCCCTCTCACACTACCTATTAGAATACACAATTTCTATCTTAAACCAGTAATGGATCACCAACACCACATATACATGTCCACCACCTTATATGCTTTTGGTTTTACATACCATTTACCATTATATAGACCATTTGTAATTTATTATAGAATAGTTCACACCTTAACCAATGTCTCAAATATCGGGAAATTTTACACTACGTTGACTATTTTTTCCAATGACAGCGAGCGTTCCGTCAGCGCATCGGTAACATACCACCGTCGGGAAGCGTCACCCACGCGTTAGGCCAACATCGCGCGCGCTGATAGCACGCTGGAGTGTCGGGCGATCACGCGCTCTCAGTCTCATACGTCGTGTAACACGTCTGTTGGTCGCTAGCGGAGCGCTGGAATAACGTTATGCGAACGCTAATGCGCACGCCGCATGCGCGTGAGGCTCTTTCCCACATGTTGTGCCTACCTTTTTTTGTTTTTTTCCCCACGCGTCCAGACACGTTACCACAATGTCGGCCGGATGCTACCAAAAGGTGGCGCTGACATCAAACTTTTCACCACCGTGCCGAAAAGTTTGACGTGTCTCGACGGTAAAACGTGATTTTGCGTGTTGGCGGCGCGCTGGCGAGAATCATCGTAATGCGACAGGGCCATAAGCTTTAATTTCTAACTATGAAGAGCGATAGTCAAGTAATGAAAGCAGTCTTTGCCGCATCGCGACCGACAGCATGATGATGATGATGAATAACCCATTACAGCATTTTATTAACACAGTGTTTGGATTTTAACACACAAGAAATCATTTATAATTATGATATACTCATATTATATAAACATTAACATGCATACTGCAAAAGCCGCTGGTAAAGTACAATGTAAGTCAGCTGTCATCAACAACACTCTTGGAACCCATTTGAAAAACAAGGCGATATACGTACACCGTTCGAACCAGGTGAATTGTAGTATTAAACTATGAAGCTCTAAGCAAGGAATCGATTAAATATATTAAACCACGAAGTGCATGAGGAAGGAATCAATGAAAAATCAAACCATTGAGCCCTTATGAAGTAATCAATTAAATATATTAAACCATGAAGCCCGTGAGGAAGGAATCAATATCTTTTGAATAATTTTCAATCAGTCGTGAGGCAATCCTTATACCATCGAGTTACTCCCCCGAAAAGTCAAACCAAAGATTTACCCAATTAACATTTGCTTGGTGCTCTGACCTATTAGAATAGGGCATGGACTGGTCGGCTCAATGTCAGGTGATAATCTGACTGAGTGGGATATCCAGCCATGGTATCAGCAGCTATGAGCAGACTCGGTAACCTTCCTGGTGTAACCCTAAATGTTGCAGGAACAACTTATTTATTAGTGATTTTACGTCCTGTCAACATCTAAGGTAATATCAGGATAGGTACCGACTTGAGACAGCACGCGCTCCTGGAGACTTTTATAGTGCTGCTCCACAGGGAGACCAGGTAGCCGGAACCATGACCCGATTTTCCACTCAGTCACATTATCCTGATACTGTGCAAACCAGTCCATACCCTATCCTATCAATGCCGAGTGTCAGAGTAGATACTGCGAAGTATCAATTTCGTAAGTGATCGGTTCGATTCGGCCGGGATTTGAACCCACGACCTCCCTCTCGCAAGGAAGACTGCCTGCGCTCTTAGCTATCCCGTCCGGTATGCTAGAGCACCCAGTCAATAAATTAACAAAAACAATTTAACCCAAAAACTGTGAATCCTAAACTCTGTATACATGGACATGCATGTATGCACTGTGTGTGTGTGTGTGTGTGTGTGTGTGTGTGTGTGTGTGTGTGTCTGTGTGTGTCTGTGTGTGTCTGTCTGTGTGTCTGTCTGTGTGTCTGTCTGTGTGTTTGTCTGTGTGTCTGTCTGTGTCTGTCTGTGTATGTGAGTGAGAGAGAGAGAGAGAGAAAGAGAGACAGAGACAGAGAGACAGAATGAGGACATGCCCCATGTCATTATATACAGCATGTATATTATTATATCGGTCAGCGTGGAGTAACCCAACTGCTGGTGTGCCAGTTTTGACCTATATATGAAGCTTTGTCCACTCCCATTTCGTTACATGTCAGAAGACACTTGGCATGCAATGCTTACTATGGTGCAGAGGCAGGGGCACACAAGAAATAAAATAGCGCAAAAGAGTCTCTTGTTCAGAGTTGTGTGTGTCGCTTAAGCAGATGTCACACCTCGATGGATTGAGCAACGGACAGAATTGTCTAGTCCGGTGGTGATAAGTATCAAAATGTATTAAAATGTTGTGCTATCGGGTCAATGGCCGCTGGACGAATGGACATGAAAGGATAGACAACAGATGAAACAAACTCAAACCGGACAAGAACCGTAGACGTCAATCCGGTGGCATCCGTTCCTAGTTTTGTGCATGTTCAAAACTTGTACGGACACAAAGCGGACATTGTTCGTTTTCTGTCCGTTTCCCCCAATCCGGTGAGGTGTGACAGGGCCTTTTCAAAATAAATGCTGACACTATACCACTCATTACCCTGTTAAATCACGGCGTTTGTTCCACGTGTCTCACTCAGTTCGATATAGCTGCCATGACTAGCATCTATCACATACCACGTGGTGGTTGGTGGTTTGTTTTTTGTTTGCTTTACGTCCTTGCAACATCTAAAATCATATCAAGACAGGTACTGACTTGTGGCAGTACGCACTCATGGCGACTTTATAGTGCTGCCTCACTGGGAGACCAGGCCACCAGCACCATGACCCGATATTCCCCACAGTGACATTATCCTGATACTGTGTTAACCAGACCGTGTCCTATCCTATTAATGTCAGGCTAGGTAGCAACAAGTATCAGTTTCATAAGTCATTGCTTTGACTCGGCTCAGACAGGAACTCTCGACCTTCCGCATGGGAAGCCTGCGCTCTACTGATTCGGGCACCGCGTCCAGTGGGTGTTGGTGTTGGTGTTGGTGTTGGCGATGGTGGTGGGTAGTGGTGGTGGGTGTTGTTGTTGGTGGTGGTGGTGGAGGTGCATAGTGATAGTCCCAACACAGTTTAAGCTGAATGTAAAGGTACAGTTGATCCCAGCTCCCAGAAAATAGATATACAGGCCACCAATCTGATCAAGCATAGAGATCACAGCTTATACCCCTGTCACACTACGACGTAACGAGCAAACGTAAGCCTGACGTGATCACGTTTCGTCATTACGTTGGGTTACATTTTGATGACGTTAGACTGACGTCGAGCTACGTCACGTTACGGCGTGTTATGTCGGGGCGCGTCAAAGTTTTGAACCTGTTCAAAACTTTCGGCGTAAATCGAACGTAAGGGTTTACATTCGCCGTACGTTCTGTACACGTTCGGTGAACGTCAATGACGTTAAACAGACGTTAGTCAAACGCTGCTCACTACATTCAACTACGTTGACCCACATTAAACCCGGTGGAAACATCCACGCGGCGTAATGGGAACATCAGGAGAATGTCAGGAGAACGTACGTTCAACATTTCACCACCATGTCATGACGTATATAACGTCATGTAACATAGTTCTGATGAGGGAATAACGTTCATAACGTTCCGTGAACGTAATGATGTTGTCCTCTCTCGTTGAATGACGGTATCACTACGCTTTACCGACGTTACGCTCTCGTCAACTCGCTGCATCCACGTTCAACTTGTGCCCAAATTTGCATACTATGCCGAGAAGTTCAACATTCTTCACGTTCTCCCTACACTGACATCGTTACGTCATAGTGTGACAGGGCCTTTAGGGAACACAGTCATTGTCAATGACCTTACTTGGTTAATGCAACATCAGTGCGTTCAGTCAACTAGTGCGTTCAGTCAAGTATTTTACATAAGCCTTTCACCCACCCCCAAATGAATAATAAGACTAATTTTTAAATGCACCATCCTCAAAACAAAAACCCAAGCCTTCAATTGATGCTAATGACAGATTATGTATCCCATGGTTAATTTACACCTCGAACAAATGAATGAGCATATATATTTGGATAAACAAGAGCATTTGAGTGTTTTGGGGTCCATTAGTTGTTTAAGCAGGGGAAATTTCAGTCATAGACGACTGGTCTTCCTCATTCCACTGCTGGTTGATAGAAAGCCCGAGCCTACACTTTTACCGACCCAAAGGATTTTTAACCTCCCACACCACATAGACATGGTATGAGAGCAACCGGCCTTTGATGACGCTGTAAGTTATACACAGCGGTGGAAATCCAAATTGGCAGAGCTGGGGACACGGGGAATCGAACCGCCGACCCTCAGATTAGGAGTCTGGCCTAGAAAAAAGTCAGACGCTGTAACCACTCCGCGTCCACTCAGCATATTTAAGAATTCAACTCACTCAGTCTGCTTTAACCAAGTTAGGCCATTAATATTGAGGATTTAAGTGTGACGGCATCACACTACTCCTGCATCGTGGTTGGATAGAAACAGTTCCTTATCCTATCAAGTGTATGTAAAGAAAACAAAAAGCACAAATCAATAGACTAACTACATCATGGTTCCAGCGGCGAGGTGCATTGTGGGATGCGTCAGAGCAAAACAAAGCCGTGAGAAGCACATGGCACATGCTTAATACACTGGGTGAAGCTATGAAATGTGCTAGTTTCAGCTCATCTCAGCTCTTGTTTGGAACATAGAATACCAACTAAAAAAAAAAATATAATAAATTAAGATATAAATCTTTGATCCAGCATTGCATTTACATCAATATAATCAGCACATCTTATGCCATGTGCATTTAGATTTAGACAAATCTAGGCACTCAGACTAGTGTTAGAGCCACAGCCAGTCAGTTTTATTTATTTTATTCATGTTTTTATTTATATTCTATGGTTAATGACATATGTAGAAATAGAAAATGAGTAGGGTTAATCAGATATTGGTTATATATTTCTTTGAAACAAGTTTTTGTTGACACATTTGACATTTTAATATTTAGAACAAGAATTACTTCTGGCTAATCAATGGTGATGTAAACATCAGCCTGTAAAGTGACTGAAATTGTATGTTTCTTAGCTCAAAATGCTTAATTATGGAGTTGTATCTTAAACATATTCATTATATTATTATATTGCATCCTTCCGTCCATGTTTGTGCCAAATTGTTATGTATTTCTATTTATTTTGAATAAAATGCCAGTTTTGCCCTACACGTATCGGTACACTCAATGGCCGTACGCTTTTGCTTTGCTCCCGACGCCATTTTCAGCGCATGCGCAGTCGGAACCGTGATGTAGTCTATTCACTGCTACGATCTAATTCTATTATTTAGAATCATGAATATTCAGTCAGGGGTTGTAATAGCTTACTCAAAAAGTTAAATTTGGTCAAAATTAACCCAAAATGGAAGCGATATTAACGTCGCGCCGCATCGGCAGTGTTATAACTGTACTTTCTATCCAACCAGGATGGCCGACTAGGCACTGGTCACGTGGTGCTAATCATTTGACGCAAATCCTCAATTGTCAGTATACCCTAAGCTGCAATGTACAAGGTTAGGAATGCTTGTATGATCTGGTTGGTGGCGCGTATAGCTGGGAGCGGGGATTATCGGTAGCTTCACATACAATTTATACCATACCGCGCTGGGGACAACTGTACCAACTGGTAGAGCAGAAACCTACCAGTTTGTGTAAGGCATTGGAGTTGCACAATGACAGGTGGGTGGGGATGGGGTGGGGGCGGAGGCGGAGACAGAGACAGTGGGCGGAATGTCACTGAACTATGCCGTTACTTGCCTGCCCCCCCCTGACACACGCTGACTGGGCCACCAAGCGACTCCGGAGGGGGCACTGCACACACACGGCGCAGTTATGTGCGCCAGCATGTCCAAGAACTGGTCCCCGAGCCAGTTCCAGACCCGAGCGTCTGCCAGGGCACTGCGGCGACACCTGGGGCCGTATGCAGGTGTCGGTGTTACGGATCCAAAACGCGTTTAGCGCGGGATTTCCAGTTTAGCGGGCAACATTCCGTATGCAGGAAGCGGTGTTACGCAAACACCGCGCATTTACACTAAACCCGTTTCATAGCAGGTTTACGGGCGGTGTTAGCGTAATGTTGTGCCCAAATCTATTCAATGCTGTCATAGTTAACAGAATTACATACCCAATAAGTGAAATTTGAGCAATTTAACCCTAAATTCGAAGCGTTTTTAAGGCAACCGCTGCATTGGCGGCGATATTAATAGTTATATTTTCGAATCGACGAACGTAAAGTAAACAAATCGCCACCGCATTGACGTCGCTATCCATACTGGCGGCGGCGGCGGTTTGTTGACTGTACCATCATCGATTCGAAAATATAACTATTAATATCGCCGCCATTACGGCGGCAGCGTTAATATTGTTTCGAATTTAGGGTTAATTTCATCATATTTCACTTATTGTGTATCTAATTCTGTTAAATATGCTAGCATTTAATATATTTAATCCTAATATATGGGTACAGACCCAGAGGGATTTCCCAAATCTATAAATAATTTCACGTTTAGCTAACACTGACCGTTTAGGTGCCTCTGCATACCACTTGACATATTTCGCCCGGTCGGTGTTAGCTATATGCGTTTAACAGCTAACCTCAAACTCGCGTAACACCGTTTCCTGCATACGGCCCCAGGTGCCGAAACCCAACGTTATAGCGGCAGTACACACAGCGACTATTTTGTTATTTTCTTTTAAATGTAGGGCCTACAAATTGTCTTTTTTCTCATTTGATTGTGCCTCCAATGAACAACGCAATTGTCATGCGAGGGCAACATTGGTCTGGATGTAGAGTAGTCTGTTGAAGACTGAGTATTGTACTATTTGTAGTGGAGTCCGGCCAGTGTGAATGGAAGAGGATGGGTCCTAATTCTAATTTACTCATAAGCATATTCAGCGCTCTACGGAGCGACCCAACCAGCCACGGCTGCTACCCAACCAGCCACGGCTGTGACCCAACCAGCCACGGCTGTGACCCAACCAGCCACGGTTGAACTCGTTTGAACTTGTTTCCGCTACAAAGGTATTCGGGGTCAGCGATTGGTTAATAATATCAAAACAAATGCTCGCTGCCATAGAATTTTTACTCAAAATTAAAAGAAATAAAGAACAATTTGGCATAAACATGGTGCACAAATGCAATATTATTACTTTATTATTACTTTATTCCACCGAAACGATGGTCGTATAACATATTGGAAATGGCGGCCCCCATAAGGGGCGGGCATTTGCAATAGAAAAGAACAGCTCTGATTGGCTCAAATTATGGAAAGATCACATTATTATTTTAGTAGTTTCTTGTTCAGACATATTTACACATATATATATGTATCTTTTGCACAGATTAAAGTGCTTGAAGTATATTTTTAATTTATCAACATCGACTTCTGTTTAAATCACACAATATCAGGACTTAAAGAATGGGAAACTCATCCTGCAAGGGTATGCTCAATATGACCCAGTGGTCAGCCGTTTTTGCTCCTTTTGTCGCTGTGGACCCTTCTCAATTTACTCGGTGTTCCGAGCCAGTTTGCAACTGAATTTCAATCGAACTCGTAAAATTGTATCCACAGAGAACAACTGGGTTAGTAGGTAAGGGCTACGCGCGTGTGCCATTTGGCAGAACCCGGTATGTGGGTACTATTCAGCACACGGGTATCGCTTTGTTTGTGTTTTACGTCCTAGTAACATCTGAGGTCATACCAGGACGGGTACCGACTTGTGACCTTGCACACTCATGTGCTGCCCTTACTGGGAAACCGGTGTGGCGGTTTCAGCTCACTGTCAGTTTCAGCCGTGCGCATAGACTCAAACTCAAGGCATTGTCAATGGTCGTGAGTCAGTAACCTTATAAATTTAATATAATGTTTTTGGTAAAGATGTTTTCTATATGTGTACCAAGCGATTTGTTTTTAGGCGGTGTGGTTTTAGAGATATTTCACGTTTCCTGGATTTTCTGTATGAAGATTGCTCACCACCATTGACAATGCCTTGAGTTTGATGGTACGCGCAGTGCAAAACATTAGTTTTATTCAAAATTAATAGAAATCAAGAACCCTAACCTTATAAATTTAATATAATCTTTTTGGTAAAGATGTTTTCTATATGTGTACCAAGCGATTTGTTAATAGGTGGTGTGGTTTTAGAGATATTTCACTTTTTCTGTATGAAGATTGCTCACGACCATTGACAATGTCTTAAGTTTGAGTCTATGCGCACGGCTGAAACTGGCGCACGGCTGAAACCGCCACACTGGGTAGCCAGCAGTGTGACTGGATATCCCCCCCCCCGTCACATTATCCTGATAAGGACCCAACCAGTCCTTGTGATATCCTAGTAATACCGCGAGCCAGGCTAGATAGCGACGAGTATCATTTTTTGGTCAGTAGTTTGACTCGGCCGGGGTTTGAACCCAAGATCTCCCACACGGGAAGCCAGCAAGCGCTCTTACCAATTCGATCATCCGGTCCGATTAGCTCGGCTGGAAAAAAGCTAAACATTGGTCGGTTCCCTACAGTTATATTGATTAAACCGCAATTAGAATGTAATTCAGAATGCTAAAAGTAAAATCCCAATGCAAGTAAATGGCTTTTAGGGGTCAATCTAGGCTATATACAGTGACCTGTCTTCCCGATTTGAACAAGTGCCTTGAGCGGAGTACCGGTTGTCCACTAGTTCCGATTATACCAGTCACACATGGTTGTTGAAGTATAGGTCATAGCACAGATCACGCCCCCCTCCCCAATACAGTACAACCCCGTTAAACCATGCTCGGTTAAACCAAACGATCGGTTAATCCAAACTTTTTTCGGCGGCCCGGCATAATACTACCATTTATAATATAAAAAAAGTTGGTTAAACCTACGTCGGTTAATCCAAACTATCGTTAATCCAAACAAAATTATCGGAGCCCAGGACACTTCCGATACGGTTAAACCAAACTTCCATGTGGTTATAAGGTCATCTGAGACACCAGCGACTTTTTAAAATACGATAAATGGTAGTATTTTGCCAGGCCCACCGAAAAAAGTTTGGATTAACCAAGTTTGGATTAACCGATCATTTGGTTTAACCAAGCTTCGTTTAACGGGGTTATTCTGTATATACATAAAAAAAACAATAATCAAAGTGTCCACATACATTGTATATTACATTCATAATGCACACACGTTTTTGCCAAAGCCAAGTCAAAGTTTGGTTAAACCAATGATCGGTTAATCCAAACAATTTTATAGGGTCCCTTCAAGTTTGGTTTCACGGGGTTATACTGTACCCATATGTACTAACATAAAATATACCAAAGTTCAAACATTCAGTGCACAGAGATACACATTCATTCAAAAACTAAAAGCAAGTCACCACTTACTCACAAGATTAGTCTCACAGACCAAGAAATCCGCTGCGAAGTCCCATCTCCAACTCCCAAGGCGGTAGGTAACAGCTGATCCCTGCACCATTCAAACAGTGGGACCACCGCACCACCACTCACAACTCTAACACTGGGCGGCGCGGCCAGCCCCGTCAGCAGTCAGCTGATCGCCACGACGGGTAGCCCCCTCGGGCGGAGGCGAGTCGCTCTCCGCAGCGGGCTGTGCACGGGCACACAAAGGGAGTCCCGCCCCGGATTCTGGTTTCAACCAGTTGGCGCACCAGTGCCACCCACCAGCACCGACGTAACCACGCGGCTTGTGTAACATCATAAACTCAGACCTAGCCGAGGGGGGTGAGAGGGGGAAGAGGGGAAGGGAGACGGGGGAAGAGGGGAAGGGAGACGGGGGAAGAGAGGGAAGGGAGAGGGGGGAAGAGAGGGGAAGGGAGAGGGGGAAGGGAGAGGGGGAAAGAGGGGAAGGGAGAGGGGGGAAAGAGGGGAAGGGAGAGGGGGAAGGGAGAGGGGGAAAGGGGGAAAGGGAGAGGGGGAAAGAGGGGAAGGGAGAGGGGGAAAGAGGGGAAGGGAGAGGGGGAAGAGAGGGGAAGGGAGAGGGGGAAAGAGGGGAAGGGAGAGGGGGAGAGGGGGGAGAGGGGGAAGGGAGAGGGGGAGAGGGGGGAAGGGAGAGGGGGAAGGGAGAGGGGGAAGGGAGAGGGGGAAGGGAGAGGGGGAAAGGACACAGGGAAAGAGTGTACGAGAGACGGGTAAAGAGGGGAAGGGACACAGGGAAAGAGGGGAAGGGACACAGGGAAAGGGAGACGGGGAAAGAGGGGAAGGGAGACGGGGAAAGAGGGGAAGGGAGACGGGGAAAGAGGGGAAGGGAGACGGGGAAAGAGGGGAAGGGAGCCGGGGAAAGAGGTGAATGGTTGAGAGAGGAAGAGAAGATGGTTGAGAGTTGCTGGCGGGCAGGTGGAGATGGCGAAGAGGGAAGGAGGGGAGGTGGAGAGGGAGGTGGGGGGAGCAGAGGGGATGAGGGGGGAGAAGAAGAGGTGAAGGGGGGGGGGGAGAAATGGGGAGGTAGATTGAGGTCAGGACGACTTAAACAAGTCAGTATGTTTGGCTAGCTACTCAAAGCGTGGATAATGTCCAATTGTTTGACAAAATATTATAGTAAAACTAGACTCATCAGTAGGAACCAACCCTCAACCTAGTCTTACTCTTAGTAAAACTCTAAAAGTATGTTTCTTTCTTTCCCCCAATCATTCATCTAGATCCTGGATGTTAGAGAGTGATACCAAGCCTAGGATAGGTCGGGTGGGCAAAGTTCCACCAACCTAAAGCTGCACTGAGGCAAAACATCCTGACATGTTTGCGATCAAGATGTTTACTAAGTAAGATCCACGATCATACATATTTTCTGGAGTTTTATTCCAAGTGAAAATATTCTAAAAACCCTTTTCTCTCTCTCTCTCTCTCATTTAAGCTGAGAATCTCAACGTGTACAACATCAGTTCACAGAAGACCTTTAAACACAGTTCTGGACCCCCCCCCCCCCCCACCATACTCATGAGAATTCATGAAAAGAGATTCCCAATTAGATAAAAGTGATATTTCCCAAGCCTGTCTGCAAATTGTGATTTTTAGTTATGAATTAAACCATCTAATCCAGGTCTAATTTGATGCATGAATCACTCACCTAGCCCAGTGACCTCACTTATGAAAATAATGAGCATTATGTCTGCATTTTCCACCCTCCCGTTGGAGTGTATGTGGCATAGGTCAATGGCACTTTTCGCAATCAGAATATTGGCATTATGTGCAAGATCTTCAAGGAGAGGTCCAGACTGGGTCATTTTTCTTTCGAGTGACAGATCCATGGAACAGTCTTCCAGACCAAGTGGTTGAGCACCAACGGTAAAAGCATTTGAGAGAACGCTGGATAGACATTAAGAGAGAGCACCCACAATTATATAACTTCACATGTGTGAGGAAAAATAGTTAGTATTTAACCATAACGAGCTGGCATTAAAGGCCCAATTGGGCATAGATAAGCCAGAAGAGGATCTGTAATGTTCTTTTGCGGGAGGGGGGGGGGTAAATATTTGATTTATCTGGATACATATTTTGTCAGCGCCGAGCCACTGGTCTTCCGGCCGTTGGTTTGTTAATGTTATAAAGCTTACCTTGAATAGCGTTGCTCATGTGCATTTGTTGTCCGTATGTAAGTGTGTGTGCAGGCGGGGGAGCGGGGTGACTGCACCCCTCACTCAGCCCATGTGGACGGTGAAGGCGCAGCCTGGGGCGTGCCCCGGGAAGAGGCCCGCTCCAGCCCCGTCTCGGACCCCGGCCCTCTGCGCCGCACAGAAGCAGCAATAGTCGGGCTCGTAGTAGTGGTAGTGGTGCCGGCCAGCGGCAACACGTCGGTTGGGCATGTCATACACTCCCCGACGAACCTCTTGTTGTATGTGACTCAGCTCCCTTTCCCAATCGGCGCACAGTGCGCACAGGTTGGTTGGTTGGTTGGTTGGTTGGTTGGTTGGTTGGTTGGTTGGTTGGTTGGTTGGTTGGTTGGTTGGTTGGTTGGTTGGTTGGTTGGTTTGTTGGTTGGTTGGTTGGTTGGATGGTTGTTTGTTTGTTTGAGTTTTACGTCCTGGCAACATCTAAGGTCATATCAGGATGGGGAGTGCGTAAAGTCCTCGCCGCATCTGAGTAGTATACTGCAGGAGACGGTGGGCTAAACCGCTCACGTTTGAGTTGTGGTGTGTTGTGTGTGCACAGCTGTCGGTGCATGTACGTGTACGAGTGACTGCTGGCGCCGCTCTCCGTGCTCACTGTGACAAGGCAGCTTGTTGACGAGCACTGAGAAGCACACTTCGGTTTGTTCCACAAAGTGACCGCTTGTAGCCCGGAGAAGCCCGCGCGACTGAGTCGTCAACTCGCCGCCACCAGCGCCACCGCTGCTGGTGGTGGAGCGTCCTGCGGTTCCTGTTTTTTTGTTGTTCCTGCTGCTGCTACTACTGCCGCCTCCGGGTTCATGCATAACGGACCCGCAGCGTCCCTGTCGGCGCGATGTGTTGCGGTTAGTTGTTTGGAGTTTACGTCCTGGCAACATCTAAGGTCATATCAGGACGGGTACCGAATTGTGACAGTGTGTACTCATGGCAATTTTATAGTGCAGCCCCACTGGGAAATCAGGCAACCGATACCATGACTTGATATCCCCACTCAGTCACATTATCCCAACACCGAGCCAACCAGTCCTTGCCCTATCCTAATAATGCTGAGCGCCTGGCTAGGAAGCGACAAGTATTAATTTTGTAAGTCATTGGTTTGACTCGACCGGGAATTGAACTCTCGACCTTCCGCGCGGGAGGCCTGAGCTCCACCGATTTGGCCACCGTGTCCACTTCCCTTGTTTTGTTGCTGCCTCTGCTGCTGCTGTTGTTGCTGCTTCTGCTGCCGGGTTCATGCATAACGGACCCGTAGCGTCCCGGTGGGCGCGATGTGTTGTGGTAGGGGTCCAATAACTGGATCACTAAACGAGAACGCAGGACGCGCCTTATGTGTGTGCGTGTGAGTGCGTGTGTGTGCGTGCGTCTGCGCGTGTGTGGGGTGGAAGGGAAGAGTACAGGGAATTGGTAAACAAGCTTGGCAGTCGTGATGATAGTAGGTAGAGGCAGCGAAATTTTAAAAAAATGCCTATGGTCCAATACTTTTATTCCTTCCTGTAGATGTTGAAATTAGAAACCCAAATCCAAAACCAGTTGGGCATAGCATTGTTCTCGAGATAATAATTTGTTAAAGATTAAATATATAAAAATGTATTCATTTTGAATTAAAGGTGGAACTTTGACCAAATATAATAAAAAGTGGAAGGATGTGAGGGACGTTCTGCAAACCAATTTCCATTGTACATATATAAAGGAATTTAAATGGTCAATTGCTAAATCAATTAGTAAAGCAGATTTTTAATAAGACAATGTCAAAAAGTGCAATTCATAACCAAAAAAATCATTCTGATTTGGCCAAATAGCCATTTTCAAAGCATGATATTTTCTTGGAAAACTGCCAGAAGACTGAGTAAATGCTAAATAGTTCACCTATTCATAACAACGTAACACCCTATTTTCTTTCAGAGCTCTATTTTCAGAGAATCAAAAGGTATTTGCATCTTAAAATGTCAAAAAGTGTAATTGTTTGCATATAAGCAGCATCTGTAAGTGAAATCTTTTCAGCATTTCAATCTTTGAAAGCTCATTGCAGCAAAACAATCTTTTGAATCTTCCTCATATTTGGCACAGTATAACAATAACCATTCCCTGAGACTAATAGATATTATTAATATCAATATTATATCCAAAAGTATGGAAAATATTGAATTTTGATTGAACATATAAAGACAAATTGTTGGAAAACCAAATATATCAATCTAACGAATCTTTAAATGTTCATTGTAGCTTAACCAATTGGTTAAACTTCCTATAAATTGACAGTGCACATCATTTGGCAGTAATACACATTATCCTATTAATATTCTGTATAGAAATACAAAAAGTGCATTTTGATTGCACCAAGAAAAGTGTACAAAATAAAATATAAAGATTTGTTCATCAAGTTTTTAACTCTCACTGTGGCTCATCCAATAGGTGGATCATGTTCAAATTTGGCAGAAATAGCATATGGAACTAATGCATATTAGCTATGATAATAAATTAGCTACAAATATCAAAAGCTGCATTTTGATGGCAAATACAAATTAAGTGTCTGAAACCAAAAATATTGATTTAAATAAATCTTTAAATATTCACTGTGGCTAGAGCAATGGTTGGATCTTCCCTAAATTTGGCCCAATATTAGATTATCTATTCTCTGATCTATCTCAATAGACATCAATGTCATATACATGTTTATACATGGGTGTCACCATTGTGAGACTAGTGTGGTCAGCAAAGACTCAAACAGGGTGGTGTCAATATTCTGTCTGCGGCTCCTTGCACTAACTACCACTATAGTAAGATTGGTATCATTGGAAAGCGAATCAAATTGTCTAACTATCCATATCAAATCTTATTAGGCTTAAAATATTTTTTTATTCAGTAGATGGGCTTTAAACTTTCAAAATTATTTAATTATAAAAATTTGACCTGATTGACCCTTTTGACATCGGGCAAGCCTATATGGTTAGAAAGCTGAGGTCATTGTGCTTCTTCGGGTACCATCCATGACTTTCTACGATGTAGTAAAAGGAAGCGCGAGCCCATTGAAGAGACCCTGTTTTCAGAGTCGTTTTCATTGACACCAGTAATGAAGGAATATTCACTAAATACACTCATCATACAAATGGAGTTTACTTAATACAAACTAAAGGCACTGTCACATTAGGGTTTTTTGCGGGAGCGTATGGCGGCGTAGACGCATTACGTCATATACGTCGGCATCCACTACGCATCCGCTACGCATCCGCTACGCATCCGCTACGCATCCGCTACGCTACGCATCCGCTACGCATCCGCTACGCTACGCATCCGCTACGCTACGCATCCGCTACGCTACGCATCCGCTATGCAACGCTACGCATCGCTACGCATACGCCGGCCTATGCCGTTGTACGCCACCATACGCTTTCTCCCGTCCATCTGTCCAAATTTGTTTGTGCATGCTAAAAGAATCTCGACCTATGCTACACATACGCTACACAGGTGCCATATGCCAATCAAAACCGTCAAAAAATGTCATAGTACACTCTCATATGCTCCTCATAGGTTACGCATACGCTCAAAAACATCTGATAGGTCACCAAAGGTCATGATAGGCCGGCATGCGCAGGACTTACGTAGGTTTTCAATACGCTCCCGCCATACGCCGTAATGTGACAGGGCCTTTACAAAGCCTCCTTAAGTCCCAGTCACACTACGGTTTTCAACTGCTTGCGATCACTTTGCAACCCCTTTCAAACAAAGAACCCGCAGTCACCAGCAGCGACCTTGTGACCAAAGCAACCTATGAAAATGGTCGGCGACTTCTGGGCGACCATTTTGGTAGCAAGGATGAATTTAGTGCAGCAGCTGCAACATTCTTGTGACCGTTTTAAAAATGGTCGCAAGGAGGTCAGCATCCACTGAGGACCACCACTTTGCTACCAACCCTTCTTTGTGGTCGCAAGCAGTCACAAGCAGTAGTGTGACTGGCATATTACATAGATGGAAGCATTTTCAGAGAACTTTCAGAAACCTATCTTTGAAGAAATTATGACTTGAGAAAAAGTAAGTAACACAGAATTTGCCTGGGCCTGCATTATAATTGTACGTATACTACTGATTTTCCTGACTTATTATTTATTAATGATATAAATTAAAAGCTTAGATTCCACTCGTCCTTCCCTTCCAATTGTGCATCCAATCGAGGATGGTGTGCAAAGAACATAAACTCACCCACCCACCCGCCAACGGGACAAAAAGGAAAACATTGACAAAAACGACAACCCTTACTCGCCCTAGAAGCCGCCACAAAAAAAACAAAAAAACATATTTAAATAAAAAGGGAGACAAAAACCAGTCAGATGGTCTATAGTTAGATAATATATTTGCTGAGGATTATATGTTTGTTTAATCGCCCGTAGCTCCCCAGCATGCTTTTACCAAATGCTCATTTATTCGCTACCTATCAACAATGTTATTTGTATTATTAAAGCAAAGCATAACACTGTCTTGATAGTGTTCGAGTGGTTTGTTTGTTGTTTTTGGTGAGTTTTCAGTCGCATTGGGCACAGCTGAAAGCAGTCCAATGTGTTCGGGAGTTGGCTTCTGATGGGTAGTGGTCAGAGCAATTGGGGGAGGGAGGAAGGAAAAAGGCAGCCTAAGAAGAGCCCAACCACAGTCCTCTGAGAGGCCCGGGGGAGGCTGGGTGGTTGGTATAGTTTTATGCCCCAGCAAGACCATAGGCCATACCAGGATGTGCACTGACTTGTGACAGCGCACACTCATGGCGACTTTATAATGCTGCTCCACTGGGAAATCAGACCTCCGGCACCATGACCTGATGTTCCACACAGTCATATTATCCTGACACTGTGCACCCAATCCATGTCCTGATCTCATAACGCCAATCGCCGAGCAGCAACAGGTACCTATTTTATATATACGTCATTGGTTTGACTCGACCAGGATTCAAACTTCAGTCCCTCCAGATTCACCGGTATGCACAGTAGTCCGGCCAAGGCCAGAGGAAGAAGTGAAGTGAGGATGGAATAATTAGGCAGTGGGTGGGGTTTACCTGTTAGTAGTTAGTGAAAATTAGTGGTTAGTTGGTAGTGGTGTCAAGTCAGGTATGGGGACGAGGTGGGGCCTGCTAGTCCTCAGTTTGTTTGTTGTTGTCCTAGCAACATCTACTGTCATATCAGGACGGGTACCGACTTGTGACAGTGCGCACGCATGGTGACTTTATAGTGCTGTCCCACTGGGAAACCAGGCTGCCGGCACCATGACCTGGTATCCCAATCAGTCACATTATCCTGACACTGAGCACACCAGTTCTTGCCCTGTCCCATTTCACCAACCTTTATCTAATCCTAAGCGTGCACATCATAAGCATGCACATACAAAGCGTGCACAACCTAAGCATGTACATTCAAATCGTGTACATTCAAGCCATGTCCATTCAAAGTGTGGACATCCTTAGCGTGTACATTCAAAACTTCCACATTCAAAGCGTGCACACCCTAAGCATGCACACCAAGTTCTCAGCGTGCACCGTCTGAACATGCACAACCTATGCGTGTATACATATATATGCATGTACATTCTAAATGTGCACATTCTAAGTATTTGTATCCCCTAATCCAATCTTTCCACCTTCCTTGCCTGGCATGAACCTGTATATATACTTCTCCATCGTGCTCATAACAAGTCACCCACAACAGCTTGTTACCAGCAGACAATGCCACTGCTAACCAGGCTCAACTTACCAGCCGAATGCAGGTCACCCATAAATCGTATTAAAAAAGAAAGGTGGGGGGGGGGGGGCGAGTTTGAAAAAAAAACCAACTAACTAACAAAACCCAACAACGCACACAACAAACGTGACATGTGATGGTGAATGCCAGCCTAGTAGCTGACGCGCTAAAATAGGTTGCATCCGTTTAAAGAGGTCGCGCCAACTGATGATAAGGCTATCACTCAGTATCAGATACAGCCCCCTCTGGAGGCATGGGGGGTGTAATAGTGGGTGGGTGTATCTGTGTCCCATACAACAGAGCTGTTAATGTTTCACTTTAAAGCTGGATATCCCAACGGAAGCATCAAATATTCAAAACCAAAACAATTATCTATATTTGATGCACTTCTAAAGCATTTCTTGCTGCAAAGAGGGGAATATTGAATCAATTTAATAGAACCCGTTTCCGCTGAAGCCTATATTACAAAGAGTTTTGCCGTGCTTGCCAAACCTAATCTGGTATGTTTTCACTTCAAATATATCAAGAGTTAGACATTTAAAATAAAAGTTACTTCAAACTAAAAGTAATGTTGATTACAACGATCAACCTAACTCTAAAAGATGGTAGAAACTCAAAACCATCGGACAGCTAATTTAATGACACCATTGTTCACAAACACACCGAATAAAGGACAGAAAACATCCCCACACCCACACCCACATCCACCCACACCATCTGTCAACATAAATAACTGCCCCTCCCCCCCCCCCACCACCATCTTTTAAACAACACAATCGACCCCGCCAGTTAAAGTTGCATAGTCCGATGGTTTTGAGTTTCTCTCATTTTCTGAGATAAACATATTAGGTTGTTCATTATAATCTACCTTACTTAGTTTGAAGTAACTTTTATTTTAAATCGCAAACTTTTGAGATATTTGAAATGGAAACATGCTAAATTAATTTTGGCAAGCTTGCCAAAACTCTATCACCATAGGCTTCTGCAGTAGCAGGTTCTATTAATTGACTCAGTATTCCCTTCTATGTGCCGGTAAATGTTTAATAAGTGCATCAGTATATAAGGTACATATGTAGAATCAAATCTAGATAATTGTTTTGGTTTTGAAAAATTTAATGTTTTCATTGGACTCTGCAGCTTTAACCTAGTGACATCTATCGGCAGAATTTGGAACCACTTTAGTCGGGTCGTTTCCCCGACTGCCTATGATTTCACATGCTATATCTCCGTAAAGAATGCTTGGACAAATAATAAAATGCTTGATTTTATTCAGATATTCATATCACAACAGGCATCAAGCGCTTATCCTTTAAATATATATATTTTTTTTAAAGACAACTATATTGTATTTTTCTTCTGGGTTTCACCCGTGCTCTCTTCACGTGTATTAAACCCCACCAGTTAAGCTAGTGACATCTATTGGCAGAATCTGGAACCACTCTAGTCGAGTACTTTCCAGCTTAACTGACGGGGGTCTATTATCAATACATGAGCACCGATTAAAAGGATTGACCGGCACCATGTAAGTAATTTCTTAAAAGGAAACGTATTTAATTATATTATTTGTTCCATACGAAGAAATTACCGAGTGCACTTTTGGGGTTTGACTTCCTGGTCACGACCCGGTATTAAAAGAGGAGCGACGCTACACGAGTGGGGTTCAACCCACAAAACGCACAAAATAACCCTCAAAATTATGTAAGAATGACTCCCAAGACGACGCTGTAGGCGGAGGACGGCACGTCTACATTATGGAGCTGTCACACTACGGCATATGGCGTTAGCGTATGGCGGTGTACGTGGTTTTCGACCCATACGCCATCATACGCTACGCATAGGTTTGGCATACGCTGTATACGCTCGTCATACGCCGTCCGTCAAACAATTTTTGTACATGCTCAAAATATTCAGCGTATGGCAGCGTATGGCTCATATGCTGCTCATATGCTAGACGTATGCTATGCATGCGCCGGCATAGGTTACCCATAGGTTAGGGGTACGTCGGCATAGGTTAGGCGTACGTTGCACCGACACCCTCCAGGTGTCTCTGGCGTACTCACAACGTTCTGTAATGGGGCTGTCACACTACAGCATATGGCGTTAGTGTATGCCAGCATATGCGGTTTTCGACCCATACGCCGTCATATGCTACGCATAGATTAGGCAAAGGTTGGGCATACGGCGTATACGCTCTTCATATGCCTTCTTTACGCCCGTCTGTCCAAAAATGTTTGTGCATGCTCAAAATTGTCAGCGTATGGCAGTATGGCTCATACGCTGCTCATACGCTAGATGTATGCTATGCATACGCCGGCATAGGTTACGCATAGGTTAGGGGTACGTCGGCATAGGTTACTCATACGCTGGTCCTGTCACCTCCAACCGTCAAAATATGTCCCAATATGCCGAGTATACGTATAGATAAAACAGAGGTTACGCATACTCTCCAAAAGATACCACAGTGCACAAAGATCACCATAAGTCATCCCGCAACGTTTTTCAAATTTTTGCGGTAGGTTTTATATACGCGCCACCATACGCCGTAATGTGACATCCCCATTATACACTGCTACTGATTCCCACCATCCCTTTCCTATCAGCTCCTACCATTCCTTTCCTAACGGCTCATACCGATTCCCACCATCCCTTTCCTATCAGCTCCTACCAAGGGGTAGGTTACGTATAGGTTACGCATACGCTCCAAAAGATACCGCAGTGCACAAAGGTCACCATAAGTCGTCCCGCAACGTTTTTCAAATTTTTGCGGTAGGTTTTATATACGCCGCTGCCATACGCCGTAATGTGACAGCCCCATTATACACCTGAGGCAATAACCTACAGCACACCAGCAACAAGTTGAATATGATTCAAAAGAATGGTAAGTTAACGATAGAAATAATTAAGTGGATCTAATAATCGGTCTCGTGCATTTTAGGCTCCATCCAAAGATATACACTACCATGCATACGTGGGTATTAGTTACGCATGTTACTGTATCAACAGGACCTTATTTGACGCCAACAAGCATAAGCACAACATATATGTTTAACTTTAATAAGTTAACTGTTCCTATGTGTACGTAGAGTATAACCCTTTAAGTGGTATAGGCATGACATCACTATTTGTGGTGGAAACACGCACTTTGTGGTTTTGTAGTTTTGTGGGGAACGGTTTTAAGGATCATTTAGAACGGGCAATTTCAGAATCCACCAATACAACTTATTGCGGGTACATAGAAAAAAGGAAGAAGGGGTGTCTCGATCGAGGTGAATCGTGAATGTCAATGGATTTTCAAAGGGTAAATATGGTCTTATTTTGCTCCAGGGATGGCGGCCCGCCATCTGTTAAAATTTATTAAGACTTATTTCCACAAGCCCGCCATCCATTGGCAGCATAAGTTGCACAACTTACACATACAGCCTATAAGTTCCTATCAGCTCCTACCGATTCCCACCATCCCTTTCCTATCAGATCCTACCGATTCCTGCCATCGCTTTCCTATCAGCTCCTACCGATTCCTGCCACCCCTTTCCTATCAGCTCCTACTGATTCCTGCCATCCCTTTCCTATCAGCTCCTACCGATTCCTGCCATCCCTTTCACTGTTCAGGCCAGCTGTACACATTCCTACCATTCCCTTGCTACCAGATCTACTGATTCCTACCATCCCTTTCCTACCAGTCTACTGATTCCCGCCATCCCTTTCCTGAACACTGGGGAGGATACTGGCTAGGCATAGCCAACAGGGCCCGATGGACGGAAATACAAACTAATTAAATTACGGCAATAAGGTATTTAATAAATGAATTTAGTCACGAGTTTAGCTTTCAAACAGTGGACATTTTGACTGGCAGAAAAATCAAAGTTGAAATTTCAATATATTTCAACATAATCAATCATATCAAAATGGCAAACTGTGATATCGGATTAGCCAGTCCGGTATTAGTTCTAACACTTATCAGACTGGGCAGGTCACCCAAGTATTGCAATGGTTACCAACACAGAGCAGGCGTTGCTCAATACTACTAGATGTTGTTTGTTTGTTGTTGTTTTACGTCCTAGCAACATCTAAGGTCATATCAGGACGGGTACCGACTTGTGACAGTGCGCACTCATGGCGACTTTATAGTGCTGTCCCACTGGGAAACCAGGCCGCCGGCACCATGACCTGGTATCCCACTCAGTCACATTATCCTCACACTGAGCACACCAGTCCTTGCCCTATCCTAATAATGCCGAGCGCCTGGCTAGGAAGCGACAAGTATCAATTTTAAAGTCATTGGTTTGACTCGACCGGGACTCGAACCCACGACCCCACGATCTACCATCACGGGAGACGGACGCTCTAACTCATTCGGCCATCCCGTCTGGTTCAATACTACTAGAGCATTGAATACATTGTTAACTTTACAATTTCAGGTAGAATTAAATTTATTTAGTACAAAAGCAGCGTGGATTCTAATGAGGGATCCTGTTAGCTAAGATGGAGCGGAGGTGGCAATTGTTAAAGGAGACCTTTAATATAAATAGATTGTCAGACCTCTTTACCAATGAAAAGGACAAACAAGCTTGAGTTCCTCAGAACAACTGGACTCTATCCGATCCGTTAATTTTAGTCAGTTGTGAGTTAAATTTTGCTGTCATTTGACAAACTTAACCAATTCTAAATTACATCCGGGATCACTTTTGCTTCCATTTGACACAAACCTGACTATTTCAGATGTACAATCAAATTTAAATGTAGTACTGTAGGCATATAAATATTAACAAAACTGACAATAAATACGATGAATATGGCCCTTGCTGCTGACACAGCATTAGCCCGACAATCATCAAACACCCTCACCTCTACTCTCACAACATATTAGGGTTAATTCCAAATATATAAATTAAACAATTAAATAATAAACAACATATCTCTGCAGCATTTATCTCGGCAGTGACCTAACCAAATCTTGCAGATGCTCCCAGACAGCTCACTGTTTTAATCTGACCTCAGTGAGTGGGGTCCAATCGTTTTTTCAAATTAATCTCAGACAGGAGGCGTTTCCACTTAGGAGAATCATTTATTTATTATCCAAACAAAAAATAATCACTCTGTTGATAATGTCCGATTGTGTTCATGCGCTGAACTAAATTCACATGTCAGGTTGGTTGGTTGTCCTGTCAATATCTAAGCCTGATATATACCTGTCCTGATATCGACTTGTGACAGCGCACACTCATGGGAATTTTATAGTGTTGGCCAACTAGGAAACCAGGTCACCAGCACCATAACCTGATATCCCACTTGGTCACATTATCCTGACACTGAGCCAACCAGTCCTTGCCCTATTCTATTTTTCTAATAATACCGAGCGCCTGGCTAGGAAGCAACAAGTATCAATTTTTAAGTCATAGGAACAAACATGAGGTTATCCCCAGACTTAAATTTAAAAGTACCCAACAAGACGACAAATGAAAAACCTTCAATAACTTATATCCAAATATATATTGCAATATTGTAGTCAATACAACCAAGATTCTGCTATGCCTACCCAACAAGACGACAAATCAAAACACATTAATTAACTTGTATATATATAATACACACACACATATATATATATATATATATATATATATACACCCATATATATATTTACAGTACTGTAGCCAATCGACCCAAGACTCTGCTAAGCCTACCGACTTGTCAAAACACCTTTATTGACTTGTGTATATAAAAATAATTTTTTTATACTGCAGTAATGTAGCCAATCGATCCCCCCACCCCCACCCCCACCACCCACTACCATATATATGGCTAGGTCCATTGTGGTGCTATCAGTCGGCGGCTTGTCTCTTTACCAAACAAGTACTTGTAGCGCTTAGCCTAGCCGTGACTAGGTTGGGGGCAAACATTATGGTTCCCTGGTAACTTTCCCCGATGATTGGACCACTTTTGTGGGCCTGGCTCGGTGTGAGGATGCCGCCCCCGACCCCACCTCGCGACTGTAGCTGTACCGTACAATGTACATTATACACTGACTCCCATAAGAAAGCAACTCCGCCGCCCCCGCCCCCTCCCTATCATATTTTGACTGCAGGTCAATGGATCTTTGGGGGGTGTTAGAGGATATGTTGTTTATTAAATTATATATTTTAAAGACATGTGTATAGCTACTCATTTTCAGGCATGTTGATGTATGTGTGTCTGTATATAATAGATGGCTAAGTTATGAATGTCTGTGATTCTTTTAACAAAAAGTAACAATAAAAATTAAAGAAGAACAAATAATAAAAGAAGAATACAAATATATTAGAAAAGAATTAAACATTTATGAAAAGAAACTTGGTGGGAAGTGACAATATGATGAGGGGGTGGGGTGCGCTTATTATGTATAATAAAGTGACTGGGGAGTCACTTTATTATGGGAGTTAGAATATTATCTCACACCGGCACCCCATTGAGGGATACAACACTCTTCTTTAGTCCAGCCTGCTAATGCTATATTGGTGGAGGTCAGGCCTCTACCATGTGGACCACACCAAGCAGTGTCCGCTACAAATTGTACAAGTCTTAGTAACTATATGAAACAATCCACAGCTTCTATTCAGAGGCGGGCTTTAGATCTGGCCACGCTTGTTAGTGTAGTAAAGTGAACTCACCTCCCCAGGTGAAACGCAACATACACAGGTGGGGTGACTTCATCAGGGAGCGTCGATAGGCTAACGGTTAGGAAGCTCGTAGTCGCGTGGGTTCAAACCCAGATCTAGGCAAAATATCACCATTGTTTGCAAATCCGTATACGACATTGGTTCCGTGACCAGGTCGATCCTGGCCCAAGCGCCCGACCTATCGGGGGTGGGTGGGGTGAAGATAGGAACTGACACTCGGTTTGTGTCTTTTCATACCCTACATAACTCTGGTACGATGACCAGGATCCTGTACATGCCGATTGATATATAATGTTGAACCTCATCATCATCATCATCATCATCATCATCATCATCATCATCATCATCATCATCATCATCATCATCATGCTGTCAGTCGCGATGCGACAAAGACTGCTTTCATTACTTGACTGTCGCTCTCCATTTAGCTCTCTGCTGTGAGAGTGATGTCCATGAGTCGGTCAACATTTCATGAAAGCTGCCTGCAAAAGTGTTGAAGTGCTGCTGGCTTTTGCAAGTTACCAGCGGCACTCTCTCTGGGAGAAAATAGAGGTCTCATATCAGCAAGAACATGTCCAGACAGGCACAAAACTATTTGTAATGTTAAACCTGATGTGTGTATAATAGAAGTACACTACCTGGATATTTGTAATCCCGAGTATGAGACCCATGATTCCAGAAGAAAGAGTGTAGTGAGCTACTCACCTCCACTGTTGTAACCAACCTTCCCATGTCTACCTGTGTATTTGGTATTTCACCCAGGGAGCCCAGTTCAGTTCATTGCATCATCGGGATACATTAGAGCAATCCTGGTAAGATAACTGATGAGTCATAAACCAATCCGGAATTTTGATACTCTGAACTCACCGAAATCAAAATTCTGACAAACCATCCACACTCTTGTTTATTAATCTAATTAGAAGTGCCAATTAGGCGATAGGCGAATTAATCTAATTAGTAACCGAAGTATTACTTAATCAACACAATTTCTTGTCCCTAGTTAGACATTCAATGCTCGCACAGCAGCTTCGTTTCACACACTAATCTACATTTTTCATCTACATTGTATGTTTTAATTGACTTGCGTCCGTTAGGAAAATTCAGTACGGCTTATTTGTATGCTTTATACCCCAGTCACACTATGCTTGCAACCACACACACAAATGAATGGTCTCAAGGTGGTCCTCAGTGGTTGCAGATCTCCACGCAAGAATATTGGTCACAAGGAGGTTGCAGCTGCTGCACCAAAACCCTCCTTGCTACCAAAATGGTAACCGAACACTTTCATAGCTTGGTGACCAGTTGGCAACCAGTGGGCTTTTTGGTCACAACATAGTCGAAAGCCGTAGTGTGATTAGGGCTTTAAAAAAAAAAATAATAAAAAATAATAGTCTTCACACAACTTAATTCTGACGGTGGGTAACTAAACTACCAAATAACAATTACAGCCGCCAAGCTATAATCAACAATCCTATTAATTTTAGCACGAGAAGACCCGCTTAACCCACTGATGTCACATATATCGAAACGCCATGCAAGTTGCTTAATTTGCATCCCAGCTTCTCGCAAACTAAAACGGTTTTCTTACCAGACGGGGTTTTGGCCCAAATCAAGAGTATGGGGCGTCGCCACATTCAACGTGGTGTCAGTTTGTTCCCCCCCCCCCCCCACACTTCTTATTTGAGGTATCCTCCACCCCACCCCCCCTGTCGCCCACCCCTACATCCCTTCCTACCAAATTAACCACCCAGCTTAGAGAACATTAAACGCATCGGTAGTAGAGCATGGCGAATTAAACATACACTATCAAAATGCACACCCAACTATAAAAACTGAAGCTATTCAGAACACAAGTCTAAGGCGTAGTTTCCTTACATATACTGACAATTAAACAGAACTAGCAACACCTATTCTTCCAATATCTGTGAGTTAAATTTTACAATGATTTCCCGACACATATAATACAGGTAGCAGTGTTAAGCATACATACGTGTGCTGCTCGCAGGTACAGGCGCAATCACCCACAGGCAGTGTGTCACGGACAGAGGCCAAAGCCGAAAAGGCCCCCAAGCCCGCCCTGTCTGCATGTAGTAAACGATATAAAAGCCTCGTCCACACCTCACCAACCCGACCCAGGCTTATCTCCCCGTGGACCCTGGCCAGCAGCGATATCGGCGAAGTAACCTGGTCCACGAGAGTCTTGAGATTGCAATTGGAGTGTCCCATAAATGGACGTGACATAACAAAGTTCAATGTGAGCCAACTGGTAGATAAGCGCAGGTCGCAATGTCTGGCGCATTGAGGTCCCGGTCGGGGAGCCCCGTGAGGTCCCTCAGCAAGGACCCCCGTGAGGTCCCACCCGGGAGCCCCGTGAGGTCCCACCAGATGCAGCCCCTACACCGGGAGCCCCGTGCGGTCCTGGACACACCGATGTGACAGCCTCGACCCCCGCACCCACAACGCCGGTTCCCGCTTCGATCACCAACGGAGTGGGTGCCGGGACCGCGGATACAGCCACACCCACCCACCTCACCCACCTCACCCCGGTCCAAGAGCCACTGGCACTGGACCACCCACCCTGCGACGGGGGCCCGGAAGACCAAAGCGCCGCCCATGGCCCTGCTGCCAATGACACCCGATCCCGGTTTGATCTCCGGTCAAGGTACACGACCGTGGGCCCAAGAACGTATTGCCACCTACCGGGCCACCGCCGCACAAGTCACCGCGCAGAGCACCATGCCCCCCCCCCCACCACCCCTCAAGCTGGACGAAGCAAGAAGGAAAGACCCCCCCCCCCCCGCCAAAAAAAAAACACGCCAAAAACGGGCTGTTTTAATGGCGCCGTTTATTAATGCTGCAGTCCTGCAGCCAGTGACCGCTAGGTCATAAACCCCCCAATAAGTAAGTGAAGTCTGGCGCACTCAAGAGACTTTCGTTAGGGAATCTGTGCACAATACTCTATGTACTAACCTTTTGTTACTTACATGTTTGATGTGCTTACATGATGCAATTCATCAAAATGTGTGCATAATGTGTTTACACGATGTTATTAATAATATATGTTAAAAATTATCTTACATGTCTGTTTAATGATGTTACATGTCTGTTTAATGTCCATCCATGATGCCACCACCAAAAGATGATGCCACAGGTGTGCATCAACTATAATGCGGGAGCTTCCATTTTGTGTTTGTTGGAGGTTTACATCCTGGCAACATCTAAGGTCATTTCAGGATGGGTACCGACTTGTGACAGTGCACATTCAGGGTGACTTTATAGTCCTTCCCCACTGGTATACCTGGCCGCCGGCAACATGACCCGATTCCCCACCCAGTCGCATTATCCTGATACTGAGCTAACCAGTCCTTGCCCTGTCCTAGTAATGTTGAAAGTCAGGCTAGGTAGTGACAAGTATGAATTTTGTAACTCATTGGCTTGACCTGACCGGGAATCGAAATCCCTACCTTCCGCGTGGGAAGCCTTCGCTCTACCGATTCGGCGACTGCATCCGGTGTGACTCCATGGTGTCCTTAATCAAAAGGCGATGTGTATATAATGCCAAGTACACACCTACCGTTTACGATTCGCGCACTAAAACTCACGACTCGACCCGACCCGCTTAAAACTGAAAACGGGCCGATTCATTTTTCGAATCGCGAATCGCAATCGTAATCGGCCCGTTTTAGCCCTAAAACTGAGTTTTAAGTCGCGAATCGCAATCGATAGATGTGCTAGGGTATCACACACCTAACGACTTTTGTGCGCGAAACGGGCAGTTTTAGATCGTAAACGGTAGGTGGGTGCGGATGAACGGTAGGTGTGTACCTGGCATAATGGGCTTACACAATGATCTCATTAATCAAAAGACGACGTTACATGTATTGATTAATGCATGTATGCGTGTACATTACACGACATGAATAAGAAGCATCTCACTTCATCTCAGAAGACACATTAACACTCCACTTCCGGTTGTGTAAACATGACAGGTCTCAGCTTCAATCTTTCTCCAAAGACCAATGGAGTGGACCTTAGAGATATGTACTGACCAATCCCATTCTTATGTGATTGGTGAGTGTGCACATGTAATCTAACACCAGTTTATTTTCATATGAACTAGTCCCTGTAGCAATTTACATATTGGAGTAACATGAAACAAATATTAAGTAGGTGGGGAACTGCATAACCCACCGAATCATTCAACAAGCCTTCCTAAAAAATGGAATTGGCGTTTTAGCTGTGTTCACACATATGTCGTTAAATCGATTTAGTTAAACCAGACTAACTAAATCCATTTAGTGGCACATTCACACACACACAACTTAAGCCGACTTAGGCTAAGTCAATTCAACTAATCCACCTCACAAAACAGTTTACATGAAGCGAACTAGTTGAGTCGATTTAGCGCTAAATCGATTTAATAGCGCGTTCACACAGTTGTTTTAAGCCAGACTAGCTAATTCAAATTAGTTAAGGCAGTTTAAAGTGTATGTGTGAACGGGGCTTAAATAAGTCACACCTGCTGACAAAGCATGAGCTTTATGTGCTAGCAACATCTAAGGTTATAATAGAATGAGTAGCAATGTGTGAGTGCACACTGATGGTGACCATAGAGTTTTGAACCACTGATATCTCACATTATCCTGACAATGAGGCAAGCAATCCTAGAAACCTGATTGCCAAGCAAGGCAGTGGTAATCAAGTCACTTGCAGGTATCAAATTGTCTAAGTGTCAGCCATAACACCAGTTCCAGATATGTAAGGGTGTATGTAGCCTTTGTCCAAATACATTATATTATGCAACATGACAACCATTCGCCACAACTAAACAAAATAACTAGTTGTCATTGTAAGATAGCACTGCGCCTTTGCTGAACTAGTGGCCAAAGGCATTATACAACACATAACAACCAGTTACTACGACTAGTTGCCAGATGTATTTAATTTGGTCTTTGCCTCTTTATTTGTTGGTACATTAGTTGATTAAGCAGGGACAATTTCAATCATGGACAATTGGGTCTTCCTTATTTCACTGCTCCTTGCCTTATCCTAGTAATGCCGAATGCCAAGCTTAGTAGTGACAAGCATCAATTTGTAAATTATTGGTTTGACTCGGCCAGGGTTCGAACCCGGCTTCTCCAATCCCACTACCTACCAAACCGGGAGGCGGTCATTCAACTCATTCGGCTTTGATGCTTAAAGTTGAAGCTTTTATGCAATTTCGAAATGTATTATTATACACGTATTATGACAACCAGTCAACATGACTAATTGACTTGACGTGTATACCCTGTTTAGGCAATGTCCAGATGCATTAAAAGGCACACTGTGATGACTAGCTAATACCCCTGTCACACTACGACGTAACGAGCTAACGTAAGCCTGACGTGATCACATTTGGTCATTACGTTGTTGTACGTTGGGTTACGTTATTATGACGTCATAATGACGTTAGACTGACATCGAGCTATGTCATGTTACGTCGGCGCGCGTCAATGTTTTGAACCTGTTCAAAACTTTCGACGTGATGCGAACGTAAGGGTTTACGTTCGCCGTACGTTCTGTACACGTTCGGCGAACGTCAATGACATTAGTCAAACGTTCCTCACTACGTTCCACTCATTGACCCACATTAAAGCAAGTGGAAACGTCCAAGCGGCGTAATGGGAAAGTTAGGAGAACGTCAGGAGAACGTACGTTCAGCGTTTCGCCAACGTTTAATGACGTAAGTAACGTAATGTAAAGCAACGTAGTTCTGGCGATGGAATAACGTTCATAACGTTCCGTCAGCGTCATTACGTTGTCCTCTCTCGTTGAATGACGGAATCACTATGCTTTACCAACGTTACGCTCTCGTCCACTACGCTGCATCCACGTTCAACTTGTGCCCAAATTTGCATACTACGCCGAGAAGTTCAACGTTCTTCACGTTCTCCCTACGTTGACGTCGTTACGTCGTAGTGTGACAGCCCCATAAGTAACTGCAGATATATATGTCGCCTCTGTGTAAGTGATGTCTATATGCATTATAAAACACATAAGCTGACGGATTTTTGTAAAGCACAGAAAAAAATCGGTTGTATCTATCGACACCATACTGGTCCATTTCGAAGCGCCGGCAACCCAACAGTCGCCTCGTAGTTGGACCGTATCGGCTATTTGTACAGATAGCAATCTCACCTATTTTTGTTGTTGATACAGAGTGATTTATTCAGTCTCTGAATGTAAACAATGTTTTAAGACACTGTTACAATGGTAGCTAGGACAACAATCTTAGCATTATTCAAAGCAACGACGATAAGCGTATCAAGAGCCTATATATATCTATATTTATTTATTCAGTTTTTAATTTGTTTAATTTAGACCTGACGCAATCCATATTAGCAGCCGAACCTCTGCATTAATTAAGTAATTAACGTAAGCAATCGTGGTCCAGTTATCTAAAACACTTTCAACCACGCTAAACCTGGTTAAATAATGTGTGCTCCACATTACTCATATTAACAGTTTACTGATGGCCAAGACAACTATTTTAAAGCAGTGAACGCCAAATATAATGCTAAGTAACATACCAACCACCCATTCGTGCTTTTTTCCGAATGCCAACTGTACAAAACTACATGTATACAGTATTAGTATCGGTATGTCAGTGTATGGCATAGACCTACCACTTTCCTTTAACTTCCTATCAACAGTCTCATACTCTCAACGTTATCACCTATACCTAAAAAAAACTATCCTGGCAACATCTAAGGTCATATCAGGACAGGTACCTATTTGTGACAGTGCACACTCATAGCGACTTTAAGGTGATGCCTGACTGAGAGACCAACCATCACCGAGATAAAGGATTCACCCGGTACTCGCAGTACACGGGTGAATACCAACCCTGTATAAAAACGGTCGAAAAAGCGGGTTAATGAAATGAGAGCCTAATTTCACAATCTAAGAAGCAACATTTATTCTTTGTAGATGTCTTCATATTTACCCGCTACCTTTGAGTTGAAAAATATAATAAAATAGTTAGTTTAATACGATTTAAAATTGAAATCGATGGCGTTCTATGGCCGCCATCTTGGATTTTTGCATTCTCTCCCATTTCACCAAATCTGTGGGAATATATGTAGCCATTTGATCATGGAACCACAGTTTCTACTTCATGTTCCATACTAAAGCTATTTTCGCCCGTATTTACAGTACGTTGTCGTTCACCCATGTACTACAAGTACCGGGTGAATCTTTTATCTAGCCATCACCATGACCTGGTATCGCACACAGTCACATTATCCTGATATTGTGTGAACCAGTCCTTGTCCTGTCCTATTCAAGTTGCATAGTCCGATGGTTTTGAATTTCTGATATTTTTCTGAGATAAATATATTTAATTGGTTGTTATAACCTACCTTACTTTAGTTTGAAGTAACTTTCGTTTTGAATGGCTAACTTTTGAGATATTTGAAGTACAAACATCCTAAATTGATTTTGGCAAGCATGCTAAAACTCTCACCATAGGGTTATACAGTAACAGGTTGTTAAATTGACTCTTTAAGGCCCTTCTATGTGGCAACAAATGTTTAATAAGTTCCCCAATATCGAATGTTGCAGTCACACTACGATGACAAGGGGGTGACGACAGCCCAGCGACTTGGATTTTGTGAAACCCGACGACATATGCAAATTCGGGCCAAGTTGGACGACAATCGGACGACATCTGGACGACAGCCCGACGACAGTGTCTGTGTGTGTGTGACTCTGTGTCTGTGTGTGTGTGTCTGTGTGTGTCTCTGTGTGTGTGTCTCTGTGTGTGTGACTCTGTCTCTGTGTGTCTCTATATGTGTGTCTGTGTCTCTGTGTGTGTGTCCCTGTGTGTGTGAGAGTGTGAGTGTAAGTGTGTGTGAGAGTGTGAGTGTGAATGTGAGTGTGAGTGTGGCATGGGCGTGTGTGTGAGTGTGAGTGGGTGTGGTTTACCGCAGTGCAGGCTTGTTGAGTCTGACTCGCCATAGCTCGTATCCATGTGAATGTGAGTGTGATAGTGAGTGTGATAGTGAGTGTGAGTGTGTGTGGTTTATCGCACACACAGAGACACACACACACAGACACAGAGACACACATACACACACACAGAAACACACACACACAGACACAGAGATACACACACAGGCACACACACAGCAACAGAGACACAAAGACACAGACACACAACACAGAGACACACACACACAGAGACACACACATACAGCTGCTATGGAGAGAGAAGCGACGACAGCTTAACGACAAAGACGACACCTTAACGACAAAGACAACACCGTATCGACACTGGACCGACAGCGTAGCGACACCGCATCGACAGTCGAGCGACATCGCCTGTCGTCGAAGTTTTTCAGCATGTCCAAAATGCCGACGACAATCCGGCGACAGTCGAGAAAACGGAGATGACGCGGAGGGGTCGCGGCGACAATCAGGCGACACCCGACGACAGACTGGAAGTCGCTGTCGCTGGGCTGTCATTGCCCCTTGTCGTCGTAGTGTGACTGCTACAAAAGTTAGATATGTAGAATAAAATCTAGGTGAATGTTTTTAGTTTTTTTTAATTTGATGCTTCATCGGACTATGCAGCTTTAATGCCGAGCGCTAGGCTATGCCTATGTAGCGACAAGTATCAATTTAAAAAGTCATTGGTTTGACTCCGCTGGGATTCTAACTCCCATCTTCCGCACGGGAAGCCTGCGTTCTACCGATTCGGCCACCGCGTCCGGTTTGTGGAAGCGCCAGACCTACCTACATTGCCGACACGAATCCTATTTAATAATAGCAAGGGTAAATTTTAATGTGAACTCCAAGTGGCTAGTAGTAATAACATCAGCCTCTTTGTTCATGACAAAGTTATACTTTTCTGCCGACAGCCGGTACAGTGAAGGCAATGCAGATGCTGATGATTCACCGCTGTCGATCAGCTGATCCTGCCAACAGCAGCAAGCAGCAGCAGCAGCACTGGATCCCACCGGGCTGCCATGGCACCACTGCACTAGTCACAAACCACCGCAGTACCAGTCGTTCTCCCTATTACCCTAACCCCCCCCCCCCCCCCGACTTTTGATCTGTGAATCTGGACTGCTTAAGCAGTGCTTTGTCCATTTGTAATTCATTGTAATTCAACAGCCCAACTATCATACATGTGTTCGATGAATAGCCAATAGACTATAGTCAACTATTAATGTGGTTGTTAGATTTTTGTTAGATAATACTAATTGAGAAGTTTCTGGATAGTCACAACTTAGCCTAGGCCACAGCACCCCGAAGATTAACCTGATATGGGCATGTCAGGGTGTTAGTGTTTAGTGGTGTGTCCTGATATATAATATAGGCCTATAATATAAGTACATCGAACGGTTGTGAGCTATCTTTTTATTTCATAAGAAAAATAATTGTTTAACTGAGAAAATAATTAAATTCGTGATGTTAAGGCTTAAGCACATCCGAATATAAACTAGCACAGCCGAATATAAACTGACACACTGTCTAGCTTGTTCCGGATATATAATATAGGCCTATAATATAAGTACATCGAACGGTTGTGAGGTATCTTTTTATTTCATAAGAAAAATAATTGTTTAACTGAGAAAATAATTAAATTCGTGATGTTAAGCACAGCCGAACATAAACTGACACACTGTCTAGCTTGTTCCGGAGTAATTTCATTGTTCTCAAATTCGGTCTCACTAATATAATGCTCAACAACCGACGTTTAGACATCACATGGCATATGCCTATGGTGGTATGGGTATGGCCTATCCCTGTGCCATGGCCCCATGGCCCCATGGCATGCCATCCCATGGGCATGGCCATGAGTATGGCTGCCATTTTAGACCCAATAAACAGCTGATCTACTTACCCGCGACCTATCCAGGAACATAACGAACAGAATTGAAGTGGAGAAAAGAACAAAATGCATATTTTCTCATTCAATCGAATAACTGATATAAATGTGACAAAGCGGTTGTAATGCAGCAGCCAAGGAAACAGAGGGAATCCCCCCAACACTTACCTCCAGCCTCGCCGCAGCCTGTCGACGATCAGCTGATGACCTATTTTGCCCTTTGTGAGGATGGCTCCAAAGAACCAGCGTTCTTGCACATATTAGCGATGCAACATCCGACAATTGAAGTGCATAAGTTCTAGAAAGGTATTCCACATTGTATTCAGAGCTGATAGAGCCATATGCATGTGCTAGCATCAGTTTTGTCTCGCACTGTGTGAAACGCAAGCCAATGTCATTTGGGTGGTCACGTGACTTGTGGTAAAACGTGGTAAACAAGGGTGGCACCACTGCAGGACCCCTCCCGACACAGACAAAATAACATTAACTATTTCGGATTGGCCGTGTTGCAACTCACACACGTGTGCCACAATTCACACAACCGCAGGTGGCTAGATTATATCCTAGTTAACTCCGTCGATGACTTTTGAATTATGGCATGTACGAGAAAAAGCGTAGTCAGTACATCGTTCAGCCTGGCAAAGGCCCTGGCGCCCGAGGTTGGTGATGGCTAAAAATAGAACCTTCTGCACATCTGTTGGATCATTATGATTCTGAGCAAGAGCCAAACAGCTGAGCGCTCTGGTTGACGCTTGGCATTGATTGGTTGGATTTTATTGGTGCCTGACCTAATTTCGCGGATATTCAACCAAGGCTTGGCAAATTATAATACTCACCGTGGTGTGGGCGTGGCTCTCCTGTGGCCTGGGCAACAACATGTGCTTTCCGGTGTTGCAGTTTCCGAGGCATACCAGTTTGCCAGGGACAAATCGCTTCTGCGCATGCGTCAAAATCGAACAGCATCATCACTAACCTTATAAATTTAATATAATGTTTTTGGTAAAGACGTTTTCTATATGTGTACCAAACGATTTGTTTCTAGGTGGTGTGGTTTTAGAGATATTTCACTTTTTCTGTATTTTCTGTATGAACATTGCTCACGACCATGACGGTAAGTGCAGTGCAAAACGTTAGTTTTATTCAAAACTAATAGAAATCACCTTATCAATTTAATATAGTCTTTTTGGTAAACATGTTTTTTATATGTGTCCCAAGAGATTTGTTTCTAGGTGGTCTAATTTGAGAGATATTTGACTTTTTCTGTATGAAGATTTGCTCACGGCCGTTGACAATGCATTTGAATGGAGGTGTCCCTGGCAAACTGGTATGCCCCGGGAACCGCAACACCGGCCGCTGGTCCAAGCCCGTGCGACACATCTATCATTTATAGCTTGGGTTTTGAAATAACTTAGTCACACATAAATGAACACACGATCCAGCGGGAGGCGCTTAGTCAAATATAGGCACTACAATGATATACAGGATATCGTCTTTGATATACTGAGAAGTTATCTATTAAAATTGTTGAATGATAATTTATTACCACAATGCGTGTGTGCGTGCATGGGGACATATCTGTAAAAGATTACCTTTCCTTCTGATTGTGATTGTTTGTTGTGGTGTTTAATTTCATTTGAAATACAAAACATGTTTCTGGACAGCACTTGTATCTATGGTCATCACTTACGAGCAACAGTTGATATGCATATTATGGTCAAACGTCTTCCAAAACTTGGTAAAAACCTAGCGATGTGGAGAAGTCACCGGTCAATTATTGCCAATTACTTAGAAGAAAAAAAAGCTGGATCTTATGGGGCTGTCACACTACCCGTTATAGCTCAACGTGTGCCAACCTTTTTGTTCTGCGGGAGCTTTTGAAGCGTATGCATAGCCTATGCGTAACCTACCCCTAGCCTATGGCGGTGTATTCAAAGCATATGACGACGTATACTCGGCATATTGGGACGTATTTTGACGGTTGGTGGCGACAGGACCAGCGTATGAGTAGCGAAGGCCGGCGTATACCGAGCGTGCTCCTAACGTATTCCGACGTACCTCTAACGTCATCATCATCATCATCATCATGCTGTCGGTCGCAATGCTACAAATGCTTTTATTTCTTAAGTGCCGCTATTTTGTGCGGTTGTGCACTTCATAAAAGCTGCTTGCAAAGTTTTGAAGTGCTGCTGGCTTTTGCAAGTAACTAGCAGCACTCTCTTAGGGAGCAAATAGAGGTCTCATACCAGCAAGAGCATGTCAAGACAGGCGCAAACTATTTGTCCCTGCAGTGGCTGGTTGGGAGATGTTGGGGAGTTCCATTCATCACCGCCCCTAATTCTGCCACGGAAGCATGGTTTTCTATTAGGGTTTGCTCCCTTAGCCTTTGGTTCTATCAAGAACCTGTACACCGCAAGTCAGTGGTTTATAACTTTGCAAGGCAGGGGCGTCAAACTCCCTGAGGTATTTTAGCAGTAGGGACTGCAATACCCTCTAACGTACACGTAGCGTATGAGGAACGTATGAGCCACACGCCGGCATAGGTTGAAAGTTTTGAACATGCACAAAACTTTTTGTGGCGGCTCGGCGTATGACAACATATGAAGAGTGTATACGGCGTATGCCCAACCTATGCATAACATACGACGGCGTATCGGTCAAAAATCAAATACGTTGGTATACACTGAGGCTATACGCCGTAGTGTGACAGCCCGTTTACAGAACGTTGTGAGTACGCCAGAGACACCCAGAGGGTGTCGGTTCAGCGTACGCCTAACCTATGCCGACCTACCCCATACCTATGCGTAACCTATGCCGGTGTATGCCTAGCGTATGCGTATGAGCAACATATGAGGCATAGGCTGCAAATTATGAACATGCACAAAACTTTCTCGGTGGCTCGGCGTATGAAGAGCGTATGCCCAATCTATGCGTAACCTATGACGGCGTATGACGACATATTGGTCGAAAACCTCATATGCCGGCATACACTAACGCCATACGCCATAGTGTGACAGCCCCATTAAATGTCGATAAAATATTGGGAATGCCACATGGGTACAGGTACTGCTAATCACTTTCCCCGAGAATTATCTGGTGGGCAGTATACTTATGTATGCCCACCAGACAACCAGTGACCCACGAATCCAGTTAGATTTGTGATACTCATACTCATCCGCTTCTGATTTTGTTAGGCTTATAAGCCTGTATCAGGTCGATGCATGTCAAAATTTGATTTACTAGGATTAAATGCATCGAGTACCGGATGTGTGCAATATTGCAGCCCCCTCCAATGCTTATCCAGTCTGCCTTTGAAGGCGTTGACGGAAGGCGCTTCTATGATATGTTCAGGCAGTGCGTTCCAGGCATTTACTATCCTGTTGATATTTGGTCAACTTCACCAAACACAAATTTGGTATCTAGAGGGTCTCTCTGCTTGCTGACCAAAGGGGTTCACGCTGTTCTCGGGTATTACACAAGATTTATTCTGCCTATCATGGATAAGTCTGAATAAACTTGTTTTCATCATTAGACAGTTTGTCGATAGAAAGCCCGAGCCGACACTTTTTACCGACCCAAGGGATTTTTAACCTCCCACACCACATAGACATGGTATGAGAGCAATTAACTGGCCTTTGATGACACTGTAATGCTAGGTACACACCTACCGTTTTTCCGCACCCACCTATCGTATACGATCTAAAACTGCCCAAAAGTTGTGAGGTGTGCGCTCCCCTAGCACACCTACCGATTGCGATTCGCGACTTAAAACCAGTTTTAGGGCTAAAACTGCTTCCATACGATTGCGATTCACGATTCGAAAAATGAATCAGCCCGTTTTCAGTTTTAAGCGGGTCGGGTCGGGTCACGAGTTCTAGTGCGCGAATCGTATACGGTAGGTGTGTACCTAGCATAAGTTATACACAGCGGTGGAAATCCAAATTGGCAGAGGTGAGGGCACATGGAATCGAACCACTGACCTTCAGATTAGGAGTCCGACCTAGAAAAAAGTCAGACACTCTAACCACTCCACCACAGAGAACACCTATTGTGATGGAGTGACAGCCAGATACCTCCCGCGAGTGGCACTATGGGGCATTGTGATGACCATATATTATACAAGAAACGGATGTTACAGACGAGAAAAGACAAACCACCCCAGTGAAAACTTCAGTTATATTACAAACTGCGAATAACTGGGGATTTCCTCAGAATCTGTGGTCCAATTAGCCAGAACGATCGGTCCCCAATTTTTTTAAAGGGCCAGAGGTGATAGTGGGGGGGGGGGGGGGGTGGAGAGAACCACATCTCTTTGGTACATTACACATACGGTAGGTGGCAGCACTTTGTGGTTCAACTTAACCGGTTTGCAATGACATTGGCATAAAAATAAGTCGATATCTGGAGCATATGTTTGGAATCTGAGATTACACCGGTGTATGGTGGAAAAATAGGAAAGTGATATATAGTTGGTTGTTGGGAATTTTAGGTTCCGGCACCACCTGTCATATCAAGTTACTTATATAAATGACACTTTTGGAGGAGGGGGGGGGGGGAATTTCAATTGCAGACAATTGGTCTTCCTCATTCCACTGCTCCTTGCCCTATCCTAATAATACCGAGCGCCTGGCTAGGAAGCAACAAGTATACATTTTTAAGTCATTGGTTGGACTCAAACCCACGGTATACCAAGAGAGGAGACGGACGCTCTAACTCATTCGGCCATCCCGTCTGACAAGATACTGCATAGTTACAACTTACATTATTGTACCCATGCAATGTGCGACCAATTCTTTCAATGGGCTGTTTTTCACATTAGGTTAGTTTAATTCCTCTGACATGACGTGATTCGCCACGCTTTAAAGTTTAATTAGCGTGGAACATACCAGTTGAAGTCGTTACTCTTCATTCCCTCAATGAACACAGTAGCCAATAGGCCTACTGGTAATAGGAAGGCTAACATTTAATTGGTTGGTTGTTGGAATTTTATGTCTTGGGGAGATCAGGACGATAACATTGGGAGTTGGATAAAAGAAATATTCATATTCTGCTTGTCTGTCGTATTTGTTTGTTGTTGTTTTATGTCATAGCAACATCTAAGGTCATATCAGGATGGGTACCGACTTGTGACAGTGCGCGCTCATGGTGACTTTATAGTGCTGCCGCACTGGGAGACCAGGCCTGGCTAGGAAGCGACAAGTATCAATTTTTAAGTCATTGGGTTGACTCGACCATGGTTCGAACCCACGATCCCATGGTCTACCAACACGGGAGACGGACGCTCTAACTCATTCGGCCATCCCGTCTGTCGTATGTCCTAGGGTTAAGAGGAAGGGTGGGCGGGGAGGAGTAAGACGCAGATCAACGCTATTGATCATGGAGAGATGAAGACGAAAATATATGAGAATTGACTGCTTGTTTGTGATGAATTCTGAACATTTTCAGAGTTTTGGCAATATTGAAAATAATATCAGTCTCATCCGCGATCAAACACAAAACAATTTCAATAATTGTCTAACATATGACAACACTGTATTTAAATATTACTTTTGGAAGACAATTACATCTAATTGAACTAGTTCCAGCAACTTTCACGATGCTTAGCATTAGGTGTTGATAATATGCTGAGAATTTAGTAGCTTATTCGAGGCACGATACCCATAACGTATATATATAATAATCACATACAATGCAACAACTAACGTGGGTTTTCGTTGGGTATATTTATCACATGAATCATCACATGCAGTGTCAAACAAGAAACAAGTAATATTATTCATAGTCAACCTGCAATAAATGGCAGTGTACAATCAAGCGATGTATAATAACATTAAATACAATGCGATGTCCTTTGATTAAATCTGTTATTAATAAATGGATTTGTTAAAAAGTATGTCCATATGCGTATATATGTACATTATATATGCACACATATATACTATACATGTGTATATATACACACAAAGAAACCGCCTAGAAATCAAATATGTGTATTCATGTAGATATATTATATATACATATATATGAGAAATTACTTATATATAAGAAGTCGCTTATATATATATAAGAAATGGCCTAGATATATATGTATATAGAAATCCTAGAAATCAAAACAATTGACCTTGCGTTATCCTACCTGTAGGATGCAAAGTTGACCGCGATAAACCTAGTATCAGTGTATAGCTTTGGTACATCTAGATAGTATCTCAACAGATCGGACGTCAAGTGAGACTCGGTGAGTTGATTGTATAGTTAAATACTTAATTAAGGTTTGAATAAGCTTTGGCAGTATTGAGAGCGTAATGGTTGCCGCTACATGATAGGTGTTCCAGATCTATTCTAGATCTACCTAGGCGCAGGGATGGCAGCATTATGGTTTCACTATTATTTTCTTATCACA
The DNA here is from genome assembly GCA_030323885.1 of Branchipolynoe longqiensis. Lineage (NCBI taxonomy): Eukaryota > Metazoa > Annelida > Polychaeta > Phyllodocida > Polynoidae > Branchipolynoe > Branchipolynoe longqiensis. The sequence continues at coordinate 74,927,627 of CM059187.1, forward strand.
CTTTCGGCGATGTCTTAGGACGGCGGTATGTGGAGCCTTCACCGTGGTGACGCGACTGGTGATGTCCTTTCTCCCTAAAAGAAATAAAAGAACTAAGTCAGTGATTGTTTCTCAGTAGCAATACTTACATCAATCATTATTAAATCGAATTAACAAAAAAATACATAATAACAACAACACCCACTACATTACTGTTGCTAACGATTAAACATAACCATGGTGATGAAAAGAAATAGGTAGGTAATTTAAATCCATAAACGTAAATCGAAGTGTGTTTAATTATGAGGGTGAAACAATAATTGTTCTGGAATTAAGTTACGGAAATGATATGTTGATTAGTGCACAATCTTTACATATTACGGAAGGAGATTTGCTTGAAAGACAGAAATAATAGGAGGAATGCATTCAGCAAACTAGTGAGGGAAGATGGGAGAAGTCAAACAAGGCGCACAACAAATGCTGGGCTAACATAGAAACATAGAAGATTTGGGGATGCACCTGCAACACTATGAAATACACAGTGTGCCCATCTACCAGTAACCACACAAAGACACGTATAGTATTAAAATAAGATTAATCTTATATTTGTAACTAACATGCGCTCCCCCTTTTAATAATCTTTTTACCATCTACATGTGATGCCAATATGTATGTTTGTTGTAAAGAAAAGCTAGGTTCCATCTACAATTTAAAACAATCCAAAAAACTATTTAATTAATTTTCATCATATGAAATTACTTTCTGTTTTTGAATAAATTAAAAAGAACAACCCAAAAAACAATTTAATTAGTTTTCATCATATGAAATTACTTTATTTTTTTGTATATATGGGAATGGAGACGTTCCGAAATTGTGTCGAAGTAGAACGTAAATTAATCTACTACTTAAAAACAGCAGATTCCAATGATTTTCCATTATTCTTAATATAACTTTTACTTCTCAATGTCTGAATGTCTCAATGTTGACTAGTTTGGAGGAACATCACATAAAGTAAAATATTGATCTAAAAAATCGAACCAAATAGATCAGTAGTTTAATAGTTAACCTTTTCACACACACACACAAATAACCAATAATAAATAGAATGTAGAACATTTTGAGCATCACCTTACTAGAACTTTAAATCCAGACTCTAAGCGTACATGCATTGGTCTTAATACCACATACTGAATTCTATAAAAAGAGTTAATGAACCGTTTCCATGCAGCTTATCCCTGACATTTCATACAACCGTCATTCAAGGGCAATTCCTCAACAGATCTCATATAGTTGTGGAATATGAGCTTACAACGAAATAACAAACGTGTGTGTGAGGTTTCTCTTTGTTTAAAAGAAAAGATAAAGAAAAGGAAAGATAGTCTTATTGTGCATATACATGGGGATTACAATACATTTGACGAGCAATTTATTGTAAGCGCGTTTCCGTAAGCATAATTTGGAAACTTAAAAATAAAATGAATAATATGAATAATTTTTTTTAAGTGAAAGGGCTGTGGGAAAGCAGTGTTATGGGAGGTGTGTTCACTACCTGTGGCGACGCATACTTAAAGTCGCGTGTAGGCTTAGGCGTACAGACTAAACTGACTGTTCAATGTTTTAGAGGCTCTCAGGTGTTCAGTTGTTACATATAGGCCGGAAGCAAGCGCTGTATGGTAGATTTACCCTTGTATTCGCCACGATCCTACCAGTGATGCACTCTAGAACAGTTTAAATCAATGTAAGGATATGTTCAGATGGGAGAGTGGTTAAAGAAAGAAAGAAAGAAAGAAAGAAAGAAAGAAAGAAAGAAAGAAAGAAAGAAAGAAAGAAAGAAAAGAAAAGAAAAGAGAGACAGAGACAAACAAACACACGGAGAGATAAGAGAAGGGTGAGAGAAGAGAGGTGAGAAGTGAGTAGAGAGGCGAGAGGAAAGGAGAAAGAAGAGAAGAGAGGCGAGAGGAAAGGAGAAAGAAGAGAAGAAAGAAAGAAAAGAGAGAAAGAGACAAACAGACACACGGAGAGATAAGAGAAGGGTGAGAGAAGAGAGGTGAGAAGTGAGTAGAGAGGCGAGAGGAAAGGAGAAAGAAGAGAAGAGAGGAAGAGAAGAGAAAGGAGAGAAAGATAGGAGAGATGAGAACGAAAGACAAGACAAGAGAAAGAAGAGAGAAGATGGAGAGAGTCCTATAACAATACCGGAACAAACATAAACAAACAAAAATTAACCCCCCAAAATAAATAATTAAAACAGTGATTTAGTTTTAACAATGTGATGGTAACAGATGTACAAAGATCTAAGGTTAACATTTAGTCAAACCGTAAACAGGTCAATGACCACAATGGGAATATAATTTACTTTGTTGTTAGATTTGTGCGGGCGGAGAGGGGCAGGGGGAGGGTAAAGATAACATAAAGCAAATCCAAATTACTAAAGCAACACACTGACTGGCTATGGACTCCCTCCAGTGAATTTCTTCTTTTTAAAGAAGGGGGGGGGGGGGGAGAGAAAGAAAAGAGCTGAACAGAGTAAACAGGTTGAAAGTCGATAGGGTAGAGATTTAATCGACAACAGCTGTAAACTGAGATAACAACCAAGCATCAGGTACAATAAACTCAACATTAACAGCCTAGCACAACTGCTCGTTGTTATCTAAATGGTTCTAACAAAACGTCCCCGCCATGCCCCCCCACACCTGTGGTTTGCTGGTCGTACTCTCTTTAACAATAATAATAATAATACTAATAATAATAACCTGGAAGGAGGGCAAACCGGGCAGCAAAGCACAACTTCCCCGCCTCCCCGATTAACGTAAAGAATAGAATTATTTTAACACAGCGCCTTCTGCAGCGATCGAGTACTACACATCACAAACAGACCCGACGCTAGCGTGAGCTGAACTGAAGGGTCCACCACAGGAATAGATCGGCCAAACTGCATCTCCATGGCAACCATGTGGTCACCAGGGCAACCACATGGGTGGCATGGAACGTAGGCAGCTATGTAAATGTCCCGCACCACTTACCACCGTTTCTATTCATCTACAGAACTGAAACAAGATCGACATCCTCGGAGGGTCATTCAGTCTCATACAGGATCGTTAGCAGATGGTTCAGCCGGTCCAACAGAAGACGGGCGAGGCAAAGTTAATCAAACAAGACTCCAGCCACCCTTCCGATTATAATAATCTGATATACCCACAATGTTAACTTAAAGCTGCATGGTCCGATGAAAACATTAAATTTTCAAAACCAAAACAATTATCTAGATTTGATTTGACATATATGACTTAGATACTGGTGCACTTATTAAACATTAGTCGCCACATAGAACTTACATAGAAGGGAACACTGATGCAATTTAATAGAACCTGTTACTGCAGAAGCCTATTGTGCTTGCCAAAATTAATTCTGCATGTTTGTACTTCAAATATCTCAAAAGTTAGCCATTTAAAATAAAAGTTACTTTAAATTAAAGTAAGGCTGATTATAATGATCAATCTAATATATTTATCTCAGAAAATGACAGAAACTCAGAACCATCGGACTATGCAACTTTAAACTGACCCTCTTAACCATTGCCCTCTGATATAGGCCTACCCGAAACGCTAATAAAACACAGACTATTTACACACCTTAAAGTGAAACAGCACTAACAAGGAAACCTAACATCATCACACGGACCACAGTTTTTGCTTGATAAACTAAATGTGCCACATAAAACAGTTAATAAGATACTTCCTTATGAAGTTACTCTCCTAACTTCCATGTTATCACTGCACAACCGGTTATTGCTTTCATGTGCATACAGACGGACCTTGCTGTACATGACGACTCTCCTATATACCCCTTCCTATATAGAGCAGTCGGTGCTGTAAACTATACAGTGTAGGCTGCTCCCCTTCTAATTGCACAGAGTGGTGTGTGCTGTAACAGAATTCAGCACAGATTACTCTCACCAATATCTGTATCCAATCACGATTGTTCAAGGGCTGGAAGACCATAGTCAGGGGGCCAGGAGCTGAACCTGGAAAGTGGTTCAAAAGTTTTTTTCTCAGTGTTTTCATGTTATATAGGTATTGTACTCTGTGAAACTGTGTGATGGCATTCTCCCATCATTGAGCATTTTCATATAACATGTTTTATACAATTGCGGCTATAGGGACGCAAAACACTAGTTTTAGGGGGGTGGGCAAAATAGAAATACCCTTATATCTTCACAAGCATTCAAGCTAGGGTCTTTAATTTTTGCATATGGGTGTATCTTGACCATACCTATTGGTGGGTCAAAGGTCAAAGTCATATTGGTGGGTCAAAGTTGATATATTTCTCATAGGTCAAGGTCAAAGTTCAAATATCTGAGTCAAATGTGTACAATTCAGCATTGTTTGTACACTTTGATATATTTCTCATTATACTGAACCGGTATCCATTGTTATAATGTCTAATGGCTTGTTATAAGGTCTCCTGAGCTCAATACTGACTACGGAAATGCTAGAATACATAATATATTTAGTTCTTTATGATTTCATGTTCAAAGTTTACACCAAATCTGGCTACGTAAATGATCTGCATATGGTGTACTTATTCATAGGTTACTAAACCACCAAAATTGTACATATTCTGTATTTGGTTTTTAAATCTTCCTTATATCATAAACATCATCAATCATCAGTGTTATTGTAATCATCAGCATAGTCCCCTTCATCGCTTGTTTGATCATCACTATCAGGTGATATAGTATTCATCCTGTTGTGACACACTGACACTGCGTCCTGTTGCTGACAGGCACAGAAGACTGAGCTTTGTTGCATCCACATTGAATACTTTCACATGGTGTGTCACTGGAGCAGCCACAACTGATGATCTTTTGGACATACTCGGGGACCAGTTGACTTCCTGCAGGAACTGTAGTTGGGCAGAGCATATCCCCATCTTTGCTCCATCCATACTCTAACGGGTCTAACTTCTGAGGCTCGAACTTCAAGGCATTCTTCCACAAGAATGTTTGTAGGTGTGCTCTTTTCAGATTTTCCTGGAAAGCAGCATCAGTTGGTGGCAGTGAACAGAGTTTTGGCATTGTGCTGCTCCCCTTGCCTATTCTGGTCTTCCATACTTTTGCTCTAGCCTCACAGAGAGTATGGCAGCATTTCTGGCCATAAGTAGCAACAGCGAATTGAGTTGCCTGCTTCACTACTTCAGGCCAGGGGGCCTCAATTTCTCCAAGCAGACTCAGTGAGTGTTGTTTTATAGTGTTCAACATCTTCTTCTTCCCAATGCCAAAGCATCCTGCTACAGTATCACATCAAGATAAGGAGTGTCCTGCAAGCAGGTTTGGAATGAGGTCTGCATATTGGACAGTGGTTGCTTTGATGTCTATGACACTTCTTCCATGTATAGGAGATTGCATTATAATTGGGATGTCAAGATCCTGCTCAAGATAGTGGTGCAACAGGAGGGCCCACACATCCGTATCATCGATCGATTGATTGATTGGTGGTTGCTTTACGCCATGTCGGCAGCATAGGCCATATTCACGGTGAGAAATGTTAGTTTTTTGTTCAAACCATCAGTTTTACATGTAAAAGCAGACAATCAATTATGTGCCAATAGACACTCATTAAATTAGAAAGCTCACAATCATATATTTGTGGTTAAGGGAAACAAATTCCCATAGAAAAAGAAAAGTTTTATTAATAATTGATAGAATCTATTTAGTAAACTATATGAGGTGGTACAGTCCAGCTGCCCTCAAAAAGGCTAAAATATTTTCCTGTTTTACCTTAGTAAAAAGGTCATACATACTGTCTGCAGTGTAGAACTGTTGGCGCAGGGCCAAAAAATCAATGCATCTTAGTCAAATGTGTCTCAGTGTCAGCGGGGGCTGACACCCAATATATTCAGGGGGAGGTTCCCCCATGAGCAGAAAAGCATGTGTAAGCCACGAGTGGCCAATACGGCAGCGGCTAAGGACCACTTGGTCCTGCCGACCTCCCGCATGAGTCTGTGGTGGCTTTCCCACAGATAGTTCAATTTCTTTAAGGTTATTAATGTTTTCATCCCACTCATGTTGCCATTTGGATTTTATGTGGGTGGCTATGAGTGGTTTCAGATCAGAGTGAGGGATCAGACATGGTTCAAGATCACAGTTCAGGGCCTTCTTCGCAGCCCAATCAGCTCGTTCGTTTCCTTGTATGCCGGCATGGCCAGGCACCCAGCACAGGTGGATGTCATACCCATCCGTTGTCAGTTGGTTCATTTTATAAATGACCGTTGCTAGAATAGGGTAATTCGTTTTCAGTCCAGCAACAGCCAGCAGGCAAGAGAATGAATCACTGTATATAACATAGTTAGTGTGGTTGGATACCTCGATACACTCCAACGCGAGAAGGAGTGCTCGGGCTTCTGTATCAACGCGGGCTTCTGTATCATCAGCCACCACAGCTACACCGGATGCCCCCTCTGAAGCTGCGATAAATGCCTGCTGCACTATAATATTGTCAGCTTCCTCATGACTGGTGTACAGATCTCGTCTTTCTATGACAATGCCCTTGCTAATCTCGATAGTTTCCTCCTGTCCTGTTATCAAAAGTGTATGCTCCTGTGTATTATTCTGAACAAAGTCTTCATCACTTTGCAAGTCCTCACATATCAGTTTGATGAGCTGCTTCTTATTGCCTGTAACAGTCAACACTGCTTTCTGGGCGGGGATTGGTGTTGAGGGTGTCAACTGATAGACCCTGCCAGTACCCCTGGCTAATCGTGTTGAATCTTTGGTGCTGAATTCATTGTAGACTAGATAAACATCACATTTGGAGAGCTTCTCTGCTATTTTGTGTTTGAAGGCATCAATGTAAGTCTGCACATTTCCAACAGCAGGCCAACCTGGGCCGCGTTCAGGGTCCGTCTCGGAGGCGCCTCGGAGGCGCCCGTGACGTCAGGCTAGTCTGAACAACAATAGCAGTTGGTCGCCTCGAAAATGGCCGCCCCCATAGGCGGCGGCCATTTGCAATCGAAATGCTGCGCTCTGATTGGATGAAACCACTGAGCCCGGCGGCCATTTTCGAGACGCTTTCTGTCTCCAACCTGAAAAGGGAGGCGTCGCCGAGACGTCGCCGAGACGGACCCTGAACGCAAATAAGCCAAAAAGCATCGCCGAGACGTCGCCGAGGCGCCTCCGAGACGGACCCTGAACGCGGCCCAGGTATCCAGAGAAGGGCACACCCATCAATGACAGTGACTTCAATTTCTTCATGGGCTACTCTTGATGACACCTCAATTTTCATATCTCTTTTCAAGATGGATTTAGATATGGATATCCGCATATCACCAGAGTCTGCAAAGAGAGCCATTGGCAGTGGAGCCAATTCATGGGACCTCAGATGGTCAATGTCTATATCCCTATTACTGGCCTGCAGACATATGACACGACTGTAGATTAGGTTTGTATCAAAAACCTTCTGTCTGCCGATATTTACAGACTTCTTTGTGTCTGCCATTGAAGTTATTCTTCTTTTAATCTTGTGATGAAAGCCTCGAGGCAAAGCCTCTGTAAATTCCCTGGATTGTTTGCTCCCGATTTCAATTGCTTTGTGAACATTAACTGTTGAAGATGAGTGTACCCTTCCAGAAACAATGTTCACAATTGATCCCTCTGGGTGATGCTCATGGTCAAGTCGTGGTATGTCTATTTCTTGTCACTAGGTGGCTACCAGAACAGAACCTGTAACATAGGCCACAAGGTGGCAGCAGGATATTATATATGGGAAGTCCACTGGCAGGAGTCAATTTCAGAGTTAACCCATCTCATACTGGATAATATAAAAATAGGGGCCTAGATAATAACGATCTTTCTATTTCCCCACCCCGAAAAATCAGTAATTTGGGTCCCGATAGCCACAATTGTATAAAACTTGTTTTATGAAAATGCTCAATGATGGGAGAATGCCATCGCACAGTTTCATAGAGTACAATACCTATATAACATGAAACCACTGAGAAAAAAACTTTAGAGCCACTTTCCAGGTCAGGCCAAAATATGCATTTGACCCCCTGACTACCAGTGCCCCGGCACTGACAAATTATACATTCAGATGAATAAACACATTTACAAAAAAAAAAAAACACCAAATAAAAAAAGAAATACTGCGATGGAATTGACTAAATAAACCCGTTAGTTTAAAAAAATATTTAAATACACTAAGGAGTATGGTTATGACGTAAGAATGCGCCAGTGGAGGTTCCGCCTGGCTCGACTGGTTACCGGTGACCTACTTTAAGTAACCCACATATGCGCCCTAGTTACCTCTTGTGACGAGACTTGCTGCGCGTGCGGCTCGCTTGCGACGAAATAAGTGGGGAGAGCCGGTGCTGCACGCTGTGAAAGTTGCGCTCCAGTTCATGCTGGTATTCCTTCTGGTCCTGACCAATCAGCTGCTTGTTCTTATGTAGCGCGTCTTCGCACCTGGTAGCCAAAGAAAGAGTTAGAGAGAGAGGATCTTTAGAATCTGACTGAAAACGCGACAACTATTTTTCAGCCAACATACCATTTTGTTGTTGTTATTGTTTTATTTGTTACATTCATTGATTAAGAGGGAGAAATTTCAATCACAGATAATTGGTCTTCTCCATTTGACTGCTCCGTGTGATATCCTACTAATGCTCAGAACCAGGTTTTTTTCTTTTTCTTTTTTCTTGAAGATTTATACTGCCTATCATGGATAAGTCTGACTAGACTTGTTTTCAGCATTAGACAGTTTGGTGATAGAAAGCCCGAGCCTACACTTTTACCGACCCAAGGGATTTTTAACCTCCCACACCACATAGATATGATATGAGAGCAACTGGCCTTTGATGACGCTGTAAGTTATCCACAGCGGTGGAAATCCAAATTGGCAGAGGTGGGGGCATGGGGAATACGTTGGGTATACCAACCGGGAAAACAAACAAACTCGGAATAGTTTTAATTTGTGCCACAGGGTGGTGCATGCTTAGTACTGAACTTTTCCCACTTTGTGGTGTAGAGTGACCTAGATTCGTCATGTGACAGCTGTTGTTGTGAAAATGGCTGGGTGAGTGGAGAGAAGGGATAGTAAAACTGAGGTATTTTCAATTTTCTTTAGAGTAGTTCAAGCAGGAAATATATTTGCTTTAATGTAAAATATATGTTAGTACAATTACATTGGATAATTCAATGAGAAACACATATAGATAAAAAACGTTTTTTTGTTGTTGAATGTATAAAGGTTTTGGACTGTATTGGGTTTGAACCCACAAGACCAAACAACTTCAGATTATAAGTTCAGCACCTTAACCACTAGGCCAGTATAGTTACTTGTCTCAGTTCAGGCTATTTGTGTATAGGACGTCATAAAAACAAGGTGTATGGGTGTATGTATGTATGTTTTGTGCGCATCCGTTTGAAATTTGTCAGTTACACTGTATATAAAAGGAAAACTTTTTTTTTGTTATTGAAAGTAGAAAGGAGTGAACCATATGGAGTGAGATATGTGCATTTGAAAGTTTTTGACTTTCAGATCTTTTGTATTACTATTAGTTAATGCAGCAGCCATTCAATGCTGGCCACATCAGCCGGGCCTGAGCATTAATAGTTCGATGGTATCCGCCGCAAATACACAGGTTTCTGGTTTCTCTGAAATCCCCCCCCTGGCAAAAGGAGTAAAAGAAATAACAACTACCAAAGTATAGCCACCAGCCTATAACACCTGACTAAACTAATAAGACATATACTACCGACAAAGCTATAGTTGACCAAGACAATTTAAATGAGTCATGCAACCATTATTTAAATAATCCAAAATCCGTGACTACCTGTATCAGCAAGTCATGCCCATTATATTAATGTCTCCTCACAGGTATGATCATCAAATCACTGATATAGTCTAAAGGTAAATGGCCATTCTCCAGTATCCATGTGCAAGATAAGATCCCCACTATATTTGTAACACTGTATTTTTTTTCCAGGTCGGACTCCTAATCTGAAGGTCAGTGGTTCAATTACCCATGCCCCCACCTCTGCCAATTTGAATTTCCACCACTGTGTATAACTTACAGTGTCATCAAAGGCCAGTTGCTCTCATACCATGTCTATGTGGTGTGGGAGGTTAAAAATCCCTTGGGTCGGTAAAAGTGTAGGCTTGGGCTTTCTATCGGCAAACTGTCTAATGGTGAACACAAGTCTATTCAGACTTATCCATGATAGGCAGTATAAATCTTCATGAAAAAGTAATGCCTCATTTTAACCTACTATTGTCTATATTGTCCATACCATCTCATCATCTCGTCCATAAATAGTTCATATGCACTATAATTGTTAAGGCCAGAAGACCAGTGCGTCGGTGCTGAAAAAAGATGTTATTCAACTGGAATAAAAATTTGAAGAAAAAAGAACAAAACAATGCTATGATGGCAGCAAGCATTCTGGGCGTTATTGTTTGGATGGGATCCATCGCCGGGTTCTGCGCTTAATGCTATAATGCCAGCAGCCCTATTCTACGATCCAGCTGGACCTGAGCGTTAATGGCTTGATGGGATCTTCTGCAAATGTGCAGATTTCCAGGTTTAATGCTATGATGGCAGCGACTGTTCTGGTCATGCATTATCGTTTGGACGGGATCCATCGCAAATGCGCCGGGTTTTGGGCTTAACGCTATGATGGCAACAGCCGTTCTGCAGCGTAGGCGCCGGTGGACGACTCGGGATCGCAGAACATGCAGTTCGTCATAGGTGAGTGTAGAAACTGATATGGTGCTATGACCCCAGGCCGTCCTCAGATGCATACGCTGCGGAACGGCGCATTTGCGATGGATCCCATCCAAATGATAACGCATAGGAACGACCAGAACGGCTGCTGCCATCATAGCATTAAAGCCAGAAACCTGCAAAATTGAGGTGGATCCCGTCGAACCATTAATGCTCAGGCCCGGCTGAATCATAGAATGTGCAGTTCATCATAGGTGATGATATGGTTCTACTACCCCGGCCTATATATATATATTAGTATTGGCAGATCAATATAAATATACACAATCACACACCTTGTATATATGTCGTATATACACATAGCCTGAACTGAGACAAGTAACTATGTGTGGTCTCTGTGGCCTAGTGGTTAAGGTGTTGAACTTGTAATCTGAAATTGTTTGGTCTTGTGGGTTCAAACCCCCGTGTGTTTCACTGCTTTTTACATTCAACAACAAAAACCTTTTTCCTTCTATGTGTGTTTCTGATTGAATTATGCAATGTAATTGTACTAACATATATTTCACATTAAAGCAAATATATTTCCTGTTTGAACTACTCTAAAGAAAATTGAAAATACCTAAGTTTTACTCTCTCTTCTCTCCACTCACTCAGGCATTTTCAAAACAACAGCTGCCAGCTACTGGCCCAGCCTCAGAACACCCCCCCCCCCCCTGATCTCAGCACTGACCCACTTCTCACCCAGCCTCAGCGCCCCCCCCCCCTCCCACCCTTCTCACTGACCTCAGCACTCTCCCTGACCCAATTCAGGTTGCAGTGAGTACAACTTTCCCCCCACATATCTGGTTATATAAACATAAAAACTAAGCAGAGTTGTGTTTGGAGAGCATTTGTCGGAGTACAGTTCCCGTCGCCACGACGTATACCGGGCCACTTTAAGTCATTGGCTTGACTTGACCAGAGTGATAACACAGGGATTTAATAAAACCATGTGATCTGTCACATGGGAACTGGGTGCTCAACTCATTCGGCCATCCCACGTGCAATGCATTTGACTTTCTCTTTTGGTAAACATATCTGTATTCTTCAAACAACGGAACATTACTCTTTTAGTCATCTTGTTACATTTCCGTTCTTACATTATATTAACATAAATTAAAGTGGTACCTGCTAGTACATAATGGTATAACAACAAATATTTATATAGTGTGGCCATATCACGATTAAAGGTATGTGTACATGGATGATATGAAATACACTTGACCTACTTTTTCAGGAAGTCCTTAAATGAGATCCGCAGTTTGTGGTGATGTTTGGAGGCGACAACCCGGCCTTCAACAATCTCGGTCAAGAAGACGGTGGCTATCTCCAGTGGACCCTGGTTCACTGTCGTCCCGATGCAGCCCTGAAGCACCATCTGCAAATTCAAGGCACAACTTTAAATACTGGTTCATAACGCGTTAGGTTGGTTGTTGGAATTTTAATTCCTAGCAACATCTAAAGTCATATCATGTTGTTGGTTGTTGTTTTATGTCCTAGCAACATCTAAGGTCACATCAGGACCAGTACCGAATTGTGTCACTGCACACTCATGGTGACTTTATAGTGCTGCCCCACTGGGAGACCAGGCCACCAGTACCATGACCTGATATCCCACTCAGTCACATTATCCTGACACTGAGCCAACCAGTCCTTGCCCGATCCTAATAATGCCGAGCGCCTAGCTAGGAAGTGACAAGTACCAATTTTTAAGTCATTGGTTTGACTCGACCAGGGTTCGAATCCCACGATCTACCAAAATGGGAGACGGGTGTTCAACTCATTCGGCCGCCCCGTGTGGTCTCATAACGCATTAGAATACATGTGCTCCTAGTTTCGCTGGTAGCTCAGGACGGTAAGGAAGCTGCGACCCAGCACGCCCGGTCATAGCGATAGTTTACCTGGCAGAAAGTGTGTGTGCATGCGTGTGCATGAGGGTGAGTGGGGGGGGGGGGGGTGAATACATTTACACGTATACAAAGGAGTATTTTATCCAATGTAAAATATTTGTATTTCACTACAAGCTACATTATTACTCGTGGACATAGGCGTGCACTATCACCCTATAAAATTAAAAAAAATTCATTAAAATCTTTCTCATTTGAATACATTGCCATAGGTGTCAACCCCCGAAACTGAAAATAGGAGTAACAAATTCCCAAATATTAAAATTCTCTGCGAAACCAATCCTTGCAGTATCATAAAATAAAATGTATTGGTGCTAAACAATCACTTCAATTTAAGCATTCTTTTATTTGTGCAAAATTTAGTAAATTATTACCAATATAAACATTGAAATACCCGTGTAAACAATCCAAACCTATTAGTGTCAACATTAATATCACCAGTATTAAGAAATAAACAATCCATAGTTATCAATAGAAACCGTGTGGTTTTTGTCAGCGACGTCCGTAGTCGTAATTGTATTAAAGTTGCATAGTCCGATGGTTTTGAGTTTCTGTCATTTTTCTGAGATAAATACTTTAAATTGATTGTAATAATCTACCTTACTTCAGTTTGAAGTAATTACAATTTTTTTAAATGGCTAAGTTTTGACACATTTGAAGTTCAAACATGTAAAATTAGTTATGGAAAACACACCAAAACTCTCACACCATAGGCTTCTATTAAATTGCCTCAATATTCCCTTCCATGTGACAACTGTTTAATAAGTGCATCAGTTAGATAAGTAGAATCAATTCTACATAATTGTTTTGGTTTTGAAAATCTGATGCTTCATCGGACTATGCAGCTTTAATAAAACCGCAGTGTTTACGGCCAAAATGTAGTACTTGACAGGAGTGCGTGCATTGCGCAAAGAGCTTTTTGGTTAAAAGGCTCACCTGTAACATTTTTGGGTCCGGTGGCTCCTGGTGCAGGGCCAGGGCCAGCTCACAGGTCTTCTTCTGCAGATCCTCTATGGCCACCTCGATCGGCGACAGGATCACCTGTGAGTGGAAAATGAGGATAGTTTGATGTTTTTACAATTTTTCGATTAAACAGGGTTGAGTTGAGTTGAGATTGCAGTAAGGTCACTGCATTATTTTCCCAACGGGGTGATCTTCCAGTCGAACAACCAATGTTACATTAAATTATAGTTCCTACTTATGCAAAATACATTGTTACAACAAATTGGCAATTGGAACTTTTACCTAGAATCAAATATGTCCCTGTATGTATACATATATATGCAAGCATTTCAGTTGGATATTTACAAAAGGCCACAGGACAAGTGATGTCAAAGGGACATTTCAACTGTGGACAATTGGTTCGCCCTCATTTTCCTGCTCCTTGCCCTATCCTAGAAATGCTGAGCACCAGGCTAGGTAGCAATTCGGCCAAAGGTCGAACCCATGACCTCCCGCACGGGAAACGATTGCTCAAGTTATTTAGCTATTCTATCCAGTTCATGCAAAAGGCTATCAAAGTGCTTTTTTATTTCTTTAATTTTGTTATTTATACTTCTGTATTACCTGTAATTAAACATGTTGGCTGCAGGCTAACATGGGTAATTTGCACACGAGGCAGTTCTATTTTTAGCCTTCCTCGCCGATTGCCCACCTCTACCCCGGCACTTCGCTCCTGGCTGCGCTCCACACCGGTTCGATCACCCACCCTCCCACCCACTTATCAAGGGGTTTGAGCGCTGAACTGCTGCCATCTCCACATCTCTGCTGCGCTCTCTCTCCACGAGTTGCTCACAATCTGCATCACTGATCTGATCTGCCCAGGGCGTCTGGGTCTCCCTGCCTGGCCCTCAACTTTATGCTGCTGATACGTCAGCCTAGATTAATTCGATTAAATTCTATTAAATAAATAACCATTAAAAGTTCATATCTGCTTCTCGTCGTTTATTGTATGTCTGTGCGGGTGTGTGAATTATCATTTAAAAGGCGAACTCTCAATGGCAGGACAAACCAGACAGTTGGCAATTAGTGACCTAATCGTTCACACAACTTATTGGGGTTGGAGTAGGGGAGAGAGGTGGATTATTTGCATGTGTCTACATCATCTTGCCCCAGGTGTTGATACTCCAGACTGAATCATAATAAAGTGGTGTGTGGTTGGTTGGTTGTTGGGGTTTTACGTCAGGTCATAAGTGGTGTGTGAGGGGTTGTCACCTGTTGTTCTCTTGTGAATATCCCAATGCTAAAGTAGTGTGTAAAATGTGGTCACCAGTTCCCTTGAGAATACTCCAATGCCAAAGCGGTGTGAGAAATGTTGTCAGCAGATCCCTTGCAAATACCCCAATGCTAAAGCGATGCATGAGGTATTGTCACCGGTTCCCTTGCGAATATGCCAACGCCAAAGTGGCATGTGAGGTGTTGTCATCTGTTCCCTTGTGAATGATTACCCAACACTAGAGCAGCATGTGAGGTGTTGCCTCCTGTTCCCTTGTGAATGATTACCCAACACTAGAGCGGCATGTGAGGTGTTGCCTCCTGTTCCCTTGTGAATGATTACCCAACACTAGAGTGGCATGTGAGGTGTTGCCTCCTGTTCCCTTATGAATGATTACCCAACACTAGAGTGGCATGTGAGGTGTTGCCTCCTGTTCCCTTGTGAATGATTACCCAACACTAGAGCGGCATGTGAGGTGTTGCCTCCTGTTCCCTTGAGAATGATTACCCAACACGAGAGCGGCGTGTGAGGTGTTGCCACCTGCTCCCTTGTGAAAGAATACCCAACATTAGAGTGGCATATGAGGTGTTGCACCTGTTCCCTTGTGAATGAACACCCAACACTAGAGCAGCGTGTGAGGTGTTAACACTAGTGGTGAGTAAGGTGTTGCCACCTGTTCTCTTGGCAACACGAATCGATAAATTGTTCCTATGCGAACATTCTCACTGGTTCCCTTGTGAATGGCCCAATGCTCAAGCGGTGGCTGAGGTGTTCTCACCTGTTCGCGCGCGATCACTCCGAGCCTCGTTTTGATGTAAGGGAAGGAGTGCGAGACGGTGAGGATGGTCTTACGCTTGTACTGCTCGTGCAGCTCGCCATGCGCCCGGCCATCCAGCGTGAACGGGGTGGCATACATGAAGCGTTCTGAAAGACGCGTAGGGCCATGTTAGCCAGCAAACATCCATGCACAATGTAATTATACAGTGAAACCATATTATAACGCACCCAAATTCGGATATAACATGAATGGGGTGGCATACATGAAGCGCTCTGAAAGACACACAGAGCCATGTTAGCCAGCAAACATCCATACACAATGTGATTATATAGTGAAACCATTATAATGCACCCCAATTTCACCATTTCGGATATAAAATGAATGGGGTGGCACACATGAAGCACTCTGAAAGACGCACAGAGCCACATTAGCCAGCAAACATCCGTTATAATGCACATGAATTCGGATATAACATAAATGGGGTGGCGTGCATGAAACGCTCTGAAAGACGCACAGAGCGACATTAGCCAGCAAACACCCATGCACAATGTAATTATACCGTGAAACCCCGTCATAATACTCCCTGATTTAACACAAATTCAGATATAACACGATGATTCATTGCCATTGGATCCACACATTTTTAATTCAAAGGTAATTCAGTAAACTGAACCCCGATTTAAGGCGAGCCCGCTGTTTTCGCGATGACGTTGTATGGACCCCAACGATTGCGTTATAACGGGGGTTCACTGTACTTTATAGGCCAAACTCGTGTTGATAACGCATCTTCTCTGGTGATAGCCACTACAGCAGACCCAGAAGCCTGCCTGAGTTGATAAAACTGATATCAGACTAGCCGGTACAATATTACCATATTGTGTTTTAGCTATAGGTCAAATACATACAAATTTTACTTATTGTTATTAAAAATGGCTACATATTTAAAAACTAAAGTCATTTAATAAATATTGTATAGCTCTATTATGTGGTTTGAGTTCCTAAGGCCTTTGGAATGCTTATCCAAAGAGCCAATCCTTAATAGGATACTCATGGAAGGCAATCAGGTGTGTGACCGGGCGAATCCTCCCTCCGCTGCAGAGATAGATCAAACCTTAAGTAACATAGTCCGATGGGTTTGAGGTTGTGATATTTTCTAGGATAAATACATTATATCGATCACTATGATCTTCTTTACTTCAGCTTGGAGTAACTTATCTTAAATGGCTAATTTTGAAAATATTTGAAGTGAAAACATACCAAATTAATGTTGGCAAGCACATCAATATTCTGATGCCATAGGGTTCAGCACTAAGAGGTTCTATTAAATTGATGTCGTGTTCCCTTCTATGCAGTAACACATGTCTAATAAGTACACCGCTATATAACTTAGATATACAGGATATAATCTAAATAAGTGTTTTGGTTTTGAAAATGTGATGCTTATTTCGAACTATGCCGGTTACAATTATCCTCCACACCCATAAACAGAGACGGTTACCATGACAAAGGGAATCAGCCATCATCTGAAATCGATCTTAACAATGTCATAACTCAAAAGCAATGCCTACAAATGGGAGGCTCACATTTGGGGCCCAGGAATGCATGAGTGTTAAGGTTTTACGTCCTAGCAACATGCACAATGAGAGTAAAAGCACCCCTTACTGATGTTGTAGTTTTTATCGAAGTAGGTCTGTCTATCCTTCAGTTCGTACAAGTCGAAGTAGGGCTCAACGTATGTGATCTGAATGTAAGCCTGGGAGACAGAACCAGCAAATGAGAATTCACATGGTCAACATATATATTTGATCAATTAAAAGAATTAGTCGTCAAAACCTCCATTAAATTGCAAAGCAGGCAGAACTTGAAGTTTTTACTTGTTAAATGTCAACAATAAAAACAAACTAGTAGTGAAATCATAATTAAAAAAATGGAAATTAGTATTCACATGCTCGATACATATGAATATATAATTTTTTTTAATTAAACAAATTATTTTAAAGTTAGTCGGCAAAATCTATATTTATTGGAAGGAAGACAAAACTCTGATTGTGGTTTTTCCCCCCAACAATAAAGCCTTTAAAAAGGAAATTAGAATCCACATGATCGATATACATCATATATATGTCGATCATGTGGGTTATATATAGATTAGTTAGACGAATCTTACCTGGGTATAGATGATGGATAACTATTGTTTTACCGAGGTAGGAGCCTCGGTTAGACGTGGGCGAGGGAGAAGGAAGCACATCCGGGTCCAGCAATCTTTACCTACTAATTCAGGATAAAAATGATTCTAAAAAACAAACCTAAGGTCATCTGACCCAATCCTAGTATGAGTGATTGAATAGACGTGGCAGGGCGTGGTGGGTGGGCCCTCGCCCACGTCTAACCGAGGCTCCTACCTCGGTAAAACAATAGTTATCCATCATCTATACCCAGGTAAGATTCGTCTAACTAATCTATTTTACCTCGGTATGCCGCCTCTGGCTAGCCGTAGGCTAGGGAGACCTTTACGTAATAGCATTTTTATCCTGATATTCCTGTTTGTTATTATTATGTTGTGATCAAGTCTTATTTATGTAAATGGAAAAACGATTTGTATGACCAATAAAGAGAAAAAAGTTTTGGTTTTTCTTACCTCTTTCTTTTTAGTTGGCGAGTAGCCTCTGTGCTATCGGCTGAGGCTTCTCTAGTCGCTTGTGATAATGTCTAGCAAACGATCTAGCGGTCTTCCATCCGGCGTGAGCTAGGATCCGTTTAACGGAGATGCCTAGTAATCTTGCCTTGGAAACCATTGCACCCCGTGTAGAGTGCGATGAATATCTGTCTGTATTGACTCCAGATAGTTTTAACACATTCATGGTCCATCTGGCGAGGGTATCCCTGGAAATGGCCTTGTGTGGCTTAATAAAGCTCACCAAAAGTTGTCTTGAGTTTCTTATTAACCTTGTCTTGGATATATAATTCCGTATCGCGGAGACTACACATAATTTACGATCCTGTGTGAAACTCGTGACACCGATTGTGGAAAGGGGGTCACCTAAACGATTTGATTTTAATAAAGTCGTTAAATCAAATGTTGCTTCCTTGTTATCAATTTCCAGACCATTGAGTGACAGGGCGACTATAGTTTGGCCCCTGTGTCCTGTGACGAGGAGAAGCAACACTGCTACTTTGAAACCTAATAGCTTAACGTCCAGAAATTTATTTTCTGGCCATTTCTTGAAGAGGTTGAACACAAGAGAAACATCCCAAAACCTATTATATTTGGGTTTAGGTGGATTCCTCTGATAAATTGATCGTACGATCCAACAAATAACATGGTGTTTACCCATTGTTTGTCCATTAACCCGAGGTAGGATTATTGACAGAGCACATCTGGCAGCATTGATCGCGCCATATCCTAGACCTTCGTCCTCTAAGAAACGTAGGAAGCGTCCTACCTGGGATACTGTGGGATTCATTGGCTTCACCTTCTTAAGCAAGCAATAAATACCCCATTTCTTTAAATAGGTAGTATACATTTTAACCGTTCCTTTCCTCCACGCATCATCAACCAAACGCTGTTGTGTAATTTTGTCCAAACCGAATTGTTCCAAGTACTTATTTAGAAAAGGAATGCCACCAACGGAGTTGTCGACACGTTTCCGTGGCGTTCTAGTGGTCCCTGATGCTTCAGGTTTCCTCGGAATCTTGGGAAGCGTAGGCTGCTTTTGGCTGTGGCTAGTAATCTCGGTAGCCACGGTTGAGTGTGCCATTCGGGGACGATGAGGATGGCGTGTGTTCCCTCCATTTGTATCTTTCTGGCGACTTTGCTAATGATAGTAAAGGGGGGGAAAATGTAAAAGAAATGATGTTGCCACTTTAGTGAGAAGGCATCGATGTGCCAAGCATTTGGTTCGGGGTGCCACGAAACATATTTCTCGAGTTTAAAGTTATTACGCGAAGCAAATAAATCGATATGAGGCGAGCCCCAAGTGTGACAGATGTGTTTGAATATGGATGGATTTAGTGACCACTCTAAGTGATCATGGAACTGGCGACTCATTCTGTCAGCAAGACAATTCTGCGTGCCTGGAATGTGTGTCACAGTTAACCAAACGTCAAAGGTTTGAGCCCAGTTCCAAATGAGTAGTGCGATTTCATTACACTTGATTGATTTTGTACCTCCCATATTCCTGACATAAGCCATTGCTGTGGTGTTATCCGTGAGGATACGTACATTATTTTTGGGGACTTTAACAAGGCTGGTTAAACCTAAATAAATGGCCCTTAATTCTAAAACGTTAATATGATCGGGTAGTTCCGATTCTAGCCATCTGCCGCCCGTTGCTACATCATTTCGATGTGCCCCCCACCCTTGGAGAGAAGCGTCCGTGGTAACAGTAGTATCGGGCTCCCCCATTCTAATGGGGTTGGGAGATTGATCAAAGTGCTTTAGCCACCAATGAATGTCGGCAAGGCCGTTTGCAGAAATAAACATGGTCTTTTCAAAGTTTCCCTTTGTTCGGGCCAGAGCTAGATTCTTATCAATTTCAAGTGATTTAATGTGTGCCGCTCCGTATAGAATAGCCGGGCTATATGAAACCATGATACCGATAAGGACTGCGACCTGTCTAATCTTTGGCCTAGAAATGTCTAACAGCTGAATCGCTGTGTGGTAAAGCTTATCTTTCTTTTGGCGTGTAAGCGAAACGGTCATAGCCGTGGTGTTTAAAATGAAACCTAGACACTTAAGCTCCTTTGTAGGAGAAAAGACGGATTTCTTGTCATGTATGAAGAAACCTAAATTTGCAAAAATTTTACACAAATCTTGAACGGCGAGATCACATTGTGTGAAAGATTGGCCCATAATGAAAGAATCATCAATGTATGGAAACATACAATGACCCAGTTTTGCCATGTGTGAAAAAATTGGTTTCAACAGCTTAGTAAAAAGGCGTGGTGCACAGGCCAAACCATTTGGTAGGCAGGTAAATTAAAAAAGCTGGCCATTCCAGAGGAACCTTAAAAACTTTCGATCTATGTGGTGAATAGGAACCGTATAGTACGCATCTCTCAAATCCACACTCGCTAGCCAACAATCTGGGGTAATTAAATCACGAGCTGTTTCTAAGGAAAACATTTTGAAATGTTTGTATTCAATGATTTCATTTAATTGGGTTAAATCTAAAATCAATCGAATGGTGCCATCTGGTTTAGGAGTGGAGAAGATATTTGAAATAAAGTCACCTTCAGTATGTTCAACTCTGTTGACAATGCCTTTAGCTTCAAAAAGTAAAACTTGTTGATCGAGCTGAAACTTTTCTAGCGAATTAAATTGATAAGGAAAAGGAGCTCTTTTCTGGACAGGCAATTGTGTGAAAGGAATGTGAATGCCTTTAACAATACTAATAACCTCTGGGTTAGTGGTTAACTGTTGCCATTGATGTAAATAATTAACAATATTGCCTGCTTGAGAAAAGCTTACTTCAGTTTGTGTTTCCTCCGTGACCATTTCAGGGTCAGGAGGTTGGAAAGTTTGTGTGGCGTTCTCTACTTGTTCCCTGGTTTGGGGAACTGTGGTTTGGGAACGAAGTCTCTCTTGTAGCCGCGGTTGTCGTTCCAGTTTGAGGCTTGTCTGTCGCCTCGACCTCTTCCCCGCTGGCTGAACGGGAAGGACGGTCCGCCCCTGAACGGCCTTCCTCCTCTGCGGAAGCGAAAATCCGTCCTAGCCCGTCTGAACCCGGCTGGGTTTTGGAATTTACGGCCCTTTGCTTCGGTGTTCTTAGCACTCTTGTAGTCTACCTCCACCTGCTTGTAAAGGTAAGCCAGCTGACCCCCAAACATCTTGGATTTATCCAGAGGTTTGCTTTTGATGGGGGTAGGTCCTGAATACACAGTGTATTCTTTGCCGTCATGATCTGTCACTTTCTTTGAGCGTGCGACTTCTTTGCCCGCATCGGTGGTGACCGATTTGAAAACATTTTCAAATCTGCGATGAGTCATGTAGTTACTCGCTGCTGCGAGTAGGGCAATGCCCCGGTCCATAACCCGAGCCAAAGACGAGAACTTGTTCTCGGTTTGCATTCTGTTAGCGACAGGGATAATGGACGTCAAGGCCCCCAAAACTGCCTTATGGATAACGCAGAGGGCAGTTTCGTACCGGCGACGCTCGTCAGACAAATGGATGCCCGCATCCATCTCCTTAGACACTGTAGCGGGGATACCCTTGACTCCAGAGATCTGTTCAGTCAATTTGTTGATGACTTCCACTGGCTTAAAGGTGGTGAAATGGCCATTCACCGTTTTGCGCATCATAGTAGTGGTACGCACCTTGTTAGCTTTCTTTTTGACAATTTTCTTGCCTACTTTAGCCCCTATTTTGGCGGTAAACGCCTGCGCGTTCCGTATCAGAATCAGACTCCGTGGAAGAAGAGTCGTCTGACGAGTCCGAGGACGAGTCTTTCTTTTTCTTTTTCTTTTTCTTGGACTTTTTGGAGCGCTTAGTGTTAGCCTTCTTGGTGAACTCGTCTCCCGAGCTGCTAACCGGGCGACGTTTCTTGCCGCGCGCTTTCGGTTTTGGAACCTCAGGTGCCGAAACCGTGTCTTCCTCGTCTTCCGAGAAGTCTTCCCAATCCTCATCAGGGATTTGGGAAGGGTCTACAAAGGTATGAGCCTGGAATTGGCGCATTTTCTCCTCCACCATAGCCGCCATCTTAGCCTCCCAACCTACAGGTTGAGGGGGCTGATCACTGTCCTGATCAGAGGCATGTGGCCCGGGCTGTGGGGACGGCGGAGCCGTAGCCGGTGGTGACGAATCGTAATCCGTAGGAGGGACGCCGACCGCTGCAGCGGGCGGCTTATTCCGGCGAGTGGCCATCGGTTCCTGTAACGAAATAAAGCGTTACTAAACCGGAATCATCTCAACTACACAAGTGTAAGCCAGTAAACTGGGTTGAGGAACAAGGTACAGAGAACGTGTATTCCAACGTGTCAGTACAGGCGTGAAGCTAAATTTTGCCGTAGGTGTGTGGTAACGAAACCAACCAAACGGGGGGTATCGATCGTGAGATCGCCCACTCTCTCTGTTCCGTACACTTCTCCCACCCGTGGCTACAGCGCCAACAAGTTGGAGAAAATATTACGAAACTCGGAGGTTCGCCTTAAACCGGTCTGGGGTGTTTATAAAAAACACCCAGAAGCATCCCCAACATCATCCTCTATTAGGATCCGGGAGACTTTTCTTAGGAAATGAGCAACTCGGGTTGCCATTTCTCCCTGTCTGAAAAACAGGTGTCGATAGAACTGCAGTATCGGTTTCGTTAGTGCCAGCGGCACCCAAAGTTCTATCCGTAAGTTAAAAAACACGTACAAAGTCCAAATTGGACGTGAGAAAGTTCTGAACTTTCATACGGTGATGCTATAAAGCATCATAAACAAAGTAGGCTAATAAAAGGTACTTACTTTTGAACAAAAGCAGTAGTAGTAGATAAATCCTGTTGGAGCAACTCACAAAACGTCCTCCCGTTGTGAGTCACTTATGCTAATTGCTGGACCCGGATGTGCTTCCTTCTCCCTAGCCTATGGCTAGCCAGAGGCGGCATACCGAGGTAAAATATATATATATATATATAGCAGCAAAGCGTATTAAAAAGGGAAATTATAATCCAACAGGAAACTTGTAATAAGGCATTCGCAGTTTAACAAAACAACTGTTAACATTAAATTCCAAGTATCTCATAGAAACTGAAACCTCCATGTATGGAAGTTTCACAAGAAACACAATGTTTACTACCTTTCTGGGGTCAATCTTTTGGCGTTCGACTGTATTAGAATCCTTGATCATTTCCAGCACCTCTTCACCAAAACGTTCTGAGTAGAAGCTCTGAAATATGAATTGTACGGTTGTTAATTTTACAACACTTCTGAAATGTAATCTGGATAGAATATGGTAGACAAATGTATCCTTATGATATAAATAATATTTAGAACGATATACAAACATAATCGTCATATAATAGATATCATGCATGACTACCTGATCATAAGGCGGGACTCTACTCCCCTGGAGACGGTAGGAAATATATTCATAGAACCCCCATTACCATCGCAAAATTAAACACAACCTAAGCGAATACACTTTTAACAAAGCAACCACATAGATATAAAATAATGATAAAATCCATCAAATTGATGCATAAGAAGGAAGATGAGGAGAGGAAGGTAGGAGGAGGGGGGAAAGGAGGGGAGGAGGAAGGGGAAGAGGAGGGGGAGAGAAGAGGAAGACAGGGGGAGGAATAGGAGGTTTGTTTTGTTTGTTGTTGTTTTATGTCCTAGCAACATCTAAGGTCATATCAGGACGGGTACCGACTTGTGACAGTGCGCACTCATGGCAACTTTATAGTGCTGTCCCACTGGGAAACCAGGCCACCGGCACCATGACCTGGTATCCCACTCAGTCACATTATCCTGACACTGAGCACACCAGTCCTTGCCCTGTCCTAATAATGCTGAGCGCTTGGATAGGAAGCGACCAGGATCAATTTTTAAGTCATTGGTTTGACTCGACCAGGGTTTGAAACCACGACCTACCAGCACGGGAGACGGACGCTCTAATTCATTCGGCCATCCCGTCTGGTCTAGGAGAAGGAGGGGAAGAGGAGGGGGGATGAGAAGGAGGAGGGGAGGACAGGAAGGGTGGAGTAGTAGGGTGAGGAGGGGTGGAGTATGATAAGAACGGGGAACGGAATAGGAGGGGGAGGGGAAGAGCAGGGGAGGAGTAGAAGGTGGGGAAGGAGAAGCGAGAAAAAGAACAAGAAGAAGGAGGAGGAGGAAAAGAAGGAGAAAAAGAAGGATGAGGAGGATAGTGAGGGTGAGAATGGTGGGGACGATGGTAAGGGGAAGAGAAGGGTGGGGAATGGTAACCTTTAGGAGGTTGTGGAAGAGAAGGAAGAAGGGGAGGCAGAATACGCATGGGAGGAGAAGGAGAAGGAGCAGGAGCAGGAGGAACAGGCGAATGAGGAGCAGGAGATGGAGAAGGAAGAGCAAGAAGTGCAGGGGAGAAAAGAGCAGAAGGAAAAGAGTAGGAAAGGTGACAATGCTGACCTCTAGCCGGTGTGAGATCTCAGGCAGTTTGGTGATGGCTGGCTCCTTGTAGATAAACTCCTCCCCGTCAAGGTCCCCGAACGAAGACCCATAGAAGCCCACGCGGAAGTATGTGCCGAACACACGCTTTCCCTCCTGCAGCGACAAGTGAGAATGTCTGTTTAACATGTCACTTCCGGGATACCAAAGTTGGTGCCCACCCGGCCACTCGTCAGACCCCTGGCCATACTAGGGTGGAGGCGAAGGACATTGCAGCACTACACTCGGCTACACATACATACATATTTAGTGTAGAATAGTTCTTAGCACAATTTCACTACAACCCAATTCAGAAACAAATGTAGGGCAAGAACCATATTAAGTTTTACCATCAGGAACCATGGGTTAAATGTGATTTAAAGCATAGCCTATGCTGAAGTATTGGGGTGGGAGGGCTGCAGGTCACAGTCCTTCACCCGGACAATAACTCTGAACAGACACATTCAGGATTTTACATTAAACAGTGAAGTGGATTAACCATGTTTCAATATTATATAACCAACCAAATAAGAAAGTGATGTTCTAGTTTTCTTCAGGAAAACAAGTCATTGTCGACCAACGAAAATAGAGTAATGCTTTGTTAACTGAATGCTGACGTGAAAAGCGTTAGCGACCACAAACTCTAGTTCATTGGAACCCTTTAAACTTTTAATTTTCAGTTATAGCTCAAATTTCCAAATCTGTTGCCAAAGAAGGTGATAGTAATCTCTTAGGGATGAACACAGAAAATATCCTAACAAACGTAGGACGATTTAGGCAACTCTTTCATCAAGAAAACGAGGACAAGCAATTAATTATCAATTTACAACAAATACCAATACATGGGTAAAATTGCTTAAAATATATCTATATAGATATGTCTCTATCTATATGTCTCTATCTATAATTATCTATGTCTCTTATCTGTCTCTATCTAACTAAACTATCTGTCTCTATCTAACTAAACTACAACCTATGTATAACTAAACTACAACCTATGTATAAATAAAATTACCCAGAAAGTAAACCACAAACTGTGGCTATTTGCAAAGCTAAGAGACTACATGACACAAGAAATGTCAATAAAAATCTTAAAGGGCATGGTGCTCCCCTATTTTGACTATGGAGATGTAAACTACATGGGTGCGAGAAAAGAACTACTAAAAAGACTGCAAATACTGCAGAACAGAGCCCTAAAAATCTGTCTAAGAGTAGACAAGCTGCACCCCATCTATGACATACACAAAAGAACCAGAGTGAAATTACTAGAAAATAGGAGAATAATTCATTTGAAAACATTAGCATATAGCTATCGTCAAAACAATAAACTCCTTACAAAACCACAAAGGGCTACTAGAGCAAATAATGCGCCACTACTAAAGCAGACCAGAAGCCAAATAAAAGCTCATGAGAGAAGCACACTGGAAATGGCTGCCAAGGTGTGGAATGCCCAAACGGTACAGGAATGACAAATTCCTGACCTAAAAACTTACCAAAAATATCTGCAAAACAAGGCTAGGAAACCCCCATTAAGCTGCACTGCAAAGGGGCATATGATATGTCACGGCCCACCAGCAGGATGCCCAATGGAAGGTAACCATGCCAAAAGTGGCCAGATAACACACCACACAGCTACGTACAAGCCTATGATATGTAAATAGGAGTACGCTAGTCCAGTAATAAGAGTAGAACAAAAGAAAATACACATATGCCAAGAAAATTAAAAAAAACTAACATAGGCTACTAACCATTCCAACCAATTATCTATCTGCTACTGAAATGCAGGCAATCAAATACCTTATCAGCGCTACTGTGTGGTAAGATAACACCGACACTACAACTGGCCAGCATTGAAAACAAGCCTGGGTACCCGGGGTTATATGCTATGGACAGTATAAATACAGCCTCAATAAAAATAAAATGTTAAAAAGAAAAAAAGTCTCCATCCATCTCATCATCATCATGCTGTCAGTCGCAATGCGACAAAGACTGCTTTCATTACTTAACCGCCGCTTTGTGCAGTTGTACATTTCATAAAAGCTGCTTGCAAAGTGTTGAAGTGCTGCTGGCTCTTGCAAGTTACTAGCGGCAGTCTCTCAGGGAGCAAATAGAGGTCTCACACCGGCAAGAACATGTCAAGACAGGCGCAAACTATTTGTCCCTGCAGTGGCTGGTCGGGAGATGTTGGGAGTTCCATTCATCACCGCCCTTAATGCTGCCATGATAACATGGTTTTCTGCTAGGGTTTGCTCCCTTAGCCATTGATTCTATCAAGAACCAGAACTTGTACCACAAGGCAGTGGTTTACAACTTTGCAAGGCAGGGGCATCAAACTCCCTGAGGTATTTTAGCACCTAAGGTGTCCGAGGTCCATCCATCTATCTATCTATCTATCTATCCATCCACGTATGTATTTGAAGTTGTGCATAGTCGTGTGACCTCACAAGCAAGGAACCAACATGTACAAATAGACGTAGGTAAATTAAGTGGACCAGGGAGTTTAATGGTTAGGACACTGGTCCCGGAATGGCAGGAATCAGGAATGTGGGTTCGAGTACCGGTCTAATTCATATTACCATTTGTTTGCAACACCCCCAGAAGCATAAGCTGTTGCTTTATTCACACAGCAGAGGCCGACCTGTCTGATGACGTTGTTGAAGGCGTCCTGCAGCTTGCCGTGCATGGCTGCCAACTTCTTGTAGTCGCGGTTCGCCTCGTGGATTGGGACCAGGACCTTGTACACGCTGTTCAGGGCTTCGAACATGCCCGCCTAAAGCAGTACACACAACTTTCAACAGGGGGCGCATTGGTGGTTACAATGGGAAGCAGTCACCGGTGTCGTCATATGGGCCGGTGTGTTTAAAAGTAATGCTAACCAAAATGAGGAGTACAGTGGTAGCCACTTTTAAAGGATTAACATGTGTATGTGTGCTTAAACATAACGCTAACCAAAATGAGGACTACAGTTTTGAAAGGACAACTCTACACCGAGAGCCTCTGTACTAAGATGTGTATGTGTGCCTAAACACAACGGTAACCAAAATGAGGACTACAGTAGTAGCTGTCTTCAAAGGACAATTCTGCATCACCAATTGAGACTTTATTTTTTGTTGGTATATGGCTCATAAGGCGGTTTCCACAACTTTCTAATTCACACTATTCACGCGTGACCTAATTCGGCATCAGAACGAGACTGAGTACGCAATGGGTATTGGAAATGGCCATAAGACACTGCTGTGTGCCGATGTGTATGAACTACTACAGAAATTAAAGGAGTAAAATTTGAAGATATTCACTTTTGAAACTATCATATTCATTTTTGCATACCTTTTTTCTATCAATTGGTCAATTTTCATGAAGATTGGGTGATGATCAGATGCATTTCAGTAGGTGATGTCAACAAAGTCGGTCACAATGTTTGCCAATCTTTTCTTAAATTCAAAATTGCATAAGTTTCTTAATATATATATATATTTTTAATATATTTTAACCCTTTTAAAGCTTTTATTAATTTGTAATTACTAAGACTAGTTGTTTAACTGTGTTACACAGATAACTACACTGACAGTGCTGCATGGTACATGATACCACCATAACTATGCATACTTGAAGTTGACAGTCACATTTTAGTTAAAGAATGGGAAAATCACTATGCAAGGGTCACCCAATCTTCATGAAAATTGGCCAATAGATAGAAAACGGGTATGCAAAGATGAATATGGTAGGTTAAAAAATGAATACCCTCAAATTGGAGTGATTTCGAGAGGTATTGGTCGACGAAAAAGTATTTGCATCACTTTTCATACAGCAGTCCCTCGCAGATGCATACGTGGCCTGAGTATGGTTTCAACATGGCCGCGGCGTCAATAGTGGCTTTAAGTATGGTAGGTACGCACCATGTTGAAGGAGCTTGCGGCCTGTTCCAACAGCCCGATAAGGCCACTCTCGGTAAAGTACTTGCCGGTACAGATGCCCTCCTCATCCGGGGATACTACATCGTCAGACACCGCGCTCTCTTCCAACACATTGGTGGTAATGTGCTAAAAAAACATACACAAAAACAACAACAAATATTAACAAAATTATCAATTTAATGTCTTTTAATCAATTCTATAGTCGTCCATTAACGATAACGTGCTAAGAAAAATCAGAAAAATAATTAAATTTAATGTCTTTCATTCGATTGTACAACCAGAAAATGCCTTAATAGTCACATTGTTGTTATATATTGTTTCTCAATGCTGCCTAAAAGATTGGATATTCATGTATTATTAGAGAAATGAAACATCATGGTTGGCCTGGCTAGTTCGGTGAGCCTTCGCTATCCAGAAGTGGCGCCACCATAATTGTGGTATATTGCACACCAATACTACCCGAGGGCGCCACTGATCATTCATGAGCTTAATATAAAACGGTTCTGTCTGACAAAGTGACCGAATTGGTGTTATGGATGTAAAAATGTTATATCTACAAAAGGCTATCATGCAGTTACACAACTGTTTCTCAACTGGTATTTTTCACTGAGATATATTAAAAATAATATTGCTCTATCTATCTGCTTGTGGTATGTGGGTAATGCAGTACCTCGGATACCTTAGGTGCTAAAAGACCTCAGGGAGTTTGACGCCCCTGTCTTGCAAAGTTGTAAACCACTGCCTTGTGGTACAAGTTCTGGTTCTTGATAGAATCAAAGGCTAAGGGAGCAAACCCTAACAGAAAACCATGTTATCATGGCAGCATTAAGGGCGGTGATGAATGGAACTCCCAACATCTCCCGACCAGCCACTGCAGGGACAAATAGTTTGCACCTGTCTTGACATGTTCTTGCCGGTGTGAGACCTCTATTTGCTCCCTGAGAGAGTGCTGCTAGTAACTTGCAAAAGCCAGCAGCACTTCAACACTGTGCAAGCAGCTTTTATGAAATGTACAACTGCACAAAGCGGCGGTTAAGTAATGAAAGCAGTCTTTGTCGCATTGCGACTGACAGCATGATGATGATGATCTGCTTTGCTATCATGCAGTTACACAGCTTCAGTCCTCATTATCTCGAAAGCACAATTTTGTCAGACAGAACCTTTTTATGGTAAGGTCACGCAGTTCCAGGGGCCTTGTTCTTCACAGCCACCCACTCATTCAGTGCACCTTGTGTATTGGGATGACCCACTACTTGGCTTCGTGTGTTATCCGTGGTTCTACCCAGAAATAGTGTCACCATAACTGTGATATATTACATGCCAAAACCACCAGGGGTGGCTCTGACATCTCACAATTAAACCTAGATAAAAGGTTGGTTGCTTGGAGTTTTACGTCCTGGCAATATCTAAGGTCATAACAGGACGGGGACCGACTTGTAACAGAGCTTGCTTTTTTATGGGGGGGGGGGGGTGAACTAGCGGTCACTGGCTGCAGGACTGCAGCATTGTTTAAACGGCGCCGTTAAAACAGCCGTTGCAACAGAGCATACTCATGGCAACTTTATAGTGCTGCCCCACTGGGAGACCCAGTCATCAGCACCATGACCTGATATCACACTCAGTCACATTATCCTGACATTGAGCCAACAAGTCCTTGTCCAATTTTAATAATGCGAAGCGCCTGGCTCGGAATCGGCAAGAATACATTTTAAAGTCTCAACCAGGGTTCGAACCCATGGATTCGAATCCCACGATCTACCAATACGGGGAGACGGACGCTCAACTCATTCGGCCATCCCGTCTGGTCCCTAGATAAAAGATTCATCCATATCCAGAGTAAGGGTGAATGACAACCCTATCTTGTTGGAGTTTTACATCCTGCCAACATCTAAGGTCATATCAGCAACCCTATCTAAATCCGAACAGAAATTGCTCCAGTAGGAATTAAGATTACATTGTTCAGGGTGTGGAGGTTATGGCTGCAGTACACACAGTGTTTATCTATACTGGCATGAAGTTGAGTTTTAAAGTATATTAATCAACACGATTTCATACATTATAGATCCCAAAAGTAACGGGCTGTGCTAGATAAGTGTGACATCCGGTTATTGTTATAACCTATTTCAGAAAACGTGTGTTGGGATGTTATAATCCCGCAGCAGTTTATCGTATACAACCCTATAGAAAGAAAGTAGGAAGACTGGGTTATGGAAATAACCACCTCAGTTCCCAATCTAATATGCTAAATATATTGTTCAAATATAGATATATCATAGCCCGCTACTGTTTAAGTGCAGAATTGATCAAATCATGCAAATAAATAAATTTAAAAAAGTTAAATGGCTGCTATCTTGGTATGGTGCCATTCTCTTCCAGTTCATCAACTCTAGGCCAACATAGATAAACACTGCGTACTCGAACCAGGACCTCCACAGATTGTTTACAGTTGATTGACGTCAACGCAGTTCTAGCTCGGATTTAAAGATGGTCGTCGTTCACCCTTACTGGAGATGAATATTTGGAATAGTGCATTACTTGATGCCGCGTGTTATAAAACACTATAAATACTAGACTTCCTCGTAAGTTCTTGTATTACTAAGATTTTTACGAATCTAATAATACGAAAGTAAGGATCAGGGGCCCACCAGGCCACACCGGATATGGAAACCCAGAGTTTTACTCGAGGATAAAAAAGAAAGATATGGGAAGGGTAGGGGTTCTGATCCTGGTTTTAATTTTTTTTGTTGCTTCCCTCCAACTATGAAAACTGAAGCTATATCCGGTCTGCGCGGTTTTGACCTCTCCACAGATACTATGAATCAGTGGTTCCACTTAAAGCACCATATTCCCCTTAACGCTTGTTCGCCTTAGTGGGACTCACCTGGAAGGCGACGCACCCAACCGGCAGGTGGGGCCGGTCCTCGAGCATGTTGAGGTACTCCGCCACCAGTCCTGCCGCATGCACCAGACACTGAGCCGCCTCCGCATGGTTCGCCCGCTGAAACACCAGGTGGCACTCAATACTCTTTGCAACAACACATTTTAAATTAAAATTTAAAAGGAAATTATTTTCGTGTTATTAAAAACCATTCAAGTAAAATCTCACAACCCCCCAGAACCCCCCCCCCCCCCACTTGTTCATTTAAAACAACAGAACTACCCCATCACTCACCAAAAAGAACTAACAAACTATTACGTGTTGTAACTCAAGTGTTGCTCACTTTTCACAAACACTCAAATTTCACTGAGAAAGCATTGCATTAAAAGGGGGGGGGGGGCTGTAGTCACATTTGATTAAGAATCTTCATAGAGGGGAACTGCCAATAGTTAATTTTACACATCATTTCACCCACAAAGACCATCTATATTTGGCGAATCATTCATTCGTTTCTCACTAAATACCTAAATATCGTTGTTTTTTTAATAATAAATTAATATTTGTTTATTTGCGACAGGTGCTCGTCCACAAGAGACTTAACTGTCTGAGGGTACCAATCTATGTCTATGCACAGTTCTGATGGCTTTATAGTGCTCTCTTGAGCTTATCTATATTCACCCATGTAAATAAAATACATAATATATATGCACTGCGTAGCTTCAATTCCTACAGTTCTATTAGCAATAATGTAATATTGATTTAAATAGAACTTTTGAAAAAGAAGCTGACGCCAACACATTATTTTCAGTACAGTTTGGTATTAAAAGGTAAACTAAGTAACCTTTATATTTTAATCGTTGCTCAAATATGGTTAAAAAAAAGAATATTTAACCGCAAAGAATATGTACATCCCCGGCACGCTTAAGTCTTTGGCATACACCTTTAGCGAGCACTTATCTTGAAACAGGTTTCACGGTAGAACGACCGGTATCTCTTCAATGCATGGCATTCATAAGGACAAGCACAGATTGATTCAAGCACATTCTGTTATCGGCAATCGATCTAGAGTTTTGGTGTGTTGTTTATAAAAATTGAATAAAATGCTAGTTATACGCATGGGTAAAGCTCGTTTGAAGTAGGAAATATAAAGGAGATCAGGAAATGAGAAATGGTGGTGACAGAATTGTGCAATTGGAAATCCGAGGGTTGATAACAATCTCAATAAGATGTTACATAGAGCTACTAGTGTATTGGGAGAGCAAGCTACATACAGAACATGTCATAGTCTAGGACGAGTCAAACGAATACATCAGTTTCATTTACAGATAATTATTAGTAATAACAGATAATTATTAGTAATAACAGAAAACATCGAACATAACTGGTCAAATAAAAGCAATTAGAATCATTGTTAGAGCTCTCAGGCCCCTCACAAACCAGTCTTAGATAATAAATAATTATAAGTAGACAGCTTACCATTATAGGCTTACTCTTAGATAAAATAGCAACGTTTAAGTATATTATGCGTACTAAAGCTGGCATTACCTTACAGTGGCATGAGAAGCTTGTTGTTCTATTTATATTATCTTGAATATTATGCAATACAAAAAGACTTTAAATATTACAGCATTAAAAATTATAGATTAGCCAATGTTATTGAACAACCGTTAACATTTGAATCCCAGTGAGCATATTATGATTGCACATAACCCGAGTTGGACCTGTCAGGATTGTGTTATTTAAACAATAGGAGCATGGACCATCAGCATGTCACATTACCCGAAGGACTGCGCAGGCGCATTGCCCAGTCAGCATGTCACGTGGTACAATGCGACAGTGAGGTCATAGCTAAGGGCGCCAATGCTTGCACTGGGCTGGTTGGTTGTGCAGACATTTACATATGGAGTTACTACTGATGCACAGCTGATAGACTAACCACACTGTGCTACTTCCAAACAGTCCACTAGCCAGTTGTGCCGCGTGTGCATTCCATTAAGCTAACACCACTCAATTACAGTATATGTAGGCAATTTGTGCCTGATGTAGGTGATTTGTGCCTAATTCGCTACACTCGGATGAAAGACAGAGACAGATATGGTTTAATAGAAATTTAATAAGAAACAAGTCAGGGACCTATGTAGGTCTATCAATCATGAATCAGGCGGTGACCAGGGCCAATTAATCATGCGCTGACTGGAATGCGTGACCAGATATGAAAGTTCTTGGAGATGAGGAGATGGAAGACAGTTCAGAAGGATCAGCGCTCACCCAACATATGAGCGAGCGCTGATGGGGTGTCCTTGACTTCGAGGTGGTCGATGTACGCCTGGAAGGCCTGACTGTTCCAGGTGCCAGCAGACATCAATGCGGGGAGTGGAAGTCCAGAAGCAGCACATGCCTGGGTGACGCCTCAGCGGAGGCTATGCAGAGTCAGCGGACGGGAGGTCCGTACAAGGTTTTCGGCAGTGGATCGGAGGGTGTGGGTCAGGAACTTGGCGGTCAAGGGGCGTGCTGAGGGAAGGAGGAAGGCAGGGTCATCGGGGTTCGGAATCACTGTGGCAATATAGCGCTTCCACGCCCTTACAAGGAAGCATGGGAAGGTGGGAAGTGGCGGAAGAGAGAACAATATTGGGCATGAGGAAGTCGCTCTGGTTTTAGTGGAAGAAACTTTGACTCGAAGGCCTTCTTCCGTCAAGGCAATATGCTTGAACTTAAGGACATGAGGGCTTCAGCGAGCAGTGACTACTAGATTGCTTTGGCGTAGAAGGCAGAGATAACCTATTATGAGTGCCGCAATACAGGCATATGGAGGGGAGCAGAAACATTACAATTTTCCGGAGTTGTGCCGGGGAGAGGGAAGGGGTTTGGACAGCTAGCTAATTGTTTAGAGGAACGGAGGACCGCTCTTTTCATCACAGACAACTCATGAGCTTGGAAACAGAATGATCATCTGGGGCAGAGCAGACCCATATCTTGACCGAGCTGTAATAATTCAAAACTGCACCCGGGGAGCGGAGCGAGGAGGCTAAGTGGAGGAGAAAGGAAAGGAGGTCATAGAGGCGGGGGCAAATGGTGGGAATGAATGGGCAGAGGAGAAGTTTGTATAGCACTTCAGATGAGACGCTTTATTCTTCCAGGTTTGGGGTACCAAGTCAGCCCGGTACATCTTGATTAGGCTGAGATAGTGGTTCAGGGCATACCCTGGAAGATAGAGACAAACAACATACTATCTTCCAGGGTAATGACATTGCAGTTTATTTACAGATTAAAGTCTAACTGTGTTAATCCGAAGTTGACAGGGACTTCTAGGTTAAGCGAGATACATAGCTCAGAGGCTGTCTTCTTAAGGATAGGATCAGAGAATGATCGCCTTAGTGCGTCAGCTAGTACAAGCACCTCCACCCAGTCGGAACCTGGTTCATGGTTTATTTCGAGTTGTTCTGGGCTGAGAGAAGCCACAGCTGACGGGCACATGCACATAGTATAGGATCTCTACTCTTGCCAGAAGAGAGGACCTGTTGGGAAGCTTGGTTGTCTGTATTGACAGTGAAAACAAAGCATACTTGGTTGGGTGGGAGAAGGGAGGTAACTGCTTGGACCAAGTTGAATACTTCTAGCTGTGCAATCGTGTTAATTTGAGCCAGAAGGGCAGGGTGAAACTGTGCTGCATAGTAGTTAGTAGTGGAGAATGCTCCAGCTGCTGTCAGCGTGGAGTCACATTCTATTACACACTGGACGCGTGGCTTTGAGGGAATTAGTAGTGTTGCATTAAATGTGGCTGCAAACTTGTGAAACCAATCCAGGTCCTTGAGGACTTCAGGACTGAAAGGGAATGAACCCCTGTGCTGCCAGTATTCGATTAGTAAATCTAGCTGCCGGCGTAACACATTTTTCTAAGTGATTCACCTTCCCTGCTATACTCTGCAGTTGCTTCCTGGTTGCATGAGATTTCTTAAATCCTAACCAGGTTAGGGATGTAGTGGGAGGGAAACATTTATCTTGTGCGAGTTCTAAACCTTACATACGTGCTAGCTGATGAAGCCTAGTGTAGGCCTTAAGGGCACGATCAAAAGAAGATTTGAGGCCGACGAAATCGTCAAGATAACAAAGCGAGAAGAAACCTCTGCGGAGTAGCCACACTAATGCTCTTGTAGTCCTTGCGCATGCCAATGCTGATGTTCTACACACAAATGGAGGTGCGATATCTACAAAGTATCTATTATTTAAAGTCATGTCTAGAAGCAGGGCGGAAAGAGGACATACTCTCAGCTGACGATAGGCACGACCTGACCAAAGCCAAGCATTGGGACCCAGGAGAGTTAGCCTATCTGTAAGGGTGGACACTGAGGGTAAGGTAAATTTAAAGGAGTTACCAAGGTAGAAACCTTTACTTATTCCCTCATTTACTCCTTTCCCAGGGGGGAAACTTAGGCCCGCCTTGACTAAGAGTTCTTTTTAGGGTGGGTTATCATGGGGCATATTTCAAACCAAGGTTCGAAGGGCCGCTCTAAGAATGGACCCAGGATTGCGCCATGAGCGACCTCTTTTGTTATGAAAGAATGAATATGTGAATCAAGATCTGCAGCAGGTGAATGGTTAGTAGGTGAGGGGGTGGGGGGAACATTTGCTGTATAATCATTGATTGATTGATTGATTGGTGGTTGCTTTACGCCGTTTCAGCAGCATAGGCCATATTCACGGCGAGAAATGTTTGTTTTTTGTTCAAACCATCGCTTTTACATGTAAAAGCAGAGAATCAATTATGTGCCAATAGACACTCATTAAATTACAAAGCTCACGCTGTATAATCAAGGGGCCAACCAAACTCCAGGTGATCAATAAGGGATGTATTAGGGAAGTCGTACAACAGGGCCCTCCAATTAGGAATAATTAACGCTGAGGGAACTGGAAGTGGGGCCCCATGAAATTTGGAAGTGCAGTCACCCGCACCGCATCATAAATAGACAAGTACTGATCAAAATCTGTCCATAGAGAAGGCCGTGTAACCGGCCAGAATGAAGCCAACGTCTCGCTAAATAACCTTGGGGAGGGACGGGGAGGAACTGCATAAGGTCGATATTCAGGGGGAAAGTCTAACACATCAGCTACAGGCGTATCGAACCAATCAAACACTAAGTCTGGGAGTGTAAGATCGATTTCGGTAGAATTTGTATGTTGTAGTGGGGGTGGGAGGGGGAAGGGTGGAGGGTTGGTGGGGGAAAGGAATGTTGGTAGGCGGACATGGGCTGGGGGAGGGGCGGCCCCAGTTCCAATTGAAGCACGCCTTGCCTTCCAATACCTTACTATACTCGTCCCTGGTGTTAATTGCCTGAGAGGTGTTGGAGGGGGGGGGGGGGGAACTGAGGCCACTGCAGGGGTAGGAGAGTCTAGCAGTGTATACAACGGCCTAGCTGGAGCCCAGGTGGTTCGCCTCTGTGCAAACGTCATGCTGAATGCCCGTAATAGCATGGTGGTCCAACCAGCCGTGCCACAGGTGGCCGTCAGCCACTATTTGGAATTTCAGCCACTATTTGGAAGACACGCTCTGACCAACGGCGATACGTCGGCCAATCCCACACAACCACCATGTCAGCCAGTTCCTGCTCATGCTTCAGCAAAGGGGGCCACCAGGCGTCAGGAAAGTCCGACTGAGCAGCTAGTTGTGTGAGGGCGGAGAAGTACTCGGCCCACATTGCCTCCCCAAACAAAATCTTCTTAAATCGGTCTCCCCTCGTAATAAAATTATGGGGAAGCAGGGGCGTATCTTTCACTTTCCTGAGTCCTGGAGTAATTTCGGCGACGTCTTGTCTCGGGCGTAGCCGCTCAGGCCGATGCATGGGGCAGCGACACATCGAGGGGCGGAGTAGGGGGCAGCGGTGTGACTGGCGACAGGCGAGGCGGGGATGGTGAGGGAGGGCAGCGGGGGAGGTGTCGGACCGGTGACAGAAAGGGGCGGGGCAGGGAGGCAGCCGAGCGGGACACCGATGTCGGGGGTGAGGACCGGGGATTCATAGCCTGAAGCGCAGTATTGAACCTCCTGTTCTCACGTCTGAGGTTCTTAATGATGTCCGCATCCGACTCAGTATGGGAGGAGGTGCACGGTGGAGGCGAGGAACGGGAATTATCCGGGGAAGTTGAGTCCTCCGAATCCCGATGCCGGTGTGGATCACATGAGGATCTTGCTTGTCTGTATGGCTGATGCCGTTGTGCTGGCGGCGAGCGGCCTCGCCTTTTCCTAGTGGGTAGCATACCCGGGTCCCATGAAGACAGTCTGTGCCCCTTGAAGACTGCCTGTGCCCCATGAAGACAGTCCACACCCCATGAAGACAGTATGTGCCTCATGAAGACAACTTAAACTTTATAAAGATAGTCTGTGCCCCATGAAAACAGCCTGTGCCCCATGAAGACAGTTTGTGCTCCATGAAGACCACTTATACTTGATAAAGACAGTTTGCGCCCTATGAAGAGAACTTATGCATCATGAAGACAGTTTGTACCCCACAAAGACAGTTTTTGCCTAATGTAGGCAGTCTGTGGTCCATGTAGGTAGTCTGTGGCCCATGTAGGCAGCGTATGGCCCATGTAGGTAGTTTGTGGCCCACATCGACAGTCTGTGCCCAATGAAGACAGCATTTGCCAAATGTAGGAAGTGTGTGTCCCATGAAGACAGTTTGTGGCTCATGTAGGCAGTTTGTGTCCCATGAAGACAGTATGTGTCCCATGGAGGAAGTTTGTGTCCTATGAAGGCAGTCTGTGGCCCATGTAGGCAGTTTGTGGTCCAGGTAGGCAGTCTGTGCCCCTCGCCAATGTGCAATAATTGGATTAAGCCGTAGTTCAGTCTTTTACATTCAGCCACTAACAATGGGGCCAATTTGAACTCATTTACACTTAGGTACAAATAATTCCTGTTTGGCTAACCCATCTCGCTAATTAGGTTCTACAAATATGAAGGTTTCTATGCATTTGGGTAATCTGTCTTCTATGATAGCCCTGTCACACTATGACGTATCTCGCCGGCGCGCCGCCAACATGCAAAATCACTTTTAAGCGTCGAGAGACGTCAAACTTTTCGGCGTCAGCGCAACGTATTGGTAGCGTGCGGCCGACGTTGTGTTAAAACTTTGTCTCGCCGTCCTCATATGACCGTAGATGTTGGTAGGATGTAAAACAACAAAAAGCAAACGTTTGGCGCAACATGTGGTAACGACCGTCACACACACGCAGCGTCTGCCTAGCGTTCGCATAACGTTATTCCAGCGATCTCCACATGCTCCTAACGTAGCCATAATATTGGCACCCACGCGTTGTTGGTCGTCGAATGTTTTGTGCAAGCACAAAACTGCGCCAATCTGATGATGCGCGCCACCAACTGTCGCCGTCCATCAACGATTACCAATGCGTGCCTAATGCGCGCATAATGCTTCCAGATGTCTCCCGACGTTTCCCAAAATGTGACACACATCGACGTGCATTGGCGCGAAACGTCGTAATGTGACAGCACCATTAATTACACAGACTTTTTGCCATTGACATAATAACATATACATATAGTAAACAACTTAATATTATTAAGCTGAATTAAAAAAAACAGACAAGTAGTCGAGGGTATTTACTTCAAATCTTCAAAACTTCCATAACTTTATCCCAGGACTAAAGGGTTAATTTATTGGTGGCCATTTATAATGTAATTAGTATAATTTTAAATCACCAATGAAAAGAAACTTAAAAACTTGTTTGTTTCAAGGTGATGCTAGGTACATATATTCCAGACCCTTAAAGGCTCCGCTTATTAGATACTCTTTGCACCTAGGTGCAAATTACGACCATAACAAGGTGAAACAGCTATATTACAACTATTGTAATATATGACATGGTCGAGTAGTTTAAATTTGAGAGTGAATATCACAAATTTAAACGTGAACATTCACCTAGGACAATCGCATTCATAGGAATTTGTGAAAGCCAATTTGTCTAGACGTCGTGTACATCTAAATGTAGGCCACCGTACGTACATGAACTGGTTACACAGAATGAACAGGCGTAGTGTGTACACATTGAGTTTGCGCACATGGTGTTTGCACACACTGCGCATTGACATACTGCATGTGCCGACAACCAATGTCTTAGTATAAATGACGCTTCAGTTAATACACGGGCATTAACAAACCTTACACATAGTATGGGGCCTCATCGATCATCATGCTGTCGGTCGCGATGCGACAAAGACTGCTTTCATACCGTATTTCCTCAAATATAGTCTCCCGTAAAAGATCCTTTAAAAAGGGAAATAAAAAAAGGAAAAAAAGAACCTGCCCTGCCTCCCCCGTTTCCTCAAATAATGTGCCGTAAAAAAATCTGTTTAAAAAGAAAATAAGAAAGAAAAAAAAAAAAGAACCTGCTGCGAATAGCAGCCTGCTTCCTCCCACCCACCATTTTAATTACAATAAAGAGACAAACAAACAACAGGAAACATTCTCATCGAATAGACACTTCCGCCCCTCAATTTCTCAAATACAACAATTATAGATATATCTTCTAAAGTAGAAGTAATTAAAACCAGGCAGGTCCGATTAAATAACATATCACGCCGTCACTAATGTGGATATAGAAAATAATCCCCCTACCCATTCTTTAAATATCAGATTTTTTTAAACAAAAAAAACTCGATAGTTCAATGGCAAAATAACAAATAACTAAATATCGTCTCAATAGCACCCCCATCTCATTTACAGGGAAACGATTTAAAAAGAAATCTTAATTGATTGATTGGTTGTTGCTTAATGCCGTGTCGGCAGCAAAGGCCATATTCATGGCGAGAAGTGTTTAACTTGTATTGTGACACTTTATTGTTCACTGGTCGCTTTCACACAAAATGCAAAAGTTTCTAATCGAGGATATACAGTACAGCATGTGTGGACACAGACTTGAGTGGAAGTATATATGGTGTAGCGACACACACTGAATGTGGAAACACCCTACGTGTAAACACATCCGCCGAGTATAGCTATGTAAATAAATAGTATATGTATAGTACATATACTAGTATATATACTAGCACATGTATACTATATATACATATGACGAGTTCGGGCACAAAACCCCGTAAACACCAATCCAAAAATTGAAGTAAAATAAAAGAGTTTTATCTGAGGGTAATTTTAATTCTCCCTAATTCCACTCTTCTTGCGATGAAATGGTTATTGAGCAATGAACAAAAAAATAGGAATGTAAAAAATGAACCTTTTGAAGATTTAACTTCAATGTTTATCTCTATTTTTGTAATTGGTGTTTACGGGATTTTGTGCCTGAACTCCTCATATGCATAATATATGCATATTATATACATAGACACACGCCTAGTGTGGACACACACAGCTGGACACACACGACGTGGCATGTCACGTGACAGCGAGCACTGCGTGGTGAGGTATCTCAGAGGCATCCGATAGAAATGGCTATATGCAGAATTTAGACAGTGTTTGGTTGGTGGGCGTGAGTAAAGTGCCACTTATGATGATCTTACCCTCTTGTTGTTAATCCTGCTCTTTATGATGTGCTCCTGTCAGGATTGCAAGTGTGTGAATATTTGGAGGAGGAAGAAGACTGAGTGCCTCTGTAGTGAACTAGATCACCTCTCATTGTGTCATGCGGACTGCCAAATATTAACAAACATTCCCAGCTGAAACCTGACACAATACCTCATAATTAAAAAATAAATAAATTAAAAAAGAGAGAGAAAAAAAAGAAGAGCTAAATCACCAGCTTCAAAGATAGATATAAGAAATTTTAGTGAGACTAAATTAGTACTAACATACACATTTAACTATTTAATTATTTAAACTGCGACCATACAAATTCGTAGGGATAAGGTTGCAAGGAAACGACACAATTCTGATGTCAGAATATACACTACTGCATTTGTTAGTACGCCCAATGTGTCTTTTTATTATTGATTTTTTATTGACAAAGTATTTATTCTGCCCATAACGTGTAAGATCCAGCGATGGTGCTTGTTTTCAACGCTGGACAGCTGTGACAGCATATTTTTAGAATATGTATCATAGAAAAAAAAGCTTTCTTTACAAAAACCACCAATGTGTTTTTAGAATATGTATTATAGAAGAAAGCCTCCATTATTAAGACTATCAATATATGTTTTTAAAATATGAATTACAGAAGAAAGGTGCTATTACAATCACCATCAGTATGTGTTTTTAGAATATGTATCATAGAAGATAGCTTCCATTATAAATACATATATGTTTTTATATATGAAACCTTCCACTACAAACGCCATGATACACAATCGATATGTATTTTAGAATATGTTATAAAAGAAACCTTCCACTACAAACAACCATCAACCTATGTATTTTTAGAATATATATTACAGAAGGAAGCTTCCACTACAAACACATGTCTGGGCACCACGAGGCTGTCGTGTCACTGAGTAGCAATGCTAACACAACACACGATGCAATGGTAGACACATGAGGGCAAGTCACACAGACCGACAACGCACTCGTTATACCCCAGTCACACTACTGCTTGCGACCACTTGTGGCTCTCAGTGGTCGCCGACATCCTTACGACCATTTCTGTCGCTGCTGCACTCAAAACCTCCTTGTGACCAAAATGGCCACAAGGTCGGCGATAAAAATGGTTGCAAGGTCATCAGCGACCAAGTTTGGTCGCTAGTGACTGTGGGTTCTTTGGCTCAAAGTGGTCGCAAGCCGTAATGTGACTGAGGCTTTAAACCACTGCCTGGCACTGTGCAGAACTGCTGAGTCATGGCTGCGCTCACCTCGCTGTGCTTGGCGGCCATGTTCTGTAGCCAGGTGAGGCGCAGGTCGGGCGACGTCTGGTAGCCCTTGGCGATGCGGTACATGAGGTCGAGCAGCATCTCGGGGTCCTCCTGGAACTCCTTCATCTTCACGGTGTCTGACAGGATCATGTGCA
This sequence comes from Branchipolynoe longqiensis, assembly GCA_030323885.1. Lineage (NCBI taxonomy): Eukaryota > Metazoa > Annelida > Polychaeta > Phyllodocida > Polynoidae > Branchipolynoe > Branchipolynoe longqiensis. Next base: position 74,970,117 of record CM059187.1, read on the forward strand.
GGTTGAACACCAGCTCACGCACCTGTTAGGAAACAACAGTGTCGCGCAGACAGGTGCTTTTTCAGTATCCGAGTGTGGCGCAGACAGCGGCGTATCTACGGAAAATAGGGTTTATGACAAGCACTGAAATTGCGCCCTCTTTCTAATTAACAAATTATGGCACTACATGACTTAATTAAGTAGAAACTGCTCAGTGGCGCCCACCCCGCGTCAAGTGGCGCCCAGGCTATGTGACAAACCTGCCATACCCTAGGTACGCCACTGGGTGCAGAACAAAGACTTTCCGTCCTGACGCATTTTAAATTGATTAAAGTTTCATAGTTCGATGGTTTAAAACTATCAACCTAATATATTTCTTTTCTAAATACGGCAGAAACTCAAAACCATCAGCCCATTACAATGAAAATGACAATGACAATGATTGACATTAATTTGTGTGGCCGCTTCCAACTCGCTTAAAACACAAATTATTAGTAACCACTAGTTCGCCTATTTAGGTGCAGAAGTATAACAAACACCCATATGTGTTTATAAGAGTCAAATAGCAGACACCTGCTTAAAGTTAAATGTAATTTCACAAAGTAGAATGATTGGTTTGTTGTTGAAGATTTACGTCCTGGGAACATCCATGGTCATATCAAGACTGGTACCGACTTGTGTACACTCATCGTGACTTTATAGTGCTGCCCCACTGGGCTTCCAGCACCATGACCCGATATCCCACTCTGTCACATTAGCTTGACACTGAGCTAACCAGTCCTTGCCATATCCTATTAATGCCGAGGGCTTTGGTTGGAAGTGACAAGTATCAACATTAATGAAACATGCGCACCTGTTCTGGGAATGAGGTTTCCTGCAGCTGCACGTCCGACTCGGCATAGGTGAGAATCGTCTTGAGCGACTTGCGCAGGTACTCCTCGTTAAAACTTTGGTTCTGGCCGACCAGCGACGACAGTGACATGGTCACCTGCATCTTCACCCGTGCAAAGTTCTGCAGCACGCCAGATGGCGCAGAGAAAGGCAGCAGGACAACCCAATCAGCTTCAACTTGGGCCATAGAGGTCGGGCAATGAGCAAATGAGAATTGACATTCACAGGAATGTAGTGCTGGGGATTCAGATTATATATAGTTGAGAGTATTCATCAGTTTCTGCAATTCGGTAATGGTAATATAGCATCGCAGCCTGTATTGGGTCCAGTGCTAAATGATACTATGGGTTATTAAAGGGTGGGGAGTGGTAATAGAAGTGGAAGTGGAGGAAAGGGGAACGGAGAGGAGAGGAGAGGAGAGGAGAGGAAAGGGGAACGGAGAGGAGAGGAGAGGAGAGGAGAGGAGAGGAGAGGAGAGGAGAGGAGAGGAGAGGAGAGGAAAGGGGAACGGAGAGGAAAGGGGAACGGAGAGGAGAGGAGAGGAAAGGGTAACGGAGAGGAGAGGAGAGGAGCGAAGCGGAGAGGAGAGGAGAGGAGAGGAGAGGAGAGGAGAGGAGAGGAGAGTGGAGGAGGGAGAGGGGAGGAGAGGGGATGGGAGGAGAGGAGAGGAGAGAAGAGAGGAGAGAAGAGAGGAGAGGAGAACGGAGAGGAGAACGGAGAGGGGAGGAGAAGGGGAGGTGCCAGACCAGTTAAAACATGCTATGTAACGAGTGTTGCTTCTTACGCACGGAGTGACATACGATCGCTACCTCTCCCGGCTAGTATGAGGCCAGCAGACAGGCGCGGGTACTCACGTTGCCGATCTCGTAGTTGTGCCTCATGAGCAGGTAGAGCGACGCGCTGGCCTGGGAGCGGGTCGCCGACACGGGGGCGGAGCAGTGGCGCAGCAGGCGCAGGCACAGGTCGGCACACAGCTCCGTCTCCTCCTCGAACAGCAGTTCGGGGAACTGGCGAGGTGCAGCGTGGGCAGACGTAAGGCAACAGGTAGGTGAAAGAGTCACCCCCTTCCGACAGTAGGGGGGGGGGGGGGAAGAGAGGAGAAGAGAGGTGAGGAGAGGGGGAGGAGGACCCCTTTCCCCCTCACTCTTACTCTCTCTTCTCCTCGCTCCCTTTTTACGTTCCCCTACCCAGAGTAGGGTAAGAGTGGGGAGGAGAGAGTAGAAGAAATGTGAGGAAGAGGAGAGGAGAGGAGGAGAGGAGAGGAAAGAGGGGAGGACCGCTCTCCCACTCTCCTCTCCACGCTTACCCTCTCTCCTCTCCACTCCTCTCCTCCCCTTTCCTACCTTCCCTTACCCAAAGTAGGGGTGAATGACAACTATGTCTAAATCTGCTTCAACTAAGAATTAACTGTGTAGGCCGTGATGCACAATGTTTATCTATAGTGTAATGGTTAGTATGCTAGCCCCTGAATGGCAAGAGTTGTCGGTTCAAATCCTGCGCTAGGTGCAACATTTCACATTTTCATCACTTCACAAGGCCATGAAAGAAAAGTGTGGATATTTACATAAACTAGGTACATAAGTTAACTCTAACTAATTGCAAAATCCGATGCTTTTCAGTTTCTAGAATTTCTTTAAAGATAAATATATCAGATTGATTATTAATCTTCCTAACCTTAGTTTGAAGTAACTTTTATTTTAAATGGCTAACCATGGATATATTTGAAGTGAAAGCATGTATTTGTTTTGGCATGCACATACAAATTCTGATACCATAAGTTTCAGCAGGTACGTAAGATAAAATCTACATAATTGTTCTGTGATTTAGCCAAATGTGAGGCCTCTTTAAAGAGGAGACAATATAGTTTTGCTTTGATGGCTGTTACATGTCACATAATGCCGTTACCTTGGCGACCAGGGTACGCTGGGTGGCAAAGATGTTCTGGAGGACGCTGGTGCTCTGGTTGAGGGCGAGTGCGTGCAGCAGGACCCGGAGCACCGGGGCGAGCAGGCCTTGGAGGGAGTCAGACGAGGTGATCACCTGGGCAACAAGCGGAGCGCCGTTACTTCCGGTACCAGCGCATTGGCGCCAAGCAGACGGCAACTTGTAAATTGTCGTCTGCTGCCACTACATACTTCATCCACCACTAACAAATATCGTTTGGGGCAACTAAATATCAAATTGTAACTAAATGTTGTCTAATCAACTACCTTGTAGTTCCCATATCAGGTATCTTGAGCCTTAATGACTCTCGCATTATGCGTAGTATATAAAATGTACTTATATATATATATCTGTACCTCTGTGTTGTTACACACTAGGGAACCCCTTCACTATCCACCACCTTGATTATCTTACAACTGTTCAATTATATTGATGTGATTTGTTAAACAGTTAAATTGTTCAGACACATTTGTTAATTAGCTACTGTTATCTTGTAGTAAATCATTTGGGTGTTCAGGCAACAAGATCACCCCCTCAAGGGGGATGCCGACAAAAAACACCATACCAAATTCAATGGTTAAAAAAAACCCAAAACCCTCAGAATAAATTCACTAAATCATAGCGTTTGGATTCAATGAATTCAATTAAATAAATCTAGTTCCACAGCTTGATTGATTGATTGATTGATTGATTGGTGGTTGTTTTACGCCATGTCAGCAACAAAGGCCATATTCATGGCGAGAAGTGTTTAACTTGTATTCTGTCCATTTTTGTTTCACCATCACTTTTAAACAGAGTGCCACAGATGAATGCAGAAACTAAAATGTGGATAAGCATGTGATAGTCGCTATCAGTTGATGATGCTAAAGATAAGGAACTGCAAAGTTACTTCCAAATGAAATGTGACCTATTTATGGTTAAAAGAGTTAAGCGCGTCTCACTCCGACATTGAGCTCCAGTGTGTCGAGCACGATCATAGTGATCTCTGCTGCCAGGCTGCCCGCCGTGTGGGCGTCCACGTCGATCTGACTCTGGCTCTGACTGCAACAACAACACCAATATTCTGTCACAACCGGGATTCAGACAGATTTAAACAAATCTAATTTTACACCCTTTTTAAGAGCATTTTCAAGTTAGAAATTCATTTTTAAATCCCCTCAAAAATATTACATTATATTGTATTTACTAATATTGTAATGGACTTCTTTTAAGTACTGTATTCTTACGGGTTAATGCCCACCCCCAACTTAAGTAATTTGACAATTTAAATGCCCAGGGCGTTAACCCGCGAGAATGCAAAGTGAGTTTAAAGTGTTGGGTCTATAGTGAAGGATGGGGGCAGGAGTGGCACCAACCCCAACTTCTGGTGTGTAAACTGAAGCTGTGACCCGGCATGCTGGGTCTGAGTTTCAGTCCTTTCTGAGTGATCAGCTGAACACATTATATGGACCTAATATATATTACCATCGCAATGTTTTCTATAGAAATGTAAAATTACTTTAAGTAAGAATTCTTTCAAGTACAAAATTGTAAATCCACTTCAGTCGTTGGGTTGTCCCGGGTTTATTATACTGCCTGTAGGAGAAGTGACCTACCACTGCGTATCCAGGTATTATATAACCTCTAATGAGAGAGGGGTGGGGCGCTGGCGCTAGCGCTAGCTGGGGTGGGTTTGTCTATGATTGGGATCCCCAATCTAGTGTGTTGCCACCTGCCAACCTTTCTAACACAAGGGTCATTCTACAGGAGACTACCGCCATGTGATAGTCGGGCTGCTACATTTATATACCATATTCTCACGGGTCAACGCCCTGGGCGTTTAAATTGGTAAATCACTGAAGTGGTGGTGGGGGGGGGGGGGGGCATTTACCCAGACATGGGCGTTTAAGGGGTGGGCTTTTACAAAATATTGGCCAAGTGGGGGGTGGGGCGGCGTTAACCCACAAGCATACGGTATATCTGATGCATAACGTATTATATGAGTATAAATGCTTGAGGGTAAATAAATCTTATCCCTTCCTCCTGTGCTGCCGCATTGGTGGAGTACCCCAACCGCTCTCTGGGGCATTGTTTGTAACTGGGTGCTCCCCCCCTGCGACACTCATCCAGGAGGAATATATAGGTGTACATCTATATATATATGTCCATCTATTCTTTATGCCTTACATCACAAGTTATTGTTACAAAGCAATCGAAGCAATTCAGGAATTGAGTTACTTAGGTAAGTAGATACATAAATAAAATACATAAGCAATATACATATAAGTAATATTGGTATGGTTGTTGGGGGCTTTACGTCCTAGGAACATCTAAGGTCACATCAGGATGGGCTATAAGTAAGATACATATGTAAGTTACACATAGAGCTGCCCACCCAAGGATGGCGCCATCTAGTGTGTGTGGCAAGTACCATTTTATTGTAAAGAATATATGTGTATTCCAAGTTCCGCTGGTTCCAAAGGAAAGACTGAGCACGAAAGCCAGCATGCCAGGTCACAACTACAGCTAAGGTGGGGGGGGGGGGGGGAAAGCTTGGAAGGGCACCAACCCCAACCCCAACCCCAACTTCTGGTGTGTAAGCTGAAGCTGTGAACTGGCATGCTGGGTCTGAGCTTCAATCCTTTCTCAGTGAAACTCGGATTGTAAACCCGAATTGCGCATAAGCGCCACCTATTGACTAATTTGTAACTGTAGATCCATATTCGCCTTGTGCATGTGCTTAAGTAACTGCTCAGGTCAGTGTCAGAGTGAGTGTGGTAATTGTTGTGCATACCCGTCGGATCCATCATTAGTCTGCCTCCACTGTGTCTGGTCCTTCCGCCACCTCAGGCGGGGGCTCTCCGCAATTGGTGCTTGGGGCGGGCGTTCAATCGCTGAAAGGAGACGGAAGACAATTCTTTTGTGGTTGTTATCAATTTTACAAAGGAACAAATTCATTGCTTAAAGCTACATAATTGGATGAAAGTGTAACATTTTCAAAACCAAAACGTGTACCTAAATTTGATTCGATATCACTAACTTAAAGATTTGGTCAGGTGATTTGACCATGTATCCTTTACATGAATATTCGATGTATCTTAAAGTTGTATAGTCAGATGGTGATGAATTTTTGTATTTTTTCTGAGATAAATATATTAGATCGATCACTAGTATCTACTTTACATTAGTTCAAATTACTTTTATTTTAAATGGTAAACTTTTGAGAAATTTTGAGTGCAAACATGGAAAATTAGTTTTGGCAAGCTTGCCAAAACTCTGACAGAGACTTCTGCAGTAACAGGTTCTGTTAAATTGACTCGGTATTGCCTTCTATGCAGAAATAAATGCTTAATAAGTGCATCAGTATCTAAGTTAGATATGTAAAATCAAATCTAGATAATTGGTTTTGTTTTGAGTTATTGTCTAAATTTCAGCGCTGAAAACTGATTCTGATGAGAAAACACTCCACAAAAAACAACAACACTCAAAACAAAACAAGAACACAGTAATAAGAAGCAGCCTATAGACTTCACAAGCTAAATATAGGTACAATAAATAAGACCACCATGCTCTACCTTGGTAAAGGTGGGTCGTGTTGCGGCGTCGCATCATGAGGTCACTACGTGCACTTCCGGTACCCAAGATGGCGTCCTCCAACTTGGTCTTCATGTCAAAGCTCTTCTTTATGGTTTGCACCGAGGCCATGGCGGCGGCCCTCTTCCCCTGTTAACATGTTCCAGAAGTTGCTTTTAAAGCCGCATAGTCCGATAAAAGCAGAACAATTTCAAAACTATCTAGATTTGTTTACAAATACATATCTAGCTTGGATACTGATGCACTTATTCAGCATTTATTGCCACATAGAAGGGAATGCTGAGTCAATTTAATAGAACCTGTTACTGCTGAAGTCTATGGTGAAGTTTTGTCATGCTTGCCAAAACTAATTTTGTATGTTTGAACTTCAAATATTTCCAAAGTTAGCCATTTAAAATAATAGTTGCTTCAAACTAAAGTAAGGTAGATTATACCCATCAACTTAATATCAACTTAGATCTCAGAAAATGACAGAAACTCAAAACCATCGGACTATGGAACTTTAAATAACTTGAATGCCTTTCACAAGAAACAAAGTGTCATTCATTGGCATTTGAGTAATTATGAAACAATTAACTCACCATGAGCAATTTTAGAAACAGTGGTTTCTATTTTGTATGCAAATAAAGAAACAAAATAGTTTTGGGGGTTAATGACTATAAAGTTGCACAATTCAATGGTTATGAGTTATTGCCATTTTATGTTGGTCCTTGATCAATATATTAGGCTATGACCCCCTAATATCCAATGTTTACTTTTCGTCCTGGAGGTCGTTAAACAAACAAACAAACAAACAAACAAGATAGTGGACAATTTCAATTGTGGTAAGTGTTTTCTTTGACTCCGCCGGAGATTGAACCTACGAGGAAGTGGGCATCACACATCCACTGGATGGGAAGATTAGACAATATTCATACATACCTTATACTCAAAGTTTGAGATGGCTAGGTGGAGAACTTCGAGGAGTTGTGCAAGTCTGGGAGCGGGCAGGTCGAGCCACCACTGACGCAGCACGTGTTGGTCCATATTCTTCACCACCCACAGGAAACACATCAACAGGTTGTGGGTGGACTCAGCCGTTAGTACCGCCTTCCGCAGCTGAAATCATTTATAACAACACACGGTCACAGACAGACCAAACCCTTAGTGAATGATTGACTGGTTGATTGGTGATGACTTAATGTCATGCAAGATCACAAACAGACCAAACCGTGAGTGAATGATTGACTGGTTGATTGGTGATGTCTTGCAAGGTCACAAACAGACCAAACATTGATTGGTTGTAGTAGTCTGCACTAACCTCCCAGGCAAGGAATCACATACAAGGGTAGGTACGGATAGGGTGATTGCATGAGGGAGCCTAGGTAATAAATGGTTAGCACGCTAGCACCGGAATGGCAAAATGTGTGGGTTCGAATCCTGCAATAGTCATAACATTTCCCATTTTCATTACCCCTATGACACTAGTTACACTTTCTATGGCATCATAATAATAAGAAATAATATTATTATTATATTAAAATAAAAACAAATTATGTTAAATTATTAAATTCTCAAGCTGTGCAGCGAACCCATCCGTCATCCTGTCAGTCACCCCTACCCCCATCTCCCACCCCCTCAACTCACCCGCCGGGTGAGGTCCTCGGTCGGGCTGCCGGGCGTGGCGTTCCCGGCGGCGGCGGACGGCGACCCGGGCGTCTGGATGCCGTAGACGCTGGAGCCGGCGATGGCCATGGCGACGTTCTGGGTGATGCCGGGCACCTCGGGGCCCCGCTCGCCCGTGATGGTGGCGGAGCGTGGCCGCGACTCGAGGCTGCTCGGGTCGTGCAGCTGGTGCAGGACGTCCATCACGATGCTCACCAGGGGCAGATAGAGCGCTGCGATGCGCGCGCGCACCTCGGGGTCCTGGAAACGAGGGTCGCAGTCGTGGCTGTCCATCAGGTTGCGCACCATGCTGATGGCCTTGTGGTGCAGGCCGGCGTTTCTATTGGCAGTGTGGAGAGGGCGAGGAGGAGGAGCAAGAGCTTCATTAATCGATTGATTGATTGATGATTTAATGCCGTGTTCACTGTAAAGGCCATATTCACGACGAAAAGTGAGTACAGTTGAACCTCTCTAAATCGACCGACCATCGGACCGACTTTAAATGGTCCATTTAGGGATATGGTTGGTTTAGTGAGTTGTTTATATCGTTACAATAGTATTGTTTGGGAAATCATTTGGGACACAAATAATGCGATCGATATAGGGGAGTGGTCGATCTGTGGAGGTTGTCGGTTAGAGAGGCTTTACTGTAGTTTATTCTGTCACGTTCAGTTTTCTGAAGGATGAACAGGGGAATTAGTTTGTCATTTCCAGTTTCCTGAAGGATGAACAAGGGTTGGTTGGTTGTTTGTTCTGGCAACATCTAAGGTCATATCAGGACTGAATGAACAATGGAGTTAGTTCATTCTGTCACACTTTCAGCCTTCCAAAAGATGAACAGGGGAGTTATTTTATTCTGTCACTTCAGTTTTCCGAAGGATTAATAAGGGATTTAGTTTATTCTGTTACTTCAGTTTTCTGAAGGATGAACAAGGGAATTAATGCGAGTCCATTCTTATAAAGGATAGATGAAATAGTTCTGAAATGAATGTTGGGAAATTAAAGGTTTCGCTCAAAATATTAATCTTTTTCAATATATGTCTGTGGATTTCATTGTCTCCACTTTCACTCGACCAGGGATGTTGTCATTATACTTGTTGCGACATGCATTGATTAAGCAAGGGGAAATGTCAATCACAGGCAATTGGTCTTCCCAATTCCACTGCTTTTTGCCGTATGCTCATAATGGAGTCCCAGACTAGATAGCAACTAGTATACATTTTGACAAGAACTAATTGACAATTTTAAAATCATTAGATTAAAGTCATGACAACTCTTACAGCTACAGCTTGACTAAACCTGATCTAAACATTCCACAAATAGTATTTATGGAAGAGTAGACAATTATTTCAAATGTACCGAGAATATGCCTTAAATTTTATTATATTTTTGGTAAACGATCATTTTATTCAGAGAATAAAGGTATTTTTTTTTCAGCGCTGAGGCACTCGTCTTTCGGCCATATGTTACATTCATTCATATATATATATAATATAATCTAAACTGGGGCTAATATATATACCTATATACGGATAGTGATAATCCTATTATTGCATGTAATAAGTTCTGGAGTGTCCTACCGGCCCCTCCTCCCCCTCTCTTGGGGTGGGGGGGGGGGGGGGTGTGTGTGCAGCAGCATGCACCTCGCCGACCCCTTGCGCGGGGCGCAACACGCAACTCACTCGGAAGATTTTTCCCCCAAATAAAGAAGTTGGGGTGTTGTACCGCTTACTCATCGCATACTTGTCTCTCTAACTCTGCATACGTAAGAATTATTATATATATAAATTTCAGCAATTTCTTTAAAGAATATATATATTTTTTTAAAGAAGAAGAAATTATTAAAATTTACTTTTGCATTAAACATGTTGGCTGCAGGCTAACATGGGTAATTTGCACACGAGGCAGTATCTATTTTTAGTCTTCCTCGTGGATCGCCTACGCCTAGCCCGGCACTTCACCCCTGGCTGCTCTACACACCACTGCGGTCACCCACCCACCGACTTTATAAGGGTTTCAGCGCTGCACTGCTGTCATCCCTACATGCTGTCATCCCTACATGATGTCTTCTCTCCATGTCACAAGTTGCTCATAACCTCCTTGAACTGATCTGAACTGCTCAGAGTGTCTGGGTCATCGTGCCTGGCCCTCCACTCGCTGTGCCGCTGATAAGTCAGCCAAGATGAACTTTTATTAAATTTGATTAAATAAATAACGTTCATATCTGCTTATCGTCATTTCTTGTCTCCTTGTGTGTACGAGTGTGTGAATTATTGAATGTGAAGACAGTTGTATTCGGGGCTTTACGAGAAGGCAGTTTCAATAAATCCCCTAGATAATTGGTGTAGATTCATGTACTAACTGCGTCAGTTAAACAATAACTAACAGCAATGCGAGCATGCATACAAAGCGAGCTGTACTCTTAATATCATCAATGAGAATTAACTATTTTGCTCACACCCAAGGATCATCCGTGCTGGAGAAAAATCAAAGTATTACAAACTGAAGATTAATAAACAATTACAATGAACTACATAATACTCATTTCCTCTCAGTATATTAGTAATCAACTTACTTTTATTGCACATTTGCAGTGTCCACCGTTTCTAGTGTATCTAAAATGTATCTGCGTTCTTTAAAAATACATCTCTTTAGTATATCCATTAGATGGATTGATATTTTAAATGAATCACTTCTTACACTATAGTTATATAAATCAAATCAAATTCAACAAACATAACTCAACCATCTATTACGTAGAAAAAGCGGAAAACTCTTCCCAAGAAAACCCCAAAACACTAACATAGAACCTTAAGAAAACAACTAACATAGTAATAAGAATAGAACAAAAATACGACGAAACATACCAACAGACTATCTATCTGCTACTGAAATGCAGACAATCAAATAACTTATCAGCAGCTACTGCTTGGTAAGACAACACCAACACTACAGCTGGCCAGCATTGAAAACAAGCCTGGGTACCCGGGCTTACATGCTATGGACAGAATAAATACAGCCTGAATAAAAAAAAAATAAAAAAAAATCATGAATGCTTCATGAATTCTTTATCACGGGTGTTTTATTATAAATGCTTGACTAGGAATGATTTACTATGAATACTCTATCTTGACTGAATTATTATGAATGCCTTATTACGGATGTTTTATTATTTGAATGTATTATTGTGAATGTTCTATTACAAATGCTTAGAATGCATGCCTTATTATGAGTACTTATCCTGAATTCGGTATTATGAATACTTTATCATAAATGCTGTTTTAATAATATCTTATCATAAATGCTTTCCGATGAATCCCGTATCAACAATATTTGATTATGAATCCCTTATTATAAATCCTTCACGTGGAATAAAGAAATCATAACAATTTGTAAAAAAACCTTAAAAAAACACCTAAAAACATAATTTAACAAAATTAGTATTAAACTTCTGTGTGTGTGTGTTTACTACTCCTCCATACACGCACACACCAACATACACAATTCTTTTAACATCTCATACACACATTTATTTACAGTGGGACCTGTCTTCAAAGGACAATTCTGCATCCAGACCAATGTTGTCCTGACATAGATAGCAGGAGTCCTGTCATTTGAAGGAGGGTGGATTGAGACAAAAACAGTCCATATTTTAAATAATTGCTTGCACACGGCAGGGGTTCGCCAATCAAGGGCTCGCTGAAGACGGGTACTACTGTGGATGTTTTACACACATACTTATTTCAACGCCTGAAGTGTTACACAGATAGTTATATGACTCACGGTGTCTCCAGGGTCATGGTGACGTCAGACAGCACGAGGCCGGTGAGGAAGTGCTGCATTCGGTAGTCGGTCGACAGCTCGGTGAACAGCCCGCGGTCCAGCAGCGTGCATGTCGAGGTGAACGACGCCTGTGTAAGGAGGAACCAACAGATGCAGCACTCAGCACACGCATGGGCAGGACTGGAGAAACTCCGCGGTAGGGGTGAGGACAGGTGCTCACTGCCCGCGAGAGAACACAGCGAGACGCGGAGCTTACTGCCCTCGAGAGAACACTGCAAGATGTGGCGGTGGTGGTTGGGCCTTACTGCCCCTGAGAGAACACCACTAGATATGGGGGGAGGGGGCGGGGCGTGGGACTACTGCCCCTGAGAGAACAATGCGAGATGCGAGATGCGGGGCTCACTGGCTGTGAGAGAACACAGAGATGTGGGAGGCAGGGCTTACTGCCCCTGAGAGAAAACCACGAGATGTGTGGGGGGGGGGGGGTGGGAGGACTTACTGCCCCTGAGAGAAAACGACCAGATGTGGAGGGTGGGGCTTACTGCAGACAAGAGAACAATGTGAGACATGGGGCTCACTGCCCGTGAAAGAACACTGCGAGATGTGGGTCTTACTTCGCGTAAGAGAACTCTGGAACAATAAATTCCTATTAAGTAAATCAATATCCAAGTTGCATATGTAGGATCAAATCCATACTAGTGTTTTGCTTTAAGAAAAAAGTCATAGATTTATCGGATTATGCAATTTTCGTTTATTCACAAAGAAGGAGTCGCAATTCTTAAGTTTTTACAAACCCATGTGAAGCATACCTGTGACGTGAGCTCTGAACTTCAAAAGTGTCTTTGGACATATATAATTGACTGCGTGCTTTCACATTGTGTGTAAAAGCGATGGCCGAATAATAATAATATTAATAATAATAATAATACGACAGAATAGAAGTTGAACACTTCTCGCCATGAGTATGGCCTTTGCTGCCGACACAGAGATAAACAGCTACCACTAACTAACCAACTTACCTGTGACGTGGAGCTGGCGATGGAGGGGCAGGGTGAGGATGGTGCAGACGGGGTGAGAGGGGTGCCGAAGGGCAGGTTCAGCGTCACGTAGTGCTCGTGGCTGCACACTATTCGCAGCAGGTCCAGCTTGAGGATCAGCAGCGACGTGGCGTCCGCCAGCTGCCCCACCTTCAGATTCACCTGCAAGTTTACAACCGGTCGTACGTGGTAAAATGCGGCCTATCACAATACTATGCACACATTGACTTGATACTAATTTAACATTAATTTCAATTTAGAAATAGGACTTATGGATTATCTTGAACCAGTAAATCCAAAGATGTATATCTTTATCAAATAGCAACTATCTGGTTGGGAGTGGGGGGAGAGGGGTTAAAGACGGTGGAGTACCTTCCTAAGAACCGACACTTCATCAAAGTAAACCAGCTTACACGCAAGATCAAACTGAGGCTGTGGGAAGGACACTCACGGTTTTGCAGTACTGTTTTAGGAGCTGGAAGACAAAGCCGCGATCCATAAGGGTGAAGCAGTCCCGCAGGAAGAAGGCCAGACTCGTGTTGAGGCTGCGGATCAACACGGCGTCCTGGGCAGGTCACGTGGGCCAGAAACAACAGGTTAGCACAACACAGCATCCAGGACACACAAGACAAAGTATTATTTCGTTGTTGTTGTAAATGTTGCAAAAGAATAAACTATTTTCTAAAAGCTGCATGATATTTTCGATTTTTTTCTGTACATTAGTTGATTTTATTTTGGTGGGGTGGGGGGGTACACTAGTTGATTAACCAGGGAGGATTTAGATTTGATCTTACACATCCAATTTAAATACCGGTGCATTTCATTAAATATGTATTGCAGATTAGTGCTCCTGTGCTACGCTAAAGAAATGTGCAAACAAAGCATATGTCTGGTATTTCGGTGTGCACATCAAAATTAATGTTTCCATGTTTTCACTTCAAATATCTCCAAAATTAAAGTTGCATAGTCCAATAAAAGTATCAAATTTCCAGAAGCAAAACACTTGTCTAAATTTGAACCTATATATCCAACTTAGACACTGGTGCACTTATTAAGCATTTGTTTCTATACAGAAGGGAATACTGAGTCAATTTAATATAACGTGTTACAGCTGAAGCCTATGGGATCAGAGTTTGATAAGTACGACAAAATTAAATTAGCATCTTTACACTTCAAATATCTTCTGAGGTAGTCATTTTAAAGCGAAGTTACTTCAAATTAATTAAGACAGATAATAGCTATCACGGGTATTTATCTCAGAAAATAACAGAAACTCAAAATTATCGGGGGGAAGAGCTCCATTCTCCCACCGCCATCACATACACTGTACCGATGATAGCAGCACAGCTTTTGCAGCGACCCACCATCTTAGCCCATAATACTGAACTTATTATGGCTAACCCACTAACCTCCTTCATAATGTACTAATATGCCCTACCGAACTACCCGCTGAACTACCTATTTAGAATGTAATCTAAATGACCAGAAGACCAGTGCCTCGGCACTGAAAAAATGTATGTTCTGATGAATAAACTACTGTACTAAAAAAAAAACCCACAAAAACAAGCTTCTTTGAGGTGAAAGATTTGTACACCAACAAATGGTCGCCATGTCTACTGTGGCGTAAACCTACTTTGTTGTAATGGTCGGCAATGTCCTTGCTGATGACGTTCACCAGTGACAGGATGTCATCTGCGAACTGCTCAGAGAAACGCATCTTCCGCGGGGCGTCGATCTTATCCATCCGGGCCAAGTGCTCTGCCATGCTCTTGATCTTTTCCAAATAGAAGAAGTTATTTATGTTAGTGTCATTTTTGTTGTTGTGAATATCTATTTATTCCTCTGAACATTCTTTTTTTTTATCAGCGTCGAGGCACTTGACTTCCAGCCATAGTTGGCACAGTTATTTACGCCTGAAAAATTAAAAGGTTTAGTACAATCAAAAAGAAGATGAGATTGTCCCCATACCGTAAGTGGCAGACCACCAAACCCTCAGCCTCGGTTTCTCCCCCCCCCCCCCCCCCAGCCCCCACTTTTTTAATTTGTTGCTGTTCCTCTGTTGTTATCTCCAGTCAACCATATACGATGACAGAGACAGCCCAGGTAAAAATGTAAAATTTAAGACCTAAATGCACTGGGATTGGTCCCACTTCTTCACTGGTCACAGATGGTCCAGTGTATTATTAACAACCCCACCCCAACAACATAATTCATAAACTCACATAACTAGCTACATTAGAGTTACACTAGAATTTTCCTAACAAACCAACATTTATATACTGCTTGCCTAACTGCAACTGAACATTCAAACTTAGTACAAATTTACCAACTGAATACAGAAGATAACTTCTGCTTACATTCTAAATACTATGTAAATACTCACATTGATCTGACTAATATTGATCTGGTTATATGACACTACTGTACCATATTGTTATGGAACTTTTGGGTTTCAGAATTTCAATGTGTTACATGGTGCAAATTGTCTATTCAACAGGTATTGTACACCTTATTCTATATACCTTTTGTGTAAATAACCCTGAATTGAAAAATGGCTGGAAGACCAGTGCTTCGGCACTGACAAAAGACTTATTCAGCAGAATAAACATATTTACCAAAAAAAAATATTAAAAAAATTGTGAAAATATTTGTTTCTCATACATACGATGAGTTAGCTGTAGATTAGTTAATAAGGCATTACTTTAGACGGGTTAGGTCTAGAAAAGTGATATTATGGAGAGGTGGTGGGAGTAGTTATTCACACAGTTTTATACAAGTTCATAACACATAGGGCCATGAAATGAAGTTGTCAACACCTTTTGCTCATTTCTACAACTGTTTTGGGAGTCAGAGAGAGCGATAGAATAAGTTGGTGTTGTTTGTTGGGGCTTTACGTCCTGGCAACATCTATGGTTATATCAGGATAGGTACCGTCTTGTGACAGTGCGCAGTCATGAGGAGTTTATAGTGCTGCCCCATTGGGAGACCAGGCCACTGACACCATGACCCAATTTCCCACTCAGTCACGTTATGCTGATACTGGGCTAACCAGTCCTTGCTCTATCCCGGTAATGCCAAGCATCAGGCTAGGTTGTGACAAGAATAAATTTTCTAAGTCATTGGTTTGACGACTCGGCCTGGTTTCGATTGGGAAGCCTGCGCTCTACTGATACAGCCATCGCGTCTGGTCCGTGTTAAGTAGTAGTTGCCATAGCTTACCATCAGTTCAAAGAAGAACCAGGCGTTGGTGAGCGCCAGTTCACGCGTTATGCCACTGGAGACGACCCACTGCAGCACCAACTCCTCGTGCACCAACTGCAAACAGAACAAGAGTATTGCCAGACAAGTTAGACTTTATAATGAAGTCAGCCTCGGAAGCAAAGTGTGGACAAATTTATGTTGTATAGTCTGATGGCGTTTGAATTTTTGCCTTATATTTTAGATAAATATATATATCAAATTGACCATTATAACCTACTAATCATTAGTCCGGAGTAATTTTGATTAAAGCTAGCTAATTTCGGAGCATTTTGAGCTGAAAGAACCCAAAATAATGTTGGCATACTTTAAAAAACTCCTCTCGCTATTACACATCTCGTGATGACCATGTGATGTGGAATGACGTCATTCAAATATAGCCTGGTTTGAATGAGGTCAAGGCTAATGAAGCCATGAGATTGACCTAATTGATTAATGGTGTCCCTCCTTAATGGATGTCTCAAATTAGGTGTCCAAAGGGTTGGAGTAATAAATTCACTGATTATTCTGTCCATGCTGTCCCAAAACCTTAGCTAATGCATCAGTATCTAAGTTGGATATATATATAATCAAATGTAGGAGAGTGTTTTGGTTTTGATAAAAATGTTTCATCGGACCATGTAACTTTAAATGACAGCAAGATTTAACTCACAAAACATAGCTAAATTTCCAGGAGGTAATACAGCCCAGTTATTGTTAGGAACACAAAAATGTATTTGTGCTTTACATTGGTAGAGAGGTCTTGCATGCTTGTTGTTTGTTTGTTGTTGTTTTACGTCCTAGCAACATCTAAGGTCATCAGGATGGGTACCGACTTGCGACAGTGTGCACTCATGGCAACTTTATAGTGCTGTCCCACTGGGAAACCAGGCCACCGGCACCATGACCTGGTATCCCACTCAGTCACATTATCCTGACACTGAGCACACCAGTCCCTGCCCTGTCCTAATAATGCTGAGCGCCTGGCTAGGAAGCGACAAGTATCAAGTATCATTGGTTTGACTCGACCAGGGTTCGAACCCACGATCTACCAGCACTGGAGACGGGCGCTCTAACTCATTCGGCCATCCCGTCTGGTTGGTCTTGCATGCTAATTATAATAAAACATTCAACACTCAACCAGAATGTGTCTGAGTCAGTTGACACCCAATACACCCAGGGATGGTTCTCGCTTCAGCAAAAATTGTATGAGTCAGCCAAAAGTGGCCAATTCAGCATCAGGTGAGGACCAAAGTAAAACCTCTCTAAATCGACCGACCATGGGACCGACTCTAAGTGGTCCATTTAGGAAGGTGGTAAGTTTAGAGTTAGAATATCCTTACAATGGTATTGTTGGACCCAAATAAAGCGATCGATATAGGGGGAGTGGTCGATCTGTGGAGGGGACGGTATAGAGAGGTTTTACTGTACTTGGTGGCGGAGATGTTAAGAGAACACACCTTTCTGTTGTGAACCTTCGGGAAGAAGTGCATAGTGTCCTGATACCTGAGACTTCCAGACCTGTCGATAACTTTGTTACCTGTGGGGAACACAAGAATCAAATAAATGACAAGCTTTGTGAAAGCACAAATTTTATTGTATATTAGGAAATGTAAGTTACTGAATAGTAGTGTAAAAGGCAGCATAGAATGCCCCTAATTTTAAATACCTTGCCCCTCCCCGCCAACCAGATTAGAATTACTACTGTTCTCTAAAATGAGCTGTTTCAACCTATATGTCCTAACTAAGAACGTAAGGCTACTGCATTCCATAAGGCCTCATAAAGCAATAACAACAACCAACACATTACAATGTGGTTCTAAATTGTTATTTTTCTTTAAAATTAGCCTTGAGTAATTTAATTTATTCAAAGCATTTCTCACATATAAAGAAAATCAAGAATATATATATATAAATAAATAAGAATTACCAAGTAGCCCCTCTGTCCTCCTCTTTCTTAACATCGGGATTACCCTGTTCTCCTCCCATGAGATTGTATTACCTCCCGCAGCTAACCAGTCCATCCCGACTAAACTCCCATAGGACTGCACAACTCATCCCACTACTCCACACAGTTCGTGACCTGCCACGTACCTATGAGGCTGGCAACCTCAGCATCAGGCGACCCTGGGTTGCTGCCGGGCAGGTCGGGGTCGCTGCTGCTCCGGTGGTGGGCATTCTTCGACACGGGCAGCGATATGGGCCGGCCCAACGTGGCGTACCCACCGGGCACCGGCGGGCTGGCTGCAGGCAGAGCGACGCAGGTCACGGCCAAGTTCAAGGTCAATTCTAGCGGATCTCTCTCTCTCTCTCTCGCTCTCTCTCGGTTTCTCACTCACTCACTCACTCACTCACTCACTCACTCACACATGTGGGTAAATGTGAATGGTTAGGCCACACAACAGTGTCAATCACAACCCCCCTTTTCACACACACGCGGACACACACGCGCGGACACGCACGCACGCGCACACACTCACACTCACACTCACACTCACACTCACACTCACACTCACACTCACACTCACACTCACACTCACACTCACACTCACACTCACACTCACACACACACACACACACACACACACACACACACACACACACACACACACACACACACACACACACACACACACACACACACACACACACACACACACACACACACACACACACACACACACACACACACACACACACACACACACACACACACACACACACACACACACACACACACACACACACACACACACACACACACACACACACACACACACACACACACACACACACACACACACACACCCACACCCACACCCACACCCACACAGAGGAGTGGGTGAATGTGAATGGTTTTTCCACACAATACAGTGTCACCCCCACAAGAAGTGCAGTGTGCAACCACACTTGCTGTGGGAGGACCATCAATGTATGTTAATACCAATATCGATGCTAAAGAGGGTTTATTTATTGCTTAACAAGGCGATTATACTAGCTCAAAAGCGACGTGTCCAGCCAGATTTGCTAGCAGTGCAATGAGGTTATGCGCTTGTTGTTGCGTAGACTGCACGTTGGCACTGGTTCGTGTTTACATTGAGTTAAAATGAGAATAAAGTTACACGTTGTGGTGCTTACATATGTAGATTTGGATTGCTTTTAGAGTCACATACACGTACAGAGGCAAGTCGTAAGATTAAAGTGGGTATGGTTACATTCTGATGACAACCAAGCACCCAGGATACTCAATATTAGCATTCTGATATAATGAAACATGGCAATGCAATTCTTAACAACAAATACAATCTCAGATAATCAAACTTGTATTATTGTATATATAAAGCCATATTTACAGCCGGGTAAGATTGACCAACTAATGGATGAAGGACGCGATGCAAAACAATAGCCACACTACCAAAACACAATTACAACATTGACAAGGCTTTAAAAGAAAAACACAAACAAACTTTAGGCTTAAAAAACAAAAACAAAACAGCTATCATTCATGAACATCTTGTAAAAAAAAAGTAGGTAACTTTTGTTTGTTAGTACAAGCAATGAAACACTAAAGTGGGGAAAGCTTATCCACTATTATAATATTATAAATATCCGCATCCTAATTTAAACGAATGTACATGGCAGGTATCATTCTTGGCGAATAACAGTGGGTAGCATTCTGAGGGGGGAGGGGGGGATTGGGGGTAGACAAATAACATGTAGATGAAGTCCTCACAATGTATGTTACACATGCGCCATTAAGCAAACATGTCGATGTTTGGAACGAAACCTTAGATTGGGAGGCATTCCAAACTGATGCCGGAATAAAGGTGGTTTGCATGTGAAGAAGACATTAACAAAAAAAACACAACTAAAAAACAAGTGACACCTAATCAGATCTGATAACTTTAAAGTAGTGGTTACACTGGGTCACTAGTCGCTGTAACTGGCTTCGGCAAGTTGTTGACCAGCACAGGCAACTTGCTGACTAGTGCAGGCAGCTAGTTAACCAGCACAGCTAACTTGTTGACCAGTGTAGGCTACCATTCACAGTGAATCAGGAGTGTAGTAGTGTCATCAATGTACATGGCTCGCGATCCCATACACAGTTTAAAAATAAATTAACCGCTTGTCGCAAAACGCTAATGGAACATTATTTCTTGTATTCAAACAATAGCTTTATTTGCTGTCTACATTACTTTGAAATGTTCTATTGAATAAACTTGTGTCTAGAAGCTGACCAGTCGACTAAGACAAGTTCTTACAAATATAAAATACACGTCTGCTACTCTGCGCAGGTGAGCGGAGCCTAAAGAATACAACCAGCAGCTTCCCATACAGATACGCCCACAGTTAACTACACATACACACATTATGTTAGATAAAAGATTCACCCTGTACTGCAGTAGCCTGAATAGGAGTGAAGAACAACCCTATATAAAAGCTGGCAAAAAATATATATATGCAGGGTAAATGAAATGAGCAGATAAATTCTTAATTTACGAAGCAAAATATATTCTTCACATATATCTTAATATTTACCTGCTACTTTTGATTTGAAATATATAATAAAACATGTAGTTTAATGGACTTTAAAAAGTGAAATCGATGCCATTCTATGGTCGTCATTTTGTCTTTTTGCATTCTCTCCCATTTCACCAACTTTGTGCCAATATAAGTAGCCATTTGATACTACCAAGGATTCTACTTCCTGTTCCATACAAAAGCTATTTTCGCCCGTATTTAGACTACGCTGTATGCATTCACCCCTACTGCAAGTATGGAGTGGATCTTTTATTTAACATCATGTATGCTGAAACAGAATGCCCCCTTTCTCTAAACGAGCTTAATTCGTCAAATAAATCACATCTACAGTGACAACCTCAGTCGATATCAGTTCTGAGTTAGGATGCAAGGGTGAAATATGGAAAGTGAATGAAAAAAAAAAAGACTAAAAAGGGTAGTAATAAGAAGCACAGCAAATAGGCACAATTTAAAGTGGCAACAACCAAAAACATGGCCGACGTGTACAACACAGACTGAGCACACCGAGTGGACGGGGATCAGGCCACGTGGTGAATAATTAAGCATCATTACGATCTGATTGGCTGGCGGAACTAGTGTAGCAGAGCACAGACTCGCTTCGGTTACGCTGCAGACACTCGCTGTAGGGCGCTGCGGGCGAGACATCGTCAAAGGACGCCCACACAATTCCAAAACCTACCACCAGGGGAGCAGACAGCAACAAAGTCATTGGCAATCCGTGCACTCGCCGACTCTCAAATCCCCATAATAATAAATATTTGCGGTCTATATATCTACATATGTATGTGATCTGTATACATATATGCGTCTATATGCATATATATCACACACATTTATTATATTATATATATAATATATATATATATCATATATATATATATATGCTCTATAATTAATTATGCGAGTACAAACAAAGGACATGACACAGCCCAGTTAAATCCTCGCTGATCTATATGCCTACTACGTTGGTGATGGTTCCAATTTCTACCACTGGTGTCACTTGCCCGTGGTCAACTCCCGATTCTATATTATAGCCATGTCTTTGCAAGAATATGGGCTTAAGGCCATTAGATCTTTGACATGCTTATCATCCTGGATTTCACCCGCATTGCTCAGTAATACTGCAAAGCCGATACTGAGTAATAACTGCTTATTATAAACCACCTAAGGCTAAGCCACTAGCAGTTCCTTATTCCAGTGATATATGCTACGGCAAGGCACTGGTACACCTTGTGTTGTTTTGAGAGATCGGCCATCTTGGTTTACATTCGAATAGGCATTTAAAAAGTACAACAAAAACCAACTAAATCATAAACAACAAATATAATAAATATATCTGAAACTAGGGTGAACGGTTTAGTCTACATAAACTCGTATGCTCTATTCTCTAAACATAATCCAGCTTTGACAAAACTAGAAATCTAGCCTTTTGTCCCTAGCTAATAATACTGCTCTACCATCCAGGATTCATCCAAATTGTCAACATAACACAGAGGCAGTGAACAAGACGGTGGTTTAGGCGGGTGATTCTGGTGGTGGCGTGATAGGTATCCTTAAGACAGTAACCCAGCTTAAAGTGTCTAGTGCAGCCCCAACGTACATATAATGGGTCATTCTCTGAAACTGGGCACTAAAATGTGACATGGAGACCAAAAGTGAAAACCTTCCAAATAATAGCAGAAAACATTCCAAATAACTTATCAGCAGCTACTGTGTGGTAAGATAACACCAACACTACTACTGGCCAGCATTGAAAACAAGCCTGGGTACCCGGGCTAGTATGCTATGGACAGTATAAATACAGCCTCAATAAAAAAAAAAATAATAACACAATCCATGTTCATATGAAGGTTTACATGTTGTGCATATTTCAGTTGGAAAAACAACATATTTTGCTATTTGATTTTGATCTCCTACAAATTGAAAAATATGTTAAATTCACTTCCGAATTTTAGAGAACGACCTATACAAAAACAGCCACCTTGAGTGAAGAGTTCTCTTGCAACTAACTTATAGAGTTCATACCAAAGAACTGGCGTTTGGTAGTGTCTGTGAGGGTATTATAACCACGAGTGTTATAGCCCCACAGGGTTTCATCTGAAAAGGTTCATCTACATGCGTCAGAGTGCAGCAAATATGGTTTTGGTCTTTGATAACAGTATTGATTCATAGAAACAAATCCATTTGTTTTCGATTACCATTTTCTCTCTCGCTGTTCTAACCAATGTAAACATGACTGATTTGGGGGCATTTGTCTTTTCTAGATTAAAAAAAAAGATGAGCTAAAACTTCATTCTTCCCCCCCCCCCTTAATTTAATTGTTAATTTTCCCATGACTTATTTAAAAAAACTAAATTCTTTTTACTTTTGAAATATCACTTATTTCATTGTAAAATATATATTACAATGAAATATATATTACAATGAAATGATATGTATATATAAATATATATATGGCCTATGATTTCAACAAAATATAGAAAACTGGGTATATGCACGAAAATCAACCTCTATCAGGATATCAACCAAACATCTTACTATTACATGAGAATGAACAGAATTTAAAATTAAAAACCAAAAAGCAACTTAAGGAATTCAATCAGAAAATCAAACAGATGGCGATGCATGCATGCACCGATCCGAAAGAGATGTTTTTTTTATTATTATAAAAATAATTATCTCAGTGTCAACTAGTATCGTGCTGAACTCATTAGTGGCGTATAAATTACAGTAAGTAAACTTTGAATATGTACATTAATACAGAACCAATGTCTTATGAATCGGATAAATTTAAGGACTTTGCAACACCCCTGTCAATGCTAAACTATAATTATTACGATCGACGCCGACATCCAAAGATCGACGCCGACAACTTTACCAGGATGTCGGCGTCTCAATTCTTAAAGTGTAGTGCATTTCTTTGTTTTATATTAAATTATCCTAGAAACAAATAAGGTTGTTGTATTTTCTCTACCTTTACATTCAGGATAAATTTAAGGACATCCAATGATCGACACTGACAACTTCCCCCAATTGGCCTCTTTTCGTGATCCTGACCAATATATATATATATATATATATATATATATATATATATATATATATATATATATTTATTATATATATATACATGTATATATATATACATGTGTGCGAATACACACATGCATATCTATATATATTTGAATTAATATATATATATATAAATACATATATATATATATATATATATTCATGTGTGTGTATTCACACATATATATGTGACCCGACACTATGAAATGAGTCGGATTGCGCACCTATGCATTTAGAGTAAATAGGCCGTCAAAGTGTATGTGAAATTATTTATTTATTTTGTATCCCATAAAACTTATCTTTACTGGGTATATTTTGATATCCAGTGGAAAAAAACTAGTTATAACACCAAAAAGTACTTTTATTACGCATTTTGTAATATGTATTAAATTTGTTCACAATACCTTGACTTTAAAGTCAATTTTCTAAGATATGTAATTTTCATGCACGACAGAATGTTTGGCCATTTCCTTTGTAATAATTTGGTTAATTTTCATCCTAGAAGAATAAATGTTGCATTATTTTAAAGCTTACACTCTGCTCTTTCTGAATATGTCCTTGACTTCCTTGTTTGGGGCAACGTGACTCATTTCAGGGTGTTGGGTCACACACACACACATGTGTGATATATATATATAATATACATATATATATATATCACATATACATATATATATATATCACACACATACATATATATATATGTCACACACACACACACACATATATATCGATATATACATCTTTGTTGTTTAATGTATGAAACGGCTGTTGCGGTTTGGCACCACAGTCAACTCTAGCTGGTACTCACCTGGCTGTGTAGGCTCCGGGTGTGGGAGAGTACATGAGTACTCTATGTAGGTGGTGAGCAAGCTGTTTCGGCCATGTGCGTCGTTCTTACTCTCCACGATAACACCGACCCGCTTCACCACCTGCGCCACCGCCTCAAACGAAGCCTGGCCTATGTTCACTGTCCAAACACAGAGATAAATACTAAATAAGGCCCCCCCAAAAAAGAATGGCGGTGATCACACAAATCAGGGTCCGGCGGGCGGTTTTGATTTTCTGTATGACGTAGCCGTAATACATATCCAGACGCAATGGCCGGATTAGTTGAGCATCCGTCTCCCATTCTGGTAGGGCGTGGGATTTGAACTCCTGGGTTCGAACCCTGGCTGAGTCAAACCAATGACATCACAATTTAAACTTGTCGCTACCTAGTGTCAGTTAAAAAAATAAAAAATTAGGGCAGGCGATTTTTCAGGCGTGGGCCGGGACGATCACCATTTTTGGGGTTTTTATTTTTGGGTCTAATTACCAAATGAGAGAAGCCTTTGCAAGTATAGTGTCTTACCATGTCCATTTTCAGACAGGATGGCTGAATGGGTTGAGCGCCTACTTTCAGTGTGGCACGTCATGGGATTCAAAATGTGGCCGAGTCAATCGATGACATAAAAGTTTATACTTATCGTTACCTAGTCTGGCACTCTGTATTACTAGGATATATAGGTTCATATTATTTAATATATACACATGCACAATCGCATCTCAATTAAACTACAGCCCCAGGTGACCTTTGATCACACCGTGTCACATTATTTAATATATACACATGCACAATGGCATCTCAATTAATCTACAGCCTCGGGTAACCTCTTATCATACTGTGTCACATTATTTACTATCACATGTGCACAATGCAACCTACCTGACTGGCCGTTGATGGTTGGAGGTCGAACGAGCAGGGCCAGCAGCTTGTCGAGCAGCAGCGGCAGGAAGCGGACGAGGGGCCCCGCCTTAGCCAGACCCATATCCGAGATGGACTTCCTTAGCTCACTCTCGAAGTTGCCCTCGCCGATCCGGGGCGGGATGCGATGTTCTTCGGCGGCGTGAACCAGATTCAGGAAGCGGTCCAGGTGCTCGTCCTGTGAATGGTTGTGGAAGTGAACATCGTGGTTACTTAGATTAAGGCGAAGACAGTCTAATCAAGAAACACGGGAGGTGCAGTCGCGTGAATATAGCTACTACTACCAGGGGTGGAGCGTGGGGGAAAGGGGATGATGATGAGGATGATGAGGATGATGAGGATGATGATGAGGATGATGATGAGGATGATGAGGAGGATGATGAGGAGGATGATGAGGATGATGAGGATGATGAGGATGATGAGGAGGAGGAGGAGGAGGAGGAGGAGGAGGAGGAGGAGGAGGAGGAGGAGGAGGAGGAGGAGGAGGAGGAGGAGGAGGAGGAGGAGGAGGAGGAGGAGGAGGAGGAGGAGGAGGAGGAGGAGGAGGAGGAGGAGGAGGAGGAGGAGGAGGAGGAGGAGGAGGAGGTGGAGGAGGAGGAGGAGGAGGAGGAGGAGGAGGAGGAGGAGGAGGAGGAGGAGGAGGAGGAGGAGGAAGAAAGGGTAGAGAAGGTGGAGAAGGCGAAGGTGGGAGAAGGTAGAGGCGGAAGAAGAGGAAAGGGTGGAGATCAAATGCAGATGGAGAAGGAAGAGGAGACAAATAGTAGGACGAGGTTAAGATAAAAAGAAATACTAAGAAAAAAAGAACAAAAAAGGTAGAAAGCAACGTACTACAAGTATGCAGAATATGATTTCCACCCAAATGACTCCTATATGATCACATACCCAGTGTAGAAATACAAAATGGCACCCAGATGTAGCTTAGCATAGTTTTTCTGTGCATTACCCACTAGTACTGACTGATTATGCTTCATGTATCAGCCTTATTGGAAGTCTAAATTATTATCATTACTCAACATAAGTTATGTCCACAAGACCAATGCTACAGCGACGACACTAGGTTTTATTCGCTGAATAAGCGATTGTCACTACTCTCACCATGACAACGTCCACCATGACAACGTCCACCAACACCACCACCACCAACAAGAACAACAGGAAATAACTTAAAAAGAAAAAGGAGTGCAAACCGAATAAGTCTAACCCACAATAATTGTGAGCGCAATTGGTTGCCATGCCTACCAGGGTGTAGATGGAGGAGACGACCTGCAGACAGACATTGAAGATGCCCTTGTGGTTGTCGACCCAGCGCATGCCGGGTAGCTGGACGTCAGGGTGAAGCATCGAGTAGCTGGGTGGGGGCTTCTCTAGGGACACGGGCAGCTGTAACCAAGGTCATCAAGGGTCACCAAGTTTGAACTATTGACTGACTGGTATCTTGTTTGTTTGTTGCTGTTTTGCATCCCAGCAAGATCTAAGATCATGTTAGGACGGGGACCGACTTGACAGTGCGCACTCATGGTGAATTTATAGTGCTGCCCCACTGGGAGACTAGGCTGCCTGCACCATGACCCAATATCCCACACCATCATATTATCCCAATACTGTGCCAACCGGTCCTTGTGCTATCCAAGCACTGGGCTAGTTAGTGATAAGTATACATTTTATAAGTCATAGTTTGACATGGCTGGGATCTGAATTCCCGACCGTCTGCACAGAGAGCTCTAGAAGTCTAAATTGACATATCAGCAAGTATAGACTGTACCTGGAAGTCTAAACCGACTTATACATGGAAGTCTAAACTGACTTATAGATGGACGTCTAAACCGACTTATAGATGGAAGCCTAAACCGACTTATACATGGAAGTCTAAACTGACTTATACATGGAAGTCTAAACTGACTTATACATGGAAGTCTAAACCGACTTATACATGGAAGTCTAAACTGCCTTATATACCCAGAAGCTTAAAGCTGCATAGTCCGACGAAGTATCAAATTTTCAAAACCAAAACAATTATCCAGAATTTATTCTACATATCTAACTTAGATACTCAGGCACTTATTAAACATTTGTTGCCATGTAGAAGGGAATACCAAGTCAATTTAATAGTACCGGTTACTTGTAAGGTAGATTGTAACAATCAATTTAACGTATTTATCTAAGAAAAATGACAAAAACTCAAAACCATCGGACTATGCAACTTTAACAGCCGTATATACCTGGAAGTTTAAACTGACTTATATACCTGGAAGTCTGAACTGCCTTATATACCTGGAAGTTTAAACTGACCTTTATACGTGGAAGTTTAAACTGACTTATATACCTGTTTTTTTTAACTGAAGTCTAAACTGACTTATATACGTGTTTTTTATAACTGAAGTCTAAACTTAAACTGAAGTCTAAACTGCCTTACATACCTGGAAGTCCCCGACGACGAGGCCACCGTCCCTCAGCAGGGGGAGCCACGTGTACCCGATGGGCGTCTCCACGGGGCCCAGGTCGGCCTTGCGCTGACACGACACGTGGTACATGGTGAAGAGCAAGTGGTGCGAGTCGGTCAGGCGGGCAGGCAGCTTCATCTTCACCTCCTCATAGAAGTCGGGGCTCCTGGCGAGGCGAGATATCCACACAGGGGTCATTATGTGTAGCACAAGAGGAACACATCAACGACTGATTGGTTGTTATTTGTTTGTTGGAGGTTTACATTCGGGCAACATTTAAGGTCATATCAGGATGGGTACCGACGTGTGACAGTGTGCACTCATATTGCTGCTCCACTGGGTGATCAGGCCACTGGCACCATGACCCAATTTCCTACTCAGTCACATTATCCTGATACTCAGCTAACTAGTCCTTGCCATATCCTACATTAGTATGATAGGCCAAGCGCTAGGCTAGGTAGTGACAAGCATTAATTTTGTAAGTCATTGGTTTGACTGGACCGGAAATCAAATTCCCGACCTTCTACACAGGAAGCCTACACTCTACCAATTCGGCCACAGCGTCCGGTTGTTGTTATTTGTCTATGTAGTCATGCAAACAAGTATGCCGCATGGTAACTGAGCAGAAGCATTCTTGGTAACCAAGGTTACAAGTGAGTATTTTCCCTGTTGGCTGAAGATTTTAACGCTATGAGCTGTTAAATCAGACGCTATGACGCTATGAGCTGTTAAATGATATTTGCATTACATATTCTGTTCGCAGTGGGCATGATTAAGGCGAAGAGAGTCTAATCATGATTGAATACTAGTACATTTACAAATTGTCAACTTACTTGCTATGGTAGGTAACCGATGAGTAGACTTCTTTTGTCAGTTCTGGACAACTGGATTTTCCAAATATGACCTAGTAATAAAAATGGAAAACGTTCTCAATTTAGATTCTAAAAAAAAACCCGATGAAAACATTCGATTTATTACTTTTAGTAGCAGATTTAGTAATCTATAAGCCGATTAAACCAATGTTGGGGACCAGCATAAATATTTGATTACGTTTGGAGATACCGATTTATAATGTACACACAAACAAAATGCGAGAGAAAAAAAGGTGGTTTTCAACTTACTGGAAAGGTCATCATTTAGACTTAGAGTGAGCTGAAAATCTGAATGGCAGTATCCAAATTACTGGAAGGGTTATCAATTAGACCAAGGAGTTGGGTGATTTGACAAAACGGAAGCAGACTGAGCAGTTGGGAAATTTGATAAGAGGCGGTGCTCAACTTACCACAAGGGTTATCAATTAGACCAAGGAGTTGGGTGATTTGACAAAACGGAAGCAGACTGACCAGTTGGGAAATTTGAGAAATGGTGGTGCTCGACTTACCGCAAGGGTTATCAATTAGACCAAGGAGTTGGGTGATTTGACAAACGGAAGCAGACTGACCAGTTGGGAAATTTGATAAAAGGTGGTACTCGACTTACCGCAAGGGTTATAAATTAGACCAAGGAGTTGGGTGATTTGATCAAATGGAAAGAGAGTGAAGAGCTGTGAAATTTGAGAAACGGTGGTGCTCGATTTACCGCAATGGTTATCAATTAGACCAAAGAGTATGGTGATTTGATCAAACGGAAGCAGACTGAGTAGCTGGGAAATTTGATAAAAGGTGGTGTGATTTGATATGGGGTGGTGCTCAACTTACAGGACGGGCGTGTGTCTCCTCCTCTCCACACATGAATTGCACCTTGACTGCGATGTTGCGAGCTGAGCCCTGCCGGTTGGCGAAGTTCAGGCACTTTGGGTACACGTACATTAGGTGGCTGCAAGCAATATTTCAGATAATGTATACATACGCAGAAACACCATTACAGGATTATTCTTCTCGAGGCGGTAGTCTGTATCATTTTGTGGAAGCATGTACATAATGAGACTACAAATTTGGTTTAAATCTGATTTAATTTAATTAATATTATCAAATATTCTCGATCATTTCTTCAAGGTTCTGAACTCAAAATTTATAAATAGTATGTAGAAAAAAGGAAGCACACATTGGGGCAGATAGATGTGAACACGATAAGAATAAGAATAATAATCAAAACAATCATATTAACAATAAAAACAATTTAAGGACTTTTGAGACCCAGCAAGGAAATTCAAGGCAGTAAAACCAACCGATCATATTCAAAAGCTTCCTATTTTACCCAAATAAACCTGATTGCAAAAATAATATACAGAGGCAAGCTACATATTCATTGAAATTAGTTTAGATGATAATAAGTAGTCTAGTGTATCAAATTAAATTGAAATCTGATTAAGTTATTATAAGTACCCTTGTGTAGCAGATTAAATTGGAATTTGACTAAGTGATAATAAGTAGCCTAGTGTAGTTAGCTTGCAACAGGGTTCTTGAAAACTGAAAATTGTATTACATTCTAATTAAATTAACTGATAATACAATTCCCAGTTTTGAAGAACCTTCTTCCGAAAAAAATTAACAAAACAGAAATTTTTTTCTTATTGTCATATATTCTATATCCCTTATTTAAAGAGTCATGTTTCCATAACAAAGTGCGGATCTTCTTTCATAGAATTAGCACTGTCAGTGAATCGCGGAAAAATGCCGGTAGTCAGGTTTCAACTAGCCTTGGTGTGACTGTATTATCGCCCATGCCTAGCTCGTTCTTGTTTGGGTTTTATGTTCTAGCTAAATCTAAGGTAATATAAAAAACGTGATTCGAACTACCCAACTGTCATATATACACCCCGATTCCTTGGAATTTTGTTTAACGTTAATAGTTAAATGTAAAAAAATACCGGAAATCCTTGAAACCGCGGAGATCTTTCATCCCTGATTATAAGGACACATACCGGTAGGTGTTGTAAGGTTCATAGACATCTCTGGTGGGAAACTCGAGGCTTTCCTTTGTGGGCCGGCCCTTGTCATCTGGGTATGGATCAATGCGGTACAGCTCAGGCGTAAGGCAGTACTTGGGCTCCTCTGGGCACGGAGACACGTCCAGCTTTAAGATCCCTGTTGGCGAATAAACAATCACACTGTGTCAGTGTGTGACCACTGTGGGACTGCATACCTTACTATTGCACATGCGCTACACTGATACACAGCGTAAACACAATTTTTGGCCACAATTTTTATGATTGTGAGCTTTTAACTTCATACGTGTCTTTTGACACATAATTGATTGCATGGTTTTACATTCCGCGTAAAAGCGATGGTTGAATATTAATACAACATAATACAAGTTGAACACTTCTCGCCGTGAATATAGCTTTTTGCTCCTGACACAGTGTTAAATGACCATCAATCAATCAATCAATCAATCAATCAAACCTGGATACAGGGGGTGATCTCTGCTCAGCCAAATGACACTAGTACCATATGAAGTCACCAGAATGTAGTTCTACAGTAAATAGCAACAATAATAATACTACCACTAATAATATAAATTTGACATCTGGTTGTTATACTACTAGTATTACTACTACCAGTACTAGTATTACTACTACTAATAATAATACCACTAATAATATAAAACTTGACATCTGGTTGTTATACTACTACTAATAATAATACTACTAATAATATAAAACTTGACATCTGTTTGTTTTTTTATTGAGTCTGTATTTATACTGTCCATAGCATATGAGCCTGGGTATTCAGGCTTGTTTTCAATGCTGGCCAGCTGTAGTGTCGGTGTTATCTTATCATACAGTAGCTGCTGATAAGGTATTTGATTGCCTGCATTTCAGCAGCAGATAGATAGTTGGTTGGTCTAGTTAGTAATCTATGTTAATTTTTTTTGATTTTCTTGGCATATATGTGTTTTATTTTGTCTACTCTTACTACTAGACTAGCTGGTTGTTATACTACTATTACTACTACTAGTATTACTACTATTAATACTACTAATAATATAAAACTTGACATCTGGTTGTTATACTACTACTATTACTACTACTACTACTAGTACAAATAATACTACTAATAAAATAAAACTTGACATCTGCTTGTTAAACTACTACTACTACTACTACTAGTACTACTACTACTACTACTACTACTACTACTACTACTACTACTACTACTAATACTACTACTACTACTACTAGTACAAATAATAATACTACTAATAAAATAAAACTTGATATCTGGTTGTCATACTACTACTATTACTACTACTAGTACAAATAATACTACTAATAAAATAAAACTTGACATCTGGTTGTTATATTACTACTATTACTACTACTACTAGTACAAATAATAATATTATAAATTAAAACTTAACATCTGGTTGTTAAACTACTACTATTACTACTACTACTAGTACTAATTATACTAAAAAGAAAAACGGGGGGGAAAAAATAGGAAAAAAAGAACATAATCTGGCTGTTTACCTGGAATGCACTTGAGCCGCTTGAGGACGGAGGTGGGTCTCTTCAGGTCCTGCAGGAACTTGTACAGGTCGTCGTCGCTCAGCTTGTCCGCCTCCTGCTTGAAGAAGCTGGAGACTGTGAGCGTGATTGGCCGGAAGGTGTCCAGCCCGCCCACCACGTCCGGCTCCAGGTAGGCGCTCTGCCGCTTCTCACTGCCACTCCGCTGCCGCTCCAGCGACCCGTGACGCAGGAAGCCGCCACCACCACCACCACCACCACCACCAGCACCGCCGCTGTCATCACGTGATCTTTTACGGAAACTTTCATACTGACCAACCAGGCTGGAACGGCGATCTGAAAGGTGAGAGGTGAGTGCGGATCTGCCAAAATTTCATTTTAAAGTTGCATAGTCCGATGAAAGGAAAGGAAGATCAAATTTTCAAAACTATAAAAGAGTATCTAGATTTGATTTTACATATCTAACTTATATACTGATGCACTTATCGAGCATTTTTTGGTACATAGCATGGCATACTGAGTCAATTCAATATAACATGTCTCTGCTGAAGTCTATGGGGTCAGAATTTTGGCATGCTTGTCAAAACTAATTTTCCATGTTTTCACATTTTCAGTACTTTATTTTTTAAAGATCAATTTAAGTACTTAGTAGGTTTTAAAGGACCATTACTAACCCTGCTACTGCTACTTCTACCACTACTGCTGCTACTATTACTACTACTACTACTACTACTACTACTACTACTACTACTACTACTACTACTACTACTACTACTACTACTACTACTACTACTACTACTACTACTACTACTACTACTACTACTACTACTACTACTACTACTACTACTACTACTACTACTACTACTACTACTACTACTACTACTACTACTACTACTACTACTACTACTACTACTACTACTACTACTACTACTACTACTACTACTACTACTACTACTACTACTACTACTACTACTACTACTACTACTACTACTACTACTACTACTACTACTACTACTACTACTACTACTACTACTACTACTACTACTACTACTACTACTACTAAGACTACTACTACTACTACTACTACTAAGACTACTACTACTACTACCACCAGGGATGAAAGTGATCTCTGGGGAAAAAGCGGAAATGCTGATATTCTCCCATAGGTTTAACACTGTCAGGGAAACGCAGACAATTTCTGGAAGTCAGGTTTCATATATATTGGTATACGCTGCTAGTGCTGCGCCGTTTGAAGCATGTATAGTAAGTAGTAGTATACGCTGATAGTGCTGCGCCGTCTCCACCACGTATTAGTATAGATCGATGCTGATGGTGCTGCGGGATTGAAAAATCCCAGAAATCCGCGGAATCGCAGAGATCTTTCATCCCTGTACTACTACTGCTACTGCTACTACAACTATTATTGCTGCTACAAATGGTACCAGTACTGCTATTACTACTGCTGCTACTCCTACTGGTACTACTACTACTACTGCTATTATTAAAAATGCCCTCTTGCAGCAGCACAATGCCAGAATGCAACCAAATTGGGGCATGTGCATCGCTTACATTAGGGTGCACGGCCTACCTGGGCTATCCATGCGGGCGTGGTGTTCGCCCACCTCTCGCTCCAGACTGTTGGCGCCAGTCACAATGTTCATCAGGTAGATGGCTGTCCACGCAAATGGCATGCGGTACTGGCCAAGCCGCTCACAGTAGTACACCGCATTCGCCTTAGCCTTCTCGCGGTTCTACAGTGAATAAATCAAATACGTTTAATTAAAAAAGCATTTCTCTGTTGGGAGATTCATGTCCTAGCAACATATTAGGTCATATCAGGACGAGTACCGACTTGTGGCAACATATTGCGACTCAGAGCTTCCCCATTAGAAAACCGGGCGGCCGGCACCATGACCTGATATCCCCCTCAGTCATATTGTCCTGAAACTAAGCCAACCAGTGCTTTGGCCTATCCTATTAATGCCAAGAGGTAGTTAATCCGGGGCCCAAGGAAATCCGCGAAATCGCGGAGATCTGTTATCCTTGATTCTGAGGCTGAGTGCTAAGCATATGAGGGGAGGGGGGAACTCGGAAATCACCGAAAATCAGAAATTTCTTAATTGCAAACGGATTAAGCAAAGTATGCAATTAGTTGCAAAGCACTGCAGGAAAGGTAATTGCAAAATAAATAAATAAATAAATAAATAAATATAGTGAGTTAGTGGTTGCGGTATTACGTCCGAGCAATATTTGGAGTCATATCAAGACAGTGCCCGCTCATCACGACTGAACAGTGCTTCCCCATTGGAATTTCAGATCACCGGCACCATGATCCTATACCCTACTCAGTCACATTATCTTGGCACCTAACCAACCAATCCTTGCCCTACCCAAGCACCAGACAAGATAGCACCAAGTATCAATTATGCAAGTCTTCCACTTGACTCGGGTCAGGGATTAATTTAAACCCACGAGCTCCCACACGGGAAGCGGGTGCTCAACCGACTAGACCATCGCGTCCGGTTGATTAAAGAAGCAAAATGGTGTCAACTAAAAACGGAAGTACGTACTAAGTATGAACGTACCCGTTCATCCTTCATGTATGGTTCTGCTACTTCACTGATGTCACCTTGCTGCAACACTTTCTCTAGCTGAAAGAAACCAGAGAAACAACCCATCAGCCTCAGAAACCAGCGAATCAGGCAGCACTGAGAACCAGACTATGAGTGAGTGATGAGGTTTTCATTACACAGCTCACAATTTTACAACACAGTAGGTACAACTCAATGAAATAGGTTTATTAAATACATAAATGGTGTTGAAAAATACTTTCTCTGTTGGTGTTATCCATTATATTATTCAGTCCAATAAAACTGTTATAGGCCTGGAACCAACTTTTATAAAGAAAATGATATCGAACTGGGACCAGCCTGAGAAAGTTTATATTGGACTAGGGTCAGTCCGATAAAACATAAAATATGATTGCAAACAGTCCAATAAAACTTGTATCGAACTGGGGTCAGTCTGATAAAGCTGATATCTGTCTGGAGCTAGTCCGACAAAACTGATATAACGCTGGGACCAGTCTGATAAAGCTGATATCTGACTGGGGCCAGTCCGATGAAACTGATATCTGACGGAGGCCAGTCCGATAAAACTGATATCGGACTGTTGCCAGTCCAATAAAACAGCCGTATGGATAATATGGCCCTACCTATGAGAGACTTTCCGCATTTTCATGGAAACCCACCCCATCCAGTGAAGAGAGGCCCAAGCACTGGCCGGCCACCGGCTCAACACTGGCCGTCACCAAGAGCATGGAACAGATCAATGTTTCAAATCTCCCTGGCATTTTGTGCTGATATTTATGTAATAAATAGAGAAAAAGCATAGAGTTGTCCAAATAATGTTGAGAAACCAACAAATTATTTATAAATCATCAACATTTTCGGAGAAATCCTCGCTACATAGAACCAAACCCAGGATTAGAACCCATGTTAGCTTCCTTCGGTGGTTGAGAATCCAGTAGAGACAACCATCAAGAGTCAGCCACTGAACTATGTTTGCGCGTGTCACCTTTTTTTTATGATGGTTGTTTTATTTACACTTTCCACAACGAGTAAGTCACATCACGGTTTGTTTTTATCACTGAACAACAAGTCTCAATTTGGGAGTTGCCTTGTCATCTTAGCTGTTAGTAATTATGTTACCTTGACGACGAGGTACACGTCGGGGGAGGGGTAGGTGATGTTAAAGATGGCGGACCGACTCAGGGTCGAGATGTCCTGGTAAGGGATGTGCAACCCCAGCATCTTCTTTACCGCCTCAGGGGTCAGGTCAAAATAAAAGTTTTCCGAGATCTGCAACAAAGGAGGTTTGAAGAAGTTCTAAGGGTTTGCCCACATTGGAACAGAGACCTTGGTGAGAGTGCACACTGTATCCAAGCACAAGGAAGGGCAGCTTGAGATAAATATATCAGGTTGATTTAGTTTTCTTTGCTTTGGGTACATAAAGCATTCATTCATGGCCTATTGGTCTTCCTAATTCTACTACTCCTTGCCATGTCCTAGTAATGCCAAACGCCATGCTATACGGATAGTGATAAACCCTTTAGCGCGTGTAATAAGCTATGTAGTGGTCCTTCGCCCCCCCCCCCCCCATCCTTCTCCGTCTGGGGTGCGGGCGGGTACCAGCATGCACTCGCCCCTGTACGGGGCGGGACTCGCCACACGCGCACACAGACATATATATATATATATATATCTACACACACACACAACCCCATAAGAATCATACTTGAAACTTGAATGTAATATCTGTATCTCTTTTGTAATTAAGATCACTCCTAAAGAAACAGGATCTCTTTAAGGGGTGACAAGGCGTATAACGTATTTGTTAAAACATACAGGGATGAAAGTGGTCTCCGGGAAAAAAAAGCGGAAATGCTGATTTTCTCCCATAGGATTAGCATTGTCAGGGAATCGCAGAAAATTCCCGAAAGTCTGGTTTCATACATATTGGTATACGCTGATAGTGCTGCACCGTTTGAAGCATGTATTAGGAGTATACGCTGATAGTGCTGCGGGATTGCAGTAGGGGCCTACAGGAAGAATCCCGGAATTCCACGAAATCGCTGAGATCTTTCATCCCTGAACATACAATTAGCATACTTGAATATGCCTGTACCTCTTTTGTAATTAACTTCAATCCCAAAGAAACAGTATCTCTTTCTAAGAAGTGACAGGGCGTTATATATATATATTAACCGTACGCTGCCACCCTGACTATTTTCACCGTTGTACGACTTTCCATCCCTCCACAGTTACTTTCTATAATTTATTCATCAAAGTATTTTCTTTTCAGCGCTGAGACACTAGTTTTCGGCGAACAGAATTAAAACATTGACCACTGCCAAACTTGGATACAAATCGTACGACAAATATATATATACATAATGTGGAGAACTGAGAAAACCAATAGAAATAAAAGGACACACACCTTTTTCTTTTCTCGAGCATCATAAAGAGCCATTGACGCAAAGATTGGCTCAATTTCGAGTTCTAATCTGAAGCACAAAATATTGTTATAAGTTATTCTTAACGAAGATTTGTTTATCCAAATATGGATCAACATATAACAAATATATATACAGGATTACATAAATAAAGTTTGCCATATAGAGCAAAATCTTCCCTCTGGTAGGTGGCGCCCTCTATCCCAGTCAATGTGGGTGGAACAGCAGGAGGCGCCAGTTCTGATTAGTGATGTTCATGGAACTAGGCCAGGTAATACTACTCCATTGGTAATAATATAGATATATTAAAATACACAAGACATATATACGGCTATATCGATAAATAAAGATATGAAAAAAACCCAAGAAAACAACACCACATCAGTATACTAACGAATGGGTACAGCAATAAATGCATAACCTGTCATGAAGGCGTCTTGGCACTTACTTGAGTTGGAGACACTTGACGAGTATCCGGTGACCAAAATGCTCAGCTGGCACTGAGGCCCGCTGGCGTTTCTCAATCAGGTCCTCCTTCAGAACAACAGTAATCACGCTCAGGGTTGATTTGATTGATTGATTGCTGATGGATTAATGCTGTGTTGGCAACAAGGGCCATATTCACAGTGAAAACCTAGTGGTATCTATTCTCACAGTCTTGTCAATCACACTTACATGTCTAAATTGAAATTTACACGGAATTTCAAAAATGGTCAGACCCATGTGAAATGATAGCAAAAACCATTTCTGATGCAATTTTGAAGTAGTTAGACTTGTGTCAACTGACAGCGAAATCTTAGGGATAGTGCTACTTACAATGAAATATTGCATGGAATGCTCACAGTCATACGACTTGTATCCTCCCATTTTACCAGGTCACAAAAATTGACAAAATGTGGACAGGTAAGATTCTAGATTTTTATATACTAGCTTCAATTACTACGATATACAATCCAATGTTATGACGTATTTAGGCTTTACAGCCTTTATATCCATATCTGAAATATAGTTAATCTTTATAAGTAATAAGTGTCCGGAGATTTCATATCCCTATTTGAGAAAATAGTTCTTAGATAGTATTTAAAAATTAGATTACAGGTCGCACGTTTATAATCCTACCGCATAGTCCCTCAAAATTAGTAAATATTTTCAGGACTAGTAAACAAGTTGTCGTTTAAATACTGACTAGACTTTTCAACTGATTTAACATTGCTCATCGCTCAAACACATATGACAACAAATAGAAATATGCGCAAGTTGTATTACGATTTACCAACGCTTTCCAGTCGTAAAATATTTAAAGTGAAAGCAGGCAAAATAATTTATATGTTCACACCAGTTGAACCCAAGTGTAATAGCGCATGGTTACACTACAGTAACTAGGTCAGACGCCACAATAACTAGGTCACGTAGCCGCTTGTCGCAACCAGCGAGTTTTGACTGTTTATAAGGAAGGGGGTAAATCTTTAATTTTAATGAATGCACCACAGCGTTCATAAAAACAATTTAAAATGAAATTCAAGGGTTTTCAAGGGTTTGGTGGACTTTCATACGCACGTTTTTCAAGGGGTTTCAGAGGATTTTTTACATGTTCAAAATGTAAGACAGGATGCAAGTTTTTCAATGTTTTCTCGGCAACATATGTTTGAGTTTAACCTATAATTAAGTAACTAAATAATTTTCCGCGACAAGTTTTACACTAGCAGCATAAAAGGCGAGGTTTGCTGGAAATTGGCATTGTCAAGGGCTTTCAATGGTTTTATGTGAAAACAGGCGATATTCACTGGTTTTCGGATAATCTTGAATGTTATTTAGAAA
This sequence comes from Branchipolynoe longqiensis, assembly GCA_030323885.1. NCBI lineage: Eukaryota > Metazoa > Annelida > Polychaeta > Phyllodocida > Polynoidae > Branchipolynoe > Branchipolynoe longqiensis. The sequence goes on from CM059187.1 coordinate 75,009,247, forward strand.
TCCAAGGGTTTTCGGGGATTTGTACGAACCCTGGCACCAATATTTAAGTTTCCTATGTGGGATAAAATCTAAATAAGTGTCTTTACAATTAAAAACAAAAGAATATTATGCTTTAATCGGGTTATCGCCATCCCTTCAGCGTCTACCTCACTCCCGGGACCCCTGTTAATGCTCAACGCTCTTACAGACGCTTGTGCTGGGTACGGTCTGAAGATGGCGGCGCAGCGTTGCTGCTCCCGCTGGGCGGCGTTGATGGAGTCCTGGTCCTCGGTGGGGATCCGGTCGAACAGGTTGGCCAGTAGGGGGTCCGCCTGTGAGTTCTTCAGATCGAAGATGCTGCTGGCCCAGCTGCCACGCGGCGTCTCTCGAAGCGACATGGGCGGCGGCTTCGGGGGTGGCTCCTGAGGCAATAGTCATTGGGGGCTTGAATTGATTTTTTTACATCTTATCTAAAGTCATTTCAAGATGAGTGACTGGGCATGATGGCCGAATCGATAAAGCGCGGCCTCGTGTGCGGGAGATCGGGAGTTCAGTTCCGGATTGAGTCAAAACAATGACTTATAAAAATTGATACTTGTCGCTTCCTAGCATAGCGCTTGCCATTAATAGGTTAGGCCAAGGATTGGTTAGCTCAGTGTCAGGATAATGTGACTGAGTGTGATATCGGGTCATGGTGCCGGTGGCCTGATTTCCCAGTGGGGCAGCACTAGAAAGTCAACATGAGTGCACACTGTCACAAGTTGGTACCCATCCTGATATGAAAGACTTTGCCAGGACGTAAAACTCTAACAACCAACCAACCAACCAACCAACCAACCAACCAACCAACCAATCAAGATGGGTTCAGATTTGTTTATTTGTTTGTTTGGGTATTACATCCTAGCAACATCTACAATCATACCCGTCCTGATATGACCTTAGATGTTGCCAGGACGTAAAACAACAACAAACAAACAAATCAGAATGGGTACCGACTTGCGATATTGTACATTCATGGCGACTATACAGTGTTGACCCACTGTGAAACCAGGCTGCCAGGATCATGACCTGACTTCCCACTCAGTCACGTTATCCTGATACTGAGCCAACCAGTCCTTGCCCTATCCTAGCAATGCCAAGCACTAGGCTATGTAGCGGCAAGTATAAATTTGGTAAGCCATTGGTTTGACTTGACCGGGATTCGAACTCCCGACCGTTCACACAGGAAGCCTGTGCTCTTACTGATTTGACCCCCCATGTCCGTCAGATTTGCGACAGTATGAGCTGATGGTGGCTTTAATGAAGGCAGAGGGCGTGGGGTATCAGATCAGAGAGCTGTCCATACCCGGTCTGTGTCCGGAGGCTCCTCGTCCGTGTCCACATCCACCTCGTACTCGTGCCGGACCCCGTCTGGGCTGCTCTCCCGGTGCCAGTGCTGCCTCACCGCATCTTCATACCTGGAATCAGGGTTCATACAAAAAGTTGGCCAAAAGATTCAAGAAAATTGTCAAGAACACTTTTTCAATGAGACACGCAACATTTTGATATTGAAATTGTATACAATGTACTCAAAAGGATGTAATGTTGGGAAAGCAATTCCACAAAGGTAACTGACAGGAATTTGTCAAAAATAAATTTATCTCAAATATCAGGGTTCATTAAAAAACGGTTGGCCACTAGATTCAAGAATATTAAGAACATGCAGATAAATTCAAGAACATTTGAGCGTACTGGAAACAAAAATCTAATTCAAGAATATTCAAGACTTTCAATGATAAGTCCTATACACAGAAGCACACTTTCGGCTGAACATAATTCCATAATTTTCCAGTACTATAAACCACCATTTTCCAATACTTTTCTATCGAACAATGAATGACTATTTTGTAGTATTTCTACAATTATTTAGTTAGGTAAAAACCAGTTAAAATGTCATCGCTTACTTTGGGCTAAAGAAATAAGCAAACAAACAAATAAACAAATATAAAATCAATAAACCATCACACTCTTCCTGCCTATTTTCCACAACTTTCAAAAACCTTATAAACCAAAGAAAATGTTCCAAGTACTTTCAAGGACTAACAAACTTATATTTTAAGTTTCCAAAACCTTCCAGAACCATATACAAACCCTAACACAACAGAGATGTCAGGCCGTCATAGGCCAACGTAGCGTAATAAACTTGGGTTTAAAAGAAAAGGGGGGTTTTTAGGGAGAGAATAAGAGAATAAGATTATTTTATAAATCAATATACGAATGAAGACTATGTCAAATAAAACCAACACTTCATAAGATGATCACCGTCCTTCATTTTTAAAATTGCTCTTATATAGTTATTTTACATTAAAATGCAATATCAATTTGAGTATTATATTAGGAAAAGGATTTTGCTAGATATAAGAAAACTACTACAAATCCATTCCCCGACGGAAACAAATATTGAGGTGGTAATAAACATTAGCTTACAATTTGATTAGCTGAAACTGAGTTTCCTTTGTTTACTAATTAGATGATTCTAGACTATACCGCTTACCTTCGATTGACCACAGTGTAATCTGACGTGTAACACCTGATGCAATCTCGCACATGTGGATCAGACTCTGCGCTGTATTAAATAAAAGATCACTTCTTTTCAGTTCCATACCTTAAAATCTAGCAAGAAATGCCTAAACTCGTCCATTTCATAAATATATACACAAAGGAGCATACCAGTGACACCATTGTGACACGGGACAATAGGACAAATTAGTCAATGCTCAATTACCAGAAATATTATCACAAGTTTTTCTACAATGCCACAGAAAATGGTGCAGTGTAGTATAAGAGATTTTCGCGGCGCGAGTCTACAACACAATTATCAAACAACAATAGTACCGTACACAACTCAATGTAACAATGCATGATTCTATATATCCCATATCTGCTGCGTTACAATTCGACTAAGGCAGAGCAAAGCAATTATTTGTAATGGGATAAATGTACAGGGAAATGATATACCAAAATGCTATGAAATACACCTCACCCCGGTGCTTATTGTTTTTTAAACGAACATCTTGCCCACCACTTTTTTTTCATCACAGCAATTTCAGTAATGACAAAATCTAAAACATATTAAATTATTATTTTATTATGTGTAAATAATTTCCTTTTAATTAAAACATTTTTTTAAAGAAAGAAAATGTGAATATCTAAATTGTGATATAAGGCTAGACATATGTATGAAATATGTGTATTTAAGTGCAAAGCATAAAACTTGCAACCCCGACGCCTACTGGGAGACAAGGCGGTATTTCACGACACTATGATAATCAAGGTAATGAATGTAATGCTAGACTATGACCAAGCTGACGACCAGACAATACGGTGCCCGGCAGTCGGGAGCTGATCAATTAGGACTGAACACTTGTTCGCAGTTACAGCCCAGTGACTGACAAATTGGGCACCGACTGGCTATAGATTCTAAGCAAATAGCCTTGTTAGATTACATAGTTAACAGAAATTGAACCCAGACAATTAATATCGGACTAGTTGGAATCACGGACCATCGCTTTGGTTAAAGCTTTGTACATTGCGAGGGTGTAATATGATTGTTAAAAATCAGGTTACACAGTGAGATGAGTAAAAAACAAAATGGTGATTGACAGTATGATGTATATAGACGTATGTGCAGTGGGAGCTTGATAGTACATGTAGATTGGAAGCCATGGTTATTTGTCTCTATCTGTCCGCTCCCTGTATGTCTCATTCTGTATGTCCCTCTATGGATCTGCCTGTCTCTGCTGCTATAAATAGCATAGCACCATTGATGCTGAGGGGCGGTGACACGAAAATCACCGCATTAAAAGCACAGTGAAAACTTTGCATCACATGTGAAACATGTGCTATGACAAAATATTATGTAAGTTTCAGTATCACAATTTTGGATGCACTCTGTTCTACACTCAAGTGGATGAACCCTCCTAAAATTGCACTTAGTTACTACTAATGATTACTTACTTTTCAAAACCGGTCTCGGAAATAATAAAAATTCTTGTTCTAAATATTACAATTACATTTTCTGTCATACCAAAACATGTGTGATGCTCTCCACTGCAGCCGCCCTGACTTGCAGTCAGGGTCCAAACTACTTTTCCTTTAATTATGCCGTAACATTGGATGTATGTGGAACACAAGGCTAATTGGGATGAGCTGTAACTTATTTAGTTTTGACCACGGATTCCCCCTATTTAGGACCAGCAGTGAAGAAGAACCTGTTCACAGAATGCTGAAAATAAAATTCAGAGAATAATTATAAGGATGAATAGCTAGTTCAAGTGTAATTGTCCATATATACATTGCAAGAAATAGCCGACTAGTAGGGTTTGAAGGCAAAGTGCATGTGTGTGTGCCTGCAGTCTGTTGCAATGGGCATTTTATATCCTGACTGCAGTCTTTAACAATCAATGTATTAGTCTTGCAATTTTCTCCCGTGTATGTACAAATCAATTCATATTTTCACGCGAGAATGATCTGATTATCTCTTTTAAATTTGTTTAGGTTTCCGAAGCGAATATAACAAATGTCTAGTAGGTAAATAGTCAACAGTGTACTGACCTCTCAGGTAGGCGTGGATAGGGTGATTGCATCAGGGAGTCTAGATAGTCTAATGGTTAGAAACCTAGCCCCAGAATGCAAGAAGTATGGATTCGAAGACCTTCTCTACATGTAAGTGCAATATTTCCAATTTGCATCACCCCCACAACAATATTACCTTCTGATTGATAGAATTGCCTGTTTTTCTACTATAGGTCTATTGTGATATCTTAATTCTAGGTAGTGAAAAGCAGCAGTGTTCCTAAAAAAGGAGAGGAAATCACCAGAGAAAAGCCAGGTGGATAGGCAGCACTCCTTTACATGGTAAAAAAAAGAAGCTGATATCATGAATGACTCTTAAATATACTTAGTAGAACTAGTCTTATCTATAAAACGAAGCATTAGTTAGACAATAGCTATTCACTTTCATATGTTTCGGTAAACAAAGTAGAAGCAATCTGAGAAAAAATGAATACATTCCTGCAGCCACAGGTGAAACAGTTCTTTGTAGAAGCACATTTAAATTAGGATAGAACCATCAGATTCAACTACTGTACCACAAAAAGACAACTTTCTAAATAGTTTAAAAAAGAAAATTGTTGCTTAAAATTAAATATATAGTGACTAAAGCCCACACTGACTCTTCGATTTTTCAGACGTCTTCTGAGCATATTATTTACATTTCTTTTAAATATATTCAATACATATCAGTCAATTTCAGATGCTATCTCATTGAATAATGTAGATGCTACCTCATTGAATAGCAGGACCATTCCCATATTAATAAGGACATTCTTCTTTTGGTAGTATATTTCAAAACTCAATAAATATCAAATACAATTTATTTTAAAACTTACATTGGTTGCTCTGCTGGAAGATCACTCCTTTGGGGAGCCATACAGTGAGTGACCTTACTACACGTTTGTAATTAAATAAAACTTAATTCATCCTCCAACCCAGAATAGAAAATAATAATGACCAAGACACTTTTAATTGAGGTCACACTAGTTTTTACACAGCTATCAAACAGAAATATAGGCTGATTTTTAGCTAGTAAGTGGATATCCAAGACTTTAGCACCTATGCATACATCTTGTGGATAATTATAGAACTGAGTCATCCGTAGCTGCGCCTACGCAGCTGTATCTCCCTTGATAACTTATTTCAGCATATATATATGAAAGAGGAAGTAAGCATAATGGTACGAGAAACGCGTTCAGCACGTGACAATGTGATTCGAGGGATCTTCCATGGACGGCAAAACTCAAGATGTATGTGTGCATGAAGCGTGGTTGGAGAGGTGGCGTTAATCATGTTAGGTCCACAGTGTTACCTGATCGCAAGTTCTGGTGTAAGTGGTTGCATAGTGGATGCAGGATCTTCCAATCTTGAAAACAAATAATTTAACTGTATTTCAAATAGAATACGATTGATTACTCAGTAGAATTATGCCAAGAAATCAAGAAAATTGATGGGAAAGGGGAGGGGAGAAGGGGGAAGGATGTTTATTCATTTTAAGCTATCTCCATATTGGATTGTCCAAATCATGTTCTAAGAATTTCGTAAACGGCTGGAAGATTATCATTTATAAAATAACCTCATCTGAATTAATAATACCTCTTGAGAGGCACAAAAAGAAGACGGAAAAGTGGTCTATAATAAGACCAGTGTGTTAGTGTTGAGGGTTCAGGAGGTTATTTTAGTTAAGTCTGCGCAAGTCGTGTAAATACCTCAAGACAATATCCGACTGACCACGGCCCTGAAAATGGAACATACCTGTGTTCTGGGATGATAGGAGCAATCGTCCGGCAATGGCGACGTAGCATCTCAACGGTGACGTCATCAGGAGGGAACTCCAACAGGTGGCGCAATGGGTCACGGTCCACAGCATTTTGGTGGGTGAAAACATAGTCCTCGAAGTCCGGAGGATCAACGACATCGCACAAGGGAACCTATTGCATAAACAGAGACACTACTTAGTCGCCATTAGACAGGGATGAAAGTGGTCTCCAAATATAAATAAATGTACATCAATTACAAGTGCACACTAGTAGTAACTATACAGAAAGTTTCTTAATTACGAAAACATAGTATTTACATGACAACGTTTCAGTCGACCACAGCAAGTTTTCACATTGATATTTGTAAATTTTTCTTGACGCTTATATATTGATGAAGTGCACTGTGCAATATTTAATAATATCACAAATGGACTGAAGGACTAAAATAACTTAGTAGAGGGGCTATTTTAAATATAGCAGAGGAATTAATGTGGGAATATTGAAGAACACAAGTAAAAGTTCCGTAATTAAGATGATAATTTAATACTGTACATGTATCCGCTGCATGTATTGAACATAAATAATATATTAGAGGGAGACAATAATAAAATATATTATCAACATCAAAATCAAATATTAAACATAATATTATTAGTAGCCCATGTTTAGTGTAACTTTGCAAGCAAATTAGTTATATCAGCAGAAAACTAGATCCGATACAAGGGATTTGATTAAACTCTTCGATGTTAACTGAAGACATATTTGTATCGTTTCATATTTCACAGATTTTATTGACAATAAAAATTGCATTGGCATAAATCACTAAAAACCTTTTACTTACATTCTCAAAGCGCCCTCCCGCCGCTGCAGCTAGGTTGATTCCGCTCACGCTTTTTGGAAGGTCGTTAAAATAAGCGGAGGAAACTTGCTTTCTAACCTCAGCAGCTGACCCTTTCCTAAAAGTACACAACGATTCTAATTAATTTATCTATTCAGTTTTTAATTTATTACAATTTATTAAAGGCAGGCTTATGCACATATAATTTCCAAATCTAAGAAGCCAAATATATTGTTCAGACACTTATCTATTATATCCCGCTATTTTTTAAGTGCAGATTTGAACAGATCATATAGACTACGAACAGGACTGCAGTCCTGAGTAACTAATAGACTACGAACAGGACTGCAGTCCTGAGTAACTACACTACAAACTAGTACAGTACTAGAGATTTGCAAATCCGCGTGTGCGGGTCCTCATGCTAGGTACCCTCCAATCCGCCGGCAGCGCCACTATCGCCGGACCAATCAAACTCGTACAGCTTTTTGCGACCTCATCTGTGCCAGTCGAGTCGGGAAAAGGCACCCCACCCGAGACACATGTGCAGTACCCTCGTTGTTACATCCAGTTTTGAAGGGCCAAAGATTTCAGCAACGATAGAGACTATTTTCACTGTTGTACGATGTTTGTAAGGGATTTTACTAAGCTATTCAAGTCTTCAGATGCAAAATTCAGAGGTAAGATGGCCAGAAATGGCCATTTTAACTATCAGAATCTGAATCTTTAGCATTTTTTCTTCCTAATAATGGTCATACAATTACTACAACTGGGACCATAAGTCTAAAATCTGGCAGGGTATTGTAGGTGTCAGGCGGTTTTGAACGGATTTTCTATGGCTGAATTTCGGAAACCCACATTTCTCTGTAATCTAATTTTGTATATCAGTTTTGATAAGGTGAGGTGATTCCCCGTAGCAAAAAGAACCCTGATATCAAGTTTGATCAGGATCAAACTATTACTAAAGAAACTGCAGTTGTCATATTGTTGGTGGGCATGATTGTATTATGGTTGCCATGGAAACATACATTTGTCTGTGATCTAATTTAAAAAAAATCAGTTTTGATAAGCTGGTGTGAATTGCCATACCAGGGCCGCGTTCAGGGTCCGTCTCGGAGGCGCCTCGGCGACGTCTCGGCGATGCTTTTTGCTCTATTTCCGTTCAGGGTCCGTCTCGGCGACGTCTCGGCGACGCCTCCCTTTTCAGGTTGGAGACAGAAAGCGTCTCGAAAATGGCCGCCGGGCTCAGTGGTTTCATCCAATCAGAGCGCAGCATTTCGATTGCAAATGGCCGCCGCCTATGGGGGCGGCCATTTTCGAGGCGAGCAACTGCTATTATTGTTCAGACTAGCCTGACGTCACGGGCGCCTCCGAGGCGCCTCCGAGACGGACCTTGAACGCGGCCCAGGAAGAACCTTGAGGTGAAATTTCATCAGGATCTGACCATTACTAAAAAAAGGCTACAGCTGACTCATATTTGCATCGTCCCATACTGTCATAGCATAGGAAAAAGTTGACCGCGTGCAGTGTTGCAGCTAGATAACAGATTCACCCTGTACTCGCAGTACACGGGTGAACGACAACGTAGTATAAATACGGGTGAAAGTTGATGGTTGAATTTCAAGTTTTACTTTTCACCACAAAATCTTCATAAAATCACTCAAAGGTGATTAAAATATCCTATCAAACTATGCAAGTATTGTTCCTTCATTAGTTCTCTACATGTTGCGAAGGTTTAAGGATGTTTGATAGATTGCCAAGAGAGTTATTTGATCCGCAGCACTTAAAAAAAATATAAATCTTTTTTAAAATATTTATTTGTTGATGCTGTGTTTATACTGTCCATAGCATGTAAGCTCGAGTGCTCAGACCAGTTTCAATGCTGGCCAGTAGTGGTTTAATCTTATCACACAGTAGGAGGTGATGAGATGTTTTTGTTTCTCACACAGTGGTAGGTACATGGTGATTATTTAGTATCTGTAGATGTTTGAGCTTGTTTTGTGTTGGTGTTGGCTATCCAATGTCGATCCGAAATAGGGAAATTGGCATAACTTTGTTAATATTTAATCTTTTAGAAATATATAATAACCATTTCAAAGCTCTAGTCATGAGAATTGAGCAGTGCAAATTTCATCTAAATACGTCCTGTATTACAAAAGATATGAGAGTTTGAAGTAAAAAATCTTAATTTTGGGTCATAGCTTTTCTTATATTCAAAGTGGCATAACTCTGTTAATATTTACATTTAATTTTTTTTATAATAATCATTCAAAGCTCTAGTCATGAGAATTGAGCAATACAACTTTCACCTACATATGTCCTGTATTACAAAAGATATGAGAGTTTGAAGTACAAAATCTAGATTTTGGGTCACAACTTTTGGCTGGTTTACTATAGAACAAAGGGCCATACAAAAAACCATACAAGAAAATCCAACAATCGTGTCAATCGACTGATTATTAAACGTGCTAGAGCTATTTCAATTTCGGTAATGAGGGGTAATTTCTTGCCATTATTTTAATGCATTACAAGTGTGTGACCCAAAATGTAGATGTTTAGTCAATTTTTGTTCTAACTTGCTTAATAATCGATATATCTCACTGAAATTTTCGGTGTAGGTAGATCCCTAGATAAAAGATTCACCCGGTACTTGTAGTACACGGGTGAACATCAACGTAGTCTAAATACGGGCGAAAATAGCTTTAGTATGGAACCTGAACTAGAAACTGTGGCTCCAGTATCAAATGGCTACTCATATAGGGACAGATTTGGTGAAATGGGAGAGAATGCAAAAAGACAAGACGGCGGCCGCAGAACGCCATCGATTTCACTTTTAAATCTTATTAAACTACATATTATATTATATTTTTCAACTCAAAAGTAGCGGGCTAATAATAAAACAGATGTAAAGAATAATTGTTGCTTCTTAGTTTGTGAAATTAGGCTCTCAATTCTTTGACCCGTTTTTTCGCCAGCTTTTACATAGGGTTGGTATGCACCCCTCCTGTCGCTACTGCAGCAGTACGGGGTGAATCTTGTATCTAGTAGATCCCTAGCTGCTCTGTTGATTTCACCCATTAAAATAAAAGTGACTTGGAGGATATATGCCATTAAAATAAAACTAAATGAATATATTAGTGATTTAGAAGCAGGTTATAGAAATTTCTTATTGTTTAATGAGTATATATATTCCATGGGTCCATTGTAACTACTTTCATCCTTACGTTTATATTGGTAGAATCATAAGAATCTAATTAATACGTCAACTTACAAGTAAGTCTAGTATAACTATCATATATCCATGAAACGTTAAGTTTTCTTCCTTTGTTTTAATGTTTTAGCATTATAAGTGTGTGACCTAAGACCTATATATATTTAATAGTTTAGTAATTTTTTGTTCTAACTTCCTAAATAATCGAGATATCTAAATGGAACTTTCAGTGTAAGTAGATGCCTATCTCATCTGTCGATTCCACCCGTTAGAATAAAAGTAAATGCACACATTGGTGACATATTTGTGGATTTTCGGTTGTCATTGATATGATTGATCTTATAACACTGAAACTTTGGGGACCTAGCAAAGTACCTTTTCGACCTTACAGCATCATGATCATGAAACTTCACACAATGGTCAAATAATACCAGATTTAAATGTCCACCTACCTTTTAAACCCAAAGGCCAATATAGAAGGTGGAGTTTGAGGGTTGAAATCAAGTCAAATCTTCGGAATGTGCACAGACACAGAAAACGTGAACGGATTTGCAAATTGTAAAGATGAGGTAGTAGATGGACATTTTATCTACATCACAGGCTGAAATTCATGGGGATACCCTCTAAGAGCCAATGAAGAGCAAGCATTTTGGGGGACCCCTCTGTTATCAGAACTAGTACAAATTACAATGGTGACATTGAAGTGCCAATATTGAATATATACAATATGTTCCACGCAGTGCGAGATGACTGAAGTACCTAGTCTTAAATATTGAATATAATACCAAACACCACGTACTTTTGCATTTTCTGGGCAAAAGCCCGCTGTCCGCCCGACATTCCGGCACTTTTATTCGTCGCATCCGCATTTATCAAGAATATGCAGCCATAATTGTTTTCCCGCTGTCAGTTGAAATATTTCCCGCTTGAATATATACCCAACCCGACCCAACGGCAACTCGCGTCAACATCCGGCAGCAGGAAAATAGCTGCGATGTTGGCAGTTTCTATATATATTTTTAAGTTTTAAGGTGAGCTTATGTTACAACGATACAGTGCATACATTCTATTGTATGCACTGGTAGTGGGAAGGCACTCGTGAGTTATGTGGGTTTCATTTAAGTTTTATTTGACCACAGGCACAGCCACAGTTACTGAGCAGTTAGACTAACGACTGACTAGTCTAGTACTAGTAGATAAACACTAAAACAGTCTAAACAGATCCACTTCTGACTCAGCCTTCTCATGCTACTGCAGTAGAGTAGGCTACAGGGTGAATCTTTTAATTTAAATCTAAGTTAGTAGTTACAGTAGTTTAAGTGGTGGGCAGAAAAAAGCTCACATGGCAGAAACTCCCAAGACTAAATCTGGTAAGACAAAAGTTCACACCCTTATTGAAAAAAAGAGACAAAAGTAGGTAGGGCCTATATCAGATAACATTTCAAATAACAACAGTCTAAATTGAAGCTTCTTCAACAAACCTAGGTACAAGATTCACCCCGTACTGCTGCAGTAGGGGTGCAAACCAACCCTATGTAAAAGGTGGCGAAAATGCGGGTAAAAGAATTGAGGGCCTAATTTAATAATCTAAGAAGCAACAATTATTCTTTACATCTGTTTTATTATTTACCCGCTACCTTTGAGTTGAAAAATATAATATAATATCTAGTTTAATAAGATTTAAAAGTGAAATCGACGGCGTTCTGCGGCCGCCATCTTGTCTTTTTTGCATTCTCTCCCATTTCACCAACTCTGTGCCTATATGCATAATATGGGTAGCCATTTGATACTGGAGCCACTGACTGGAGCCTCACTTCCATACTAACGCTATTTTCGCCCGTATTTATATAAGGCTGGTCTTCACCCGTGTACTACAAGTACCGGGTGAATCTTTTATCTACAACAAACCTTGCCTAGACGAACTCAAATCTGTTCTAATTTAAAAAATATCTTAATAGGGGACAAAGTTATGGCACTTTTAATGTCAGCTTAATTGACCAAAAGTGTCCCTAGTTTACCATTATAAAAAACTGTGACCATTGTCTAGGTATGTGCCAAAAAATTTCAAACCCCTTCAATAATAAAAAAAAAAAAAAAAGGCACCACTGGAAAGAGCTTGAAATGGCATTTAACATGACACCAAGATTATGGGAAAAGGTGGAGTATTAAGGAAGTTATGGCCGTTTCCAACTCTGAAATTGGTCATTATTTTCTTACATAAAATTAAGGTATAAGCACTAGATTTCTGTGACCGAAATTGGTGACTTTTAGGGGAAAATGCATGTAATTTCTTTAATAATTGAGATATCTCGATGAATTTGGACTGAAGCTAGATTAAGACATGTTCTATTGATATAATTCAATAAAGTGACATTTGAAACAAAATTAAGTGACCTGACACAAAAGTAAAGTGACCTGAAACAAAACATTTCTGTGACTGAAATTGGTGAAATTCATGTACTTTCTTTAATAATTAAGATATCTTGATGAAATTTTCAGTGAAGCTAGTTTAATTCATGTTCTATTGATGCAATTCAATGAGATGACATTTGAAACAAAATAAGATGCAATTCAATAAGATGACATTTGAAACAAAATAAGTGACATGAAAACCACACTCTCTCATCTCTGTGGCGTGAATGCAGAGGGGTGTGAGGCAGAGGTGAGAGTGTCAGAAAAGGTGATACTGTTGCATCCCGCCTCGCGCCGATTCTGAGTGGCTAGTCACAATTTCCCCAAACTTTTCTAAACTTTGAGATTGCTAAAAAAGTGTGAATTTTCAGGTTGAAAATGAGTGAAACTTTTGAAGTTATTATTGGAATAGCAAAACTTAACCAAATTGAAATATTGTTAAACTAAGCTGTAAAGGGATTCCTATAGGCTATACTACATAATATACAAAAATCATGAAGATTGACAAAGGCAAACCAATTATAGAGCCGTTTTTGTAGACCCCTACCAAAAAACGGTGCGATTGGCTGGATCAGTTTTGTTGTAAGAAAATATCCGCCGCGAGTCGCGCGCGGCAGATAATCACAAAACAACCCTCTTGCATGTCGCCGTGCGCCGATTCTGAGTGGCTAGTTACAATTTCCCCAAACTCAAGACTATATAAGATTAATAATGGCTGCACCATCCTAGTAACTTTTCTAAATCTTGACATTGCTAAAAAAGGGTGAATTTTCAGGTTGAAAATGAGTGAAACTTTTGAAATTATTATTGGAATAGCAAAACTTAACCAAATTGAAATATTGTTAAACTAAGCTGTAAAGGGATTCCTATACTACATAATATACAAAAATGATGAAGATTGACTAAGATTGACCAAGGCAAACCAATTATAGAGCCGTTTTTCTAGACCCCTACCAAAAATCGGTGCGATTGGCCGGATCAGCTTTGTTGTAAGAAAATATCCGCCGCGAGTCGCCGTTTATGCACATACCTACATTGTCCATTGTTTTTGTCAATAGATTGAGTCCATTTTAATGCTATCTTTATTTGTACACTTCCATGAGTTGGTCTGATCCTTTAAAATGTTTGTTCGTTTGTTGTTCTTTTACATCCGAGCAACATCTAAGGTTATATCAGGGCGGGTACCGACTTGTGACAATATGCACTAATGGTGTCTTTATAGTGCTGCCCTTTTGCTGGCTTGATCAAACTACTTCCGCTTTGGAGTATTTTCATGAATTGTATATCACTGGAAAGATCATAAACTAATCTCACCAAAATCTCAATATTTACCATGACTTTGAAGCTTAGAACATTGAAGAAATGTTGTCGTTGTGTTTTCACATTCGGAAATGGCTGGTATCAGTCCAAGCTGATGACATCGCAAAGCCTTTGTCTCTGATTGGTCCATTTCCAAAAACAGATTTACTTACAAATCATTTGCATAGAAGTTATGAATGACTTTGTAACACATAGTTTGGCAGTGCCTCTGGGTAACACTTAGCCATAGCCAAGATAAGCAACGCTTATGCGGCAGCGCCCCTATCGGATTCTGACATACCTAACAAAAGCTCACAATTATTTTTTTGGGTATTATAATAATGCATATGATATAAATGTCACAGGTATAGAATAGATTATGAGACTATTTCTATTTAAAAGACCTTTTTTTTTCTCTAGGTAGATTAGTCTTAACTATTATTATTAACATGTGAAGTTTCATAACAATCCAAATTTCTGCACTAGTGTTTTTACGTTCTGCAAGTTTGCAGATCGTGTAGAAGTGACACTGTTTTTCATTGTGCGCAAAAATGCAGATTATGCTAATCTGATTATGACATTCTTGGCAAGAGTATCACTTTGTTGTGGATTTGGGAGGTTAATTTTGCTGAAATTGTGCATAGAATGGTGCTGTTTTAAAGTCCATTAAATTCCACAGATCTTAGTTTTTATCTGGTCAAAATCGATCAAGAATTGTCCAAAATGTCAAATATGTCACAATTTTCTACAGCTTTGTAATACAAATACTACTAACAAAGGGGTCTGAATCTGTCACCTTTAAAGCATCATATCTCGGATTCTAATAATGCTATTATAAAAAATTAGGTATTTTTGTGCAGCATTTAAAAGCCTCTTGCTGATATGTGATGAATTTGATGCATTCGGGATGTTTGAAAAAACTGTCCAAGTGCCTATATAGAGGGGTGTAATAACGTCACGAGACAATTTCTGGTGGCCATATTGGATTACATATGAAAGGCTAGTTTAACCGTTTGGCTATTCCACCTCTGCTTAAGGCGAGCCAACGAGTTAATTCATGTAATATTTTCCATATGAATTTCCTGGGCCTGCCGCGGGCTGCTGCGGCCTCTCCTCCCGTCTGCCGGTAGTCCGTCGTCGGTGTCCTCCCCGTACTAAAGGCGAATAGCCAGAGTTTCGTCTAAATACGCAATTTGCCATCGAGCGCATTTATCGGCCTAAAGTATATATATGTCTATAAGTTAGATTATTTCAACTAACTGGCTGTCCCCATCGCAATTCGGGGTATTATTAATGTTACTGAATTATTCCAGAAGTATGCGGTCCAGCCAGAGAAGCTGCCGCTGTCACTGATAATCAGTCTTGAGCCGTGTTCACACGGGGAATGTAAATCGATTCGTAGAAAGCGACTTGCCTAGTTCGACGCACATTTCCCGTGTGAACGGGTGTCTGAGTCGAATTAGGGCTGAATCGATTCCTGTGATGCGGATAATGTAAACCACCTCACAAGGTAGTTTACGTGAGGCGATTTCTGTGAGGCGAATTAAGGAAGTGACACGCATGCGCAATCGACACCTTAGTTTGTTGACTTTCCGGTCGATCAAAAGCACATATTATATAATTTGGTCTATGAACCTGCTAGAGGTGCACAGATATTTTTTTCATCATTTATTTTTAGGGTTTCACTGCCCAGCAGAAGTTTTGACCGTTCCAAACCAATACGATGCAGTAAATACATATCTAGGTCGAATCCACTCTCTCGTGGTGATGCGGACTTGCTCATGCGCAGATTTCGATTTCCGGCCCAAGTACTGCCCGTGTGAACGGATGGCTAATTCGCCTCACCTGATTCGATTTGCCTGATTCGCCTCAGATTTTGCCCGTGTGAACACGGCTTAAGTTAACGTCTGATTTCCGCCCGAAAGTAACACTACGTTAATTCTGTTAATGGGTTGTCATTATATTCCCGCAGATGGGTAAAGTAACTACATAAGGCTTGCTTAGGCTTAAGGCCCTTAATTACATATAAAGCAATCGAATATCAGGTTTTCCATAGCGGTTAATCTACAATGATACTGGAGGATAGTAAAGAATGCAAGGAATGTTCCAATCCACCTTCGCAAGAGCTCACGACTTTATTCTTACCCTAACTAACAATGATACCAGCGAAATATGCGTAGTTGATAAAGAAATATATGTTTCCCTTACCCTCCCGTGAAGTTTCATTAAATTAGTTTAGAATTTCGATAATAAAGGCCTAAATATCGGCTGAAACGTCAGAGCGTGCAAAAACACGTCTGACTGGTCTGGCCCCGAACGCCCGACCCCCTGTTGTTGCTTAGCTAGTCGCCAAGCAATGCTTTACCACCGAGAACCCTCGCGTGCACAGTGAAAGCAATTTGCGCGCTCGTGGACACGAGTGCGCAAATTGCTCCAGGCGAGTACACACGCCCACTTCACTTGCAACTGTTTACGTTGTGTTTATTTACCGATTTGTTGGTTTATTTGTCACTGTTTTGAGCAGTTTGGCTTCAGAAGTTCGGGGAAAAGGGTTTTTTAATGGAGGGGAAGTCTTTTTTTAATCATGTAGCCTCACATCATTGCTAAAGTTCCCATATGTTGACACATTGGATGCTCTGTCAAAGAATTAGAAAGGTTTGGGAAGTACCCCCTAGGTGGCACCACCATACTTCGGCGGCCGCCGACCGGGTAGGCCCAGTGGGGGGGCCATATTGTTCTTGGTATACGACAGGGTGTGCCATAGGTGGTGTCAAGTGTAATCCAAGATGGCTGACTGCTGAGTGTTGATGTCACGTGCACTCCCTCTATGACTGCTGAGTGTTGACGTCAAGTGCACTCCCGTTAGAGGGAGTGCACTTGTGAATGTATGCTGATGCAGTAAAACAGTTGTCTTGTGTTCTACCGTCCTGATGTGACCTTAGATGTTGCTAGGACGTAAAACAACAAACATACAAAAAAACAAAAAAAATCTTGTGTTCTGAGTGGTTCTGGGCAGTTTATATCCAATGTGTTTACTTCCACAGTTCCAGCACTTTAACAACAACTTTTGAGGCCAAACTGCTCAAAAGAGTGACAAATAAACCACCAAATGTAAATAAGCACAATGTAGACAGTTGCAAGCCTTCTGTATGTAATCCAATATGGCCACCGAAAGTTGTCTTGTGACGTCATTACATCCCATCCATAATAAGCTGGACTATTTTTAAATGTATTTCTTAAACCAAGTTAAGGGACTGGTTTCAGACACAGGTTTTTCTTTGTTTTCCATTCAAACAAAGGACAGAAATTTACCTCGTTTGTCAACTTAAAGATGATAACTTTCTTCATTTTTGTTCTAAAATCAAAATTTAAAGAACCGGATGCAGTGACCGAAATTGATACTTGTTGCTCCTTAGCCTGGCGCTCGGCATTATTAGGATAGGGCAAGGACTGGTTAGCTCAGTGTCAGGATAATGTGGTCCCTGTGGCCTGACCTCTTAGTGGGGCAGCACTATAAAAGTTGCCCTGAGTGTACACTGTCACAAGTCGGTACCCATCCTAATATTTCATAGATGTTGCTAGCACACCAACAAACAAAACCAACAAACCAATCTTTCCAATGGTACCAGTTATAATACAATTACATGATTTGAATTTTGATTGTCATGTACCTAATATATGTGTGATTCATGAGGTGTGAACAGCTGACTCTGGCAACACTTCTGATTAAAACTTGTGAGCTTTTGTCTCTTTTTTCATTAAGGGTATGAGCTTTTGTCTTAAATATCTAATGGTGGTCCATTCAAAAATCTTTGCTTCTATATGCTACCATCTTATAATATGTATATTTTTAGTAAGGCCTAGATATTCAATTCTTGTTCTCTTTAAGTTAGTTAACTATTTTATTGTATTATCTTGTAACAAGCTTTATGGTGCATATTTCCTTGAGATGTGGTTATCACAAACACAATCGGAGCTAACTTCATGCCACCAAAAAGGCCCATAGCACGTTTTCTATTCCAAGTAACTCTAGTTCAGTATTAGGGAAGGAGTACATATATATATGTAGGACCGGCCATATATTTATATTGTTTCAACGTTGCTATTCGAGTGGCAAATATTAATTTTGAAATGATTGAATATTATTTCAGAGCACCATTGCAACATCCAGATGATGGGAATGCATAGATGATGGACAGTTGCCGCCTCACTGTGTGTCTAATAATATGTCTAGTAATAGTCGGTGACCTGTTGGTACAGTCGGCTGGAGCTGAGATCATTCCAATCTACCAGTTTAACCGATATTCCTACAAAAAGAAGCACAAAAATGTAAGTATCAAACCGCAACGCGATAATTCGAAAAACACAAATTTAACCGACTCGTCTTACGTGAGATAAAGGGATTGTTAATACCTACAGAGATTCAGCTTTGTTTCCTCTCCTCGATAACCCTTAGAAGTGAAATGCCGCTTTATTTACAATCCGTCAAAAATTGAAGGGTTAGGCCCCAAACAAACAAAATTGGGGATCGTCCCCACTCGTGCCTGAAAAATCGCCAGCCCTTGATTTTTAAATTTGAATTAAAAAAAGAAAATCGTTAAAAATAAGTCGGGCTAGCAGCAATTAAACTTTCAGATATGATCGTAGCTATCTATGGATAGCGTTAAACACCGTAGCAGCATGTGCATGTACTGAAATTTATGTCTATGTAATTCCATTGAAACCATGTACAAAATAGTGATAATCCTCTTTTCTTTTAAACCAACAAAAAACCCTGCTAGCCGACCCTGATTTGTGTGATCAATAGGACGATCACCAACTTTTGTTGTTGGTTTGTTGCATTATTGTAATAATTTTATGCAAGATCTTTCTGGACAACTCTTTCTATGTTTATCACTTTGGACTTATTTGTGGGATTTTGACGTGCACAATAACATTCTGACACCATAGCATAGGCTTCAGGACAGGAGCATTGACTAGTATGCCCTTCTGTGCACCAATCTGTTTGTTGGTTTCAGCTTTTAACATCATGAAAACTTATGATAAGTTGAACAATTTCCGCCACTCTGACCACTTGCTTGTGATTACCCAGTTATTAGCCTACTATGTTGGTAATTTATATTCTTGGATTGTGGTGTATAATTGAATTGCTACAGGAATTATTGTAGTTAGCGAATAATTCCTGTTCTGTGAACGGCAGATGTGCTCGTAAATAAATAAACTCATTGAGTGAAGCACAAGGTAAATAACAGTTTAGCTGTATAACATGGGGAAATGTTGGCTTACATTATCATGTCAACTAGATATGGCGTACCTATAATAAACCGTTTCCGCCGACCATGCACAATGAGCTGCTCTCCACAAATATATAAATTCATGTCACTGCCATCAGAATGGAGGTTAGTGGTGAAAATCCTCTATATGACCATTTCCACAGATCTGCTGTACAGCGAGCTTGTACCCATAACATTTTAACACTTCTTCCGCTATTGTCACAGGGTAGGTGGGTGGTGGAAATCGTCTATTACTACATGAATGTCCCGGCCATTGCAAGTCCTATAATAAACGCATTAACTGCTCTTTGTGAACAATTTGCCAGAGCTTATTGTATTGTCTTCCTTGTTTTGAAGGAGAGAAAGATCAAGCACGCGAAAGCTAAATGTGACAAGCCGTGCGAAGGCCAGTATGGAATAGATGAGACAATCTGCTACAGGCGATGCATGTCGGAACACTGCTTCACTCAGATATATGCAGATGATCCAGTAAGTGAAGCACGGGCTTTGTATCCATTATCTTGACAACCCGAATATTCCTGTAATAAGTGACCAGGTCATTTAAAAAGTAGTCCGGTAGTTTTGAGTTTCTGTCATGTTTCTGAGATAAATATATTAGATTGATCATTCTAATCTACCCTTCCTTAGTTTGAAGTAACTTTTTTTTGTAAATGAATTTTATTCATGTAAATCTTTTGTCAGCGCGATAGCAGTAAGAGGTTCTAATAAATTGACTCAGTATTCCCTTATATACAGAAACAAATGTTTAATAAGTGCATCGGTGTCTAAGTTAGATATGTAGAATCAAATCTAGATAATTGTTTTGGTTTTGAGATTTTGATGCTTCATCAAACGATGCAGGTTTAACGATGCGACAAGTGTTTGATGGTGTGTGTCAATACAATTATGACGATTGTTTTATGTCTAAAACAAACGAACAAAACCCCCCAAAACTAGTGCCCTTTTTATTTAGTTATCAAGGATGAAAGATCGTTGTGAATAAAGCTTTAACTGCCGACATGGCATTAAGCAACTACCAATCAATCAATCAAGGATGAAAGATCTCCGCAAATTTTCGCTATATCTGATAATTTGCTATTTGTATTATTTAAAAAATATTGAATTTGATTTTACCATAAAATATTGAATATATGAATTTGTTCTGTGATATTCTACATAATCTAGAATATGCTATCTATTTTCTCCAGTTACTTAAATACCACAAAATGCCAGGAATATTTAAAGCAGGCCTACTCAATGGTGTGTGATTTCCGCGTAAATGCGGAAAGTCTCAAGTGTATCATCAACAGGGAATCTGTGAGGTGGGGAGTGGGGGGGGGGGGGGGAGGGTCAGGTTTTATTCAGTTCTCTCGAACCATAGTTTTTTTGCACTATGTTTATTGTCCAATCTTTAGAAATTGTGTTCGGAGAATATTCTGTCATTATTTTGGCCATATTTCCGTGTTTTTTTAATATAGTTTCTTTTCATCACCACGGTCACTTTCGTCCCTGTTTAATAGAAATTAAATCGGGAAGATTCAATTACGTGCCTTCTTTCATTGGTTGTATATTGTTTTAGTGCATGAGTATGAATATAGTATATTAAACCAAAGAAAATCGTCTTTTAGTATTCCGATTTGATTAAATCTATTATTTCTTGAAATAGTTTTTGAATTTCCCCATGATGTCATATTTTCCTCCGAAAATACAAATGCCAGTTAAACTATGTGAATGAACACAAGTCATGAGTACTGTCTTATGTAATCAGGAAGGGGGTGGGGGGGGGGAGGGGAGAAGGGCATTCTATACCTACACATTGAGTCGATTAAGATAACTAATATAATCTGGTTAATTATGGCCTAAACATAAATGTGCTTTCTATGATAGTATTAATTTCCGTATAATTTGTGCTGCGCCTAATAATTTTGATTAATCTCTTTTTATTTCTTTTCCTTTTAGCTGGAACAAGGAGAAATTGATGTACGCTACAGTTCATTCAAAGGTTGCATTATCTCCAGCCGACATGGACCTTGACATGGGATCAAACGACTGCACATACTTTACTGCTTTTATTATAATATTTTTTGTCACGCTCTTTTCATTATGACAATAATATAGGCAATGATTTTGTTATTTTAAGTTTACAAGATCAATTATTTTATACAATATTTAGAGTTTTATCAGGAAAGTTTGCACTGAAGTTACATATTTTATTCACATGTGATTTTAACGTGCTTTATCTTTTCTGATAATTGTCCACTCTGTGTCTGGGTAAGATTTGATATTTTTACCATATATTAAAAAAATAGACGTTATATCTATTTCATTCCCGGTGTTTTATAGAGGCTACTATATTTAAATAGTGGGATTTGTTTCGAGGAGCGTTGAATCTATTGTAAATAAATGCTTTATACGTACACTACATAACGTCTGTTTCGTATTTATTCCGGAGAATCCCCATCCTCCCTAGAATATGACATTATCTATAAGTCTGTATATAAATAGTCACACAGTGCGAATACAAGGCCCAGCATTGATTTTTTTATTATACACAATTGATATCCATTGAGAGAGATAAAGCACAAGTTACCAAAATATTACAAACATGAACTATATTACCCCAGACAATTTACGTGTACTATTTGTATTAATGCCGATATGTAGTTGAATGAAAATAATATCGGTGACAATAGACAAAACAATCTCACTGAATGAATAAAGCCACATACAACTAACTGCATGTTTGGTATTTTAAGTCAAGTGACCTAGATTTCAATAAAACTAACACTTGAGGTGCGTCTACTGCCAATAGACCCCGCCAAGCTAGTGACATCTATCAGCAGAATCTGGAACCACTCTATTCGGGTACTTTCCCGCTTAACTGGCTGGGTGTAGTATTTGTAATGTGTTCAATTGATGATGCCCTCAGTGTCTACACAAGATATAACATGATATTTGTATGCATCATAGTATCATTGTCACTTCAATTGAACTCAGACATTGACAGATATCCACCATTCTTTTAAAAAAAACCTTTATTCTTCTAAAACTAGATGTTTAAATAGCTAATTGAATAGACCCCGCCCGTTATGCTAGTGACATCTATCGACAGAATCTGGAACCACTCTATTCTGATACTTTTGGCTCGATGGCCAGGTGGTAATGGTGCCTGCCTAGTAAACAGGAGATCCTGTATTTGCTTTTGGGGAGTTTTCAGTCATGGTGCGCTGAAGGCTGCAAATCTGGAGCACTGCATGGGCATGGCTAAAGGCTCTCCCATGATGCAGGGAGTTGGGTTTCCGCTCGATAGTTTGTTTGTTGTTATTTTACGTCCTAGCAACATCTAAAGTCATATCAGGACGGGCACCGACTTGTGACAGTGCGTACTCATGGCGACTTTATAGTGCTGCCCCACTGGGAGACCAGGCCACCAGCACCATGACCTGATATCCCACTCAGTCACATTATCCTGACACTGAGCCAACCAGTCCTTGCCCTATCCTAATAATGCCAAGCACCTGGCTAGGAAGCGACAAGTATACATTTTTAAGTCATTGGTTTGACTCAACCAAGGTTCGAACCCATGATCCCATGGTCTACCAACACAGGAGACAGACGCTCTAACTCATTCGGCCAGCCCGTCTGGTATCCAGTCGACAGTGGTCATGACAAGGGAGGGGGAGCAAGCAGGTGGGTAGGTGGGGAGGTGTGAGTCCCAAGGCCATACCAGGATGAGCATACAGACGTGTGCCAGTGCACTCAGGGTGACTTTATAGTGCTGCCTCACTGGGAGATAGGCTGCCGGCACCATGGCCCATGCAGTTAGATTCTCCTCTGTTCAAACTTTAAGCCAGTTACCCTATCAAAACCCGTGTGACCTGTGTAACATAGCAGTGAATATATGGAGACTGCTTCCTAACAGGTAGTTTGCCTTTTATAGTGGTTACAGGACATGTTTGGAGCGTCCTATTTGTCCCATCTCTTCGTTAGGACTGGCCTACCCAGCAACTATATAAGGAGCGTAGTCACACAACACACCTCTCTCTATCACCTCTCCCCGGCCTTGCTCCTTCTTGATATGTCTGAAAAGAATTCCAGGAGGGGGAGCCTGCCGGCATTTCACTTTCTACTCTTACTCTCTCCGTGTCTATGGCTCGCTGGTCGGTCACCATAGAGCAAATAGACACAGTCCTTTGACTCAACTCTCCTCATTTCTCTTTCCTAGACTCTGCCCTTTCGATTTCTCCCAGGCATACTTCTTCCACTGACCAGGGTAGTTGTGTTCTTGGGTGGGGCCCTTCACCATTACAATTTCTCTGTCTTGTTCTCGTTGCTGGAACCACCGCTGCTCCCATCTTTACCCGCCTTCCTCGAACCCCTTGCTGCTGACTGGATTCAAGTGCTCAACTACATCTACAGCTCAACTACCGCCGGACGGAAGAGATTCGCTGCTGCCCCAACACCTCGCCGTTACAACGTTGTAAAGATGTCCCCAGCTTCTACAACACTCCCTACTGAAGTTAAGTCCTCAACCAAAGATTGGGCCGATTTATCGGAGCCTCTCTATTAATGTTGCAGTTCTGCAACCATTAACCGTCGTAAGGTTACAAACAACCCCAGAATCGAAAATCACTCTCGGCACTCTACTCCCAGACATCGAGGCGTCAACATCTCCAAGTCAGTTAGGCCTGAAACCTGATCTGGCTAGTTACAGCTTATGGGATTGATTCAACTTGCTGAGCTTCTACAGTATTGACCAATGGCCATGAGGAGGATTGGTGACTGTGGTGTCTGCCTTTTTCCACATCACTGCTGCTTAGCCTGACATGTACATCCATCATCAACTGAGACTATACCTGTATGGTTCGCAACAGCTCACAGACAATGGATCAACTATATCTATCAACTCCTCAAGGCAACTGAGCCATAGAATAAGCACCAAGAGGACTGAGTGTATCTATCATCCATAGGGACTACACAAACAGTTGTAAGTGTAATATCATACCATTGAGAATTTATATGTAACTGTATGCTTTGTAATTGAGAATATATGTTATAAGTACATATTTGTGTATTGTTATTTGTCTTCTTTACTAAGAATAGAAGATGTTCCAAATTCTCTTTTCTCCTCACTATATTAGCAAGTCTATAAGATTAGGCATCAGTTATTATACGTGACACCTGGAATTCAAACGACAAACACTTGAGGTGAGTTGATTTACAGGTGACTCTGTGGCCAAGTGGCAAGGTGCCTGCCTAGTAAACAGGAGATCCTGGGTTCAAGTCCCAGCAGGGTCTAATTCTAACCAAAAAATTATTTTAGGCGAGTTACCTGTCAAAGCCTGTGTTCCCATTTTAATTCAAGTGACATAGAATTCAAATGCACTAACACTTGAGGTGTGTGTTTAGCCGTCTGGCTCCGTGGTCTAGCGGAAAGGGGCCTGTCTAGTAAACAGGAGATCCTGGGTTCAAGTCCCAGCAGGGCCTAATTTTTACCAATAAGTTGTTTTTAGGCGAGTTACACTGTCAAAGCCCATGTTCCCAATTTGATTCAAGTGACCTAGAATTTAAACCAATTAGTACTTGCGGTGTGCATCTAGCCATCTGGGCCCGTATGCAGGAGTCGGTGATAGTGGCTTTTGGTGTTACAGCCTATTATCGGTTAGCTATCGCCGACATCGGGAACTGTGTCAAGTCGTATGCAGGAGCGCGTAACACTTACATTATAGCTAAACGTGAATATATTTATAGATTTGGGAAATCCCTCTGCGTCTGTACCCATATATTAGGCTTAAATCTATTCAATGCGATCATATTTAACAGAATTACATACGCAATAAGTGAAATTTATTCAAATTAACCCTAAATTCGAAGCATTATTAAGGCTACCGCCTCATTGGCGGCGATATTAATGGTTATATTTTTGAATCAACGAGCGTAGGGTAACTTTACGTTCGTCGATTCGAAAATATAACTAATAATATCGCCGCCAATGCGGCGGTAGACTTAATAACGCTTCGAATTTAGGGTTAAATTGATAAAATTTCACTTATTGCGTATGTAATTCTGTTAAATATGACAGCATTGAATAGATTTGGGCCTAATAAACTCGCTAAACCTAATATTTTTTAGGGGTAAGGTAACACCGGTTAAGCCTTTGGTGTTAGGCCTAACACTGACTCGTGCATACCATTTTTCGCCGCTAAACCGGAATTCCCGCCAAACACCGTTTTTCCTCGCTAACACTGACTCCTGCATACGTCCCCAGGTTAGGTAGACAAGCAGCAAGCGCCTGTCTAATAAACAGGAAATCCTGTGTTCAAATCCCAGTTGGGGGGCCTCCTTTTAGCAAAACACATTAAGCCAGTTACCCTGTCAGAAACCGTGTGACCTGGAATTCAAACCAACAACACACTTGAGGTGAGCTGACTGACCCCTGGCTCTGTGGCCAAGTGGCAAGGCGCCTGTCTCGTAAATAGGAGATCCTGGGTTCAAGTCCCAGCAGGGCCTAGTTTTAACCAAAAGATTGGTTTTAGGTGAGTTACCCTATCAAAGCCTGTGTTCTCAATTTGATTAAAGTGACCTAGAATTCAAACTACTAACACTTGAAGTGTGTACCTAGCCATCTGGCTCCATGGCAAAGCAACAAGGTCTAGCAAACAGGAGATCCTGAGTTCAGCTCCCTGGGCCCGCATGCATGGAGCAGTGTTAGCGGCGTGTGGTGTTATCCCTCTAACACTGTATAGCTATCACCGTTTATCGGCGGCGTCGAAAACATATGCATGGCGGCCTAAACGGTCAGTGTTAGCTAAATGTGAATGTATTTATAGATTTGGGAAATCCCTCTGCGTTTGTAGCCATATATTAGGCTCAAATCTATTGAATGCGATCATATTTAACAGAATTACATATGCAATAAGTGAAATTTCATCAATTTAACCCTAAATTCGAAGCGTTATTAAGGCTACCGCCGCATTGGCGGCGATATTAATAGTTATATTTTCGAATCGACGAACGTAATGTAAACAAATCGCCGCTGCCGCCGCATCGACATCGCGTTCCATACTGGCGGCGGCGGCGGCGGTTTGTTTACTGTACCTTCGTCGATTCGCAAATATAACTATTAATATCGCCGCCATTGCGGCGGTAGCCTTAATAACGCTTCGAATTTAGGGTTAAATTGGTCAAATTTCACTTATTTGGTAGCTAATTCTGTTAAATATGATCGCATTGAATAGATTTTATAACTAACACCGCCTGTAAACCAGCTATTTTCTGGTTTAGCTTAACCTAGTTTAAGCTTGTGGTGTTAGGTCTAACACTGCTCCATGCATACCGACTTTTCGGCGCTAAACCAGAAATCCCGTCTAAACGCGTTTTGGCTCGCTAACAGTAACACTGCTTCATGCATATGGCCCCAGGAGGGGCCTCCTTTTTTTTTAGCAAAACACTTTAAGCCAGTTACCCTGTGAAAACCTGTGTGACCTGGAATTCAAACCAACAAACACTTGAGGTGAGTTGATCACCAGCTGTCTGTGTGGCCAAGTGACAAGGCGCCTGTCTAGTAAACATGAGATCCTGGGTTCAAGTCCATGTGGGGTCTAATCTTACCCAAAAAATTGTGGTTAGGCGAGTTTCCCTGTCAAAGCCTGTGTTCCCAATTATATTCAAGTGATCTAGAATTCAAACCAACTAACACTTGAGCTGTGTCTCTAGCCGTTTGGCTCTGTGCCCAAGCGGCAAGGCGCCAGTCTATGAAACAAGAGATCCTGGGTTCAAATCCTAGTGAGGCCTCCTTTTAGCAAAACAATTTAAGCCAGTTATCATATCAAAACCAGTGTGACCTGGAATTCAAACCAACAAACACTTGAGGGGAGTTGACTGACACCTGGCTGTGTGGCCAAGTGGCAAAGTGCCTGTCTAGTAAACAAGAGATCCTGGGTTCAAGTCCCAGCGAGGCCTACTTTTAACAAAAAGATAGGTTTTAGGCGAGTTCCCCTGTTAATGCCTGTGTTCCCAATTTGATTCAAGTGACCTAGAATTCAAACGTACTAACACTTGAGGTGTGCGCCTAGCCATCTGGTTCCGAGGCCAAGTGGAAAGGCACCTGCCTAGTAGACAGGAGATCCTGTGTTCAAATCCCAGCGGGGCCTCCTTTTAGCAAAACACTTTAAGCCAGTTACCTTGACAAAACCTGTGTTACTTGGAATTCAAACCAACAAAAACTTGAGGTGTGTTGATTGACATCTGGCTCTGTGGCCAAGTGGCAAGGCGCCTGTCTAGTAAACAGGAGATCCTGGGTTCAAGTCCCAGCAGGGCCTGACATTTACAAAAGAAATTGTTTTTAGGCGAGTTACCCTATCAAAGCCTGTGTTCCCAATGTGATTCAAGTGACCTAGAATTCGAACATACTAACACTTTAGGTGTGTGTCTAGCTATCTGGCTAAATGGCCAAAGCGACAAGGTGCCTGTCTACTAAATCCCAGCGGGGCCTCCTTTCAGCAAAATACTTTAAGCCAGTTTCCCTGTTGACACCCGTGTAACTTGGAATTCAAACCAACAAAAACTTGAGTTGAGTTGAATAATAGCTATCTCTGTGGCCAAGTGGCAAGGAGCCTGTCTAGTAAACAGGAGATCCTGTGTTCAAATCCCAGCTTTGGCCTCCTTTTTTAGCAAAACACTTTAAGCCAGTTACCCTTTTCACACCCGTGTAACTTGGAATTCAAACCAACAAAAACTTGAGGTGAGTTAATTGACAGCTGGCTCTGTGGCCAAGCGGCAAGGTGCCTGTCTCGTAAACAGGAGATCCTGGTGTAAAGTCTCATGCTCGAATCTGTGCCTGTGTAGGCAGGCTATGGTGAAAACAATACATACAAGAGAAAGGAAGAGTATAAAGTGTAAAGAAGAAGAGGGAGAGCCGGTAGTTGAAGAGTCGCTCCTCATTTGTCAACCCCCTCCTGCTGTATGGCTTCATCATCGTCGGCCGCAGGGTGAAGGGATCATCACCGATGAGGAAATACGGCACATCCTTCTGGCCGTTCACAATCGGTTCGTGGTCCAGAAAACCGATGGTGCCACCTTCAGTGCCCGCCTTCAGCTCTGAGTCATTGTAGATCTGAGTGTCAGATGCGGAGCCCATACCCCGAAGATCTGCCCAGATGAACTTGTAGTCGGCGTCTACAAGCGCCAACAGGACCACGGAGTAAAACCCCTTGTAATTGTAATAGAGTGACCCACTCTTTGGAGGGCACCGGCAGTTCATGTGCTTCCCATCCAGAGCACCACAGGTATGGGGGAAGTTCCACTTCGTCAGGAATTGGTTGGCGATAGCGCGCCATCCTTGTGGAGTCGTGGGGCACATCATGACCTCGTCCAGGTACCCATTGATGATGCCCTGACACACTTCACGCATGATGAGCGACCTTGTGTTGTCGGGGACCCTCCATCCGAACTTCATCGACGAGTATTTGTTCCCAGACACCAGGTGCCGAAGAGTAAGTGCGATCTTCAGCACAGGCTCAAGCGGCACCCTGTATGTTGTGTACTTTTTGGCGATCCTGGGTCCTCAATCTCGTCAAACATCCGCATAAAGTTGATGAACGACGTAGGTTCCTCGCTGCAGAGCTCAACCATAAGCTTGTCATACAACCCAAACTGTGGACGCCTCCCGATCCAGGGTCTGACCCACATTCTCCGTTGCTGCCTCCTCCTTCTTTTATCGACACGGGCTGCCAGAAGAACCATGAGGTAGAGATCTAGCTCATGCTGGTACATGGCAACTCGGCAGTGATGCTGGAACTGTAGATGGAGTGCAGGGACATCCATCCTCTCTGAAGAGTTGAGCAGGTCTGCTGGAAGAAGCCAGGTGGTGCCTTGATATACTGACCGCCAACACATTGGTGGTATGCTCGCGCCAGTTGTACATATGGCTAATGTGTACCAATGCACCTCAACGTATCCCTAACGTACTCCTAATGTACGCCGATGTACCCCTAACGTACACATAGCGTATATGGAATGCACGAGCCACACGTCGACACACGTGAGGTCTGAATATATAATAAATGTACCATATGGTCATAACTAATTAACATAAGTAGTTAATAAGAGCACATGTATGTAGAAATGGTACAGATCATATTCACACAGGTAAAAATGGTGCAAGTGGAAAAATAGGGGGAAATGGCACAACTAAATCATAACATAAATAGTTAATTAAAAAGGAATACCAACTGAAAATCACATGTTAACATTGATCAGGCATAATCAAATTGAATATTTACAGAGCATTACAAGAATGACACAACTAAAATAAATAGTTACAACATTTGTCGCTACTCAGCCTGGTGATTGGCTAAACTAGGATAAGCATATATATAGTCCAATCTAGCTGATTTTGGGGCCTGATCCATAACAAATTGCAATAGAGAATAATAAGGGGGAAAGGAGCAGGGAAATGAGGAATATACCATTGGCCGCGATTTAAATTTCCCCTGCTCAATCAACTAATGTAGGCTACCCTCTCCCAGTAAATCGTGACACTTATGTTTAGAACCCAAGAGAGGAAGGAGGAACCCAATTGGCATAATGTACTTGCTACTTATAGGCGTATACAAGCACACTATTTCATTATGTTCTGCCCCCCCCCCCGCAAAAATAGAAGAAAAAAAGATGATGAACAGGCCTATCTGTATGCGAATTGGTGTATGGGTCGATAGAGCTTCTACTGACATGCACATATCAGTTTACATGAATAAACGTCAGCGGCACACCTGTGCAAATATTCACACTCTTTTCGCAATATGTTACTTCGGTTACACCGACGGCCTGCTCAGACACCAGCAAATGCCAAATCACAGTGTCCTATGCGCTTACACGAGAACTGTATTAAAGTTTGCGCTAATTAAATTTTGTATGAATTATAATAATGTATCTGATACCTTATTTTCGAAATTTTCTCAACAATAAACACATTTCACGGGTCACATTTCAATTGCACATAATTATTGATATATACAATAGGCCCATCATATGTATGTGTACCTTATTTCCGTGAATATCTAATAAACTTGCATTTCAAAAAGAGGCATTTTATCAATCATACATGCATCAGTTTTCATGGAGTCAGTAAATTAATAGTCACAATACACTGTTGACCCTATGAGCCTCATATTGTGGATTTGGATCAGTATATATGTATATATATATATATATATATATATATATATATATATATATATACACACACACATGATCTTATAATAAGGTTGCTATGTCTTATTGTGCCTTGACAACTAGGCATACAGAGGACTGCGCAACACGGTCAATCCAACCACCAAGCTCATAAGATGGCACAATTGGTAAGTCTACCGTCCTGTCCTTAGGATTGATTAAACTGTAAAATTATATACGTGTATGGACATACAGAGAACAGATAGGTTGTCTTCGCAAAAATCCTTAAATCCGTACCAGTCCGATAACAGCTTAATATGTACCTAATCGACATCTATGCGCTTTTAAAAATTGTGTCGTTAAATTATGTATGTATATATTAGATGTACATATATAGGTAGCCTACATACATATATGTACACACATTTAAGTATGCATGTATGTACGTATATATATGAAGGGTTCAGACGCAAAAACTGACAACCGCCATCCATGCCGAAATGAAACCATGACTACCATAGATGAATATGCTCTAGGCTATTTACATAACTTATGTTGAAATTTTGTATGAATGGCCTACCATAGTTCTCCCCTTCTTGGAACTCTTCATAACAGGTACAGTTAGAGCACACCAGGGAGACTGTGTAATTTCGCTGATGCTCCCATTATCAGCTCGCTCGATTATGTGATGGGCAAATCGATTGAAGTGCTAGCTTCCCATGTAGGAGGTCGTGGGTTCGAACACCGACCGAGTCAAACCAATGACTTACAGAATTGATACTTGTTGTTACCTATCTTGGTGCTTGGCAAGGAGCTTGCTCAGTATCAGGATAATGTTGTTGTTTGGTGTTTTGCGTCCTAGCAACATCTAAGGTTATATCAGGAAGGTTACTGACTTGCAACAGTGGGAACTCATCGCAGTTTTACAGTGCTTTCAAATTGGAAGACCAGGCTCGGGGCACCATGACACATCACAGTGTCCTATGTGCTTACACGAGAACTGTATTAAAGTTTGCGCTAATTAAACTTTTACACGAGAACTGTATTAAAGTTTGCGCTAATAAAATTGTATATGAATTATAATAATGTATATGATACCTTATTTTCGAAATTTATTATCCCACTCAGTCATATCAACATGATATTGAACAAACCAGTCCTTGCTATATCCTATTAATGCCGAGCACCAGACTAGATAGCAATTTTGTATGTCATTGGCTTCTCCTTTTTTGGGTTTGAACCCAGGACTTCCCACACGGAAAACCAGCCAGCGCTCTTACAAATTTGTGCTCCATGTCTGATCTCAGGATAATTTGACTGAGTGGGATATGGGGTCATTGTGACAGGGACGTTGTCTTGCAGTGGGGCAGCACTGTGAAGTTGCCATGAGCTCACACTGTTGCAAGTACAAGTCGATACCCGTCTTGATATGACCTTAGATGTTGCTAGGACAACCATGCAAACAAGCTCATCAGACACCTATGGTAGGCCATTAATGCACAAATCTATATATCACGACAACCTATATCTAATGTCATTAGAGCGTATGCACCAGTACCATGTTAGTTACATTGATTATGTTATTTAAGCAACTGTGCTGGGTGTTCCTGGTCGTCGCCCTCGTCTACCTGCAGAAGACTCAAGTGTCTGCTGCCAGCGAACAAGGTATGTACCCACCTACCAGCATGACCAGACGGGATGACTGAATGAGTTGAGCGTCCGTCTCTCGTTTTGGTAGATCGTGGGATTCGACCACACAGGTTTGAACCCTGGTCGAGTCAATCTAATGACTTACAAATGTATATGTGTCACTTCATAGTGAGGTGCTTGGCATTATTAGGATAGGGCAAGGACTGGTTGGCTCAGTGCCAGGATAATGTGACTGAGTGGGATATCAGGTCATGGTGCTGGTGGCCTGGTCTCCCAGTGGGGAAGCACTATAAAATCGCCATGACATGACCTTAGATGTTGCCAGAACGTAAAACTCCAACAACCAACCTACCTACCAGCACGCTCAGTCCTGCCGGTAACATTCATTTAATTAATCTGCCGAAAGTAAATTAATCAACTTTCACGATAGCTAAACATCTCAGTCCATTTAATATATAAAATAACTATTTTTCTAATTAAAAAAAAGAAGAATCAGTTGATTAAGCAGGGAAAATGTCAATCGCGGACAATTGGTCTCTCTCATTCCACTGATTCTTCCCTATCTTAGTAATGCCGAAAGCCATACTAGCTAGTGACATGAATACATTTTAAAGTAATTGGTTTGACTTGAATAGGGCTCGAACTCGCGGGTGACAATATTTAAAGTTGCATAGTCCGATGATTTTGAGTTTTATTTGACCATTTACTGAGATAAATACATTAGATTGATTGGTATAATAAAAATACAGACCCCTCATTACAGGGGTATATTGTACGGGGTGGGGGTGAGGATAATGGGATTGAGGTTGGGCGGGGGCTGAATATATGGGGCTGAGGTGGGGGGGGGGGTGGCGCTGAATGAAAAACATTTTACTTCTTTTTCCTTTCTCTTTCCCTTTCTCCTTCTCTTTCCTTTTCCTTCTCTTTTTTGTTGGGGGGAGGGGGGGGGGGATGTATCCCACAAAACCTCCCCTGGCTACGAACCTGTATAAAACACATATATAAGAACACATCTCTGGGGCGAGGATAAGGGTTGTCGCATCCGTTACGGACATGGAGGGCCGGTGGCGGCGCCACTGGTCACGAGTGTGAGGTATAGGAGGCACGACATAGAATAATCGATACAATATGTATATTTCGTGCCTATATACTCGCGTAATACGCTATGCATCATGTATATGCACACATGTATGCTCTATAAGGAAGCTATAGCAATATAAACACTGACGCTCCATCTGCAGTTCCTCTACTGTGTCTGACGTCCACATAACCTAATGACCTAGTTCCCACTTCTGCCACAGATGCGCCACTTGCGAATGGACATCTCACACATATACCCAGCAGATGGAGCCAGATTTGAAATATATCTGTGAAGTACAACATATATGTGACGTCATTCACAGCATATATGTGACGTCATTTACACTGTATCAAAATATCTTCATTTATTTAATTCATGGAAGGTAACAGAAAAAAACGTAAAATGAAAAGGACCCCCTACCCTCGCCTATAAAACAGAAAGAAACCACGTCAGAATACAATATTGTCATTGTGCGTATATCTATGTCTGCCAACAAAGGGCAGTCAATGTCGTAAAGATACCATGACTCTAATTAAATGATTTTACTTCTTTTTGCCTCAGGTTTCCAAGCTCGTCGTCTGCTGCACAACAATGACCTGTCCTGCATAGTTCGTAAGTTCACCTTGCACACCCAACAAACAGGCCTCGATCACACATTTGATAATATATAGACGAATAAATGCTGTTGATATCTAAAAAGACAGTATAATACAACTTAGAATATAATGGTTATGTAGTGCATCATCTAATAAAACTACAAAATGCTAAATAACCCATATACATAAATTATTCATATATTTATATATATATAGGTCTGCATATAGGTTATGTATGGGTTATATCTGAGCTACATAAGGGTCATATATGAACTATATATGGGTTATATATATATATATATATATATATATATATATACATGGGTTATATATACATGTAGTGTGAGTCCCTTGGGTTTTTACTTCATGTCATCAACTGTGTGCCGTTTCCAATAGAAACAACGAAAAATCGCTGCATACCTCGCAGATCTATACATTTGTTTTTGTATTTCCATTCTGCATCCCACATATGTGGAATCCTAGCTTAAGGTATCAGATAGTTCCATTTAATTTATATCTAATTAACTATGTCACATGCGCAATTTTAAAATTGTGTATCTTCATTAAAGCATAGCAGTACACGATTCAAATGAGGGAGATCAGTCCATGTCATCCAAGTCGAGGGAGCCTTCCCCGATCACCTGGACCTCAGAGGCCGCCAGAGCCGACCCCTACGAAGTAGTCCTTAAAAAGAGGGAGGGTGGGTGTGGTAAAATGTTGCTTTCGATACAGTGGAGTAAGGCCGAATGGCAGTTAGGCGGAGGGAGGTTTATAGGTCAGTGATGTTCATCCAATCCGCTTGGGGTGTGGTGGGTACCCGACTCCCCTCCTTGAATCAACCACAATTCAGAAATTATGTGCTAACTTTACCAAATTTGACCCTACATATCCAACACATTATATGCATTTATTGTAAGATTTAATTTTCACTGCTGTAAGCCTATGTCCAGTATTTTGGTGTGTACACCAACTTTATTTAGCGTTTTCAAATATGTTCAAGGTTAGTCATTTATAATAGGAGTTATTTCAAATAAAAGCACAGATAGGCCTATATAACAACCAACGTAACATTTAGATAAAGGATGGCAGAAACGCAAAGCCACAATATTATGCAACTGGAAGCAATTAAAAAGCACCCCACAAAACTATTGTTGCTAAATCTGTTAATTTTGTTTGTTTGTTAATTTAAAATGCTTCCAATTAAATCTCACAATTTATTTTTGAAGCACTGAAAAACTGATCGTCTAGCCTTATGGCAGCATTTGCACTATTTATGGATAAGATGAGGATATGTAAACATGGAACTGTCAGGCTTTACATAATTATTGGACTCTTATTTTCACAGAGAAACTAAAGTTCAAGATGAAACTGAATATCGATGGAGTGGACGTCGCCTACAAGTTCCACCTCGAGTGTCCGCCAGGGGGACTGAAGTTCTCTAAGAAGCCTGCTGACAACACGGGAAACAAGCTTGATGACATTGTGGCGACGACGACCATAAGGGACAGTGCTACAGATTTCTGCTGTGACAAAGGCCACTAAAACTCAAACATTTCAGCCATGGAGTGATATAATTTGGCTCAGTTGCTGGAATGGACCTACTTGACTGGCATAGTTACCAATAAAAGCGAACTGTTCATCCATATGCTTTCGTTTGTGTTAATCTTTGGGGTAGGCCTATTCTGTTAGAACGAGGCTATTCGCAGAGCTGCTTTGTTCTGCAAATTAGCGGAAGAATGATTATTATTCGCAGAGCTGCATAGGATTTGTTGTTCTATTTAAATAGCAAAATTCTCCATGGAAAATTAATATATGAGTAGCCTACATTATGAATGCCTACATTATGAATGCTCTGTATGTTGGCAGGTCTGATTGCAGACTGATATGAATACAGTTCTGTATGTTGGCAGGTCTTATTACAGACTGACATGAATGCAGACCCGTATGTTGAGAGGTCTGATTGCAGACTGTCATGAATATAGATCTGCATGTTGACAGGTCTGATTGCAGACTGACATGAATACATACCTGCATGTTGATAGGTCTGATTGCAGACTGACATGAATACATACCTGTATATTGGCTGGTCTGATTGCAGACTGACATGAATACATACCTGTATGTTGACAGGTCGGATTGCAAACTGACATGAATACATACCTGTATGTTGACAGGTCTGATTGAAGACTGACATGAATACAGATCTGTGTGTTGCCAGATTTGATTGCAGACTGACATGAATAGAGACCAGTATGTTGGCAGGTCTGATTACAGACTGACGTGAATACAGACCAGTATGTTGGCAGGTCTGATTGCAGGCTGACATGAATACAGACCTGCATGTTGGCGGGTCTGATTGCAGACTGACAAGAATACAGATCTCCATGTTGCCGGATTTGAGTTCTGACTGACATGAATAGGGCTACAGACCTAACTGGTCAATGGTTGGTCTGAGTGCAGAACAACATGAATTTACAGACCTGTATGTTGACGGGTCTGAATGAAAGCCTTCCCGAGACTACTTATTAAAGAGGACTTTTATCAAACTATCTACTGTTACTGTTAGAACAAAGTATAATATGATCATAAGAAAATGCAACACTTGCCTTTTGTATATTGTAGCGATTTTCACATACCCTAAAACCTATATGTCTACGCATATCCGTTTCCGGGGTCGCAGTTTCAGCACCCGGTCAGTTTCAGCGGCCCATATAGACTCAAACTCAAGGCATTGTCAATGGTCGTGAGCAATCTTCATACAAAAAATACAGGAAAAGTGATATATCTCTAAAAGCACACCACCTAGAAACAAATCGCTTTGTACACATATAGAAAACATCTTTACCAAAAAGACTGTATTAAATTTATAAGGTTAGGGTTCTTGATTTGTATTAATTTTGAATAAAACTAAGGTTTTGCACTGCACGTACCGTCAAACTCAAGGCATTGTCAATGGTCGCTAGCAATCTTCATACAGAAAATACAGGAAAAGTGATATATCTCTAAAAGCACACCACCTAGAAACAAATCGCTTTGTACACTTGTAGAAAACATCTTTACCAAAAACATTATATTAAATTTATAAGGTTAGTGACGATGATGTTAGATTTTGACGCATGCGCATGAAACTGACCGGGCGCTGAAACTGACCGGGCGCTGAAACTGCGACACCGGCCTGATGTGAACGGAATAAAGACATCTCCGCACAACACATACTCCATGTCTTTACCATTTAAGGAGTAGGCATACAGCAACAGTTTGCTAGCTGAAAATAAAAAGTCATATTCTGTGACATCAAGCAGAGAAGAAATAGGCGGATTGACGAAGGCTTCAAATTATACTCACTGATATTCAGAGGAAGCGCTGCCATATTTTCCATGGGAGGACGGGCGGGGTGGCTCAGGATATTTCCTTTATTACAGTGGAAACTAAGAACTGAGGATTCGTTACTATGGCTACATGACACCAATAGCACAGCTTGAACGTAGTTTGTTTGTTGGAGTTTTACGTCCTGGTAATATCTAAGATCATTACCACGAAACACTTGTCCACAGAGGTCCTCAGCCTAAATCTGGCCTCCTGAAAACAGGCAGCTTCAAATTATTTAAGCTATTAACCCTTTCAGACTTACATTTTTTGGATCAAAATAATGCCGACGTGATGTATTTATTTCAGGGAATATTAATATTTCATCTCCGAGGTGGGGAAATGTTAAAAAAACGCCATGGGAATAAGATAAAGACCCAATACATTATACATTTTCTGAAAGCTGGAAGAATTCCCTATCCAGCCATGTATATTTTATTATGATATTCACAAACAGGCTACTGCAAGGTTCTATGGAAAATGAGTAAAAAATATGAAAATTTAAAATCGGTGTGAATACAAATATTAAAATGATTGTAAAAAAAAGGTTCTTCCATATATTTGAATAAAAATACTGTTTTCACAAGCCAGAATAACACTTTAGAAGAGTCAACAAGTTTCACTGCTAGATCTAATGTGGCTTATTATCTACGACCATATATGTGCACTCATGACAATAAGACAAATGACAGAAAAAAAATCAGTTGCCACTAGGAGTACACTAAATGTCATCCACTGAATGGTAAAATGTTATAAGCTTTTACCCAACTACCTAAGTGTAGAATATAATACATATAATATACATTTACACCAGTATTGCAGAAATTAATTTTTTTTATAATATAATGTTGTCTAATGTTAGCACAATTACACACGAAAATCATGTTCATCAACAAATGTCTTTCACTAACAGTTATTTTAGTGAGTTCAGACATTTCACTGAGAGTTCTTTTACCGATAGTTATTTCCTCTCCATGACACGAGTCTGTGTCTCTGCTTCCTAGCTGGAGCTGCTCCAGCTTTCACCGGATCGTCGTATCCGTATTCTACCATGTAATGGTAACGATGGTAACATGGATAGGGGCACATGCAAACTTTGCACACTGCACAAACAAAGACAGTGTCTACCCTATTCTTGTGCAGAGCACACTTTGAACTAGTGCTGAGTTTCTCTGGTGCATGGTCAAGCTGTCAATTGAATCGAGCTTTGGCAGGTGGTGGAACGCTTGACGGACGATCGCCCAGTAATCAAGCCATCGATCAATTTCACCATGAACTGCTGTTGTGTCTGCTTGTCCGTAGGATGCAGTTCTCTGCTCAGCAGGTACGCTTGTGATGCAGACAGATGCAGGACATGGAAGAATATCTGCAGATACCATGTCAACGATTTCATGTGGCGGCGGTATGTCGAGACACGTTGGTCTTACAGATCAACACCGCCTATAAACTTGTTGTAGAGGCCGATGGCTTCTGGCCTGCTGATAGTCAGCTCTGCGGCACCACATTTCTCTCGTCGCTTCACTCTACCATATCCCAACACATCAGGCACATTGCACAAAAGGTTCACAACATGAGAGTCTTTCCAGGTGACAGCCAGGATCTGCCCCTTCATGCGCTTGATGCTCTTGCCATGCTTCAAAGTCTTTACCTCAGCACACATCTTCACCATGTCTGCTGGAAGACCCACTCTGTTTGCGTTGACAGTTCCACATGACCGAGTTCGCTTTGCTGTCAACTTGACCATCAACTCGATACTAGTGTAGTAGTTGTCCATGAACAGACGGTGTCCCTTGTTCAGGTGGTGCTTGCAGACATCCAGCACCATCTGTGTGGTCATTCCTACACCAGTGTCCTCTCTCTTCCCAGCGTAGGGCAAGATGGCCTCAGCTAGTGTGAACAACTTGATCCCCCATTTCACTGGCTTGATCTTGATGTACTGCTTGATGCTGAGCCACCCCTTGAATTTCAGCATTGTCTCATCGATGGAGAGCTCTTTCCGCGGGATGTAGACGGTGCGATAGCGCTTGTTGACATAATCCAACTAACCCTGGACTTTCCAAAGTTTGTTACACTTGTCTACAGAGTCATCTTCATTATCAGTGAAGTGGATGTACCGCATTATCTGGCAGAAGTGCTGGCAAGTCATCGTTTGACTGAATCCAGGTGTCTGAGTCAGCCAGTGTGTTGACCAGTAGTTGGGAAGTTGGCCTTTCTTTGGTACAAGCCCCATTGCGGGTACAAGGCCCAACCACGTTTTCAGTTCAGGCACAACGATGTCTTGCCATTCCATAAGTTTATTACCCCTCTATAGCTTCTCTCTGCACTGGACAGCATACCTGTTCGTTTCGTCCACTATGTCATGCAACAGGTAGTCAGTGAAGAACAGCGCAAACAGCTCCTCCGCCGACATGTCGACACAACGATCTCCGTAAACTACACCAACCTGAGCCGAATCGACCAACCGAATGTCAGTTGGGTTGACAAGTTCACTGGTCCACTGGTTTGATGGTCGTTGTCCAAGTAGAGTCTCAGACGAATCTGAACTAGTCCCAGTAGCAATACTGTCATTGTCAGAGTTGTCACCATCGTTGTCGCCATCCGAAGTTTCGAAATCGCTAATCTCGATTTCGTCATCACTTCCCCTGGTGAATGTTGGATCAGGGCCACATTGCTCACTTTGCCGAATTTCACTGTCATCAAAACCATCGAAACTTTCAACTCTATCACTTTGAAATGCTTCCAAAAACGATTCATCGGCACCGCTACTTTGTCCAATCATACTAAGTCGAAATGCCGCTTGAAAACTGTCGCGAAGAAACTTGAAAATCTTTGTGAAAGAGCTGGTGAATATTCGATAAACACTCGCAAAATGTAAACCAACATGGCCGACATAAGCTGACTGCGCATGCATCAATTTATTAGGTCACAGAAGAAAATGTAGTTTGCGATACTGATTGATCAATATATATGCATGGGTATCTAGTGTATGGAAAATCCTGTACTGAAGTCACAACTACTTTTCATATTCGTACGGATTATTCCGTACCAAAGTCTGAAAGAGTTAATATTCATTGCCGATAATGGTAGACCTACTTTTGTCGAAGCAAAACTGCATTTGTCATGTTAAAGAACTGGTCACCTCATTTTAACATGAATTATTTTGCATGAATATTTGCTACATCTTAATGAAACATAATAAATAATAATTGCATTGCACTTTATAGCTACTGATAATAATCCAGGGGATACTCAGTGTGAATAATGCACATGCAACGAGTTCTAAACAGATCCCTCCCTACCTACTCAAGTGACCCGTTCTGTGGAAGGGAAGAGATTGGTGGAATAACACAGGTTATAGGGCACAGCCAAAGGGCTCCAAATTCACTTTAATTCAAAGTGGTCTTTGTGATACTTTCTTGCAGTGAACTGCATATTTATAACTTTTTTCTATAATAGTGACCCATAAGTCTAAGCCTGTTATCATCCTGTTTCACAGAACATGGTGACCGAATCGGTAGAGTGTAGGTCGGGAGTTCGAAACCTGGTCGAGTCAAACCAATGACTTACAAAACTGACACTTGTCGATACCTAGCCTGACACTTAAGCCGTGTTCACACCCACAACTTTAGGCCGAACTAGATAATGCGAACTAGAGGAGGTGAACTAGGCGTGAAAGTGAGTCGTGTCCACACTTGCAGTAGTTGGGTCAGTTTAAGGCGGAAATCGATATCTGCGCATGAGCAAGTCCATACTAACCAGCGCCACTTTTGGTTAGTCGACGTCGCCACGAGAGAGTGTGGGTTCGACCTAGATATGTATGGACTGAATCGTATTGTTTTGGAACGGTCAAAACTTCTGCTGGGCAGTGAAAACCTAAAAATAAATGATGAAAAAAATATCTGTGCACAGCTAGCGGTTTCATAGACCAAATTATATAATATGCGCTTTTGATCGACCGGAAAATCAACAAACTCAGGTCTTGACTGCGCATGCGTGTGACGAGCTTAAGCTGCCTCAACTAATCCGCTTGTGTCCACACACGCAAGATAGGCCGACTCAAGCTAGTTCGCTTCATCAATACTACCTCGCGACGCGGTTTACTTGAGGCGAACTAGTTGAGGCGAATCAGCCCTAATCCGCCTCAGCGTCGCGTCCACACAGCGAATGTGAGTCGAACTATAGGAGGCGAACTAGTTGAGGCGACTTAACGCCCAGGTTGGAACACAGCTTTAGCATTACTAGGATAGGACAATGACTGGTTAGTTCAGCATCAGGCTAATGTGACTGAGTGGGAAATTGAGTCGTGGTGCCGGGGCCTTGGTCTTCCAATGGGA
Source organism: Branchipolynoe longqiensis (assembly GCA_030323885.1). Classification (NCBI taxonomy): domain Eukaryota; kingdom Metazoa; phylum Annelida; class Polychaeta; order Phyllodocida; family Polynoidae; genus Branchipolynoe; species Branchipolynoe longqiensis. Next base: position 75,050,808 of record CM059187.1, read on the forward strand.
CAGCACTATAAAGTCACCATGAGTGCATACTGTCAAAAGTTGGTACCTATCCTGATATAACCATCCTTGAAGATTTCTACTGCCTATTATGGATAAGTCTGAATAGGCTTGTTTTCACCATTAGACAGTTTGTGGCCAGAACGTAAAACTCCAACAAACAAACAAATCACCCTGTTTCACAGAGAATGGGTTGTTTCAGTATAGGCCCTATATATGCCTACAATCCATGAAGACATACTCGATCCTGATAATTGTGAATAAGTGAAGTTTTGTGGTCATCTTAATGACCCTTTAAGTACAATCATTTGAGAGGTCATATATCTATAGCCGTCTTTACACGGGCAATTGTAAAGCGAATTAGACAAAGCGATTTATATGAAGCGAAGTAGTGGCGCGTTTACACACGGAGCGGTTTAAGGCGGAAATCGATATCTGCGCATGAGCAAGTCCATACTAACCAGCGCCAATTTCGGTTAGTCAACGTCGCCACGAGAGAGTGTGGGTTCGACCTAGATATGTATGCACTGAATCATATTGTTTTGGAACGATCAAAAGTTCTGCTGGGTAGTGAAAACCTAAAAATAAATGATGAAAAAAATATCTGCGCGCAGCTAGCGGTTTCATAGACTAAATTCTATAATATGCGCTTTTGTTCGACCGGAAAATCAACAAACTCAGGTCTCGACTGCGCATGCGTGTGATGTGCTTAAGCTAGTTCGCTTTATATAAACTACCTCGCGAGGCGGTTTACATAAAGTGAATAATATGAATCGAATCAGCCCTAACCCGCCTCAGAATCGCGTTTACACGGCGAATGTAAGGCAAACTAGGCAAGGCGCTTTATTTGAGGCGTTTTAACTCACCCGTGTAAACACGGCTTATGATGTACTGTCATTTCCATTATGTGATATATTGACATAGTTCACTGCTAGCCTCATTTAAAGTAGAAACAAACAAAAAATAGCGATATCAAGTGTATTATGTTAGACAGTCCACCGAACCACCTCTATCAATATGATAACGTAAACAACCTTTTTCGGTTACTTTAATACACTGAATCATATCCATTACAAAAATGTATTTGTTTGCATAAGGGAGTATGCTTTGTTTATTATTTCTTGGAAATGAGGTCCACTGATTTGTTTTTTTAATAACTCATTTAAAAGTGCTCCCATGTCCTACGCCAATATCATTTCACTCACCGGATACGATATGGTAATACAAGTGACCATAAAACCAGAAAATGCATCCTGCCTATGACGTTTAATTACGGAGGGAATTAAATAAATTATTTGCCAAATTCAACCAATTAGAGAAAGTGAAATCGACATTTTGTCTCTTGAATATTTGATAAAGGGATATATAAGCACTTAATGATAAACTCAGTTAAAATAAAATTGATTTGACACAAAAATAAGAAGCGACACACGACATAGATACGCTCGGCTTGTTTACTCTAAGGATCATTTTAATAGATCGCATCACATTAAGTGTAATATAATTGAGTTTATTCTTTTCACTGAACACCACTTGAGTCAGTTGTAATATACACACAGTCAATTTAATATCTATATAAGGTGTTGGTGCTAGCTGCTAGGAGACAGATGTTGGGATAGTATATATCTGCACAAGATGTTGGATTTGGTGAGTACGTGCTGCATCTTAAGCCGTGTTTACACGGGGAATTGTGAAACGTTCTAGACAAGGCGATTTATATGAAGCGTTTTAGAGGCATGTTTACACGGCGGAGTTGGAAAGTGTGTCGGCGCCGGGAACCAGCCGGCGCCTGTAGCCGGCAAGCACTGCTATTTGTTTAGTTTACACACGTCGATTCGACGCAGATGTAGCTGCTACGTTAATATCGCTTGGAATTTAAGGTTAATTTAATTAAATTTCATTATTTGAGTCTGTAATTCTGTTAAATATGATCGCATTCACTAGATTTCGGCGTAATCGGGCCCTAACACTGCTGGGCACCAGCGATTAGTTACTGCTCCCCCTGTAGCTGGCAAGCACTACTATTTTATACTATCGCCGCCCAGGAACCAGCTGAATCGCTTCATAAGCCGTGTTTACACGGGGAATTGTGAAACGTTCTAGACAAGGCGATTTATATGAAGCGTTTTTGAGGTGCGTTTACACGGACAGAGTTTAAAGAGTGTTTTGGTGCCAGGAACCAGCAGCCTGTGGTGCGCCTGTAGCCGGCGAGCACCTAATCGGGCCCTAACACTGCCGGGAACCAGCTGAATCGCTTCAAATAAACCACCTCCCGAGGTGGTATAGATGAGGCGTTTCATATGAAGCGATTCAGCCCTAAAACGCCTCAGAGTCGCGTTTACACGCCAAATGTGAGTCTATCTAGGCACGGCGTTATATATGAGGCGTTTTAAATCGCCCGTGTAAACAGGGCTATATAAACCACCTCCCGAGGTGGTATAGATGAACCGTTTCATATGAAGCGATTCAGCCCTAAAACGCCACAGCATCGCGTCTACACGGGAAATGTGAGTCGATCTTGGCAAGTCGTTTCATATGAAACGTTTTAAATCGCCCGTGTAAACAGGGCTTTAATCGAATTTTAACCTAACAGTAACAGTTTTCCCATGAGCATTTACAGACGCAGGTATGTGACACTAACATATAATAGTTGAGGGCAGTATTTAAAGTCTCAATGTTTAACAAAAATACAAAAAACACCAAACCTACCGAAATACTGTGAATATGTTAGTAGAGCAATTCACCCACATAACTCAATGTTTCTTTGTGGGTGTTTCATATCCTGGAAGCATTAAAGGTCATATCAAGAACAGCACAGAATTGTGACAGTAAATAGGGCCTGTAATATATGCGTAATAGACATCCAGGCCAGTAATGAGAACAAAGGAATATGCAAATGAGATGACGTCACAGACAGAGGGTGCCGGCGGCTCGGGCCCTGGATCAGGAATAAACCATTCAGTATCCAGAAGTCAAAAGCTGTGTTTACACGGGGAATTGTGAAACGTTCTAGACAAGGCGATTCATATGAAGCGTTTTAGAACCGTGTTTACACGGGGAGTTGGAAAGTGTGTCGGCGCCGGGAACCAGCAGGCGCCTGTAGCCGGAAAGCACTGCTATTTGTTTAGTTTACACACGTCGTTTCGACTCCGATGGAGTTGCTACCTTAATATCGCTTGGAATTTAAGGTTAATTTAATTAAATTTAATTATTTGAATCTGTAATTCTGTTAAATATGATCGCATTCACTAGATTTCGGCGTAATCGGGCCCTAACACTGCCGGGCACCAGCGATTAGTTACTGCTCCCCCTGTTCCCGGCACGCACTACTATTTTATACTATCGCCGCCCGGGAACAAGCTGAATCGCTCCATCTAGACCACCTCCGGAGGTGGTATAGATGAAGCGTTTCATATGAAGCGATTCAGCCCTAAAACGCCACAGCGTCGCGTTTACACGGGAAATGTGAGTCGATCTAGGCAAGTCTTTTCATATGAAACGTTTTAAATCGCCCGTGTAAACACGGCTAAAGTGTTCAGACGTTGTACTTTCACAGGGCCTACTTGTGGTGATTTTATGGTGCTGCCCCATGGGGGAACAGGACCACCAGTACCATGACCCAATAACCCACTCATTCATGATATCCTGACACTGAGACAACCAGTCTTTGCCATGCCCTAGCAATACCGAGCGCCTGGCTAGGAAACAACAGGTATACATTTTTAAGTCATTGGTTTGACTCGAACACGGTCCGAACCCGTGGGTTCGAATCCCATGATCTACCAAAGCGGGAGGAAGACGTTCAACTCATTCACACTTAACATGCCAGCACAATATATCGTCTTGCTGCATTATTTAGGTGTATTCGGACGTTTCACATGTAGTCAGAACACTTGGAATATACTTTAGTTATTCAATATAGTCAATTAGATGGGCATTATTTTTGAGGTATGTGATCATGTATTGGAAACACCTAACTAACATTTAAAACCGAATGCGTCAGCATGAGGTTTTAAATGTAACCCCATGGGTATATTCTGCGGGAATTTATTCAGCTGCCAAAAGTTCCGTCCGGGAAAGTGTCAGGTATGGTGTATTGCAATACATTTAATTGTGTCTCGGTCTATCGCATCGTATTTCAATACGCCCCAATTGCTCTCGTTTCTTTGCAGACTAAAATCGTAGTGATTTGTGCTCTGTCATTGATGCTCATCAATGTAGCACATGGATTAGGTAAGCCCTTCTTTCCCCCTTATTTTTTGGGGGGTACATGTTTTTATTTATCTGAATTTGACTTTATTTGTGTGGATCGAGGCGCTGGTCTTTGATTATTTATACAACATTTATACATCTTCTTTTCAAATATATTTAGCATGAAAAACAGATATAATATTGGTTTGTGGTTACACACATATTTATATATATTATACACACATAATTGCTTATGCAGCACATGTATATATATTACAACGGGAATTCCTTGTTTTATTATTATTCTATGTTATGCCTTCTATACCTCACGCATGTGACCGGTGGCGCCGCCGTCGACCTTCCTTGTCCCTAACGGACGAGCCACACGCTCAGTCGCACCGTGGATTTATTAATGTTATCTATTCGCTTTGCATGCAATACTAATAACCTACCATCCATTAATTGATGTCTAAATGTAGGGCTGTATATAGACCGTTACACATTTTTGTACGAGTGAGGCAGGGAGCCGGATGTTGTTAGTTCGATGGGCGCGCGATGTAGCGACACAAGATAAATGCGGTGAATAATTGAGAGTGAAAAACCGCGAAGAGAAACTTCCGTTTATTTATAGTCGCATAATTCTTATGCATCACACACACACACACACACACACATATATATGTAATAATTATATATATATATATATATATATATATATATATATATATATATATATACACACACACATGCGCATATAAGCAGATGCATTTCCTGCTGGAGCAGTTGTTTACGTATTGGTTACTTTGGCGACGACTATAGCCGTGTTTACACAGGGAATTGTGAAACGATCTAGACAAAGCGATTTATATGAAGCGTCTTAGATGCGTGTTTACACGGTGGAGTTTGAAAGTGTGTCGGCACCGGGAACCAGCAGGCGCCTGTAGCCGGCAAGCACTGCTATTTGTTTAGTTTACACACGTCGATTCGACGCAGATGTAGCTGCTACGTTAATATCGCTTGGAATTTAAGGTTAATTTAATTAAATTTCATTATTTGAGTCTGTAATTCTGTTAAATATGATCGCATTCACTAGATTTCGGCCTAATCGGGCCCTAACACTGCCGGGCACCAGCGATTAGTTACAGCTGCATCTGTAGCCGGCGAGCATCACTATTTTACACTATTGCCACCCGGGAACCAGCTGAATCGCTTCATCTATACTACCTCGCGAGGTGGTATAGATGAACCGTTTCATATGAATCGATTCAGCCCTAAAACGCACCAGAGTCGCGTTTACACACCAAATGTGAGTCGATCTAGGCAAGTGGTTTCATATGAAGCGTTTTAAATCGCCCGTGTAAACAGGGCTTAGGTCTAGATCTAGATCATGCCTATATCTGGTTACAGCCACACTATTTGTACATAAAATATACGTGCTATGGTCTGACATAGGAGCGCATGTTGCTACGTAGAAGCCATACTAATTCAATTAAATAGTACCTATCAGTATTACTGTTGAAACCGATGGGGTCCGAATTGTAGCAAGTACGACAAAATAAATTATGTATGTTTGCAAATATCTCCAAATTTGGCCATTTAAAACAAAAGTATAACGACCAACTTAATATATTTACCTTTAAAAAAATGACAGAAACTGAAAACCATCGGACTATGCAACTTTAGCAAAAGCACACATTTGATACGTAAGTAATAACAACTACACAATTGATGTCCCTGAGTTAACACAAATTACCCGCTTTGTGTACCCCCCCCCCCCCCCTCCGCACCAATAACATGTCTTTGATTAAAAGACTAACGTATTTGTCTTAATCCGTTAAAACTCTAAAGATGGCAATGTTCCCGTCAAGCTGGCGTTCGAGAAGAAGGCGGGGAGCGCCTTCAACTCGATGGGGGACATCGAGTTCACCGTGAGCTGTGAGAACGGGACACTCACACTCTCCAAGCCGAGCACTAGCGGGAAGACGCAGTTCAAGGCCATGGTCTTCGATACCCCAGCGTCCGAGCGGGACAGCCTGTGTCGACAGTGTACGTCTTAGTGTGCGTGCCACGGAGCAGCGGCATTATATGTATGATGCCGTCAGTTTTGGTGACCAATAAATGTCGCCCTTTCTAGTTTCCCTGTTCCGACATTGAAGAAAATGAATAATAAAAAATAAATAAACCAATTTAAAAAAAAGAAGAAATCACTACATCGAAATGTGGTCATGTATTCTACTTTATCTGGTCTCCACACCGAAATGTGGTCATGGATTATATTCTATCTGATCCATTGGACCAATGGTGTATTGTATGTGGCCAGGTTCTAAAGTTAATGAGAAGGGGAGAGGTTAGTAAATAATTACAAATTAATTGTATATTTTTTCCATTTTGAATTTAACATCAAAACGCAAGCAAGGAAAAATAACTTTCATCGCACAGGTAAACTAAAAAGTTAAAGAATTGTTCCACTCACAACAATGCTGTAGTGATGATACATATACATATATATATATATATATATATATATATATATATATATATATATATATATATATATATAGGATAAGTTAGAGAGACTTACCTGGGTATAGTTGAAGGATAACTTCTGTTTTACCGCGGGCTGTTCCCAATGGTAGCCGCAGTACAGGGAGATGAAGCAGTTCCGGTCTCAAGTCAATCTTTACCTAATTAGGAGGGTTAAAATATGAGCCAATTGTCTATTTAGCTGTCTTACTTGAAAACATTCTTTTTTCCCGTTGTATACTTATTTAATTCTTAATTATTTTACAAATAATTTCTTCTGTGTCACAAGGAGCGGGTTGGGTGGGCCCTGTACTGCGACTACCAAGGGGCACAGCCCTCAGTAAAACAGAAGTTATCCTTCAACTATACCCAGGTAAGTCTCGTCTAACTTATCCTATTTTACCTCGGGCTGTTGCCACCAAGGCATTCACAGCCCAGGGAGATTTTTATGTACCGAGTATTTTACCCGACTACTAATTTAATTTCCCTTCTCATAAAAGAACCATGACATTGTAATAGCTTACGCTTATCCTTTTCTTTATTTTGTTTATAACCAGAATCAGTCTGAACGATGTTTACAAGTTTCCAAATAAACTGTTTCACATTACTTGTAATATTTGTCATTTTATTACTTCGTACAGACTAAACTGGCCTGTTTTTAGCGTTGTCCAACAACCTTTTGGCTACTTTGTTATGTTTTTCCACCTTCTTGTTATATAGGATAGTGTTAACTGAAATTCCTAATGTCCTAGCCTTTGAAGCTGCCGCACCTCGAGTTGAGTGTGACCCAAACTCCTTTGTATTTACACCTGCCCTGTCAAGTAGTTGAACAGTCCAACATGCCAAAGTGTCCCTTGATATTGGCGGATGAGGTTTTATGAAGCTAACTAAAAGTTGCTTCCCTATCCTAATGTCTTTTGTGCGCCCTAAATACGCTTCAAGCGACCTAACAACACACACTCTTCGTATGCATACAAAGATATTGATGACAATGGATCCCCAAGTCTATTTGACTTAAGTAATTTTTTCAGATGAAAAGTCACTTCCTTCTACTGTTCCTCCATCCCCTCGATCCGGACAGAGGAAGCCCGAGGCGGATATGGGAGTAAAGAAAAGGGGTTTATTCAGCAAACAGGTAGACAAACAGTGTGACTCAAGGGTAATAGAAATAAGGACAGCAAATGTTGTTGGGCAGGTCAGTCGACCTCGTCCACGTCCGCAGAGGGGCCCGGATGGGCCTGGGAGGAGGTAGGCCCGGGAGCCGACCCCCACGCAGTGGCTGCAAAAGAGGGTGGGTGGGCGTGGTAAATCCATTGAGTGAGGATGGGGCCCGAATGCAGGTCAGAGATAATGGCGGGAAGGAGGAGGGGGAAGGTCTGGTAGGGGGCGCCTCGGGCTTCCCGCCGGATCAACCACAATTCGGAATTATGAGCCGATCCGGACAGAGGAAGCCCGAGGCGGTTGTGGGAGTAAAGAAAAGGGGTTTATTCAGCAAACAGGTAGACAAACAGTGTGACTCAAGGGTAATAGAAATAAGGACAGCAAATGTTGTTGGGCAGGTCAGTCGACCTCGTCCACGTCCGCAGAGGGGCCCGGATGGGCCTGGGAGGAGGTAGGCCCGGGAGCCGACCCAAAACACAAGGCCAAGGCTCTCGGGGCGGCCGACGTCACCTGGCGGGGGACGTACGTGTGCACCGCGTCAGACTCCCAGGTGCCCTGGGCCATAATGGCGGAGAGGTCCACGCCCCTCGACGCGCACGCCTGGGCGGCGCCTCGGCGGAGGCCGTGCAGGGTGAATTCCTCGGCTCGGGGCACGAGGGCCGCGCCCAGGGCGGCGCGGAGGAGGGGGGGTGACGTCCCGAGGCGTGAGGGGGACGCCGGCGCGGACGAGGAAAGCCGGGGCGGCCCCGGACGCAGGCAGCAGGTCGACCGCGCGCCGCCATGCGCGGACCGGCCAGAGCGGGGATCCGGCGAGGGCAGGCACGAAGATCGAGACGGCCTGCGCCGGGGACCGGCGAGCGCCATCAGGTGATCGTGGGCGCACGCGCCGTACTCTGCAAAGATTCAAAGGTTATGCGTGAACAGGTCGGGGGAGTGACGGACCCGGACCCTACGGATCCCCCTCCCACGGCATTCCCTCTCCACCAGGTCGAGGGCGTCCCGGGAGTAGTGCGCGCGGCTGAGAGCGTCCGCGAGGACCAGCTCGACCCCGGGCTTGTGGTATATGGCGAGGTCGAAGGAGCCGAGCGCCGCGAGTAGCCAGAGCTCGCGGGCGCAGGCTCCGAGGGTCGGGTCGACGGCGCGGCCCGATTCGAGGGCGCTCGCGGAGGCGGCGTTGTCCGTATTGACGACGATCCGGTATCCCCCCGGGGCGCCGGGGCCCGAGGGCGCGGACCGCCATGACGAGGTTCACGGCCTCGAGTTGGTGGATGGAGGGGTAGGCCGCGATCATCTCTTGGTCGTAGGCCTCGGAGAAGCAGGCATCCGCCGAGAATGCGCCTCCGCTGGTGAGGCAGGAGTCGCACTCGATGGTCCAAGTGGGGCGGACGGGGGGCGGGAGGAGATGGACGCCGTTCCCCGCCGCCGCGAAGTCCCGGAACCAGCGGACGTCTTTCTTGAGCTCTGGGTCGATCTCCGCGGCGCCGGCGGCGGGGGCGGCGCGGAGGCCCCAGAGGATGCGGCCCATGAATTTTCGAGCCGCGACTACGCAGGTGCTGATATGCGCGAGGCGGCCCACGAGTCTCTGGAGGGCCTTCCTGGTGAGGGTGGGTCGAACGAGCCAGCGCTCGCAGACCTCGATGACATCCCTCATCTTCTGAACGGGGATGCGGAGCACCATGGCCTCCGAGTCGAAGTCGATGCCCAGCCACGTGAGTCGGACAGTCGGGGGGCAACACTTGTCGGGGGCGAGCTCGAGGCCCAGGGAGGCGCAGACCTCCCTGAGGGCGTCGAACGCCCGCATCGCGCCGAGGTAGGTGGCCTCGCAGCCGACGAAGTCGTCGACGTAGACCGCCGCGAAGAAGCCGCGTAGGCCCACGATCCATGCGACCGCGGCGGTGACCCTGACGCAGGCCGCGCCGGTGGTCCTGCAGCCAAAGGGCAGGGCTATGTCCAGGTAGGCGCGCCCGTCGACCGTTATGCCGAAGAGGGGGGTGGAGAGCGGGTCGGCCCGGAGCTGGCGGTAGGCGCGGGAGACGTCGGCCGACCAACAGAAGGCGCCCCGGCCCTCCCCGACGATGCGGCGGCCGAGGTCGGCCGCCGACGGCAATCTGTAGGCGTGTGGGCGCCCGAGGTACTCCCGCCTCGGGATGCCGGAGTTTACGCTTCGTCTGGGAGGGAAGGATAAATCGACGATCACCCGGCGCTTCCCAGGGGTGGACTTGGGCCGCGTCATTATAGGGCTGCACTGCGCCCAAGGAGTGAAGGGGGGAACCGCGAACGGCCCGAGGAGGGCGCCTCGCCGGAGCTCCTCCGCCGCGTAGTCGGTGACGTGACTGGCGAAGCCGGGGTCCTCGCGGTGGTTGTTGTAGGTCGGCGTCGGCGGGCCAGGGGCGGTGTAGTTCGCCGGGAAGCCGAACTCGAGGTGGTCGGCGAGAAGGTGGTCGTCGTAGCCCCGGAGCATCCGGCGCCAGATGGGGATGTTTAAGTCCGAGGGGACCGGGACTCGGGCGGCCAAATAGTTCGGAAGTCCCGAGGCGCGGGCGGCGGCGTAGGCCGCCGCGTAGGCGGGGTAGGCGGCCCAGCCCTCGCCCGATAGCACAGGCCAGAATGATTCGAGGGTGGCCCTGTACTCGACGGGGGAGGGGCCGCAGTCGGGGGCCGCCGGGAGGGAGTGCTGGATTGCAATATTTATCACCTCCTCGACGGGCTCGCTCGTGCCCACGCCGGCGACGGGGGCGCCACACGTCACGTCACAGATGTCACAGGCCTCGGCGGGGTCGGGGGCCGCCGGGGTGGAGCAGCTTCCGGGTTGGAACTCCGCGAAGCCGCTGGGTGACGGCAGGTGGGTGGCGTGGCGGGGGGTTCCGGGACGGGACGGGCTCGCGGTGGCGTGGCCGGCAGTCGCCGAACCGTTGTTTACGTGGTTAGTGCGAGGCATTTCCCCACGGTGGCGCCAGCGGGCCGGCGTGACGTCACCGACAGGGGGGGTTCCCCGCGGCGGCTGGTCGTGCTCGGGGCTGCCGGTGGTGTGCGGGGAATCCTCCAGGTGGCGGCAGGGTCGCGCCGCCGGCGTGACGTCACGGGGGAACCCCTCCCCCGCCAATCCCGTGTTGTTGTGTGTGGTGGTACTCGTGACGTCACGAGGGGAATCCCCGCCAGGCGGCGGGGCGAGCGGGCCGAAGCCACCCGAAGCCAGAACATTGTTATTGTTTACCTCGGCTGAGTGGCGGTCCACCGGGGCGGTAGTCCGGGGGCGGCGTGTGCGTCGGCGTCGAGTCGGCGGTCGAGGCGGGGACATGTGCGCCCGCCGGCCGACTAAAAATCCCGGTGCGAGGTCTTCGCGGGGCGCTCCCGGGCCTTCTTAGAGTAACAGCTCGTCTCGGGATGTCCAGTCACTAGCCTGCGCACATTGGCGCAATAGCCGCAGACGTGAGCGAGCTTCTGGGAGCCCGACCCGTGCGAGGCGCCCTTCGCGGCCTTCGTGCATGATGACGGGTCTTTATTCCACGCTTGACAAGGGGCTCCCATCACCGCCCGATCGTATTGGTCACGTCCGTCGGAGCCGGGTTTCTGTGGCTTCCCGGCTTGCTTTGCTTCCGGGGCGGGGGCGGCCGCGGGCGCGGCGTGGCCCGCCATCGCGATCACCTCAATCCTCACCGCGTTTATCGCGGCCGTGTCCCTACATCCCCGGGGAAGCCTGCCGTCCGCGATTCGCGTGAACACCTCCTCCGAATACCGCCTCACCACGGGCCACGCCAGTGTGCAGTTATCCTGCGCGACCATCTCCTGGTGGGCGGAGAGGGCGTCGAGGCCGTGCTCGGGGAAGCCGGTCTGGCTCTCAAGGCGCTTCAGGCCCAGCGCATACTCCTCCCGGGTTGCCTCGCCCTTTTTTATGGCCCTCCCTTCATCCCCCCGTTCAACCAAGTCATATGGAAATAAGTATTTTGACGGAATACCTTTTTTCCGGGTGTGGTTTTTGCCGTCGGCCGCCGCCACGATGAGGCGCACCGCCTCCTCCGCCGTCGACCGTGCCCCCCGGCCGTAGTCGTCGGTGTCGTGTTGTCGGCGGCGTGCGGTGTGTCGCCCGGCTGCGTGTGGGGCGTCGCGGCGCCGGGGGCGGTGTCGCGGAGGCGTGGGTGAGGGCGAGGACATGGGGCTGAGCGGGCTGTGGTCGACTCCGATGGCAGGGTAGGACGTAGTGCGGGTCCTGGCTCGGCCGTCGTAGGCCATCGACGGCGATGCCGGCGAGTGTGATCGCGCCCGGCCGGCGTGTGGGCGAGTCTCCGGCCGGGGCGTGCGGGGGGTGACCGAGGGTGAGCGCCGGCGTGCCGCCACGGTAGCCGGGGGTGGCTGGGTCTCCGGGCGGCGCACGCCAGCAGTGGCGGCGGCGAGTGCGGCGGTGGCTTCCGCGAGCACTTTGGATTGAGCCGCGAGCTGGCTCCGGTGCTCAGCGGCCTCCCGTCTGTGCTCCGCCGCCTCCTTTTGCATGGTGATCCACCGCTCCTCCATGGCGTTGATGGTGAGCTGCATTTTTTCCAGCCCGTCTGCCTGCCTCGCCTTCAGCGTAGGCCTGCGAACCCGCTTAGACTGGCGGGTCGGGGACGGTGGCTGGGGCTGTGGGACGGCCTGTGTCGGGGAGGCGCCGCCATCTTGCGAGTCGGTTGACACGCTCAGGTCGGCCGGAGGCGTGGTGGTTCGCTTCTTTGGGGCACGCTTAGTGGGGCGGCCCCTTGGAGCTGCAGTCCTACGTGAGCGCTGCATTATCCTGTTTAACTTGGGTGACTTTTTCAGTGCGTTTCCGCTGTTTAACGTGGGTGACGTGGGTGGAGATGGTGCCGTTGAGTCTGAGACTAAATCCATTGAGTGAGGATGGGGCCCGAATGCAGGTCAGAGATAATGGCGGGAAGGAGGAGGGGGAAGGTCTGGTAGGGGGCGCCTCGGGCTTCCCGCCGGATCAACCACAATTCGGAATTATGAGCCAATGGAGAGAGCAACACTGGTTTGTCCTCTGTGTCCCATTACCAAGAGTAACAAAATGACTAATTTTAACATAAGTTCCCTGAGATTCAAGTTCCTGTTTCCCGGCCAGTCTCGTAGTAAATCACACACTTTATTCACATCCCAAAACCTGGAGTACTTTGGTTTTGGTGTTTTTTTTGTGCATAAACTGACAGCATAAGTCAATGCACCAGCTGATGTTTGCCAATTGTTTGTCCATCCACCCTGGGTAACACCACTGACAAAGCACACCTTGCTGTGTTTATTACACCAAACCCCAGTCCTTCCTCTGCTAGGGTCCTTAGGAACCGGCAAACTTGTGCCACTGAAGGTGCTAATGGTTTAACACCTTTCGTAATGCAAAACAATCCCAACTTTTTAAAAGCATTTGCATAAAGCTTGACTGTCCCTTCACGCCAAGCTGATGACACAATGAATTCCATCGTCGTTGGGTCTAACCCAAACGGTTGAAGATATTTCCATAAAAACGGAATACCGGCAAGGGGGGTTGTGGATACGTCTCCCTTTTCCTCCAGTGGTCCCTGTGGAACCAGACTGTCTTGTGCTCCTGGTAGAAATCGCTGTTCTCGACTCCACCTGTTGAGTGCAACAAACCATGGTTGGCTTGACCAATGCAGCCTCACTAGGATAGCATTGGCTTCCTCTATCCACAGTTTCCGGGCGACTCTTGCAATCATGCTGAACGGTGGGAACACATAGAAGAAATGGTGTGACCATTCAAAGGTAAATGCATTTACCCTCCAAGAATCAGGTTCTGGTTTCCACGACACATATTTTGGAATTTTGAAATTCTTACGTAAAGCAAAGAAATCTACCTCTGGTTTTCCCCAGAACCCACAAATTTTCTTTAGCTTTTTCGGAGACAGTGCCCATTCAAGATGGTCCTTAAACTCTCTACTGTGCTTATCTGCTAATACATTTAGCAAACCTGGGATGCAAGCCGCTGTGAGCCAATTCTGTCTCATCTCCGCCCATTGCCAAATTTGTTGGGCCATTGCATTACATTCTGGTGACCTCGTGCATCCCATTCTGTTTATATATGCCAACGTAGTCATATTCTCTGTATAGATCTGAATGTGTACTTCCTTTTCTGTTATTAAACTTTGCAACCCCAGCCATACGGCTCTTAGTTCCAACACATTAATGTGCGAGTTTAACTCAACTTGCAACCATCTGCCTCCTGTGGCTGTGTCTCCCCTGCGAGCACCCGAGCCTCGGAGTGACGCATTCATTGTGATTTCGATCAATGGGTTGTCTAATCTAATTGGAGTAAGGGAATTCCCCACTGCCTCCTCCCACCAATGGATGTCCTTCCACCCTGCTTCTGAAATGTTCATGAGCCTTTCAAAATTACCCTTACTTATTTTTAATGCTTTATTTTTTATTTATTTCTAGTCCTTTAACATGAGCCTGCCCGTAAAGCACAGCTGGCGTGTAAGCTGTCATGAGTCCCAGCATTGCTGCTACTCGTCTTATTTTTAATTTCTTTCCTTTCCCCAATTACAGACGAAAGTGTGAAATTTATTAATCTTGTCGGGTGTTAAGGAAACCTGCATTTTTAATGTATCTAGTTGGAAACCCCGAAACTTAATCATTTGAGTAGGTGCTTTCACCGATTTCGTCTCGTGGATGTGAAACCCCACCTCAGTCAGGATAGAGCACAGGTCATTTACAGCTTTTTTTTGCATCTGTCATAGCTGTTGGCAATGATAAACGAATCATCTATGTAAGGAAAAAGTACATGCCCTCTGGTTGCTAATTCAGCGAAGATAGGCTTAATTCGGCTTACGAGACAACACAGGAACTACTATTGGACATAACAAAAGTTTATTACGTGAAAAACAAATCTTTTCTCAAGGAGCTCATAATAGCAGTGTTGGCAGTCTTGCCTTAATACACTGTCGAACAGGATCTCGGATTGTCGATCAGGTTCAGGCATGATCACATTGGACAGCATCGATATGCTGGGTGCGCAGTTGACCGTAGTAGGTCCATCAAATCGAGAGCATTCTGGGGCAGCCTCTGACATTTGACCAATGCTATTAGATCACTTGATACTGCACATTGGAACCACTGCATGCCTCCACAATTAATTCCTATATGAATTAGTTTTTGCTCGGATTTAGCCATAATTGTCATTCACCCCTACTCTGGGTAGGGGTGAATCTTTTGTCTACAGTCCCAGTGGATAGCATTCGATACACTCAGAAAACCAGTTTGAATGCTTAAAGGTGTAGCCTATACTACACACCGACAGTAGTTACCGCAATAGACAGTTCCAGCAGCGCGGTGCATTGTGGGATGCATCAGAGCAAAACAAAGCCGCGAGAAGCACATGGCACATGCTAACACACTGGGTGCAGCTATGAAATGTGCTAGTTTCAGCTCATCTCAGCTCTTGTTTGAAACATAGAATACCAACTAAAAAGATATATATAATAAATTAAGATATTAATCTTTTATCCAGCATTGCATTTACATCAATATAATCAGCACATCTTATGCCATGTGCATTTAGATTTAGACAAATCTAGGCACTTAGACTAGTGTTAGAGCCATATCCAGAGTCAGTTTTATTTATTTTATGCATGTTTATATTTATATTCTATGGTTAATGACAAATGTAGAAATAGAAAATGAGTAGGGTTAATCAGATATTGGTTATATATTTCTTTGAAACAAGTTTTTGTTGACAAATTTGACATTTTAATATTTACATATGGCTAATCAATGGTGATGTAAACATCAGCCTGTAAAGTTTCTTAGCTCAAAATGCTTAATTATGGAGCATTGTATTATTACATTACATCCTTCCGTCCATGTTTGTGCCAAATTGTTATGTATTTCTATTTATTTGGAATAAAATGCCAGTTTTGCCCTATGCGTATCGGCAAACTCAATGGCCGTACGCCTTTGCTGTGCTCCCAGCGCCGTTTTCAGCGCTTGCGCAGTCGGAACCGTGATGTAGTCTATTCTGCCATAGTCGCCACGTTTCGGCTACTGGGTGGCGCAGGCGTCTAGCCTGGTCCCCGGGCCTTTCCACAGATGTCGCCACTGGAGCGGTTTCAGTCCTGCACGCGCACGAAACCGCTGATGCGGATTCCGAGGGACACCAGTTTGCCAGGGACACTTCCATTCAAATGCATTGTTAACGGCCGTGAGCAAATCTTCATACAGAAGAAGTCAAATATCTCCCAAATTACACCATCTAGAAACAAATCGCTTGGTACACATATAGAAAACATGTTTACCATAAAGACTATATTAAATTTATAAGGTTAGGGTTCTTGAATTATATTAATTTTGAATAAAACTAACGTTTTGAACTGCGCGTGCCGTCAAACTCAAGGCATTGTCAATGGCCGTGAGCAATCTCCATACAGAAAATACACAAGAAGTCAAATATCTCTCAAATTACACCATCTAGAAACAAATCGTTTGGAACACATATAGAAAACATCTTTACCAAAAACATTATATTAAATTTATAAGGTTAGTGATGATGCTGTTCGATTTTGACGCATGTGCAGAAGCGATGTGTCCCTCGCAAACTGGTGTCCCTCGGAATCCGCAACACCGCCACCAAACGTCCACGGTGAGTATAGTACTTAAGGTTCCAGTTCAATGCTTTTAAGTTGTAGCCTCCTTTCTTTAGATACATATAGCAGGAATATTGTTATTATCTCTCCAATTTACGATTGATCTAGCTTTAATTATAACAGAGTGCATACACCTTTGTCAGGATAAAATTCAAGTCCTTTTCCAGGACTTTCATGAGTGTAAAAATGAGTTTTTTTCAAGGCTGTTTACATATACATTTGAAAGAACTTACATTTTATTTCTACACACACATGGTTTAGGTAACCATCTATAAAATCGAACGTAATGAATATTATTATTGTCCATCATTATGTCTTGATTTTCTGCAGTTGGTCATCTATTATTTGATGCAAACTGCCTATTTCTACTACTTTCTCTCTAGCTGATTTTTTAAAGGCTGTTTGACTTGGCAATGAAATTAAATTTCTCATTGCTTCAGCTTTCAGTTGCCTCATAATTCTTTAGAATAATAGAAAACAAAATTCGTCATGCACTAGTGCGTTTTCAAGGATTTTCAAATGCACAGTCAATATTCCAGCACTTTTAAGGCCTTGAATGGGACGAGGTTAAACTTCAGCACTTTCAAGGATTTCAAAGCCGCGCACACACCCTGTTACAAATGGCTAACTCTGGAGATATTTGAAGTAAAAACATGTCAAATTGATTTTGGCGTGCACATAAACATTCTGGACACCATAGGCCTCTGCTGTGAGATGTTAAACAAAAATGACTTTGTATTCTTTTCTACACAGAAATAAATGCTTAATAAATGCACAAGCATCTAAGTTGGATTTGTAGGATCAAATCCAGCTGATGCTTTGATTTAGAAAATGAAATGCTTTCATCGGACTACGCAGCTTTAACTACTCAAGCAAAGAACAACACATTGGATAGTGTAGAGTTAGAGTTCCATGTATTAATCAGAAGTGTACATTCCGGGCAGCAAGTGCACTCAACAATGACATCACACCCCTTTGTATACACACACAGTAGGACAGTCCTAACACCGTGGGACGGCACTAGCATTGGCAGCGGAACGGTATTGACATTGGAATTAGGATGGTCCAAACAGGAAATCTGATTGGTAAAAAAAGACGTAGTAACTAGTAAAACCTTTCCCTTTCGTTCTCTCCCTCTCTCTCTCTCTCTCTCTCTCTCTCTCTCTCTCTCTCTCTCACACACACACACACACTCACTCACCCACTCACATGTGTTACACGAAACATCCACAACTCTCTAAGGCACAAACCCATCACTGCAAATGCTAATGAACGACAACGCCAAACTTCATCAACTGCCTCATGAAAGTCACCTACTTTACCAAATCACTACAATTCCAAAACGCTTGGCAATTACTACATATTCCCAATAGGTCATACTATAATAATCAAGCTATGTGAAATGCATCATCGATCGTTATCAAATTTTGTACCCAGCGACAGCACGCCAATGGTGAGGTTTGCATTGTGGAAATATAAAACTGACTATTATTATATACTACATCCAGTAACAGCACCTTACTGGTGAGATTTGTGTTGTGAAATATATAACTGACTGTTATTATATTATATCCAGTAACAGAACATCACTGGTGAGATTTGTTGTGAAATATATATATGTTATTATATATTGTATCCAGTAACATCACATCACTGGTGAGATTTGTGTTGTGTGAAATGAATCATCAATTGTTAGCGTATCCAACAACAGCAAGTCAATGTTGACACTTCCATTGTGTGAAATATATCGTCACCTGTTAGCATATCCAACAACAGCACTTCACTGGTGAGACTCGGATTGTATGAGATGTATCATCAATTGTTAGTGTATCCATCAACAGCACTTCACTGGTGAGACTCGTGTTATGTGAAATGTATCATCAATTGTTAGCATATCCAACAACAGCACATCACTGGTGAGACTCGTGTTATGTGAAATGTATCATCAATTGTTAGCATATCCAACAACAGCACTTCACTGGTGAGACTCGTGTTACGTGAAATGTATCATCAATTGTTAGCATATCAAACAACAGCACTTCACTGGTGAGACTTGCGTGGCGTAAAATGTGAAATGTTTAGCGTATCCAACAACACTTCACTGATGAGACTTGCGTTTCCGACTGAAGGATTTGCTTGTCTGCGATGGCTGCGGCGCTTCTGTGTTTTTCGCTGGAGTGTCACCATCTGTAGGAATGAACACAACCAGCAGTCAGTCAAAAATGCCACCAACAATTTTTCTCCCTCAGGACATGGAAGGAAGTCTGCCGAGTTCCAAACTGCTGGATGGGATTGACCAATGAAAGTATAGTACAGAAACATGAAAAGGGCCAAGATTGGCTTAATCATTTACCTAATCTCTCATCGGTTCTGTATGTGTGTGTGTGAGTGTGTGTGTGCATATATATATATATATATATATATATATATATATATACCATATATATATACATATACACTATATATATATACCGTATATATATATATGGTATATATAGTATATATATATACTGTATATACATATATATAAAGATATATATATATATATATATATATATATAGTATGGTTATACGAGTCTTACTTCAGTACAGATGACGGATAACTGTTGTTTTCCCGAGGTACTAACCTCGGATAGTCGTGAGTCAGGGAGAAGGCAGCACATCCGGGTCCAGCAATCTTTGACATACTTTATAGGATAAAAAATGATCTCAATATTCTATGGATACTCATATGTTTTCGTTTCGGCACAAGCCAACGTAATAGTCATGGTAGAGTAGGGTGGGCGGGCGACTATCCGAGGCTAGTACCTCGGGAAAACAACAGTTATCCATCATCTGTACCTAGGTAAGACTCGTATAACTATACTATTTTAACCTCGATACTACGCCTCTGGCTACTCGTAGTCCAGGGAGAATTTTACGTAATCTCATTTTTTATCCTTTGATTCATAATATTTAAACATACTAAAAACAGTGAGTAGGCGAGTCACCAGGCTGCTTGGCTTTTCTAGTCATTTGTTGTAATGTTTTGCAAATGACCTAGCCGTCTTCCAGCCCACATGCGCCAGGATTTTCTTAACTGAGATTCCTAACTGTCTTGCTTTGGAGACCATGGCTCCATGCGTTGAGTGAGAAGCAGAGCGTCTGGTATTAATGCCTGCCTCTTTGAGCACCTTAATGGTCCATGTTGTGAGTGTGTCTCTCGAAATAGCTTTATGTGGTTTAATAAAGCTTATCAGAAGCTGTCTGGAATTCCTTATTCCATGCCACTAATGGCTGTCACTACACAAATCCGTTTATCGTCCGGAAAACTATTTACATGTACCGTGGACAGTGGGTCCCCTGTACGATTCAACTTTAGTAATGTCTCCAAATCGAATGTTGCCTCATCTTTATCTATCTCTAGTCCATCTAGAGACAATGCGACAATTGTTTGGCCTCTATGTCACATCACTAGCAGTAAAAGGACTCCTACCTTAAATCCTGGTTCCTTCATTGATAGATGTCTACTACTAGGCCATGACTTGAATAGCTTAAATACTACTGACACATCCCAAAACCTATTATATTTGGGTTTGGGTGGGTTTATTTCATACATTGATCTAATAAACTGATGCTTTCCAATCGTTTGTCCATCTACCCTCGGTAGAATAACTGAAAGTGCACATCTTGCTGCATTAATCGCACCAAATCCTAATCCCTCGTCTTCTCACATTCTTAGAAATCTTACAATTTGAGCTATTTTAGGTTTTAATGGCTCGACTCCTTTAATGATACAATGAAGTCCCCATTTCTTTAAATAACTCGTATATAATTTCACAGTTCCTTTCCTCCAGGCATTTGAAATAATTCTTTCTTGTTTAATCTTATCTAAACCATATTGTTCTAAGTGTTTTCTTAAAAAAGGAATGCCAGAAGGGGCGTCATTGACACGTCTCCGTGAACTGTCAGTGGCCCTTGATGTTGTAGGTTGTTCCTTTCTCGTGGAAACCTGAGCATGTCCTTTGCTTGTGAGGCTACCACCGCTCACCATGGTTGTGTGTCCCATGGTGGCACTATCAGTACTGTGTGTGAGTGATCGATGTTGATCTTCCTGGCCACTCTGCTGATAATGCTGAATGGTGGGAATATGTAATAAAATTTATTATTCCAAATAAGAGAAAATGCATCTACTCTCTAGGCTTCTGGCTCTGGATGCCAAGATACATATTTGGGTAGCTTTCAGTTGTTGCATGATACATATTTGGGTAGCTTTCAGTTGTTGCATGATGCAAATAAGTCAATTTCTGGTTTGCCCCATATATCACAAATTTGGTTTAAAATACTCTGATTTAATGACCACTCTAGATGGTTGTGAAAATGTTGACTTTTCTTGTCAGCCAAAGTGTTTCAACTGCTTGGGATATGTGCTACTGTTAGCCATATGTCATGTTCCTCTGCCCAGTCCAAAATAAGTTTGGCTAACTGGTTACATGGTTTGGATCAGGTCCCTCCCATATTGCGTATATAAGCCATAGCTGTAGTGTTATCTGTTAACACCCTTACATGATTTTAAGTAGCCGAACTAAGCGCCATAATCCTAGATAAATAGCCCTAAGCTCTAGTACATTTATGTGATCGTAGATTTCATCTTCCATCCACCAACCACTTGTTGCCTGTTGCTCTCTGTGAGCCCCCCAACCCTCTAGCGAAGCATCTGTTGTAACTGTTGTATTGGGTTCCCCCATTCTAATAGGGTTGAATGAATTTGTAATGTGTGCTAGCCACCACATAATATCATCTAGACCTTCTGGCGAAATGGTCAAAGGTCATTCAAAATTTCCTTCAGTGCAAGCCAACGCTAAGTTCTTATCTATTTCTAGCGATTTAATATGTGCCTTTCTGTAAAGAATAGCTGCCACATAGGCTATCATAATTCCTATCAGTATTGCCACTTGCCTTATCTTTGGTTTGTTCAATTGTAATAATTGGTTTGCTGTTGCTATAAATTTATCAACTTTTTGTTCAGTTAATGAAATGGTAATTTTTGTGGTGTCAATAAAGAATCCCAGAAACTTTAACCTCTTTGTTGGTGTTGACACTGATTTCGCTTCATGTATGTAGAAGCCTAATTTGTTAAATGTCTAACATCTCATCTACTGCTTTCTGACATTGGTGTTATGTTTGTGCCACAATGAATGAGTCATCAATATACGGAAACATAACATGTCCTTTCTTAGCCATGTGGGGAAAAAACGGTTTAAGCAATTTCGTGAAAAAACGTGGGGCGCAAGCTAGGCCTTTACTAGCTTTAGGCATACAGGTAAACTCATAAAGGTTATCATTCCAATAAAACCTGAGATATTTACGATCAGATTTTTAAAATATTTTTTTTTATTTATATTTTTTTATTGAGGCTGTATTTATACTGTCCATAGCATGTAAGCCCGGGTACCCAGGCTTGTTTTCAATGCTGGCCAGCTGTAGTTTTGGTATTGTCTTACCAAGCAGTAGCTGCTGATAAGTTATTTGATTGTCTGCATTTCAGTAGCAGATAGATAGTCTGTTGGTATGTTTAGTAGTCTATGTTAGTTTTTTTTTGGGGCCCTCTTGGCATTGTATCTTTGTCCTATTCTTATTACTATGTTAGTTGTTTTCTTAATGTTCTATGTTAGTTTTTTGGGGTTTTCTTGGGAAGAGTTTTCCGCTTTTTTCTACTTAATTCTATACTAGCCTATTTTATTTACATGTCCATAGGCCTGTACGTAATAGGTGGTTGAGTTATGTTTGTTTGAATTTGATTTGACTTATATTGTTGTTAGATATGTTATCTGGCTTTTATATTTCTGGTTGTCCCGCCCTGGGCTGTCCAGTTGGGGGCCGTGACATATCACCTGCCCCCTTGTGGTGCAGTTCAGTTGGCGTTTCCAGTTTTTATTTTGCACAGATATTTTTTGTATGTTTTTAGGTCAGGGATTTGTCTTTCTTTCACCGTTTGGGCATTCCATGCCTTGGCGGCCATTTCCAGCGTGCTCCTTTCATGGGCTTTGATTCGGCTTCTGGTCTGCCTTAGTAGTGGTGCCTTGCTTGCTCTGGTGTCCCTTAGTGGTTGGGTTAGACGCTTAATGTCTTGGCTATATCCATATGCTAATTTGGATTATTCTTCTGTTTTCTAGTAGCTTTACTTTAGTTCTTTTGTGTAGGTCATAAGTGGGGTGTAGTTTGTCTACTTTCAGGCAGATTTTTAGGGCCCTATTTTGTAATATCTGCAATTTTTTAGTAGCTCTTTTTTAGCACCCATGTAAATTACATCCCCATAGTCAAAGTAGGGGAGAACCATGCCTTTGAAGATTTTTATTGACATATCTTGTGTCATATAGTTTCTTAGTTTAGAAAATAGCCATAGTTTGTGGTTTACTTTTTGTATGATTTTTGTTACACACAGATTGTAGTTTAGCTGGCTATCTAGTTCTAGGCCTAGGTATTTGCAGTGATTTACACTTTCCAGTGTTTGGTTTCCTAGTGTACATTGTAGGTTTCTTCCTGTGATTGCTGTATGTGAGAAGAGTACAGTTTTAGATTTATTTGCATTGATGGTTATTTTATTGGATTCACACCAGCCGTCCAGCTTTAGCAGGAGGTTGTTCAGTTTGGTTGCTATCTCCTCTACTGTCCTTCCTTCTGCATATACGACAGTGTCATCCGCATATAGCTGGAGACATTTTGTCTCCAGCCATTTTTCTAGGTCGTTTATGTATAGTATAAATAGTAGTGGTCCCAGGATTGATCCTTGGGGTACACCACAGGTGACAGTTTGTTGGTCTGAGAGTGTACCATTTACTTAAGTTTTTTGCTGTCTGTTGTTTAGGTAGCTTTTTATCCAGTTTATTGATTTGGATTTAATGCCCATGTTGTTTAATTTTCTTATTAATATGCTGTGGTCTACAGTGTCAAAGGCTTTGCTGAAGTCGATGAAGGCTGCTCCAACTAATTTCTTCTGGTTCAATGATGCCAGCACATCACTTGTTAGGTTTGCTATTGTTTTTGATGTGGAGTGTAGTTTTCTGAAACCTCCTTGCCTCTTGTTTAGTATATTGTTTTTTTCCAGGTGATCATTTATGTGCCTGTGGAATATTTTTTCAATTAGCTTGCCTGGTGTTTGCAAGATTGATATTGGTCTGTAGTTCCCCATGTTTTGTTTGTCACCGCTTTTGTAGATGGGGGTGATGGTTGCCATCTTCCATGCTGTGATGAAGTGTCCCTGTTCAAATGATATGTTGAACAGGTCGACCATGATATCTGGGATGGCTTGGAGCGCCTCTTTCAGTATTTTCATGGGGATTCCATCTATTCCACTTGGTTTGTTTTCATCTATGTCATTTATTAGTTGTGTTAGTTCTTTTAGGTCAGTTTTGCAGGTGGGGATTTCATCCTGGATATTTTCTGACTTGTTTTCCCAGATTCTTGTGAATTTCTTTGATAACCTTTGTCCTACCATGGCAAAGTGGGTATTTAGTTTATTTGCTGCATCACTATCTGTGTGCGTATTTCCATCCTTATCCTGGAAGCTTATGCATTCTTCTATCTTGTTTTGGGGGAATAGTAAGCTTACGTTTTTCCAGAACTTATTTGTGTTGCTTCCCCAGTCCTTGTCTTGTTTTACTATATATATTTTTTTTGCTGCCCATACTGCTTTGAGGGAGTTGTTTCTGGCAGTATTATAGGCCCTTTTATCCTCTGGGTCTTTAGTACATTTCACTTTGTCACCTAGCTTTCGTTTTGTTGCAATATGCGTTAACAGTTCCCTGTCTACCCATGGGTCTTGGTTTCTCTGTATTTTTAGTTTCTTTATGGGACACATCTCATCTAATGATTGTTTTATTTCTGTGACAATGTTATTCCAGTAGATATCAGTGTCATCTCTGTTTGTTGTGAGGTTGTCTATATTTTCATATAGGTGGTTTTTTAATGTTTCTTTTGAGTAGTTTTTTAGGGATCTGCCCATCTTATATTTATATTGGCCTCTGTTTTTGAGTTTTTTCCTCGTTACATATATTAGCTCATGGTCACTTATACCCCAGCTTCTGGTGCCCCATTTTGTGGCATGGTTTGAGTTGGTTAGTATTAGGTCAATTGTCGAGCTATTGTTTCCTAATCTTGTGCTGTCTGTAATAAGTTGCAGTAGCCCTAGGATTTTGATAGTGGTTTGTAGCATTAGTTTATTTTTGTCGTTGCTACTGTAGTTTATGTTGAAGTCCCCTAGCACAAAGATTTCTGCATTTGTTAGTTTTCTCACTGTATTTATGCTTTTGTCTAGAGTTTCAAGGAATGTTTCAATATCCCCGGACGGTGGTCTGTAGAGGCTTGCTATGGCTATGTTAGCCTGTTTCTCGTTTTTTATTAGGCACCATAGTAGCTCCAGGTGTTCATTTGAGTTGTTTGCTATTTTTAGGGCCTCAGTGTCTAGATTTGTTGAGGTTTTGCAGTAGATTGCAACACCTCCACCTTTTTTTGTTTGGTTTGCTATGTTAATTTGCTGTCTGTCTTTACATACAATTTATAAATTGGTACTGAATAGTATGCATCCCTAAGATCCACACTGGCTAGCCAAGCGTCTTTAGTTACCAAATCTCTAGCTGTTTCTAGTGAAAACATTTTGAAATGTTTATACTCAACTAATTTGTTTAACCTTTGTTAAACCCAAAATTAGTCTGACATCTTCATTTGGCTTGGGTCTCGTGAATATATTAGAAATAAATTCCCCAGACTCATGAAGAGCGGGTTCTATAATGCCTTTCTCACAAAATTTGTGAACCTGAACGTTCACTGCCTCTCGTTCTGAAGAATCAAAACGAAAAGGAAAAGGTATGCCGTCTTGCTTAGGCTCTTGCACAAGTGGAATTCTCACTCCATCCACCAAGCTAAGAATAGCTAAATTATCCATGATGTTATCCAATTCCGGTAAACAATTATTTACATTTCCCGCTTTAAAAATGCTTACTGGGGTCTGCGTTCCGACCTCTACTTGTTCCGTGGGCAGGGGAATGGTTTCTGGGGGGTGAACTCCCTCTTGAAGGGTCTGTTCCCCTCATTCCAGCCGAACGACTGCCTCTGGCCCCTTCCTCTGGCCTGATAGCCATAGTTTGTGGTGAACTGGCCTCCTCGCTGTCCAGTTCGACGGCTTCAAAAATCCTGCCTCATCTTCTTGAAGCGGGAAGAATTCGCATCTCCAGATTTCTTTTTGTCCGTTTCCATGTGTTTGCCGCACTTGGTTCCGGTCTTGACCTGTTTGAACAGGTACTGGAGTAGGCCACCAGACATCTTACTCTTGTCCAGCGGCTTGCCTTTCACAGGCTTGGGGGCAAGGAACAGCGTATATTCCTTCCCATCATTGTCCAACACCTTCTTGGACCTGGCTACCTCTTTTCCCGCGTCAGTAATGACTGCTTTAAAGACGTTTTCGAAACATCTGTAGGAGAGGAAATTGCTGGCCACTGTAAGCAGCGCAATTCCCCCATCCATCTCTTCGCACAGCGACAAGAACTTGTTCTTGGTCATCATCCTATTTGCTATAGGCGTGATGGCAGCGAGCATCGCAAGTACTGCCCTATGTATGGCGTGCAGGACCCCTTTAAACTTTTTGCGGTCCTCAGAGCTTGACATCACTGTTCATCTCTTTGATGGCCGATTCCAGGATTCCTTTGACCCCCGTGTACATTTCTGCCAGCTTCCTAATCACTTCCGCTGGCTTGAAAGTGTTGAAGTGGCCGTGAATCGTCTTCCTCATCATAGTGGTGGTCTGGATTTTCTTCCTCTTAAAGTGTCTTGCACTTCTTCACCACCTTACCACTCAATTTGGCATATTTCCCCATCCGCTGGGTGTCTGACAAAGAATCAGATGATGAAGGCTTACTCCTCTTACTCTTTTTGGATTTCTTTTTCTTACTCTTCTTCACCAGTGGCTTCTTTTTACGAGCCCTGGTGAACTCATTCCCATCCGACGACAGCTGTTTCTTTTGTGTTTGTATTTGCGCGCAACCACAACCACTTCTTCCGGCGATTCGCAATCAGAGGAATCCTGATCTTCAGAAAGATCATCCCACTCGGAATCTTCCGAAACGCGGAAAGGCTCAGCAGCCTTAGTAGCCTGCCGGCGAGAGGGGAGCATCTCATCGAACTTGCGTTGCACGAGACGCGTAATCTGCACCTCTAGGTCAGCCGGGCAGGGCTCAGAGCCCCCGCCTCCTCAGAATCCCTTTGTTCTGGCGACCGTTGAACCCGTACCAGTTCGTCGTCTTCACTGAGCACTCGCAGTGCCTCAGCTTTACCGCTCTTCGTAGCCATAGCTGGGAGTCTGCAAAACACCCAAAACCAAAGGTTAGGGATTATTCAAGGTCAAAATGACACTGGTAATTAAGGTAAATTAAATCCGTATTTAAACCGTCCTTAACAGAGGCGTGTGGGAATTTGACTGTTGCAGGTAAACGGTATGGACAACCAACTGAAACCAAACGAGGGGTTGCGACCAGTGTAGCGGTCCCTCCCACACTCTCTTCGCCCGTAAACTTCTTCCACCTGTGGCTTTCATTGCCAACAAGTTGAAGAAAATACTAGCGGACTCGGAGGTACGCCTAATAACAATAGGGGAATCTTAAAGAGACCCAGGAATAAATCCTAACGATGAAGTGGCTCCTGCCAAACATCTCTCCGTTAGGCAACGGGAGGCATATCAAAGAACAATGGCTGTATTGTTCTACCGATGTTACGACACATCGTAATTAACTGTAAAAGAGTGAAAACTCAATAAAAAGCTATAAAACTTGATGTATGTGAATGCTATAACTACCAAAACGTCATCAGTTAAAATGACACTAACCTGGTTGGTTTAGTAGTTAATGTAGAAAAACTGCTGGAGCTACTCAACAAAAGTCCTCCCGTTGTGAATAGATTATGCTAATTGCTGGACCCGGATGTGCTTCCTTCTCCCTGGACTATGAGTAGCCAGAGGCGCAGTACCGAGGTAAAATATATATTTGTTGGGGTCAATGTCCTACAAACATCT
The DNA here is from genome assembly GCA_030323885.1 of Branchipolynoe longqiensis. Classification (NCBI taxonomy): domain Eukaryota; kingdom Metazoa; phylum Annelida; class Polychaeta; order Phyllodocida; family Polynoidae; genus Branchipolynoe; species Branchipolynoe longqiensis. The sequence goes on from CM059187.1 coordinate 75,078,339, forward strand.
ACGGTCATGTCATGATGGGTACCGACTTGTGACAGTGTGCACTCATGGCAACTTTTATGGTGCTGCCCCAGGCTTCCTGCAACATGACCCAATATCCCACTCAGTCACATTATCCTGATACTGAGCTAACCAGTCCTTGGCCTATCCTATCAATACTGAGTGCCAGGCTAGGTAGCGAGAAGCATCAATTTTATTAGTCATTGGTTTGACTCAGCTGGGATATCAGCTTCCAAATATTCTGCACAGGAAGCCTTCGTTCTACCGATCCAGTAATTGGTAAGATGAAAAAAATAAAAAAGTAAACGATGTAAATTTAAATTAAACACTTATTTCTAATTGTTTCCCTGGTTGTGGCTTGGGATCCTACCTCCACAGCTGGTTCTGGTGGCCTGGGCTTGCACCTCGTATGGCCAGGGTGCCTTACAGGCGTCGTTCGGACAGACGGGCTCCACCATCCCAGTCATGAAGCGGGAGGCGCAGGTGTGGTGCAGCCGGACATCGCACCTGTTACACAGCTCACCCTGCCGGGACAACAACACTCCACAATATTAGGTACAAAGGAACCGCACACACAGCTCACCCTGCTGGTACAACACCATACCACAATATTAGATACAATGTGACCCCACACACAGCTCACAATGACAGGACATCACACCACAATATTAGGTACTAAGTAACCCCCGACACAGCTCACCCTGCCAGGACAACACCACACCACAATATTAGATACTAAGTGACCCCAGACACAGCTCACAATGAAAGGACATCACACAACAATATTAGATACTAAGTGACCTCACACACGGCTCACCCTGCCGGGACACCACTACACCGCAATATTAGGTACTAAGTAACCCCACACACAGCTCACCCTGCCACGACAACACCACAATATTAGGTACCACACACAGAGCTCACAATGCCGGACAACACAACACCACACCACAATATTAGGTGCTAAGTAACCCCACACACAGCTCACAATGCCGGACAACACAACACCACACCACAATATGTGGGACTAAGTTATTGTACACACAGCTCACCGTGCCAGGACATCACACCACAATATCAGCTACTAAGTAACCCCACACACAGCTCACCCTGCCGGGAAAACACCACACCACAATATTAGGGACTAATTTATCCCACAGACAGCTCACAATGCCTGGACATCGCACCACAATATTAGGTACTAAGTAACCCCACACACAGCTCACCATCCAGACGTTTCTCTGACTGCCAAATTGCTTTTTCTAACATTCTCTACCAATTTCTCAACTCAACACCAATATAGATAATTACTGCGCATTAGAAACACTACCTCGACAGTTAATTCTTACTTGAAGCAATTTTTGCTCAGATTTAGACATAGTTGTCATTCACCCTTACTATGGGTAGGGGTGGATCTTTTATCTAAGATCCTACCTACCTCTACACACAGCTGATTGCAGACATTGCAGTCGACGGCAGACTCTGGGAACTGTTGATGAATGTACTGGTCCATCTCCAGTATGCAGCGGGTTGACAGGTATACGCGGCCCTCCTTGCTCTGAATGAAAATAAACATGCACAATCAAAGTGAAACTCTTCATGTTCGCCCACCTACCTCTAGCACCGAGTTGCTCATAATCTGAGCTTACTGACGCAAGGATGAAAGTGAAATCGCGGAGATCTTTCATCCTTGCTGACTTATGCATCATGCACAGTGTGCTATATACGATATATGTATCTTTGTTGTTATACACTACGTAACCCATGTATCATCTATCATCTTGATTATCTCATCACATGATATTAAAAAAAATATCCACCAAAAACATATTTATTATGCAGGTCAAGTAAATATATAATTACATACAAGTTCTACAATTAATAATATAATAAAATGACATAGCACAGTAGTAAATTCCTATTTGAAGAAGGTTTTGCTCAGATTTAGAGATAGTTGTCATTCACCACTAACCTGGGTAGGGGTGAATCTTTTATCTAGTGGTTTCCCAATAAACAAATAGAAAGATTTGGGGAAATAAAGAGAAAGGTAGTGTTACCAAGTTGATCCAGCCGTCTTCCTGGAGGCGCTGCAGCAGGTCCTGAGCCTCCTTCTTGCTCATTTTCTTTTCTAGCTGTTCCACAAGGAGCAGACAAATGTTTGACGACATGTGGCCACAATCACTCTCCACTATCGCCTCCATCTGCGAACAGAAAGGACTCAGAGTACAGCCAACGGCTGCTAAAATGGTATCAGGACAGCGGGATCTCAGTTATCCGGAAAAGATTAAAAATGGCTCAAGCTTTCGACACAGTGGGCAGGAGGGTGGGGACATGATCAATATGTACAAAATCATAAGAGCAGCGTATGATTCAACACCTTCATCAGGCTTGTCTAGAGCAGGATCGGACCAAAGACTAACTCGAGGATATTCATACTAGTGTGATGGAACGCATCCTACTCCACTTGAGGAATAAAAAGTAACACTGAGATTGCTTCCTGCACTCCCTGGTTTATTCTGCTTAGGTCAGAATAGGAGTGACCTGCCACAGCCCAGCTGGGTAACATGTAACCTCCCTCACGGGGTGGCAGCTAGCAAGGGATGGAACTGTCCACCCGAGGGACTGCTCCTCCTAGCATACTGCCACCTGTTACTACTTCTTAGCAAACAGGGTTCAGCATAGTCACCAACACCACTGTGTGGCAGTAGGGCTCATTGCAGACTACTACACATGCTATGCAAGAGAAGAACCAGAACCCAAAATAGGCAACTCTTCTTTACTAAGAGAGTTACAGGTGTGTGGAACTGCCTCTTGAGTAATGTTTTGTAGGCCCCCAGTATTAAGTCATCTGAATGAAGGATTGACACTGGAGGGATCAAGATAGTATACACAGATGGGTTCTTCTTTGCTGCTGGTCCTAAAAAGGGCGAATCGGGGGTAAAAACTTAAATACGTCACAGTTTATCCTAGTTAGGCGTGTTGTATTCCACATATATCCTATTTTAAGGCACAATTAAAAGAAAAGCAGTTTGGACCCCGACTGCAAGTCAGGGTGGCTTTGAACACGACTAAGTGGAGAACGTTACACGTGTTTCGGTGTGACACAAAAAGCTGCCTAGTGTCAGATTTAGAACAAGACCCTTATTTTTTCCTAGTACGGTTTTGAACTGCACTCACTAGGAGTAAGTAAGTGCAATTTTATGAGGGTCCATCCACTTGAGAGTAGAACAGAGGACTTGTAAAATTGTGACACTGAAACATGCGTTACATGGAAAGGAAAAGTTGTTCCTTCATGATGAAACAAGCACCACAGATGATGAAAAAGTATTATGATTATTAGTTTTTGATACTGTGGACATATTTCAAAGTAATCTTGGAACACTTCCCTAACTTCTGATGTTCTTGGAATTGTAACACATGTTTCATGTAACATGTAATGCATGTTTCATGTGACACTCAATAATGACTTAGGTTAGACACTGCTAATAGCATGCACAAAATGTATTTGTTTAGGGCATTATTTGTACACATTACATGTATGCAAATATTTCTTTTGAGTGTTATAAGTTTTCTTATGTAGAAAAAAGATATTGTGATGACTTAGAGGATGAAGATGACAACAGGTGAACGTGTGTTTCTTCTTCATTGATGTATGACACCCCACAGTAATAGCATCATAGCACAACATCCTGTTTATGACTTGACACCACATCAGTAGGTATGTAGATGCCCACGGTATATTTGAAAATCATGGTGAGAAGAGATTTGATCCATCATTGGATTTTGTATCGCGAAATAAATTTTTGCCGTTACGTGTGTTTCACCCATGACAAAGTTTTTATTTCACTTTTAATGCAATTTAGGAAATAATATTATAACTTTTGTCTTCAGAACAAGGCATCTATGATGCTATGCTATTTAAAGCAGCAGGGTTTTTCCTGGCTTCTATGGTTGGATATTGTGAAAATTGAAGGTGAACGCGTGTTTCATGACGTGACATCTCATGAAACATGCGTTATGCTCACTTTCAAGCATCGTTGTTTTACACACAGACACTCAACAGTCCGAAAATTAGTTTTCTGACATTTTTGCATGTTACAACTTTACAAATAAACTAGCTATGTTTGAATATTTTGGTCTACAATGATCGATTGATTGATTGGTGGTTGCTTTACGCCGGGTCGGCAGCATAGGCCATATTCACGGCGTTTGCTTTTTGTTCAAACCATCGCTTTTACATGTAAAAGCAGATAATCAATTATGTGCCAATAGACACTCATTAAATTAGAAAGCTCAGAATCATATATTTGTGGTCAAGGGAAGCAAATTCCCATAGTAAAAGAAAAGTTTTATTAATAATTGATAGAATCTATTTAGCAAACTATATGAGGTGGTACAGTCCAACTGCCCTCAAAAAGGCTAAAATGTTTTCCTGTTTTACCTTAGTAAAAAGGTCATGCATAATGTCTGCAGTGTAGAACTGTTGGCGCAGGGCCAAAAAATCAACGCAACTTAGTAAAATGTGTTTGAGTGTCAGCGGGGACTGACACCCAATACATTCAGGGGGAGGTTCCCCCTTGAGCAGAAAAGCATGTGCAAGCCACGAGTGGCCAATACGGCAGCGGCTAAGGACCACTTGGTCCCGCCGACCTCCCGCATGAGTCTGTGGTGGCTTTCCCACAGATGGTTCAATTTCTTTAAGTTTATTAATGTTTTCATCCCACTCATGTTGCCATTTGGATTTTATGTGGGTGGCTATTAGTGGTTTCAGATCAGAGTGAGGGATCAGACACGGTTCAAGATCACAGTTCAGGGCCTTCTTCGCAGCCCGATCAGCTCGTTCATTTCCTTGTATGCCGGCATGGCCAGGCACCCAGCACAGGTGGATGTCATACCCATCCGTTGTCAGTTGGTTCATTTTATAAATGACCGTTGCTAGAATAGGGTGATTCGTTTTCAGTCTAGCAACAGCCAGGAGGCAAGAGAACGAATCACTGTATATAACATAGTTAGTGTGGTTCGATACCTCTAACGCGAGAAGGAGTGCTCGGGCTTCTGCAGTGAAAATCGAGCTCTGATCAGGCAAACGTACACCAAATTTTTCCCGTCGGCAGACTGCCGCAGCAGCTACCTGGCTTTGGTCTTTCGTATATGGAGAGGTGGTATATGGAGAGGTGGTCTGCAAACTGGCCTTGAATCTCTGCATGCAGTCCTTGGTACTCGAGTGGATGTGTCCCAGACTTCCTCAGTTCCGTGAGTCGGAGGATAACCGATGGCTTTCTCAACGACATCGGTTATCCTCCGACCCATGTCGGAGGATAACTGATGTCATTGGCTCTCCCCTAGGCTCTACAATGAAGTAGTTTCCAACACAAACAGTACAGTTTCACCATTCCCATTTTTAGCTGTCATATTTGCGTGACACATGAATCTATTTATGCAATAAAAAATAAACCAAACAGTTTTTTCTCACTGGATTGCTGTCATTGCTTCTTTGGGGTATAATGAAAGGAATTGTCTTCATTTGGTATGAAAAGGAGAATTAATTTAGACGAAAACAGTTACAATGTGAGGGACCAACCAATTAGGACCAGCAGCAAAGAATAACCCCGTTATGAAACGGATCTGAAGTCACAGAGACCAGTCTAACTATGATATCGCTCCAAATTCAATGAAGCCACGTTTCAAACTAAACTTACTATTTTCTTGAAATATTCGTACTCGTTCTCAGAGTACATGGAGGTACATCGTGATATGGCACTCTCAGCAGTTGAGACCTAGGGGAGAAAATTCAATCAGTAAAACCATAAACACGCATGTGATATATGAACGGTAAGGGCTGACTAGCAGGATATCAATAATTATATTTTCCCAAGAAGTGTATATATATATACATTAAATATTCAGTTGGCAAAAGCAAGAACAAAAATATCCCCCTCTCCCTGAAAAAAGGCAACATTTTTTTCCGGTTTAGATCTAATATACTTGTCATTGTGTCCAAAAATGGCATCTGAATGATTCTGATGCAACTGAGAGTTGTATCTGGGCATCCAATTGCTCAATGTGAGAGGCACGTCTTTCAAAACTACCAGTGTACCACATATGCATAGTTCAGCCTAAACAGGTTCAAGAATATATTGTAGTAGTCTGCGCTGACCTCTCAGGTAAGGAGTAAGGTAGGCATGGAAAAGGTGTTTACACCAGGGAGACTAGGTAGTGTTACGGTTAGTACGCTAGCCTCGGAATGGCAAGAAGTGTGGGTTCGAATCCTGCTGTAGGTGCAATATTTCCCATTTTCATTACTCCCACGACACTGGTGTTATGACCAGGACTGTGTAGCAGCTACATGCTGTATGTATTGGTTGAACCAACCTGGTGTGTGTGTGTATGTGTGTATGTGTGTATGTGTGTATGTATGTATGTATGTATGTATGTATGTATGTATGTATGTATGTATGTTGTATGTATGTATGTGTGTATGTATGTGTGTATGTATGTATGTATGTATGTATGTATGTATGTATGTATGTATGTATGTATGTATGGATCTTCGCCAGGATCCTACTCAACAGACTATCTATTCACATAACACCTGGTGTAGTTCCGGAGTCACAGTGTGGGTTCAGAGGTAACCGGAGCACTGTGGATATGATATTTTGTCTCCGACAGCTACAAGAAAAGTGCATTGAGCAGGACCGACCACTGTACATGGTATTTGTCGATTTCACTAAGGCATTTGATACAGTCGGGAGGACCGGGCTATGGCAGCTACTGAGGAAGTACGGATGCCCAGAGAAGTTCACAACTATGATCGAGGCTCTACATACAGGAATGATGGCGAACGTTAGTGCTGGAGGGGAAGTCTCGGAATCGTTCGGGGTTACCAATGGGGTCAAGCAAGGTTGTGTACTGGCCCCCACGCTCTTCTCCATCTTCCTATATCAGCAATGCTAGACGAGGCTTTCCGAGACATGGGGGATGGCATCTATATACAGTCCAGACAGAGCGCTGACCTATTCAATGTCGCACACTTCAGAGCGAAGACCAAGACTACTCAGATACTGGTGAGAGAGCTACTATTCGCAGATGACAGTGTACTGGTTGCCCACTCTGCTGAAGAGACCCATCAAAGAAGCTTGGCCTGAAAATTAACATCAAGAAGACGGAGGTGCTGTACCAACCCAACTCTACAAGAACCCGAGAGGAGGAGATCATGGTTGACGGAAACAAGCTGAACTCTGTTCCGGAATTCACCTATCTCGGAAGCACTATATCAAGTGATGGACGCATTGATGCTGAGATACAGAGGAGGATGGCCAAGGCTAGCGCATCTTTGGGCCGACTACGCCAAAGACTCTGGAACAACCACCATGTGTCCATTCGGGTCAAAGGTAAGATCTACCGCGCAATCGTGCTATCCACCCTACTATATGGAGCCGAGGCCTGGACAGTGTACAGACAGCAGGTGAAAAAGCTGCATGCCTTCATGGTGCGACATCTGCATTCAATCATGAGGCTAACCTGGAAGGACAAAGTGACGAATAAGGAAATACTCGAATGGATGGGGCTGCCCTCTATGGAAGATCTTCTGATCAAAAAGAATCTCCGGTGGACTGGACACCTCATGAGGATGTCATCAGACAGGCTACCAAAGCAGATCCTCTATTCTCAACTGTCTTCTGGCTACAGAAAGAGAGGGCGCCCCCGTCTCCGGTTCAAAGATACCATCAAGAGAAACCTGAAGCTGAGAGACATTAAGACCGACTCATGGACGCAACTCTCACAGCAGAGAGCTAAATGGAGAGCGGCAGTCAAGTAATGAAAGCAGTCTTTGTCGCATCGCGACCGACAGCATGATGATGATGATGATGTATGTATGTATGTATGTATGTATGTATGTATGTATGTATGTATGTATGTATGTATGTATATGTATGTATATGTATGTATGTGCTGCATAAGAATTATACGAGTATAATAACCCGGAATATCCCTCCTTTATATATAGAGCCTGTCTGTATGAAATTGCAAGCATTAAATGGCTTATGGATAAATAAATCATTTAAGTGACATACAATTCCAGGAGACGAGGTGTATTACTGAAAACAGGTTCTACTAAATTGACTTAGCGCGTCCTTCGGTGCAGAAACAGATGCTTAATAAGTATCAGTATTTAAGTTTGATATCTAGGATCAAATCTAGAGAAGTGTTTTTGTTTTGAAATTGTTATGCTTTCATCGGACTATGCAGCATTAAAAAGTGCACCAGTTGCATACATATGATCGAAGCTTGCAAAGTGTTCTGGTTCTGATTTTGAAAATGTTATCCTTTCATCGGACTATGCAGCTTTAAACGTCGTCAACATTAGGCTGAACACATATTGGCTTTCAGTGAACAAAAAAAAGAAGTAGCTATAGATCGAGAGAAAAATAGGTACAGCAGCCGCTCGTGGGTTTCACTTACCAGGCCATAGTATTGGGCACCAGTCTGTTCTGACACTGCCTTCTTGATTTCTAGGTGCATTGGGTTGAGCGCAACATTGATGGCTAAGACCCAGTCCCGCAGGCAGTCTTCGTCCGGGTCCACTGAAAATCACCATACATTGGTACGATGTTAGGTAGATGTTGCAAAAGGACCGGATATTTTACATCGGGAGCCTCACTTCGGTTAGATACTGACAAACCAATATCGCACTGTTACTCTGTTATAGTTTCAGTATAATCATGATAACTGTAAAGGAACGGTAAAGGAATGACAAATTCCTTACAAAAAATATCTGTGCAAAATAAGGCTAGGAAACCCCCACTAAGCTGCACTGCAAAGGGGCATGTGATATGTCATGGCCCACCAGCGGGACACCCAATAGAAGGTAACCATGCCAAAAGTAGCCAGATAACACACCACACAGCTACGTACAAGCCTATGATATGTAAATAGGAGTCGGCTAGTCTAGTAATAAGAGTAGAAAAAATAAATACATATATGCCAAGAAAATCCAAAAAAAACTAACATAGGCTATTAACCATACCAACCAATTATCTATCTGCTACTGAAATGCAGGCAATCAAATACCTTATCAGCAGCCACTGTGTGGTAAGATAACACCAACACTACAACTGGCCAGCATTGAAAACAAGCCTGGGTACTCGGGCTTATATGCTATGGACAGTATAAATACAACCTCAATAAAAAAAAACTATAAAAAAAAACTGTTACGAAAAGGGATATAAATCTCAATTGTGTATCACAAAAATAATAGGCTGGGGTTACATTTCGGACTGTAGTTTGAAAGGTATACTTCCAATTTGATCAAAATCGTAACAAAATAATTATAATAGCATGGTTTACAACTTGGTAACTTCAAAGATTATAAGAACTACACATTTTTCAATAATTCAAACTGACAATTAAAGAAATACAAAAACATATACTGTTAATAAAACTAAAACGAGTGACCAAAAGGGACAGAACGACTATACACTGCTTCAGATAAAATACTGTTATTTATGAGCATGACTGCTTCAGATAAAATAATGTTATTTATGAGCATACCTTAAGAGTGAGAGTGCTAAAATTAAAGAAAACAAGTGAACAAGGCCAGAGTAGGTACCCTCCTTAAATTTTCAAAGGGGTCCAAACATTCAAAATATAATTTCACTGGAAGCTCAAATGATTGAACAGCAATATGCTTTTAGAATTTTACAAATATTCCAAAATCTGAGTGAGATATGTGCATTTAAAGGTTTGTGACTTTCACATCTTTTGTATAGATCTATTGCAATGGAGTAGTGCCTTATTAAGGAGTTTAACCTTCATAAAGTGATACTTTCAAATGCACATATCTCACTCAAATTTGGGAATATTTGAAAAATTCAAAAAGTATACTGCTCTTGATTTTGTTATGAGTTTCCAGTGAAATAATAATTCGAATGTTTGGACCTTTTTGGAAAGTTAAGGAGGGTACCTACATTAAAGATAAGACAAAAGATCTAAAAGTAAAAAAACTGTCAAATGCACATATCTCACTTTAATTATATTTGTAATGTTTGGAGCCCTTTGAAAATTGATGGAGGGTACCTACCAGTACCAGGGAAAATGTTGATGAAAATGGAGCTATAAGCCATGTTAAATCACCAGAGACGAATAATTCCGGGGTTGCTATACATTCGAAGGTGAAGTATTTATTTTGTGATCATTTTTAAGAAGAAAAATGCTATGGATTCGCGTTCTGGAGGTTAACATTTCCGTTATTAGCTCCCGTAAAAAGTGGCGTGTCATAATGGTTCAGCGATAGTGGCGCCACGTGCGGATAGGAGGGTACCTACCCAGAGTCAAAGGGGGTGGTAGCGGTAGGGGCTAAAATGGTACAGATTTTTTCCTAAGACATAAGCCGTGTTCACACGGGAAAAGTTTAAAGCGATTTAGACAACGCAAAACATATGAATTGATTTAGACGCCCATTCACACGGGCAGTACTTGGGCCGGAAATCGATATCAGCGCATGAGCAAGTCGATACTAACCAGCGCCAGTTTCGGTTAGTCAACGTCGCCACGAGAGAGTGTGGGTTCGACCTAGATATGTATGGACTGAATCGTATTGGTTTGGAAGGGTCAAAATTTCTGCTGGGCAGTGAAACCCTAAAAATAAATGATGAAAAAAATATCTGTGCACAGCTAGCGGTTTCATAGACTAAATTATATAATATGCGCTTTTGATAAACCGGAAAGTCAACAAACTAAGGTCTCGACTGCGCATGCGTCTGACGTCCTTAATCCGCCTCAGTGCGTCCACACGGGCAAAATAAATCGGTTCACAGAAATCGACTCACGTAATCGACCTCCACAAGTGGTGTACAGTATCTGGATCACAGGAATCGATTCAGCCCTAATCCGACTCAGACGCCCGTTCACATGCGAAATGTAACCCAAACTATACAAGTCGATTTCTACGAATCGATTTACATCGCCCGTGTGAACACGGCTTAAGTTCAAACCGACATAACCTTCTTGATATTTACCGTAAAAAAATTATATGACTACCATGTTTAAGTTCCATTCAAGCTCTTTCCATTGATTGTTTTATTGAGATAAAATGCATTCTTTAAAAAAAATCGCACATACCTACAATGCTAATACAGTCTGTGACTGTAACAAAATTTAGGTATATATGTGCACATCGCAGTGCTTACCCGACTGGCGTGTGCGCAGAGCCTCGTTTTCGTTTTGGCAGCTGGGCAACTTGCCCACAAGTACACCCCTCAGAAATCCTCTTTGTGTGAATTTCTTTTCTATTTTTTAAGAGCTATACAAACAGTTCAATGACCTAGACACAAGTTGGCCATTCAAATGAAACTATTCATATTGAGAACAGAGCATAAAGCCGTGTTCACACGGGCAATGTAAATCGATTCGTAGAAATCGACTTGCCTAGTTCGATGCACAGTTCGCATGTGAACGGGCGTCTGAGTCGAATTAGGGCTGAATCGATTTCTGTGATGCGGATACTGTTTCCACTTGTGGAGGTCGATTACGTGAGTCGATTTCTGTGAAGCGATTTATTTTGCCAGTGTGAACGCAACCGACTTACTTGAGGCGGATTAAGGACGTGACAGTCGAGACCTGAGTGTGTTGACTTTCCGCTAAATTTGCTCTATGAAACTGCTAGCTGTGCACAGATATTTTTGTCATCATTTATTTTTAGGGTTTCACTGCCCAGCAGAAGTTTTGACCATTCCAAACCAATACGATTCAGTACATACATATCTAGGTCGAACCCACTCTCTCGTGGTGACGTTGCCTAACCGAAAACTGGCGCTGGTCAGACTGGACTTGCTCATGCGCAGATATCGATTTCCGGCCCCAAGTACTGCCCATGTGAACGGGCTGCTAATTCGATTCCTAGTATTCGCCTTGGCTGAATCGCTTTAGATTTTGCCCGTGTGAACACGGCTTTAGATCTAGAACGTATCCAACTTCTGCTTTCATTATTAAGTTAAAGCCAGGTTATCAAAGTCATCATCACTGCTACTGAAGGAGAGTGAAATATTAGTTTAAAATATGACTACATAATTGTTTGACTATTTATCTGATGATTTGTGAAGTTTCATTGAAATTTATGGTTGTGATCAGTGCTTTTTAAGACCCTTCGTATGCCGTTCCTATATCGAATTTGAGTAGTGGGCGATAATATAAACACTTGGAAATCCACCGTTTGCGCTAAACTCAGTTAAGCATTACTAAAATATGAATAACATAATTGTTGCTGTTTTAATCTTACGGAGCTTTCTTTACCCTATGAACAAGGGCTTAGGGAATTGAAACTTCCTACCCTTTCCTACAGAAGGAAAAGAAATCACATAATTCCAGTATTTAAAATTATGAAAGGTTTTGATAAAATAGATATGAACCAATTTTTCACCTTGAATAAAAGAGAAGGCAGTCGGGGCCATACTCTCAAACTAGTAAAACCCAGAGCCATTTCAAAGTTAAGGCAACACAGTTTCTCAAACAGGATCATAAATATATGGAACCCACAAAATGTTATTGATGCCGAGTCAATAAATTCATTCAAGAACAGATTAGAAAAAGCATGGGCTGATGATCCAGGGAAATTTGACCCCTTATTCACCACATGCTACTAATTATTTCTTGTGTTGCATATTTACTTGCACTCAAGCAAAAATGAGAGACAAATAAGTGTTCACACTTCCTGTCTACCATTCGCTATTTCGCTATTTAAGCTTTGCAATGGTACCAAATTCATTAAAAATTATCAAGAAATAAGAAAACTAAACTTTGAGTGAACCCCACAATCAGGTTAATTTGGTCACAACATTCTATTGTTTTTCCATTAAGTCCAGTTGCCGGGGTCGGCGGTGGTGACTAATGGGCTGTCGCCGGTGGCATCTGAGGGAGGGTGGCGGTCGTTGGCGTCTCGGGGGCTGCAGCGGGTTCTGGCATGTGTGGATGTGGGTGGCGAGCTGCTCTGGTCGTTGGCGGGAAAGTCGGTTGGTGGGTCGGCGCACGCATCCCCTTCCACGTGGGTTGGGGGAGGTGCGGGGTCGGGGGTGCTGCGGGGGGGGTGGTTTTGGCGGGAAAGCCACATTTTTCCACGCCTATGCATATCGGATCTGTGCCAGTGCCCGTGCCGTTAAGCGCTACGGTCCAGGGTGCGGGTTGAGCGACTATCCTGCGGGTGGAGGATATTAACCATACTACGGGTCGGTGTGGCGTTTCTGTGTCCGTTTCCACGTCCGTGTCCGGTGATGGTTGGTTGGCGCTTTCTCCGGCCTCTCCGGGGCCGGTTACTGAAAATCCGTTCTGGATGACTCGTCAGTCTCCAGTGCCGCCACTTTTCGTTCGTTTTGGCATTTGTTGTTGTTACAGTCTTGCTCCTTGTGCGGGTTCGCCTTCCTGTACTTGTTTGCGCACCATGCGCACACGTGTGCGCGGCGCTCACTGCCTGTGCCATGTAATGCCATGTACCCACAGTCTGTACCCCAATTCCATTGCCATTGTGTGCTGTTCGTCGGATCTCGGTTGGTTGCCCCGTGCCGCCCGTTTTTTTTCCTCTTTCCGAATGCTGGCCAGGCAGGCGGCTCTTTGCAGGTCTTTGATCGCTTGGTCGTCCCGCCATCCCTTAGGGAGGCGGCCGTCGTCAATCATGGCGAATACCTTCTCGGACCATGCGAGGCAGGTATCCCACCTCCAGTCCGCTGCCATCTCAAACATCTCATCCTGATGTTCCAGGATGGGCTTTGTCCACGATTGCGGCACCTTTGGGTCTTTTTGCATGCGAGAGAGTGCCGCAAGGTACTCATGCCAATTGCTCTCTCCTGGGCCTACCTTCCCTTTCTTCTCATCTCGTATAACGTAGGTGTGGGGAAGGAGTTGGGCCCTACCTCCTGTGTTTGGTCGTCTGTCAACGTTGGAGCCGATGATGGCATCAATGACGTCCCATTGTTGGCAGTCGTCTTCGCTGGAGGAGGTGGCGGTGGTTTGTGGTGCGTGCCGGGACCTCCTGTGTCTGGACCGTTCCTCAGAGCCCGACCTGTCGCGTCTGTCCTTTTGGGTGCGGTGGCTGCGTGGCATTGGTCATGGCAATCATGTGCGTGGAGAGCGTGTGCGTGGCGAGTGGGCACGTGGCGATCGGGTTGAGTCCGTGGTGTCGCGCCTCCTGCGTCTCTTGATGGGCCTGTCATCGGACGAGCTGCTCTTTGAGCGCTTACTTGTGCCGACAGTTTCAAGAGCCTGGATCCTGTCCGACATGGTCCTCGCTGCTTAATCGAGTCAGTCACAGATTGGCGGAGTAGCGACATCTGCGCCACCGCCGACATCTCATCGTCAGTTGTCCCGTCCGTTACAGGTTTGGTATTACCTATAACGGAGCGTGGTCGTCCTCTCTGGCATGGTGTTCGCGTGGTGTCATCGGCCGGTGCCACAGGGGTTGCGACAGATCGTCGGGTGGATTTGCGTGCTGGCATGGTGATGGTGATGAGTGATGGTGGTCTTGGAGAGCAGCCAGGGAGGCGAGTGAAAAATGGGTCTTGCTGGTCCGGCGTCGGGTGGAGAAGTGGATGGAGTATGGGGAGGGTGGAAGTGAAGCGGGGTGGGAGGGTACCAGTGGCAGCACCAGCGCGGGACGACGGTAGCGCTGCCTGGAGGTAAGGCGGAGAGGGTGAGTGGTGGGGGGAGGGCGAAGAGTGCGGCACCGAGACGGCGGCGACACCTGGAGTTAGGTTGGGTAGGAGGTTGGGTAGGAGGTTGGGTAGGGTGAGTGGCGGGGGAGGGCGGTAGGAGGGGGGAGCCCGTCCGCCTCTATCCCGAATTACCCATATTGCCCCAGCAATATGGACAATGGTACCAAATTCATTAAAAATTACAAAGAAATAAGAAAACTAAACTTTGAGTTAACCCCACAATCAGGTTAATTTGGTCACAACATTCTATTGTTTTTCTATTAAGCCCAGTTGTGAAAGTTGACAGATGATCATGCTAATTTTACATCACAAAAAAACTACCATAATTTTCTTATTTGGGATCCCAAAGAGATGATCTTGGTATCATTGGAAAGGAGCTTTCTATCAATACCAATTTCATTGTAATCCATTAATTAAACTTTTTTTTGCCACATAGGACAATAGGTACCTACAATCTACATGCTTTCTGCCTCTGGCTTTGCTTTGCCTTTGCTTTGCCTTTGGTAGTTACATCAATTCCTGTGTGGGGCACTGCAGTATAGCTGTCTTCACTACTGCAGTTGAACTCTGTGACCTGGTTTCTGTATGCTTATATTCAGTGGTGCTCTTTAAAATCCATTCACATGTCCTATGCAAATCATTTTCCATAAAGAATGGCATCATAATTGACCAATCACAACCTTGTTTACATCTTGGAACAGTTTGTAGTACTTTGTGGGGGGACAAAAATCATGGTTTTACAAGCTGTTGAAGTTGACCACTGCTGAAAAAAGCCTACAATAGGTTTAAAAAAATCTAAAATCTTTCTAGCACCTGAAAAATATGAACATTTAGTTTTTTATCTTTGATTTGATACCTATATTGTGTATTTGTGTTCATTGGGTTAGTCACTACAGACGGTACAGTGTTATCTGGTCGTGCTAAATTTGTGACGTTTTCATCACACACATAAATGCAGATTCGGGGCTTTAGCTCTGCTCAAACTGTTGTGAATCTGCTGCTATTTTGAAGGGCACAGGTTTCAGTTTTTGTTTGATCAAAATCCATAAAGAATTGACAGAACTGTAGCTTTCTGAAATTGAAGTAAATTTGTCCTACATTAGTAGTACTATTCAATTCAATTCTTCATTTCAAACTCCGGATTATGGTCGTTACATAATTTGGTCCATAGTAGGTAGATATAAAAATTAATGTGAATAGGATATATGTAATATAGTATGAATTTGAGATCACTCTCTTCTATTTTTACAAGTCCCTGTATTATAACATTTTCTGACTTGTCAAGTCTAGTAAAGAATTTGAATATTAGATTCCTGATAACAGCATGGAGGGCTGGCACATCAATATTGGCAAACAGCTGACTGGCACTGTGATACCTAGGTAGAAGGAGTAATAACCTCATAATGTCATTATATGCTACATTCAGTTTTCTAATGCTATAGATTCTATACTTCCACCAAATCTGGGCAATATACAAGGGAGTACAGAAAGTTCTAAATAAATTTACCTTGACATCAGCTGTACACATATGAAATTTCCTGATGAGCATATTTCCCTGAGCATATAACTTGCGACACTGTCTATTAAGATCCCTGTCATCTCTAAAGTCATCAGTCATAAAGTACACTCTGACGTCATTTTCATCGTGCACAAAAATGTCGAGACAGGGCTCAAAATGAATTATATAATTTACTACACTTAGTCTCTGAATGCAAATTATATGAAGTTACTAGGTCTATTTGTGCTCAAAATGATATCCTGGAATATTGAAAAGGTCACATTTAATTGCTATAACCAATAGGGCAAAAGGTGGATTTCTAGGAAAACTAAATCGTAGATAACTTTGGAACGAATAATTATATTTGCACGACTTAAAAACCCCTTAAATCTATTGAACTATTCTGTGAGCTCTGCCTACCAACTTGCAGTACTGTGCAACAGTTTTTCAATTTAATGTGATGTACCTACCTTCCTGGCTTTGGCTAGGTATGCGAAAAGCACACCACTTTCACACTACTCATGTGTCCCACGGTGCGTGTGCGGAGCTCTGCGTGGCACACACATGACTATGTTTTTACATCTCACTTGCAAACTTTATTTTAGGACTACCAGGAATGCAACCATATGGATGATATAGTTCCCATTTTGCTCCACTGCTACATCCAAAAATATTTGCAGTCTGATTTATAGAAGTGAAAAAAGATTGTTATTCAAATTTATGTCTGTTAAAGTCACTGGAATACTACCTGAAGGTAAGCTATAATATTTTTGAAACTAGTTTATTTTGTTTCTTTATATACTTCTCCATATTAGGGTGTAATTTGGTGTCAATTTGAGCACTGGAACATTGATTCTGAGGGCGGATAAAAAGGTGTGTCTAGTAATAAGTATGTGACAAAAAATTTCAAAGTCAACAGATTCCAACACAAAATATATCATTGCAATGGTTCTGGAAAGTCCTTTTTAATGATACCTAAATCATCATCCTGTGACAATTATCAAGGAAGTTGTGACACTTTATGAAGCATTTTTTTCACACATGCCAAGCCTCATGAGTCATGAGATGGGTCACAGAATTCAACTGGTTTTCCATTGAAACAATGGACCAAAATTACCCATAAAAAACGCCTTATAAAGTGTCACAACTTCCTTGATAATTGTCACAGGATGATGATTTAGGTATCATTAGAAAGGACTTTCCAATAGACTACATCACGGTTCCGACTGCGCATGCGCTGAAAACGGCGTTGGCAGCAAAGCAAAGGCGTACAGACATTGAGTTTGCCAATACGCGCAGTGAAAAACGTCAGTTTTATTCAAAATTAATAGAAATCCAGAACCCTAACCATATCAATTTAATATAATTTTTTTGTTAAACATGTTTTCTATATGTGTTCCAAGCGGTTTGTGTCTAGGTGGTGTGGTTTTATAAATATTTTACTTTTTCTGTATGGAGATTGCTCACTGCCATTGACAATGCATTGAGTACGGCCATTGAGTTTGCCGATACGCGTAGGGCAAAACTGGCATATTATTCAAAATAAATAGAAATACATAACAATTTGGCACAAAAATGGATGGAAGGATGCAATATAATATTATAATGAATATGATTAAGACACAACTCTCCATAATTAAGCATTTTGAGCTAAGAAACATACAATTTCAGTCACTTTACAGGTTGATGTTTACATCACCATTGATTAGCCAGAAGTAATTCTTGTTCTAAATATTAAAATGTCAAACGTGTCAACAAAAACTTGCTTCAAAGAAATATATAACCAATATCTGATTAACCCTACTCATTTTTTATTTCTACATATGTCATTAACCATAAGGATATAAATAAAAACATGAATAAAATAAGCAAAACTGACTCTGGCTATGGCTCTAACACTAGTCTAAGTGTCCAGATTTGTATAAATCTAAATGCACATGGCATGAGGTGTGCTGGTTATATTGATGTAAATGCAATGCTGGATAAAAGATTAATATCTTAATTTATTATATATATTTTTTTAGTTGGTATTCTACATTTCAAACAAGAGCTGAGATAAGCGGAAACTAGCACATTTCATAGCTGCACCCAGTGTATTAGCATGTGCCATGTGCTTCTGGGGGGGAAGGGGTTGTTTTGCTCTGACACATCCCACAATGCACCGCACCGCTGGAACCGTGATGTAGTCTATACCTTTGCAATGATATATTTTATGTTGGAATCTGTTGACTTCAACATTTTTTGTTACATACCTACTTCGGCTGTAAACTCGCCTTTGGCAAACTGCCTCCCAGGCTTTCAGGCCATCAAGGAACGCCAAGAGCGAAAGCTCTTGGACTTTTCTTCCGATGGCGAGGAGCACTACAACTCCCCATTCAGTATGGGTGAGTTGAGGTGTTCTTTGGAAAGCTTGCATGACACAGCAGTTGGACCTGATGGAATACATTATCAATTTTTGAAACATCTCCCTGAACATACACTGAGACTGTTGCTTAAACTCTTCAACAACATCTGGGAGTCGGGTGTCGTCCCCGCCTCTTGGCGGGAGGCGACAGTAATACCGATTCCCAAACCTGGTAAAGACCAGAGTGAAGCCCACAACTATCATCCCATAGCCCTCACAAGCTGCATCTGTAAAACCATGGAGCGCATGGTAAACAACCGCCTCCTCTGGCTACTGGAGTCAGGACACCACCTGTCCAACCTTCAATGTGGCTTCAGATGGGGCCGCAGCACCCTCGATCATAAGAGATGCTTTCCTTAAGAAGGAGCACGTTGTGGCTGTCTTTTTCGACCTCGAAAAAGCCTATGACACAACGTGGCAGCATGGCAATGTGGCATCATGGAGGATCTTCATGCGATTGGCCTTCGTGGCCCCTTGCAAATTTTCATCAGGAACTTTCTAGCCTTCAGGCATTTCCGCGTCCGTGTCAAGACTACCTATTCCAGCCTACACTCACAGGAACTAGGACTAGGAGTACCTCAAGGCAGCATACTGGCCGTGACCCTTTTCGGGGTCAAGGCTTAATGGTATTGCTGCTGCTGTAAAGCGGGGGGTCTCCTGTAGTCTTTTCGTGGACGACTTTGTTTTATATTATAGCGGTGCTAACATGAATGTCATAGAGAGACAGCTACAACCAAGCATAAATGGGATCCATCGATGGTCAGTTCTGAACGGTTTCAAATTTTCCAAAACCAAAACAGTCTGCATGCACTTCTGCCTGCTGTGTAGAATGCATGCGGAACCGGAGCTGACCCTGGATGGGGATCCCATTAAAGTCGTTGAGAAAATCAAATTTCTGGGCCTCATTCTCAAACTGTCTTTTGTGCCACATATAAAGTACCTGAAAACAAGATGCCTGAAAGCGCTGGATATTCTGAGGGTGCTGTCCAGCTCAGAGTGGGGAGCGGACAGAGATGTTCTGCTCTCCGTATACAGAACCTTGGTTCGGTCACGAGTGGATTACGGCAGCATAGTATACGGTTCCGCAAGGAAATCATATATTGGGCTGCTAGGCACGATCCACCACCAGGGACTGCGCCTGGCCCTTGGGGCCTTCTGCACCTCACCGGTTCAGAGCCTTTACGCCGAAGCCAATGAACCATCACTGAACAACAGGAGAATCAAACTGGCCATGCAATATGTAGTCAAGATAAAAACTAATGCATTGAATCCTGCACACAATTGTCTATTCGAGCAACATGACCAATCCAGGTATGAAGCCAGGCCGAATTACATCCGGCCACTGAGGCTCCAAATGAAACCTCATTTGGAGGCCTTGGGCGTGGATTTGGACATGCTGGAGGATGCCAAAGTCCCAGAACATCCCCTGTGGTCATTGAGAAAGCCATCGGTTATCCTCCGACTCACGGAACTGAGGAAGTCTGGGACACATCCACTCAAGTACCAAGGACTGCATGCAGAGATTCAAGGCCAGTTTGCAGACCACCTCTCCATATACACTGATGGTTCGAAAGACCAAAGCCAGGTAGCTGCTGCGGCAGTCTGCCAACGGGAAAAATTTGGTGTACGTTTGCCCGATCAGGGCTCGATTTTCACTGCAGAAGCCCAAGCACTCCTTCTCGCGTTGGAATGTATCGAGGTATCCAACCACACTAACTATGTTATATACAGTGATTCGTTCTCTTGCCTCCTGGCTGTTGCTGGACTGAAAATGAATCACCCTATTCTAGCAATGGTCATTTATAAAATGAACCAACTGACAACGGATGGGTATGACATCCACCTGTGCTGGGTGCCTGGCCATGCCGGTGTCGTGGTATAAAACCCTGGCCCGATCGCAACCCCTGCCGTGGCTTCTGCGCATGCGCGGAGTTTGTAAACAGGCGCAGCTCGGCTGCAGAACGAATACACACTGCCAGTGTCTATTAAAGATTAATAGAAATGCACAACCCTAACCGTATAAATTTAATATAATCTATCCATCGAATATGTTTTCTATATGTGTACCAAGCAGCTTGTTTCTAAGTGGTGTAGCTTTAGAGATATTTCACTTTTTCTGTATGAAGATTGCACTGACACTCAGAATATCCAAACTTTCACTATTATCTCTGTTTTTAATACTTTCAGCATAAATTGCTCTTAGGTTACATTAAATACTTCAGATCTTCCTCTTCAATCGCACATTAAGATATTTTTAATCGATCCAATGAAAGCTTTAAAATTTATTTTACAAAAAAAAATGCTTAGTCAACTGTCTTCACGGCAGGGGCTGCGATCGGGCCGGGGTTTTATACCATGACACCGGCATACAAGGAAACGAACGAGCTGATCGGGCTGCGAAGAAGGCCCTGAACTGTGATCTTGAACCGTGTCTGATCCCTCACTCTGATCTGAAACCACTAATAGCCACCCACATAAAATCCAAATGGCAACATGAGTGGGATGAAAACATTAATAAACTTAAAGAAATTGAACGATCTGTGGGAAAGCCACCACAGACTCATGCGGGAGGTCGGCGGGACCAAGCGGTCCTTAGCCGCTGCCGTATTGGCCACTCGTGGCTTACACATGCTTTTCTGCTCAAGGGGGAACCTCCCCCTGAATGTATTGGGTGTCAGTCCCCGCTGACACTCAAACACATTTCAGTAAGTTGCGTTGATTTTTTGGCCCTACGCCAACAGTTCTACACTGCAGACAGTATGCATGACCTTTTTACTAAGGTAAAACAGGAAAACATTTTAGCCTTTTTGAGGGCAGCTGGACTGTACCACCTCATATAGTTTACTAAATAGATTCTATCAATTATTAATAAAACTTTTCTTTTTCTATGGGAATTTGTTTCCTTTGACCACAAATATATAGCCCTGTTCACACGGGGCAGTTAATTCGACTCATATAAATCGCCTTGCCTAGTTCGGCTCACATTTGGCATGTGAAGGTGCGGCTGAGGCAGTTTAGGGCTAATTCGAATCATATAATTCGGTTCATATAATTATAAACCACTTGTGTAGGTGGTTTATAAGAACCAAATTTTATGATTCGACTTATATCACCCGTGTGAACGCAACCGACTTACTTGATGCAGATTAAGGACGTCACACGCATGCGCAGTTGAGACTTGAGTTTGATTATTTTCCGGTCGATCAAAAGCGCATATTATAGAATTTAGTCTATAAACCGCTAGCTGCGCGCAGATATTTTTTTCATCATTTATTTTTAGGTTTTCACTGCCCAGCAGAAGTTTTGATCGTTCCAAAACAATACAATTCAGTCCATACATATCTGGTTAGTAATAGTATGGACTTGCTCATGTGCAGATATCCACTTCCGCCTTAAACCGACTCAAGCACTGCCCGTGTGAACGCGAAACACTTTCAAACTCGGTCCGTGTGAACGGGCATCTAAATCGATTCATATGATTCGCCTTGTCTAAATCGCTTTAAACTTTTTCCGTGTGAACACGGCTTATGATTGTGAGCTTTCTAATTTAATGAGTGGGCACATAATTGATTGTCTGCTTTTACATGTAAAAGCAATGGTTTGAACAAAAAACAAACATTTCTCGCCGTGAATATGGCCTATGGCATGCTGGCGACACGGCGTAAAGCAACCACCAATCAATCAATCAACCACCAATCAATCAATCAAATTATCAATCAATCAACTTTGGCTGTGGGGTCACATAACAATTAAAACTCACAATTGCTTGCCCTGCATGCATGTCGAAAAGCTGCCTTCACATCTTGGCTGATCAGTATCCCTTTTGCCATAAATGTCTGAAGGAAGAGTTGTTGCCCTTTGATGAGCATACTGGTGATATCTTTTCAGGTAAACACAAATTCGGACGAGATTCGATAGGAAGAATACGCTGGTCCAGCAATGCCTTTGGTCGTTTATAAATCTACCAGAAACCAGCCTCAGACCTGGCTGTAACTTGTTTTCGGCGTGTACCAGGTGTCTCATGTAATAATCAGCGCGAAAACTTCTTACTTGCTCGACCCAAACGAGAGGTCACGTGAGACTGAGCTGGGTTAGTGCACAGCTGTGATATAAACATTCACACCTTTTAACATTTTTTAAACCTGCGATTGCTGTTCACACGGACATCAGATCGAATTGGATCGCTGCCATTATGTAGTCTTAACTATTTAGCCGATAGACGTGAATATAGTCGACGATAGTACTGTATCAGTGTATGGTTTGCAGCTCAAGATGGCCGAGTGTGGGCAGAGTGAGAGTGAGAGAGCCAGCTTTGGGAAGATTGCGCGAAGTCAAACTAAGTACGGGACAAACTCAAAAGCCTCGACTACAAATGAAGCATACCTAAAACACCATATCAAAACAGGAGACACGTTACAGGGAATAGCATTAAAGTACGCCTGCACGGTAAGTGTATTTTTCACTTGACTTGACTCAGGCAGTGACTGCCATAGCCTGCATAGGCATAGACAGTCATAAGCTGTATTCACACGGGCAAGTTAAAACGCCTCACGCAAAACCACTTGCCTAGTTCGACTCAGATTTGCCGTGTGAACGCACGGCTGAGGCGTTTTAGGGCTGAATCGATTCATATAAATCGTTTATTGTAAAACGCCTCGCGAGGTGGTCTACAGGAACCGATCTATGTTGAAACGTTTTATCTTGCCCGTGTGAACGCATATGAAGCGATTTATGACGTCACACGCATGCGCAGTCGAGACCTTGGTTTGTTGACTTTCCGGTCGATCTAAAGCGCATATTATATAATTTAATTAATGAAACCGCTATCTATGCACAGATATTTTTTTCAGCATTTATTTTTAGGGTTTCACTGCCCAGCAGAAGTTTTGACCGTTCCAAACCAATACGATTCAATCCATACATATCTAGGTCGAACCCACACTCTGGTGCCAGCATCGTCAAACCCAAAATGGCGCTGGTTAGTCTGGACTTGCTCATGCGCAGATATCGATTTCCGGCCCAAGTACTGCCCGTGTGAACGCGCATCTAAATCGCTTCATATGATTCGCCTTGCCTAGATCGCTTTACATTTTGCCCGTGTGAATACAGCTAAAGTGTCACAGACTCTTGAGACTGGTGGAAGTTTTACTTTTAGAAATTAGAGTAGACCTATGGCTATGTTGATAATACTCAACTTCATCTGACATCTCAAGTCAAAACTGTCCAGTTATTGTTTTCTCTTTCGCAAAATGTCAGTGTTCTTGTGTGTCATTGCAAAAATAAGCCTACATGATAGTACATCTTGTTGTTGGTAAGACAACTAACAGCAACAGTCTAACTAACAATGGCACACTATTTCTTGTTAATAACAATGGAGGTGTCGCAGTTTCAACGCCCGGTCAGTTTCCACAGCCCGTATAGACTCAAGCTCAAGGCATTGTCAATGGTCGTGAGCAATCTTCATACAGAAAATTCAGCAAAAGTGACATCTCTAAAACTACACCACAAATTGCTTGGTACACATATCGAAAACATCTTTACCAAAAAGACTGTATTCAATTTATACGGTTAGGGTTCTTGATTAGTATTAAATTTGAATAAAACTAAGGTTTTGCACTGCGCGTACCATCAAACTCAAGGCATTGTCAATGGTCGCTAGCAATCTTCATACAGAAAATACAGGAAAAGTGATATATCTCTAAAACCACACCACCTAGAAACAAATCGCTTTGTACACATGTAGAAAACATCTATACCAAAAACATTATATTAAATTTATAAGGTTAGTGACGATGATGTTAGATTTTGACGCATGCGCATGAAACTGACCGGGCGCTGAAACTGTGACAGAGGCATTCGACTGGGCCTCTCTATGCGAATATCAAAATATTTCCTTACAAATTCCTATTTGACTGGGACCGGAAGTGGTTTACTATATGTATGATTCGGATGTGTGTTGTGGCTCCATCCGTAAATCTTGTGGATAGAAAGGGCCCAGTCGAATGCCTCCAAAGTTATGTTCGTTTGTTAAAAGGAGACAATTTAAAAATGCAGACTTTCACTTTTGACTTTAGTAGTAGAGACTTGCAGAAAAATGTCAAGTACAATACAGTGATAGAATGCCATCGATTTCATTTTTAAAGTTCATTAAGCTACATGTTTTATTATATTTTTCAACTCAAATGTAGCGGTTAAATATGAAGACGTATAAAAATAATATATTTTGCTTCTTAAAATAATAATTTATCAATATCAGTTCAGTACATTTCCCCACCATGTCGAAATTTGTCGCCAATTTTTCTAATGGGCTGGTTTTCACCACTAGTATAAGTATGGGGTGATCTTTTATCTACCAACTTCGATGCTTGTGTATTTATCATCATTTGTTGCTGCATATAATTTAAGGTAAATTAAGTCAAGTGCAATCTGTTATAGGTGAAGCAAGCTTATGGTGTCAATTTTTACATGCACGCTAACATTATGTTTGTGTTTTCAATTAAAATATCTCCACAGGTAGCCACTTATAATAAAAGTAACTTCAAACTAATGTAGGGTACATTTTAGCGATCAACCTAATATATTTATCCTTTTTATAAAGCATATAGAAACTCAAAACCATCAGACTCTGCAACTTTAAATCTGAGGAAGAACTGCGTTGGTTGGAATCAACGAATCAAGTTGTAAAAGGCCTTGTTCCAGCACACAGTATTCACGTAGAGTTGATGAACTGAGCGAGACTGCTGTCATATATTTTATAAACATGGCGGGCACTGGATTCTCTCCATTTAACTTGTTAAGTTTTTAATTTGCATGATTAGATCAATTCTGTACTCTAAAAAGAATGGGCTAAAATACATAAGTGCTATTTATATCATATTTATTAATTTGTGAATTCATGTGGTTATATACTTATTTGTTTGATAAATTGAACGATCATTTGTGTTTAAGAAAAAACACAACTACACCCATCCAAATTCATATTGATTTGTTTTTAGTTTTATTTCCCCCCGAGAATGGGTGATCTTCCAGCCAAGCAACCAATGCTACATTAAATTTCGTACTTATACATAATACAATGCAGCAGCAAATCAGCAATTGAAATTTTTACATGTATAGCCCATGTTCAATTTGTTCCTATTTTAGGAGACATTCATCACTGTAATTTTCACACTTATACAATATGCATTCAGCGTTCGAAATAAGACTTGTCCGCTTGTCTGAGCAAACTGAGAGTAGGCATGGACAAGCAGAACATGGTCTGAGCTTTTCCGTTGAACAGGTGACAATTTTGAGCAAGAGGAAGGGAGGGGGGAGAGGGGGTACAGAGTACGGTGGTGGCAGGATTCCCGGGAGGGGGGCGGGGGGGGGCGGGCAAGAAGAGGGAATGGTTGGGGAGGCAAAGGGGAACACTGATGGCATATATATAGTTAGTATATTTATATACGTGTATAAAATCATCGGCATGAGGTATTTCTTATTATTTCTTATTATTATTATGATCCGTTATTGTCCACTAACAGACCCAGATCTATTCACTGCGGCACTCATTTTCCTACGGTGGCGCCGCCACCGGCAGTTCTTGGTACTCATTCCTCAGAAGTTGTATGGATCACTTGCTTTGAAACAGTGGAAAAGTAAAAGTTCAGGCGGACAAATAAAAATCACACTGGACGAGTGCAACATTTGGCTTATTTCTCTGACACTGACATTGTTAAAACAAATCAGCAATTGATTTTTAAATTTATTATTATTATTTTTAGTAGTAGTAGTAGTAGTAATTACATTACATTTATTTATTAAATTATTTAAAAAAAAACTAGAATCAGATATGCCCCTATGCATGCATACATTAGGAGGGGGGGAAATGAAAAAGAAACCCATTATCTTTGCACAATTCAGATGGAGCAGTTGAAGCGTGTGAACAACATCTGGACCAACGACAGCCTGTTCCGCTGGGAGTACGTGCTGGTGCCGCTTTCCCGCAGTCCTCTCCAGGAGGCCCCGAGCCTCCTCTCGAATGGCGAGTCCTCGGACGGCGCCAGGGACTTCGAGATCATCACCAAGCAGGACTTGCAAAACGCTGGGCGGATGTCGCGCAGCGTCAGCGCCAACGCCGTGACGGGCGGCCGGCTCGAGGCTCCCGGCAACAGCGAGCCCTCTCCAAAGGACTACTTTAGCAAATTTGACAGTGCATTAGCTCAAATTCGAACGAGTGTGCAGCAGTTGGATAAAGCCAGCAAGTAAGTAAGGAACGCTGTCCCGCGCCCTCTGGATGTCACACTTCACCGAATTTGTGTTTTTCGCGCATGCGATTGTTCTCTTTTTGTTGCACTAACTAATATGAACAATGGCACATGTTGTAATCTTTTTGTGTGTGTGTTTAGATAATGGCAACTTTGACTTGTGACTAGTTCAAGTTTGTTTTTATATTTGCGGTGCACATGTTGGTTGCGTTTTGTTTTTGCAGTTTTATGCTAAACTTGTTTAAAATACAAAGCAAACGCAAAAAACCTTACTTGTTTCTCAGGATTTTGTGGCACATCCAATCCTTTGTTTTTATTATTAGCAATTATTAAACTGAATGGAAAAAGCCCAATATGTTTATAATAATTTATAAAAATTAGAATCTGGTCGCACTGAATTTCAATGACTCCCAGGTTTTTTCTTTGTTTTATGTTATATATAAATTATAAGCTTAGTCTTGCAGTCAATTGCACGACAAATCTCTCTGGCCAGATATATAAATTTTTTTTTTTTTGTTGTTGTTGTTGGTAAATATGTTTATTCTGCTGAATAAGTCTTTTGTCAGTGCCGAAGCACTGGTCTTCCAGCCATTTTTCAATTCAGTGTTATTTACACAAAAGGTATATAGAATAAGGTGTACAATACCTGTTGAATAGACAATTTGCACCATGTAACACAATGAAATTCTGAAACCCAAAAGTTCCATAACAATATGGTACAGTAGTGTCATATAACTAGATCAATATTAGTCAGATCAATGCGAGTATTTACATAGTATTTAGAATGTAAGCAGAAGTTATCTTCTGTATTCAGTTGGTAAACTTGTAGTAAGTTTTAATGTTCAGTTGCAGTTAGGCAAGCGGTATATAAATGTTGGTTTGTTAGGAAAATTCTAGTGTAACTCTAATGAAGCTAGTTATGTGAGTTTATGAATTATGTTGTTGGGGTGGAGTTGTTAATAATACACTGGACCATCTGTGACCATTGAAGCAGTGGGACCAATCCCAGTGCATTTAGGTCTTAAATTTTACATTTTTACCTGGACTGTCTCTGTCATCGTATATGGTTGACTGGAGATAAGAGGAACAGCAACAAATTAAGAAAAAAGAAAAGTGGGGGGTGGGGGGGGGGGTGAGAAACCGAGGCTGAGGGTTTGGTGGTCTGCCACTTACTGTATGGTGACGCCATGGAACATACTTTACTGCAACTGCATAAGGGCCTGCCCAATCCGATGTACTCTTAGTGAGTTTTTAAATTCTAGGTAAGATGACGCTGCCCTGGTTCTGGTTGGTAGGTTGTTCCACATCATGCTGCCTTTGTAAATTGGTGCTTTAATTAGTTTGTTTGTGGAAGGCTTGGGGACTTTGAGCAGAGTGGAATCTGCCCGTCTAGTATTCCTTTTTGTGTTTTCTATATATTGGGTATCTCTGGCTCTTCTGTACATAAGTGATAGGAGATGTGAATCTCTTCTAACCATTAGGTAATCTAGGTTTGCTTTGTCATGCATTTCCTGTACGCTTAGTGTTTTGCCCCAATAAATTGTTCTTAACGCCCAGTTTTGGATCCTTTGTAGCTTAGTCAGCTGCTGCTTTGTGAGCAATCCATAAATTATATCATTATAGTCTATTATTGGTAGAACTGTTGATTTATACAGCAGTAGGGCAGTGTTTTCGCTTATGAAGCTCCGCATCTTCCTGATTGTAGTCATTTTTTAGTGCCAATGATTGAGTTAGTCTGGCCAGCTGTTGATTCCCATTTAAGGTAGAATCAATCACTGTTCCTAAGTACCTGTATGCACTTGCCTCCTTAATTTGATTTCCGCCAATATGCAGTGTTATGGGTTGTGCCCTTGCCTTCCTTGCTTTGGTGCCATAAATGACAAACTCAGTTTTATTGGTGTTAAGGGATAGTTTGTTTTCACTACACCACAGGTTAACCCTGGTCAGCACTGTCCGAACCTGATCGGTTGCTATTTGGAAATCTTTATTTTGTACTGTGAGTGCTGCATCGTCTGCAAATAATGTGAATGTTGCATCCTCTGATACTTGGGGTAAATCATTTATAAAGATTAAAAACAGAAGGGGGCCCAAGGTTGAACCCTGAGGAACTCCAGTTTTAATAGTCCTGATGGTTGACACAGTGTCATTAAGTTTTGTGCATTGTTTCCTATTAGTTAAGTAGTTGGCCATGAATGTACAGGTTTTCTTCCCCAATCCTGCTTTCTGGATTTTCTGCAATAGTATTCTATGGTCAATTGTATCGAAAGCTTTTTTGAAGTCGAGGTATACTGCAATTGTTAGTTCACCTTTGTCCATGTTGGTCAATAACTCATCCATAAGAGAGGCCAATGCCCTAGTTGTTGATCTGTCTTTTCTAAATCCATTTTGTTGAGTGGTTAGGTAATTTGAAGACTCTAAAAATGTTTTTATCTCATCATGTATTATTTGTTCTATGATTTTTCCAGGAAGAGGGAGAATAGATATTGGGCGCAACTCACTACAGTATCTTGGGTTATTGGTCTTTGGGATGGGTGAAACTGTAGATAGTTTCCAGCTTTCCGGGAAAAATACCAGTGTTGACCACTAGGTTATACAGGTAAGTGAATTCATTTATAAGTGCAGTAATTGAAACCTTCATTAGGGCTGAGCTGATGTCTTTAATGCCAGATGACTTATATGCTGATACAGCATTGACCTTTCTGAGGATTTGCTCCTGTGTTATCTCAGTCAAATCATACGTCTGATCATTGGTGGTGACCGTGTAGGTGTCCTGACTATCTACAGCCTGGTCAAACTTCCTGGCAAGATTCTCACCTACATCAATAAAGTAGTTGTTAATCTCTTCTGCCAGGAGGCTATCTAGTATTCTCTCCCCGTTGTCCTCGTTACTAAGGTTGCTGATAATGGATTTTCCTTCTGGGTTAATTTGTTGCAGTTCATGCCAGAGTCTCTTAGGATTTTGCTTATACTTATTTATCTGGTCTAAACAGTGCCTAGACTTGGCTTTTCGCACCTCGTTTCTGGCCTTCCTGACCATACATTCAGCTATAAATTGATCCCCAGGGTCTCTTGTTATATCTGATTTCCGAATGAAATAATCTCTGTCCTGCTGTAATTCCAGGAGTTCATTGTTCAAATAACCAGCTGTTTTGTTTCTTATGTCAAGTCTAACCGGGGGACAGTGTTTGTTTGCAGCATTGACAATCATTTCTTGTATCATGTCCCAGCATTTGTTTGGATCTTCCTCTGATAGTAGTTCTGCTGTATTGTTTTCCCTCAAAGTGGCTGCTAGATCATTGAAGTTACAATTCCTGTAGGTGCGGCCCCAGTAGATGGTGGTTCTTTTGTCATTTCTGGGCTTTTTCTTTATTATATATATTGGTTTATGGTCGCTTATATTGTAGTTCAATACACCTGATTTGGTACAGTACTTGATATTAGTGAAAGCAAGGTCTATTGTTTTTTGTGTGGTCCTTGTTACTCTAGTCGGTTGTTTAATTACTTGCTGGAGTTCATGTTCTGCCGCAAATTGTTTCATATAGCCTGCAGGTGGGTGCCTCTTAGCGCTGTAGTCAATGTTAAAATCACCAATTAGGAGCACTTCATACTTATTAATGTCTGGGATCTGATTCATTGACATGCTTATTTGCTCTATTGCTTCATTTATGTTTCCATTTGGAGGTCTGTAGATGTTACCTATTAATATTCTTTTTGTGTAGGGTCTAGTTATGACAGCCCATTGGAGTTCAATGTTTGGATTAGAGCAATTTTGTTCCAAACACTTGTCTGCATCCACGTGCAGGTCAGTCCTGCAATAGATCCCTAAACCTCCACCAATCTTGACCTGACCACTTTGTAGTTTTGTCTTCCTATCAGCTCTAAGAAACCGGTAATTAGGGATTGATGTTAACTTTGTCTCCATAGATTTATTGAGCCATGTCTCAGATATTGTGAATATATCAAACCCTGATCTTGGTAGGTCTAGCCTTAGTTGTTCTATCTTATGGGTTAAGCTGCGTACATTCAGGTGGCCAATCTTAAATCCAGGGAGGCCCTTTAAATCGCTTACAGGAAGCTTGCCTTCCTGACATCACCTGTTTTGTTTATCCTCCAATTTCCCTCAGCATAGTTCTCAACCCCCAAGTCCCGGCGCCCCAATGCCCCAACAAATATAAGTTTACATGAATTAATTAGGTTTCCAGTCAACCAGTGTTTTAAAGTAGGTCCAGTTTCCCTAGACCACAGCCAGCCAGTCCCACATTGGAGTGTGGAAACTACCAATGTAGTAACTCCATTGGCCATCCTATTGTTGTATTAGTATTAATTAGTGGTTTACGGTTAACACTAATCAGACAATTCCCGGCTGGAGAATCCGTGTGAGTTTTGCATGTCTCTCTTCAATTATGTCATTGTTTGAGCATGTCTATAAGTTTAGTGCTAGCATACAGAATGCAGAATGGTGGGGGCCTGATATCCTCTTTGACACTGATTCTAACAGGCATGCATTGGATTGGTTAGTGGATAATGGGTCGGTAGAAAATGGATGGACCAGACTACGTGTATCTCTGAAGTCAGGAGACAATAGCCAATCAATGAACAGTTTTCAGGAGTGGCACAATGTAGTCCAAGTAATCTTTGTCTTAGGTAGTGAGCACATAGTCTGCCGGCCAACCAGCTGACACACTAGTGGTATGTAGCATGGTTGAGTATGTGTCGGTTAATGAATAGCTCTAAACAATATATACATAAACATTAATGCTCCAGTTATTTTGACTACCCCCACCCCCTAAACAAACCAACAACAAAAACTATTTAAACCGCCCACCTACTCCGAATTCTGACAAGTGCCCGAGAAACAAATATGTTTTTTGCTGGCCTCACGTACAGTTGTTTTACTTTTGAAAACTTAGCATTGTTAGTTTGTGCATATTTGTCATGTTTGACCCTGCCTTCTGTTACTGTTAGTGGTTGTTCTTAATTGAAAAGACTGCAGCTGTTGGGCAGTCCTGTTACTGTATATGCACCAACTGTAGCTTTTCCACCATCAATGGTCTACTTCTGCCACCAATGTATCCTGCATGACAGAACATGACTGGTGCATCTTCCACGTAATGACCATGCAGGGACCTATGCACATATCATACCTTTTAAATCTTGTACCTGTCTTCAGTGACCCCTTTTAGGCACTTGGACTTTCTTTTTCAAACACCAAATTCCTGTTTTATCAGCTGCCAAATGTTGCCCAAATATACCTAATTTGTTATAATAGCCTTATTAGAACCCGAAATATGATGCTTTTAAGGAACAGAAGCCAGGCGCTTTTCTTAATCTTAAGTTGCATTGCAAAGCTTGAGGAATTGTACCAGGAAATGGTCAGAATTGCCATTTGGAGGGGGGAGGGTGTCATTGGCTTATGTCAATACAACCTTATCAAGTAACATCAAATTAAAGGTAATCACTTCAGCAATCTCACAAATGGCATTTTACTGAGTATTAGATCCTCAAGGACCAAGTCAGTGACCAACTCAGTGAAGTGAGAAGAGACTGAGCAGGGAGACACAAACTTGAGGACTTGAGGAAACATCGCTGGTGATGTTCAGATCATCATGAAACTTCAAATAGAAAAAGGTTAGACACAAAATAAAAAGTCTCTGCTGGGGGGGGGGGGGGGGGGGGGGAGGTCTGGTATGTTGTATGAGTGTACTAGTATAAGGAAACTGACCGTTGACTTCAGAATGCTGGATATCTCTCAATTCTTGATGGGATTGTGATGAGACAAAGACTGAAATCTGTCAAATTTAATGTGCGTTAGAATGGGAGCATACCCACCACACTAATCCTCATTTTAGTGCTACTGGCAAATGCCATGGAAGTCCAAGTGTCCATCCCTTGTGATTTTGCGAACTCATGTCAGGTGTAAACAATTTTTCAATGTACAAACAGTTTATTTAATTTATTTTTTTTCTTTTCTATTTCACTCTTCATCCTATGACAGGACACCTGTCCTGTCAGGACAACATGGGTCAGGTTGTTGAGTTGCCATTTTGGGACAGATACTACTGTATGTGTAATGGGCATAGTTTAACCATATATATATGGTAAATACCTAACATATTATGTCGGTTGTCTTTCAGTGCTTTATACACAAGTGTCTTAAAGCCACATAGTCCGATGAAAGCATACACTTTTCAAAACCAAAACACCGAAGCTAGATTTGATCCTACATATCCAACTTAATTATTGGTGCACATATTGAACATTTATTGCTGCATATATTAAGTCAATAAGCATAAGTACTGTGGAATGTCTCACACATTTCAGACATGTAACTTGTGAGCCAAAATTAACGTTTTTACATTAATTATCTCCAAAGTTAACCCTTTAAAATTAAAAGTTAATAGTTAATTCAAAGCAAAGTATAATGACGAACCTGATATATTTATTTCTTAGAAATAAAAAACGTAAAAAGCGCACACCATCGGACCATGCAAC
This sequence comes from Branchipolynoe longqiensis, assembly GCA_030323885.1. Classification (NCBI taxonomy): domain Eukaryota; kingdom Metazoa; phylum Annelida; class Polychaeta; order Phyllodocida; family Polynoidae; genus Branchipolynoe; species Branchipolynoe longqiensis. The sequence goes on from CM059187.1 coordinate 75,111,672, forward strand.
TTTAATGGTAATGTTTGTGTGTGGCCAAAATGCGTGATTTTTATCTGCAGAAGCATGTCTGAGTGGGTTAGCGGAGTGATTTCAAATGGGTCGGATTAAAGAATGAGGCCCATTTGAAATCATTCCCCACTCAAGGACTATTATGATGCCTACAAGTATGGTATGTATTGTCATGTCTTTCGTGTTAAAAAAAAAAGAATTGTCCATGTATAGAGCTATTTTACTATTCACTATGGAGATATATTCTAATGACTTCTTCACATGGTACTAGTGTCATTTAGCGAGTAGGTGTAGCACATGTCATAACAAGCACTTTGCATTTGCACAATCTTGAAAAATAAATTCACCAAAGGGCTTTAAGTTTAAAAACGATTTTACCCAAATCTGGAAGCGAGACTATAACATGGGAGGCAATGTTGCCATTTGATATTTATTGTCCACCAATTTTGACATATTTGAGATTTATTGTGTGACTAGGCATGCATGTTGTGGATGAATGATGAGGGTCGATTGTGTTCACATTGAAGTGGTTAACCCAGATGGGGTGGGTCCAGACTCATTTACTAGTCTAGGATAAGTTTTTAGATATATTAATAAAATCACATTTTTGGAATCTACCAAGCTTCTGACTTGAAAAGAGCCCTGAAAAGTCCTTACATTTGGGTTTGTGGTCGATGCACATCTCAGGTGACTCAAAAGTCAAAGACCATATTAGCATAACTCTATTAAATGACTAGTTTTCAAATTTAGCCATTTTGATCACTAGAGGATAACATTTACATAACGTAACTAATCATAGCAAATAATGATATAGGACCGCACATTAGAACTAGGAGTAATTTGCAGCCTAATGTACCATATACCACAAAAAACTAATGAGCTCAGTTTTGAATAATCTTTACTGCTTTTGTTTTAGTAGTGTTATTTCGGGGATTAAATCCACATTTTTTACTTTATATAAATATCACACCATTCAAGAAGCTTTTTCTCAAAATGGTTTTCTGCACTCTATGCTTTCAACATCAACTCTAGTTTATCTCCTATGTGAATAAAAATCGCTTATATTGTTATATTTTACATGAAACACGATAGTCCCGGGACTAGTGTGCTTCTAGATCTTCAAAAAGAGAATACTGACAGTATAATATAGCCAATGTGATAATGGCATGTTAAATCTTCTCCCTCCCTCCCCCTCCCTCCCTCCCTCCCTCCCTCCCTCCCTCCCTCCCTCCCTCCCTCCCTCCCTCCCTCCCACCCTCCCTCCCCCTCCCTCCCTCCCTCCCTCCCTCCCTCCTCCCTCCCTCCCTCCCTCCCTCTCACTCTCACTCTCACACACTCTCACTCTCACACACTCTCCCCCCCCCCCCCCCCCTCACTCCGGCAAACTCTTTACTTTCTCTTTCCCTCACTCACTCACTCTTACTTCCTCTCAATGTATTAATATATTGCTCGGCTATCCGTAGTGTGTCGTTTTTTTGCCGTATTATACAAAGCCCGTGAACAAAATGCTTGATAATAATTAATTGTGCATTATATACATCGTGTTTATGCTTTCTACATTATACATATCGTAACTATCGAGGATTATACCAGTTGATGAGATTTGTAACAAGTTTTACTTTTAGTCATACCTAATCTGTAAGGTGCGAACATTTGATTGTCGCCTATGAGTGTTGTCCATTATCTCTGAAAAAACTATTGTCCGCTGTCCCAAGAAGTGCTGTGTGACCCCTGGAATTCTGTGGTTATGTACTCGTCTGCTGTCAGAAACTGACTTTACCAATAACGACGACATATAGTGATAATCGATTTGGGCACTTATTTTTGGTTCAAGGTCGTCACACTACGACGTACGGCATCAGTGCGTGCTCAATGTTAGAAAATTTTCCAGTACGTCAGCATTCATCGAACTGTTCAGCGGCAGAGGATAAAAATGGCCATATACACAGCATATGCAGAACGTATTGCTAGCGTATGAGAGCGTTCATGTGCCTCGCAAAACGCTTGCATACGCTCACGGAACGCTGACCAATGTTACATATGTTACTCCATCGCTAGAAGTATGGCATATACATTGAATACGCTGGAGATACGGCAGGCATACGTTTGAAGTACTTTAGGAGTATGTAATGCATCCGTTGGCAGTATGCGGACTGCACGTTCCCACCGGCTGAACGTACGTCTAACATGCAGCAACATATATACCAATGTACTCCCAAAGTATGCCGACATCCTGAATGTACACGCATCGTACGTTCAGTGTACGAGACACACGTTGGAAATTTTTGGAGCATCCACAAAATTTTGTCGGAGCCTCGACGCACGGCAACGTAAGACAAAGTATAACAAAGTATCTGGAACGTACCCGACGTATGCCCAACATATGCGTATGATGATGTGTTGGTCGAAAATCACATACGTCGGCATACGCTAAGGCTATACGTCGTAGTGTGACAGGCCCTTTAGGCTTCAAGGTCGGATCTAGTCGCCATTTGCTTTTTATGTCACATAGATATGTACACATAGTTTTGTGAAGGAATCAAAGGCATGCAATCTTTTCGCCCCTTTTATACAAAATAGTTTGTGCTAATATTAAACTGTGTTTTCTATTTACTACCGTGTTCCTGGTTTTAGCTGAATTTCAGTAGCATGTAGTAGTTGTTCCTAATTTATTTGATACATTCTTTGTGTGTATATTATTTCAAACTGTCTTTCACTGCGAATAAGTTCAGCCTCGTTTTCATACTGTTTATACATAACCACACTTCTCTAGACAAGCAGCTGTCTGTTATTTTGGTTCTAGCTCTCCTGCTGGATGGCGGTGGCGCTGTTAGTGTTAGTTGTCCATGTGAGTCCTGCACTAAGGTGCCACAGCGAGTCCATGCCACACTACAATTCATTTAAAGTTGCATAATCCGATGGTTTTTGAGTTTCTGCCATAATTCTGTTTAAAGGTAAATATATTAGATAGATCATTATAATGTCTTTACTTATTTTCAGGGGTTAACTTTGGAGATATTTGAATTGAAAACGTGCAAAGTTAATTTTGCTGTGCACAGACCTGTCTACCCATACACACTTTTCTGTGCTGGGTGCCTGGCCATGCCGGCATCTGAGGAAACGAACGAGCTGACCGAGCTGCGAAAAGGACTGAACTGTGATGTTGAACCGTGTCTGATACCCCACTGATCTAAAACTACTAATGCTAGTAATAGCCAGCCACATAAAATCCAAATGGCAACATGGGTGGCATGAAAACATTAACAAACTGCACAAAATTGAATCATCTGTGAGAAAATCATCACAGATTCATGCAGAGGTTCCGTGGGACCAAGCGGTCCTTAGCCGCTGCCGTATTGGCCACTCGTGGCTTACACATGCTTTCCTACTCAAGGGGTACCATCCCCCTGAATGTATTGGATATCGGTTCCCACTGACATTCAAAGACACTTGATTAACCTGTGTGGATTATATGGCCTTGTGCCAGCAATTTTACACTGCAAACAGCATGCATGGCCTTTTTACTGAAGTAAAACAAGACATTTTAGCCTTTTTGAGGACAGCTGGTCTGTACCATCTCATAGAGTTTATTAAACGAATTTGATCAATTAATAATAATAATAATATATAAAAAACCTTTAGTTAGAATTTTGTTTCCCTTGGCCACAAATGATATAATTATGAGCTTTTTAAATTCATAACTGTCTATTGGTACATCATTGATTGTATGCTTTTGCATTCTGTGTAACCGGGTGCGGTGGCCTAATCGGTAGAGCGTGGCCCTCCCGTGCGGAAGATCGGCTGTTCGGTTCCTGGTCGAGTCAACCCAATGACTCTAAAATTGATACTTGTCGCTTCCTATCTTGGTGCTCGGTATTAATAGGATAGGGCAAGGACTGGTTAGCTTAGTGTCAGGATAATATGACTGAGTGGGATATTAGGTCATGGTGCCAGCTGCCTGATTTTCCTGTGAGGCAGCACTGAAATCGTCATGAGTGCGCACTGTCACAAGTCGGTACCCGTCCTGATATGACCTTAGATGTTGCTAGGATGTAAAACAACACCATATGCACACCATGTAAACCTTCATGTGAACATGGATGCTGCTATTATTTGGATGTTTTCTGCTATTATCGTGAATATTTTCACTTTTGGTATCCAATTCAGAAATGTGGTGCCCAGGTTCAGAAAATTGATTGATTGATGAATCAAAAATATGCTTGTGGGATTTTGTGCTAAAGTGAAAATGTGGGATAGATTAAATACATGTAGTTTTGCGAATATACTTTTAATGCACAGAAGCAACAATAATTATTTGACTTGCTATTGAAAAAAGAAACAATTTATTCTGGCCATCCATCGTAGCATGGACACCAACTATGTGGTACCCAGTTTCAGAGAACGACACGCATACATGAACTTTGGACCTAGTGGAGGGGGGGGGGATATTACACATATGCATGTCATTTTGTTTGTTGTTTTACGCCCTAGCAACATCTAAGGTTGTAACAGTGCACACTCATGGTGACTTTATCGTGCTGCCCAACTGGGAGACCATGCGGCCAGCACCATGACCCGATATCCCACACAGTCACATTATCCTGATAGTGATACTGTGCAAACCACTCCTTGTCCCATCCTATTATTGCCGAGTGCCAGGCTAGATAGCAACACATATAAATTTTATAAGTCATTGGTTTTACTGCGCTGGGATTAAAAATATCAACCTTCCGCACAGGAAGCCTTCGCTCTACCGATGAAGCCGCTGCGTCCGGTCGTATGCATACATATATATATATATACATTCATATATATATACAGATACATACATAATGAGTTAAGTTTGATTTAATCACAAACATGTAAGGTCACTATATCATATGGCTTCTCCAAGAGGTGATATTCGTGCCGAGCAACCAAGCTTAGTTTCTACGTCTGTGTAGCGATACAGGGACAGGAAGCACCTGCTGACCAGCTGCAATTTGCTTACATGTCCCAACAAGCAACAGAGGTCCATGCTGCTTTAACTGCGCACACTTGAAACCTTTCAGAGTCAATACAAGGCAATACAAAGTCATCTGATCCACTTATATATTATTCGCATAAAGGTAAGCGTTTACACACATACATACATATATATACATAAAGACATATATATATATATAGAGAGAGAGAGAGAGAGAGACAGACAGAAAGACAGCGCGAGAAAGGGGCAGACACTCATTTCTTTAACAGTTCAGTTATAGTACATAAGCGCATTATCCTTATCGAAATAAGCAACAACGCCACAAAGAACACCCATACCACATTCCCAAACTTTCATCCACTATTATAATATCTTCACTAACCTGTAGCCACCACTGGTTGCCCTGCTTGCAGCTTCCTCACGGAGGACGAGGACCCACTGAGCCTGCTACCCTCGTCGAGGCGGGCTTCGCGCTACGGCAGCCGGCACAAGAGCCACAGTTTCGACGTGACATTCGGTGGCGACGACGTGTCGGTCGAGCCGGGTCTGGTGTTCAAATCAAACGCGCGAGGCACGCGCACCCTGCGTGGCTCAATAGAGAGACTAGAGAAGACAGCTGATGAGATCTTCCAGTTGTAGCGACGGCCCCAATAGGCCGGTGTACTGACTGGGGTTGTGGGGGGGGGGGGGATTAGTCTGTGTATTGATGGCTCTAATAAACGGTGTACTTGAGGGGATGCACTTCTGAGTCTGTTGCGGTAGCTCCAATAAGCCGGTGCACTGATGGGGATTCATTTTCAACTCTGTAGCGACAGTCCTGATAGGCCGGGTGTCCTGAATTGGGGATATTGTAGCGATGGCTCAAATAATAGGCTAGTGCACTGAGGAGGGTCATTTATAAGTCTGTAGCGACAGTCCAAATAGGCAGGTGCCCTGATGGGTTTCATTTCTAAGTCTGTGTAGCGATGGCTCAATAGGCGGGTGTACCTGAGGGCATTCAATTTTTAGTTTATAGTGGTGGCTCCAATAGGCCAGTGTACCTTAGGGGGTTCATGTCAAAGCCTGTGGCAATGGCTCCAATGTACTGGTGTACTGAGGGGGGTTAATTTCTAAGTCTGTATAGCAGTGGCCCCAATAGGTGTGTACACTGCTCGAATAGGCCGGTTTATTGAGTGGGATTCATTTGTAAGTCTGTTGCGACAGTCCCAATAGGGCAGTGTACTGGGGGATTCAGTTCTCAGTCTGTAGGTATGGCTCCAATAGGCCAGTGCACTGAGGGAGATTTATTTCTAAGTCTAACGATGACTCTAATAGGCTGGTGTGCTGAGGGGGTTCATTTCTAAGTCTGTTGCGACAGTGTGTAGTAATGGCTCCACTAGGCCCGTGTGCTGAGGGGATCCATTTCTAAGTCTGTAGCGATGGCTCTAATAGGTTGGTGTACCTGAGGGGATCCATCTGTAAGTCCCTTGTGACAGTCCCAATAGGCCGCTGCATGGAGGAGATTCATTTATCAAGTTCTCGCTCTTAAGAAAACAAGAAAGATATCCATTATTATTTCTTAGGTTAATTTAATTTGTGTTGGTGCTTCTAGTCTGCTATTGTTGTTTACATTTTTTTTTTTTACAAGGGGTTAATTAAAGACTCTTACATGTATCTGATTGGTTGGCTGAAAGTTGTCTCCGAAGACGACTTTTGTGTATTATATTTTAAATGCTAATTTATTTGAATATTTAAGTTTATGTGCAGTGTATCTGCAACACGAAGCATTATTTACCCCAATTTATTAGCACAATAAAATGTGAAAGTAATATGGCACCGCACTCTATAAATAATTACAGCAAGATCTGGTCCCCTTGGCCTTTTTTACGGAAACGATTTATAACTATCGCAAAAACATTTTCATTAGGTGCTTCCAAAATGTATGTGCACTGGCTTAGTTTTAAACATTGAAATACATTTCAAGACATTTATTGTGATTAATCATTAGAAGTATATTTTCACAGAAACGGAGATATTTTAGAGCGATATAGGTGTTAACCAGATAAAATCTGCCAATCAGATGGGATAAAAACTGCCTTGTATGCATTGTTTAAATCCTATATATTCTGTATTAAATCAATCGTGACTTCCTGTTATCTGTAGTAGTGTGCAATGTGCTGCATGCACTCTGCACTCTAGCATAGCCAGAGAGGGCGTGACTAGTGGTTGTGTGGAGACCAACTTGATATCTCCGAGGTGATGTTTTGCTACTAATACTATATACAATTCTGCATCGATCCATGACATTTATATGCTACAATTCCTAAGCCAGTAATTGGAGAAGTTAAATTAGATTTTTAATCCCTGATTTGTGTTTATGCGGGAACCCCCCTCTTCCACACATGCTCTTAATTGATAACTTGTCAATGAAATTGATTTATTTTTAGACAAAGGGACTAAGATATGGGAAAGTCAGGTTATTGTGATGGAGTGGGACTGAGAGACATTTGTAGGAAGGGGTTTGGCAAGAGGGAGGAGACCACAGTCTTTTTAACAGCTGCAGAGGTACCAAGTAGGTAAGAGTGTGAGTAGGGATACACAAATTGTAAATACGGAGAAATAGTGTGTGAATGGGACTAGGTTGGGGAGGGGGTCGCCCCCTACCACAGGGGTGACCAATGGACCTCAATGGAAGGTTTGATACAAAATGATGCATTTTGACATACAAATATTGAACAAAAAGACAAGCTGAAATGATTCTTTAGTGGGAGATTGCAAAAGCAGGAATTTGGGAGATTGGGGATATTTTGCTATATTTTAGGATGATCTCCTGCCAAATCGGGAGACTTGGTGCATCTGTGCATGAAATACGAGGGTATCTGACGGTCCGATTGTTGGGTTTAACAACAAAACTTTCATCCATAAATGGGGAGGTTGTTTTACAGCTGCAAAGTCCGATGTCGGCATCAACATTTCTAAACCTAAGAGTTTAGCTAGATTTAATCATGCATATCCAAGTTAGATACTGGTGCGCTCATGAAACTTGGACTGCTGCATAGGTGGAATATTAAGTCGATTTAATAAAAAAAAAACCTTTCATTGATGAAGCCTATTATATCCAGTATTATGACATGCATGGCAACAATTAATTTGGCATGTTTTTCCATTTATTATATCTTTAGTTAGTGGTTTTTAATCAAAATTACTCCAAACCAGGGTTCATACAAAAAGTTGGCCGCCAGATTCAAGAATATTCAAGAACATTTTCAAGGCGATATGCAACATTTTGATTACTAACATTTTATTAAGACAAGCTTCACTGCACAGAGTGGGCTGACATTTACAGGGATTTAGGGCTAAGCAAAGTGAGGATTGAAGAACACTCAAGAACATAGTTTAATTCAAAGACAGGCAATTAAATTCAAGTCCATTTGAAGCTACTCAAACCAAAAATCTAAATTCAAGAACATTCAAGACTTTTAACGATGTGTGCAAGCCCTGCTCCAAGTAAAGTAAATTAGATTCTAATGATCTGGCTAATAGTAATATAGTTATCTAAATAAAAAATATATGCCCAAAACTGAAAACCATTGGACTGCAGGTTTAAGTTAAGGGACCGAGTCTACTGGAGATAATATAGTGTGTATGACAACCTGCTACCAGTTCTAGGCTCATCCTTCCTCTCGCGCTATATATGTGGTTACGGTGCGTTGCCCTTGGTCACAGTTTGTCTTGTTCTTAACCACGTGGTGCTCTGTCAAAGTAGGTCAAACCCACCAACTCTAACCCTATATCGTATCTCTAACGTAATGAAGCACTGCTGCCAATGGGATACATTATGTACAGTGTGTGTGTATATATATGTGTGCTCTGTAACCCGTCATGGTAAGATATACTAGAACACGACCCCTCATAGTTGAAATACACACAAATAGACAGACCAGGTAGTGTCAAACAAATTCTAGCAAATAATCTCTTGTTGCTGAAATGGCCCAAAACAAACCAACACGCTCTGTGGAGGTGGGCGTGAGTGGCTGTTCGACAATAATAAGCGATATCGAAAGATAATTAGTCTTTAAAAAAAACCACCAAAACATAATTTCTGCCTACCTCCTCCACTGCACAATTTCTCTTGGTCACTGCTGCATGCCTAGATAATCATAAGCCACATGTCACAGGGTGATACTTGGTTGAGCATTGTCATTTAAAGTTGCATAGTCCGATGTTTTGAGTTTCTGTTATTTTCTGAGATAAATATATTAGGTTAATCATTATAATTTACCTTACCTTAGTCTGAAGTTACTTTTATTTTAAATGGCTAACTTATGAGATATTTGAAGTACAACCATGCTAAATTGATTTTGGCAAGCTTGCCCAAACACCATAGGCTTTTGCAGTAACATGTTCTATTAAATTTCCGCTGTATTCCCTTATATTTGACAATAAATGATTAATAAGTGCACCAGTATCTAAGTTGGATATGTAGAATCAAATCTAGATAATTGTTTTGGTTTTGAAAATTTTATGTTTTCATCGGACCATGCAGCTTCAAATAAATGTATTTTCCACATTTGTAAATAGCTGTCTGCAGTGACAAGAGTTCTGTTCTATTCGATCTCAGTGGTGAAGATGTGGTGTGTTGTATAGTGCTGGGGTGGTTTTGGTAGACAGGTAATGTGATGCTTAGATAAAGTATGGAATGTGGTATTTTATGTGAGAAGTAGGGAGATTCATCAGCTAACTACAAATTTGTCAAAATAATTAATTAATATGTAAGCCATGTGGAACTGTTAATAACATTGCATTTGGAAGGCTCTGCGTATATATAAAATATACAGATAAAATATATATTGTGTATATTTATAGAGATATAATATATATATATCTGTATATTTTATATATACCGGTATATAATATATACATGTAATATGCATACAGGTAATATATATATAATATATTGTATCTGTATATTTTATAAATATTTTATATATATAAACAAGCTGTGAGTCCTGACATTACATGAAACCTGAATGCATTATTTAGTAGTTATCACTTTTATTCGAAATCTGTTATCTCTACTGGCACATACTATGGGTAGATGCTATGGAGAGGTGCCAAGTCAAGAGATAGCTAAGAGCTTACCTAACAGATTGACACGTGATATTATAAATAATTATATTATGAAGTAAAATGCTGTTTCAATAGAATATATACAATGTCTCTATAAACATCGGTCTAACCAGGCTATTTTGTTTGCTTGATATGTGGGAGTTTTATGTCTGATTTTCCGCTTCGATCAAATGTGCACCTCATGTACAGTGTACAGCTGGTAAACGAGAAATAAATATCGGATTATTATCCAACACGTGAACATAAATATTTGATATTTATATGTTATTAGATTGCGCCACTAGTAAGAATACAAAATTGTAGAAATGCAGAAAACGATTGATAATTTCTGCAACTGGCCTGTAGAATAGAATAAATTACTGGAACCATTGGAAAGATTTGTTTGTTGGGGTTTTACATCCTAACAGCATCTATTGTCATATCAGGACGGGTGACTGTTCACTCATGGTGATTTTTATAGTGCTTTCCCATTGGGAGATCAGCCTGCCAACACCATGCCCCGATATCCCACTCAGTCACATTATCATGACACTGAGCTAACCCGTCCTTGCCCTATCCTAATAATTCCGAGTGCCAGGCTAAGTAGTGACACATATCAATTTTTTTAAGTCATTGGTTTGACTCACCCAGGATTCAAACTCACAACCATCTGCATGGGAAGCCTGCACTCTACTGATTTAGCCACCATATCCGGTTCCATTGGAACCACCCCGGGAATTACTATTAAAATGGTCTTATTTTGATAGTTATGGTATGGCAATCAGGGTGTATTTTTGTCCTTTGTTTTAATGGAAAGCAAAGAAAAACCCGTGACCAGACCCTTAAGAAATACATCTTAAAATAGTCAGCTTATTTATTATGCCCATGCTATTTATATGTATATAATTAAAACAGAAATTGTTGTGAGCTGTTGTCGCTTTTTCATTAAGGGTGTGAGCTTTTGTCTGCACATCACCACATACAGACATATCACAAACCGTGCAACAACAATCACTGTTTGGAAAGCTGTGGTCGCCAGCTGTTCGGGCTGCGTTCGGGGTGCGCCTCGGAGGTGTCTCGGGGAAATACCGGACGTCACACTAGTCTGAACGGCAAAAGCAGTCAGTTTCCTCGAAACATTGAATCCGGCAGCCACTTTTGAGGCACGTTTTGCCTCCTACCTGAAAAGCGAGTCGGCTCCGAGGCGTACCCTGAACGCGAAAAAGACGTCACGGAGCCGACTTGCAGCCCTTAACGCGGCCCTGGATTAGTAGGGGAGTTTGCCTTCTCGTTCATACACGTTCTCTGGTATTGGTGAATGTTTGATCCACCTTATCCCTGACCCTTGTTCTTACAGATCTCCCCATTGTGGCTGTACGCGCATATACGGCACCTAACCGCCACGGGAAGTACTGCGACCGACTAACTGCTCGTAAAGCCCCTGTCACAACTCGCCGGATTGAGCAACGGACAGAATTGTCTAGTTCGGTGGTGTTCAGGCCTGATAAGTATCAAAATGTATTAAAATGTTTCAAAATGTTGTGATATTGGGTCAAAGGCCACTGGATGAACGGATAGCCAACGGACGAAACAAACTCAAACCGGACAAGAACCGTAGATGTCAATCCGGCAGCATCCGTTCCAAGTTTTGTGCATGTTCGAAACTTGCAACAGACACATGCCGGATATCAACGGACTTTGTTCGGTTTCTTTCCATTTCCTCAATCCGGCGAGGTGTGACAGGGGCTTTAGTCTTGTGGTTACAGAACGACGTGTTGACGTCATCGATCATAGTCTCTGCCAATTTCACCAGGTGGCGCCTCTGTGACCCGTGGGACACCGACTACAACTTCCAACACTCCATCAGCATTTATGTGTAGCTTTATCTAGTTTTAGTATGTTATACCTGTGCAATATCTGCCGTCCTCACAACCACCACGCACAACAGATACCCCTCTTATGGAGATTAATGAATGTTTTCTTAACTGAATAATATTGTTTTATTTATATACTTTTCAACAATTAATTCTTTTTTCTAAATAACCTGGTGAGATGCACTGACCTCCCTACAGCTAGGATTCCATATCTACGCAGCATGTCATTCGCGTTTAGATGCTTTTCCATTTTTTTGGTCGCATTTAGGTTTATTTCATCAGGGAGCCTAGGTAGACTAATGGTTAAAACGCTACCACCCGGAATGGTAGCTAGAAATGTAGGTTCGAATCCCCCTCTATGCACAATGCTTCTCATTTGCAAAAAAATATAACTAAACACACAAAAATAGCACCCTATGACCAGGAGCATAGCTCATCTTCATCATCATCATGCTGTCGGTCATGATGCACCAAAGACTGCTTTCATTACTTGACTGCCACTCTCCATTTAGCTCTCTGCTGTAAGAGTGATGTCCATGAGTCGGTCTTAATGTCTCTCAGCTTCAGGTTTCTCTTATTGGTATCCTTGAACCCGAGACGAGGGCACCCTCTCTTTCTGTAACCAGAAGACAGTTGAGAATACAGGATCTGCTTTGGTAGCCTGTCTGATGACATCCTCATGAGGTGTCCAGTCCACCGCAGATTCGTTTTGATCAGAAGATCTTCCATAGAGGGCAGCCCCGTCCGTTCGAGTATTTCCTTATTTGTAACTTTGTCCTTCCAGGTTAGCCTCATGATTGAACGCAGATGTCGCATCATGAAGGCATGCACCTTTTTCACCTGTCGTCTGTACACTGTCCAGGCCTCGGCTCCTTATAGTAGGGTGGATAGCACGATTGCACGGTAGATCTTGCCTTTGACCCGCATGGACACATGGTGGTTGTTCCAGAGTCTCTGGCGTAGTCGGCCGAAAGATGCGCTAGTCTTGGCCATCCTCTGTATTTCAGCATCAATCCGGCCTTCACTTGATATAGTGCTTCCGAGGTAGGTGAATTCCGGAACAGAGTCCAGCTTGTTTCCGTCAACCATGATATCCTCCTCTCGGGTTCTTGTAGAGTTTGGTTGGTACAGCACCTCCGTCTTCTTGATGTTAATCTTCAGGCCAAACTTCTTTGATGCATCGGAGAAAGCGTCCACTATTTTCTGGATCTCTTCAGCAGAGTGGGCAACCAGTGCACTGTCATCTGCGAATAGCAGCTCTCTCACCAGTATCCGAGTAGTCTTGGTCTTCACTCTGAAGTGTGTGACATTGAATAGGTCAGCGCTCTGTCTGGACTGTATATAGCTAGACATTTGAAAAAAGAACAAAAATGTTTGCAGGTGTTAACAAGAAAATGAAAAATTGCACAAAATTCATATGAAATATTTAGTAAGAAAAAAATATAATGCTAAGAGAAAGTGTTTACAATGCAAACAATGTAGCTGCGCCCCATGACGACACTATATTGAATATGGTTATACACACACACACACACACATATTATGTAAGCTCCACGGAAGACACACACACCCAACATGGTCGACACAATAGTTATTACAAAATAATAGCTGAACAGTCTACACGTCAGTTAACTGCACCTAACTGGTCAGCATCGCCATACCAAATCAATAGAATAAGCAATCACATCAGAAACATAAATCACATCATGAACAAAATAGTCAGCCAACAAAGGACACAATTCACAATGCTGGAACCGGTATACGTCAAGGGTTCGGGACAAACTGTGACGAGCGCGTTCCCGTAACTATTGTACACCGCCAGACACTGGCGACACCTGCCAGCTCGCATCCACATCACCAGGGGGAGCCTCCGAGTCCGCTCTACACCTGTATATCCTTTGATATGAAGGCGGTATATGTATGTGTGTGTAATGGAGCAAGGCAAGGTTGGTTGATTGTTGGAGTTTACATCCTGGCAACATGTATGGTCATATCAGGACGGGTACCAACTTGTGACAGTGTGCACTCATGGTGACTTTATAGTGCTGCCCCACTTGGAAATCAGGCCACCAGCACATAACCCGATATCCCACCCGGTCACATTTTCCTGACACTGAGCTAACCAGTCCCTGTCCCCCTATTAATGCCGAGTGCCAGGCTAGGTAGGGACACATATACATTTTGTACGTCATTGGTTTGACTCGACTGAGAATTAAACTCCCAATATCCTGCACAGGAGGCATGTGCTCTACTGACTCGGCCACTGGGCCCGGTTTATAATATATATATGACATAATACAAGATACTCCAAAGTGATTTCTATTTTCAACAGGTCAGTATTACAAGTTATATATCTGTACAGATCTTTTAAATTGGATCTCAATGAGATAAAAATCTTTACATCGATTGAATAGCTGCAAAGTTATGAGTGTTTAAAGATTGATTTTTTTACCCCGATTTGTGCACATTTCCAAATTAGCCAAATCTTGGTTTTTAGGGTCCCACCTGGAAGCTATTTTGCATATGATCTGTCCAATATTAAAGAATCTCAATCTCTATAGTACACATAAGAAGCTCAATTTTTTACAGACCATCACTGTTAGTATTCTTTCTGAAATGTCATGTCAAACTTGCTAAATTCCTTAATTTTCAGCAACCACCAATAATAAATTCAGTAAAATAAACAAAAAGAGCATAACTCCTGTTCTAATTGTCCTATCACAGCAATATTTATACCAAAATAACCAGAATTAAAAGCTCTACATGATGGCATATTTTCTAACTGATCAGAGAAAGAAAGCCAACATTCACTTTTAGGCATCGCAAGCTGACAATAAAATTAAGAAAAATAGCATAACTCCCATTCTAATTGTCCTATCACTGCAATCGTTATACCAAAATAACCAGAATTAAAGGCTGTACATGATGTCATCATTTTCTAACTGATCAGAGAAAGAAAGACAACATTCACTTTTAGGCATCGCGAGCTGACAATAGCCACATTCTTGCAGCAGTCACTTCTCAGACCAACCTTGATGCGCATGACATAAATCTCAACCAAATATTGTTCTGATTAGGTAGAGGAAGACTTAAGCTTTCTGATGATATAATTTTCAAAACGGTCCCGATCGATTTTCAAGGAGGATTAATGTCTTAATGTTTTCACTCCTTCAGTTCAATCAAATTTCCCACTCAAAAACAGTATGCTTGATATGCTAATGAAGCCTAGATTCTTCTCTGTCTTTCATTGGTGGTTATTTTTAGCTCAGGTCACTGTACTCACCAAGGTATCAAGTTTAGGGAAGGGAGTAGCTCAGACTGGATGAAAACAAAATCGGCGAGCATGCTCAGAGCTGCCGATGGTACCCGCCAACAAGTGTCCATTGACTGTGATTTATTTCATAATGATAATTAAAAATCAGACACCCTAAACGATAAAAGAACAAGCTTTAATTCGATATAATTTTTATTTCAAACCATGCAGAATTAGTGGAGATTCAAGCCTTTGTAAAACGGTTAAAATAGGTCAAATTTCACGCTGCGGACACCGTATATGCCCACTTTGGAGTACCTAATAATACATATATAATATAATATATAGTACATGTATATATATATAAATATATATATATAGGGCCTATATAATATGTGCCGGGCCGTGTGTGGACACAGATGGTTGGTGAAATAATGATGGACATGACCTTTCCAGCAGATACTTCCAGGCTGATTGGAGCAGTGCGGGTGGACGAGACGCTGCTGGTACCCACGTGACCCTCTCAGACCAGGCACGGACCAGCATCAGGATCTACCATTCAGCACTATGTAGAACAGTGACGCTGAACAGAAGAAGAACAACATTCGCAGGCACGCATTGTGTGTGTCTACACCAGGGGCATAACCAGAAAAAAAACCAAACTACTTCATTACCTATGCCCCAGGAGAAGTACATATGACTGAAGTATCCTGAATGCTGGCTACGAACAGTCGTGTATATTCCCGATAGGATAACCACGCCCGGACCGACCGATGATGATGTGCTGTCTATACTAAGAAATGTGTTGATTAGATCTCCTTTTCATTAAGGAGACTGCAACATTTAGAGATTATTCCATCGGGTTTGTGCGGTATTAGACACACATGATAATTGATATATGACCCTGACAACATGTGTAAGATCGCTGACAACTCAGAGCATACAGCGAACATAAAATAGGTAATCATTTAATCCATCATTTATCAAGCGTTCTGCATCTTGAAGTCACAGTCTGATGAAAGCACACCTTTTTCGAAACAAAAACACTTAGCTAAATTTGATGCAACATTTCCAACTTAGATACTGGCGCATTCATTAAACACCTGCCGCTGCGGTCAAAGACATACTAAATCACTGCAATAACACCTATTATTGCTGCAGCTTATGGTGTCAGCATTTGACATGCGCGAAAATTAATGTTAGCATGTTTTAAGATCAAATATCACCAAATTAATATTAATAAACTATACTTCAAACCAAAGTAAGATCGAACATAGCGATCAACCTAACACTGCTAGCATTAACAATTGGAATACTACTAGGATCCAAAATGACATTACATTTTTAAGTCACATGAACCAACCATTGACACTCACCACCTGCTTACCACCTTTACTAACCTATCATAATTGTCATCACGCACAAGTTCTACACATGCTATAAACCATCAAGGCTCTTTGTCTATTCAAATATGCTAAATCTCACGGTATCCATATGTCATACACATATGGCTAGATCAGTACATGTTTGTGTAACTTATTGCGATGTAGTCTACAGCTGAAAGACCATTTCCCCGGTGATGAAAATGACAATTCAGAGGAATAAAATGCTTTAAAAAATAGAAAGCTCTATCACCGTTATGCCTGAAGGCCAATATGCAATAAACTCTATTACCAAATGCCTTACTTCATTCAATATGACAACTTCCCATGCTTTCACTCATTGGAAATGAATGGGTAGTGGCAGGGTCAGTCGTAAGAGCTCCGGGAGCCAATTGCCAGCATCTAGATTCATAGCCATGGTCTGTTTTAGTGAAATTATTTATTAAAAATATTAATTTTATTTATTGGGCGAATATGTTGAGCGTCCGTTTCCCCTGTCACACTACGGCGTATCGCCTCAACGTGCGCCAACGTATGTGATTTTCAACCAACATGTCAGCATGCGTTGGCGTACATTACGTGTATATTGGGAATATGGCATATACATTCTGGATATGTCGAGGCTCCAAACAAGTTTTGTACATGCTCAAAATTGTCGATGTGTGGCTCGTACATTAAAACAATACACTGCATGTACATTCAGGACATGTCGGTGTACCTTTGGAGTATGTTAGGGATACGTTGGTATACTTTGCTGCACGTTAGCCGTACATTCAGCCAGTGGGAACGTGCAGTCCGCGTACAGTATGCATACTGCCAATGGATGCATTACGTACTCCTAACATACTTCAAACATATGCCTGCCGTATCTCCAGCGTATTTAATGTATACGCCATACTTCTAGCAATGGAGTAACATATGTAACGTTGGTCAGCATTCTGTGAGCATATGCGAACGTTTTGCGAGGCACATGAATGCTCTCATACACTAGCAATACGTCAGAGATACGTTCTGTATACATTATGTACGTTGTGTGTACATTGTGTATACACCCTTTTTTATCCCCCGCCACTGAAAAGTTTGATGAATGCCCACATACTGCCAATTTTCGAATGTTCAGCACGCGCTGATGCCGTACGTCATAGTGTGACATGGGTTTTATGTTTCAACCCTTGTCCAATCAAATCAATGACTTAAAAAATAGTACTAGTCACTACCTAGCCTGGCGCTCGGCATTACTGGGATATGGCAAGGAGCAGTGGAATGAGGAAGATCAATTGTCTGCAATCGAAATTTACCGTGCTTAATCAACTATTAGAATGTGCCAAAAACTAAATCAACAAAAAGACAAAACCTTTGATATTGCCATTCTGCCAGAACTGACGGCATGACTTGTTCATGCTTCCAAACTCCATCAGTCGATTAATAAAACTTGAGTTGACATCACGTGCTCGGTGAACATGTAGTGTCATGCTCTCATACCCTCATTATGCATACATTGCTCCTTAGATCCGTGGTATCTATTATAGGCATTGTGAGCAAAGTATGATGCATTGGCTCACTAGAATATTCCAATTGCAATATGCTTTTTTTTTTTTTACCCCTTTCCTTGCAGTCTTGAGAGATCCATACAAAAAGAAACTCCTAAAGCCCCAGTCACACATAGCCGGATTTTGAGCCGGACCACCCACGGACCAACGGCTCGGACTGTCCCGAACCGCCATGGATAAAATCACTGTTTTCGTCGATTTTTGCCTCGCAGTCACACTTTCCCGGACGAGCCCCGTACCACCCCCCAACTGCCCCCGGACCGGCCCCGGACGAGGCCGGACCACCCCTGGACTGCCCCGGACTATCCCGGATCACCCCCAGTCTTATGGGGGCAGTCCGGGAGTGGTCCGTGGCTAGGCCGGGGGTAGTCCTGGATAGTCCGGGGATGATCCGGGTCAAACCATGGCTCAAAATGACCCCGGACAGGCCCGGTCCACCCCGGACCACCCCCGAAATACCCAGACCACCCCAGGATCAGGCTGGATTGAGCCCGGATCGTAAAATCCCCCAGACCGCCCCGGATGTTTTAAACATTTTAAAACATCCAGGGCTGAGCCAGGACTGTGCCAGACGAGCCACGGATCAGCCGGATCAGGGGGTGTCGTCACGGATGGCGGTCCGGGGCTCGTCCGGCCCCTGATCTGGGTATGTGTGACTGGGGCTTAATGAGAACTGAGATAGTAGCTACATGTGGGTATATTGACCACATACAGCGGGAATTCTAAATGTGTGAGATGGTTCTAGAAAAGGAGGAACATGGAGGCTTCGAAAGTGTTTGTTTGTTTGGATGTTGGGTAGTCTGCCGACTTGTGACAGCGCGTCCTCATGGCAACTTCCGTAGTTAGACCACACAAACAAGCAACATTGGTGATCGTCCTCGCCCGTGCTGAAAAATCTCCCGGCCCTGATTATAATTTTTTGTTAAAAAAAGAAAAAGAAAGAGAACTTAAAGGGACCAGCTCTAGGTCGTTGAGAGACGACCCGTACTCCGACAAATGCTCTCCAAGCATTCGTTTGCCTGTTTTGAGTTTGTGCAACTACATATGTGGGGGGAGAGTGCTGACATTGCTTGCGTCTGTTGTGTTTTATTTAGTCCAGCAGCACTGACACTTTTAGACAACCATATAGAGAAATAAATGTTAGAAATTGCAATCTAAAATAATAAATATAAAGTTCAAATGTTTATTTATCATAACCAGCTACTTTTGTGTGAATAATTGATTAAATCATGTAGATTGATATACTTTAAAAGTTGAATTGAGAGCTTTCTGTGGCTGCCATCTTGGTGGTTGCCATGGCTTCCCCTGTGTGTGAGGAACCCCTCCAGGTCATGTGATGAGGGAATCCCACCTATGATGTCATTCATACATCACATACCTCAACTCTCCTCCCCATGTTCAGTGGCATGAACTGAACAAACTAAGCAAAGGTATGTTTGGAGAGCTTGTGATGCTGGATTCGTTTGTATCTGGGTGAGGTATAACTGGCGACTTTAAAAATGTGTCGCACAAGCAGCAAATCAACTTTCAGACATTATGCGCAACTATACATTGACAGCAGTAAGCACCATGTACATGCACTGAAATAGACTACATCACGGTTCCGACTGCGCATGCGCTGAAAACGGCCGTGGGAGCAAAGCAAAGGCGTACGGCTATTGACTTTGCCTATACGAGCATTGAAAAATGTCAGTTTTATTCAAAACTAATAGAAATCCAAAACCCTAACCTTATAAATCTAATATAATCTTTTTGTTAAACATGTTTTCTATATGTGTTCCAAGCGGTTTGTCTCTAGGTGGTGTGGTTTTATCAATATTTTACTTTTTCTGTATGGAGATTGCTCACTGCCATTGACAATGCATTGAGTACTCTGGCTATGGCTCTAACACTAGTCTGAGTGCCTAGATCTTTCTAAATCTAAATGCACATGGCATAAGATGTGCTGATTATATTGATGTAAATGCAATGCTGGATAAAAGATTAATATCTTAATTTATTATATATATTTTTTTAGTTGGTATTCTATGTTTCAAACAAGAGTTGAGATGATCTGAAACTAGCACATTTCATAGCTGCACCCAGTGTATTAGCATATGCCATGTGCTTTTGGGGGGTATGTTTTGCTCTGATGCATTCCACAATGCACCACGCCGCTGGAACCGTGATGTAGTCTATTGATCTTCATGTGATTCCATTGAAATCATGTGAAAAAAATACTGAATAAAAAAATGTAAACTGCCTCTGCCCGACCCTGATTTGTGTCATCAAAAGGACGATCACCAACTTCTGTTGTTGTTTGGCCTTGGTATGTGAGTGTTTGTTTATTTCAGTTGGGCTTGTTAAATTGTGCATGTACTGCGGCTCTGCATAATGTCCCATGCATTAACGCTCAATGTGTCTTGCATGCGCTTAGGCTTAGTCGGCGTTTGTTGCATTTATTTAGGCCCCTGTGTTTGTTGCCTACACTTAGGGCCAGTGCTTGTTGCTTACACTTAGGCTTAGTGTTTGTTGAATACACTTATAAGCTATGTTTGTTGCATACACTTTTGGGAGACCTGCATCCTGTTCTGTTTGAGGAATAACATCCAGTCCACTTTAAGGACTGTTCCTGCTGGTGTGCTGCCACCTGTTGGTACTTCTTAGCAACAAGGGGTCAGCATAGTCGCTCCCACCAAGGTGTGGTAGTGGGGCTTCATTACGGACTACTACACACTTAGACGTTGTGTTTGTTGCATACACCTAAGCTTGGTTTTTGTTTCCTACTCTTCTAGACTCAGTGCATGTTGCATACACTAATATGCATCGTGCATGCTGCATACACTTATGGACTCAGTGTTAGTGGCACACACTTCTAGGCTCTGTGCATGTTGCATACACTTATAGTCTATATGCATGTTTCATACACTTATAGGCTCAGTGCTTGTTAATATACTGACAGGCTCTGTGCATGCTGCATACCATGATAGGCTCTGTGCATGTTGTATACACTTACAGTCTATATGCATGTTTCATACACTTTATGCTCAGTGTTTGTTACATACAGTGATAGGCTCTGTGCATGCTGCATTCAATGATAGGCTCTGTGCATGGTGCATGCAGTGATATGCTCTGTGCATGCGGCATGCAGTGATAGGCTCTGTGCATGCTGCATACAGGTGTAGAGTGTAATGCTCGGATCTGTGGCTGTGTACGTAGGCTATGAGGAAAACAATACAGACAAAGAAAAAGAAAGAGAGCAAAGAATAATAGGCAGCACAGGAGAGAAGAGAGAGTCTAGCCCTCTGGTTTATTGCTTATATAGTTACATGGGTTCATTGTAGAGTATCACCCCACTTCCTTCCCCCAATGGGAATTGAGCATTCTTGGCCCTACCAATAGGGATCCAGCATTCCTGGTCTCCATGGATACCAGTGGTCTGCCCACTACCACTAGCTGTATGGCCTATGGCCACCACCAACCTTGACCTTTTGAGTGTGGTGTCCCCTACCCCAAGAGAAGGGCTAGGCCCTGAGTGCAATCACACCCAGACCTGCCAGCACCACTATGTCTATCTACATCCCACTCAGGCACCACCAACCATATATATATATATGTATACATGCGCCTGGTCACGTGCACTGATCGGTCATAGAACATTTGCATTCCCCCCTCGCAGAGTATCGGAATGTTTTACACAGTGATAAGCTCTGCGCATGCTGCATACAGTGATAGCTTCTATGTGTGATGCATTCACTTATATGCTCTGTGCATGTGGGATACACTGATAGGCTCAGTGTTACTTGCATACACTGATAGGCTTAGTGTTTGTTGCATACACTGATAGCCACCAGAGTATTAGTTGCATACACTCATAGTCTATGTACATGCACTGATAGGCTGGGTATTAGTTGCATACACTGATGTGCTGGGTGGTACTGGTAGTTGCATGCGCTGAGTGATACTGATAGGCTCAATATTAGTTGCACTCACTAGAGACTCAGTATTAGTCGCATACACTTAGGCCTGCTCCGACGCGTTTCCTTAGACGGCGCCACCTGGCGACGATGCGTGTGTAAGACAATGGTGTCGGCACGCAGCCCTTCCAATTAGATTACCTTGTATTTAGATCATCACATCTTCCCAAGGTAGTGACGTGAATAGATCCACCCGCCCTACAGCTCGCCGCCTCTCTATCCAATTCCACCATCTTATTTCCTTCCTTCCTGCCCTGAGCCACTTTTTTATATTTATTTTTTATTCTCTCATTGACCCCATGACGGCTATTTGCAATAAAGGCATCGATTAGCACGCAAAGTTCTATTCATGAGACATTCATCCATCTCAATCATCTTCTCATAGCCTGTTGATGTATTAATATACAGGCACGTCGCAACAGCGTTGGAAGAGTGGGTTGGGGAGAGTGCTTGGTGTAGGGATTGTGCTTCTTTTAATGGGACTGGTCGGTAGAGCGCGGGCTTCCTGTGTGGATGGTCGGGAGTTCGAGTGCCAGTCGAGTCACCAGTGACTTATAAAATTGATACTTGTCACTACCTAGTTTGGTGCTCGGGATGAATAGGTTAGCACAGCATACAGATACTATGATTGTGTGGGAAATAGGGTCATGGTGCTGGCAGCCTGGTCTTCCAGTGGGGGAGCACTTTAACATTGCCATGGGTGTGCATTGTCACAAGTCGGTACCCATCCTGATATGACCTTAGATGTGGCTAGGACGTAAACACAACAAACAAAGCAACATTTCTTTAATGGGAATATTTTGGGGAGGTCCGAGCCACTCCTGCTTCCCCGTTAGTTACGGGCCTGAAAGGCCTCCGTTAGGCTCCCCATTAGGCCCCAGTTAGCCCCCCCCCCCCACCAACCAATAAGCCCCCCCCCCCCCCCCACTATGACAACTGAAGTTATGCAGAAAGAATATACAACATACGGAAATAGTCATTCAAGTTAAATAATCCACTGGTTTGAAATAAATCTGATTTGTTTAGTTAACATTACAGAGTCCGCTGGTTTTGAGTTCCTGCCATATTGCATTTAGATAAATATATTAGGCTTATTGTTGTTGTCTACCTTCCTGTAGATGGCACTGTACAACACCCACTTGTGCTGGGTGCCTGGCCTTTCGGTTATCCAAGGAAATGAGCAAGCTCACCGAGCTGCCAAAAATAGTCCGGAACAGTGTTTTTACACCATGTCACTCTGATCTGAGGCCACTTACTCTCAAGTATATCGAATCAAAAATGGTGTCATGAATTGGACATGCATCCACATAACACATTACATAACATCACCCTATTCATTAAAGAACAGCCACAGTGCCGTATTGGATGTAGGCGGGACCAAATCGTCCTCACTCGATGCTGCATTGGCCACTCTTGGCTGACTGATGCAAGGAAGAACCCCCCCCCCCCCACCCTACAAATAAAAAAGCAATGAATGTCAGTGTCCATTGGCACTCACTTAAATATTGGTGCACTCATTAATCTTGTCGCTTGTTGAGGCTTGGTTGTCTTTAGTGTGTGCATGGGGAATGGAGGGTTATTAGATCTGTAGAAATATCAAAACTCACAAGCTGTGATGACAGATCTAATTAACGAATCACTGGTCTATAACACTTGAGTTCAACTGGTGTGCCCAGATGGGTCACTCTCCTGAAAACTGATCAGCATGGGATGGGATTTTAAAACATCAATAAAAGAACTTCCTACTTATTTTTTTCCTTATACTTTTCATATTCATGTTCAGATTTGATATAAGAAAGAAGGGAAATAAAATAAACTGTGTGCAACTTTGGTCCTTTTAGATATGAAGTGTTTTTGTACCAAAACACCCCATTTTACAGTCAGCCATTTGTAAGATGACATAACGGACATGGTTGAATCCTTACTAACATCTTGTATTGCATCAAACAAAACAGTTCCCAAATCAAAAAGGAAGTATTTATTAACATGTATGCATGCTTAAATTATAAAAAGAATGATGTGATGTCTTCAGAAATAACATTACAAATTTCCGTCTATATATTTAGCAAAATAGAGTTGCTAAATGACCGGACAGGGTGTTAGAATTGATAAGAACTCTGGCTGGCTTCCAATGTGGGAGTTGGTGGGTTAGAATCCTGATTGATACTTGTCGCCTACTTAGGATATGACAAGGACTGATTTGCTCAGTATCAGGATAATGTGACTGACTGAAATATCGGGCCATGGTGCTGGTGGCCCAGTCTCCCCTGTGGGACACCACTATAAAGTTAGGCTACTCTCAAATCAGACAAGACACAACAGGAGTATGGGTTGATCACAGGTTCGCAGGGCACCACCAACACGCAACGGCGCTGCAGTAGCGCAGCACGGGATCGATCAAGGTGAGCAGTGATAGGTCGATATACATATTAATCGCAATTAAATAGCAGGAATATTACTGCACATTAATAATCCGAATAACAATAATGGAGAAGGCGCTCCGCCTTTTTATATAATGATAATAAATTATCCTGTCTATAAAGTCGCCATGAGTGCGCACTGTCACAAATCGTTATGATCTTGATGTTTCTAGGATGCAAAACCCCAACAAACAACAAACTTGCGAAGGGGGTTATCACTACTGATTTATGCGGTAAGGGATTCTCATTAACCGTGAGTATGTGCCCATGATGTCATTAGTCTAGATATCTGGAGGTATTATTGTTACCTGGTGAGAGCTAAGCAGTAATGTGTTATGGCTCAGACCCCAAAAGACCTGTCACCAGAGTATAACATTAACAATTACTGAATTAGTTGATCAACCAGCCAAAGTTCCCGTTTTGGTAGATCGTGGGATTCGAACCAATGGGTTCGAACCCTGATCGAGTCAAACCAATGACTTACCAATATATACTTGTTGCTTTCATGTCGCTAGCCATGCACTTAGCATAGTTAGGATAGGGCAAGGACTGGTTGGCTCAGTGTCAGGATAAGGTGACTGAGTGGGATATCAGGTCATGGTACTGGCAGCCTGGTCTCCCAGTGGGGCAGCACTATAAAGTTGCCACGAGTGTGTACTGTCACAAGTCGGTACCAGTCCTGATATGACCTGATATGTTGCCAGGACGTAAAACTCCAATAACCAACCAACCAACCAGCCAAAATAGAGCAATGCTGTGCCAGAGTATGGGACAGCAAACACGAATGTACGCTTGTTGTTGATTGGCGAATCAACTCTTTTAATAATAGTATAGTCATAATATAACTTGCCATGCTGAAAATACCACTACAACATCCATACTGTAAGGTCACATCCCGCCCCCCACCCCACTACAAGATCCATACTGTAAGGTCACATCCGCTCCCCACCCCACTACAACATCCATACTGTAAGGTCACATCCGCCCCCCGTCCCACTACAACATCCATACTGTAAGGTCACATCCCGCCCCCACCCCACTACAACATCCATACTGTAAGGTCACATCCCGCCCCCCGCCCCACTGCAACATCCATACTGTAAGGTCACATCCTGCCCCTACCCCACTACAACATCCATACTGTAAGGTCACATCCCACCCCCCACCTCACTACAGCATCCATACTGTAAGGTCACATCACACCCCCCCCGCCCCACTACAACATCCATACTGTAAGGTCACATCCCGCCCCCCACCCCACTACAACATCCATACTATAAGGTCACATCCCGCCCCCCGCCCCACTACAACATCCATACTGTACGGTCACATCCCGCCCCCCACCCCACAACAACATCCATACTGTAAGGTCACATCCCGCCCCCCACCCCACTAAAACATCCATACTATGTCACATCCCGCCCCCCACCCCACTACAACATCCATACTATAAGGTCACATACCGCCCCCCCACCCCACTACAACATCCATACTGTAAGGTCACATCCCGTCCCCCCCCCCCCCCCCAACCAGATAATACGTCAAGTATGTCTTACATTTGAGTAACAGTACGCCCTTATTACCTCCATGTAGGTGTCGATTGATACTGACAGCTTGCAAGCATCTAGCGCGGGGGTCTAGAAAATGCGGGGGCCCGTAGCATATGTTACTTTTGCTACTACTACTAGACTAATCCGGCACTGCCTGTAATAGCAGGAAGTGTGGGTTCGAATCCTGCTCTAGCCGCAATATACCCCATTAGTTTTGCTTCATCCCAAACAACAATACCATGCGGCTTTAATGCACGTAAGTACGAGGGACGGAAGGTCTGTTTATTGGGGTTTTACGTCCTGGCAACATCTAAGGCCATATCCAGACGGAGGGCGGAAGGTCACTGCAGTTATAATTGCGGGTTGGCATGACAATGCGCCTCACATCACGCTTCAGAAGCTCGCACCCGCACCGAGGACATGCACTGGTTGGCAAATGCCAACTTGGCCAGTTATTTATCGTGCAACCTCTGCCCACGCCCAGACACGCGCCGCCTGCCCCACTTAACACGCACTCTTCTGTCCCACCCGTCGGCTGTCCCTCAGAGCAATGCCCGCCAGACATTAATTAGTAGACAGCAATGCCCGCCAGACATTAATTAAGAGACAGCAATGCCCACCAGATATTAATTTATAGACAGCAATGCCCACCAGACCTTAATTAACAGACAACAGTGCCATCCAGACATTAATTAAGAGACCGCAATGCCCACCAGGCATTAATTAAGAGACAGCAATGCCCGCCAGACATTAATTTATAGAGAGAAATGCCCACCAGACATTAATTAACAGACAGCAATGCCCCCAGACATTAATTAGCAGATAGCACTGCCCACCAGACATTAATTAAGAGACATCAATGCCCACCAGACCTTAATTAACAGACAAGAATGCCCGCCATACATTAATTGACAGATAGCAATGCCTGCCAGATATTAATTAACAGACAGCAATGCCCCCCGGACCTTAATTAACAGACATCAATGCCTGCCAGACATTAATTAATCGACAGCAATGCCCACCAGACCTTAATTAACAGACAACAATGCCTGCCAGACATTAATTGACAGACAGCAATGCCCACCAGACCTTAATTAACAGACAACAATGCCCGCAAGACATTAATTGACAGACATCAATGCCCGCCAGACATTAATTAACTGACAGCCACAAAACTGAGAAATCTCAATGATTTGCTATTGGGAACCAATTTATTATAGTTATTTAAAATATTGCTCTTGTTATTTTCTACATTCATTGATTAAGCAACAGGAGCATCGGGGGTGGGGGGGTTTCAATCGCGGACAATCGCTCTTCCTCATTCCGCCACTCTTGCCCTACCCTAGAAGTGCTGAACACCTGACTAGATAGTGACAAGTGTAACTTTTTATGCCCTCTGTTTGACCTGGCTGGGGTTCAAATCCACGACATTCCCACACCAGAAGCGATTGGTCAACTCATTTGGCCATCCCACTGAGGCCTTAAAGAGGAGTCTAATGAAAGGATCCAATTTTCGAAGCCAGAACTATTACCTAGATATCATGCAATGTGAACACTGGTGCACTTATTAAAGTTGCATAGTCCGATGGTTTTGAGTTTCTGAAATTTTCTGAGATAAATACATTAGGTTGATCGTTATAATTTACTTTACTTTAGCTTGAAGTAACTTTTATTTTAAGTGGCTAACTTTTGAGATATTTGAAGTGGTACCATGCAAAATTAATTTTGGCAAGCTTGTCAAAACTCTGACCCCATAGGCTTCTGCAGTGACATGTTCTATTCAATTGCCTCAGTATTCCCTTCTATGTGGTGACAAATGTTTAATAAGTGCACCAGTATCTAAGTTAGTTAGGTAGGATCAAATTTAGGTAATTGTCTTGGTTTTGAAAATTTGATATTTTCATCGGACTATGCAGCTTTAATATTAGTCATTTCTTGATGCATAAAAGGGAATACTAAGTCAATTTAATAAAGCCTGTTACTGCTGAGACCTATGGTGTCACAATTTTAACTTGCATGCTATATTCTATTCACTCGGAATATTTCAGACCATGACCATTTATAATAAAAGTTACTTCAACCTGAACTAAGGTTGATTTCATGACAATCAACCTAATAATATATTTATCTAAAACAAATGACAAAAAATCAAACCGTTCGGACTATGTATATTTAAATTTTGTTAAGGGCATGCATATTTTATGCCTAACTGAACTCCCTGATGGACATGCTTAATACCAGCGCAAAGGTTGTCCGTTATCAAGGCCATATATCCTGTCTATGTTGATTCCAAAAACCTTTCCAAAATGTCCATATTATTTATATGCTTGGGTACAGAACACAATTGGTGAGAAATCCACATTAAGGCAACAGGTTGGAGCAGGCTGGTGCAGGTTGGACCAGGCTTGTGCAGGTTAGAGCAGGCTGGTGCAGGTTAGAACAGCTGGATCAGGCTAGAGCAGGCTGGAACATGCTAGTGCAGGCTGAGAAAGGCTGGTGCAGGTTGGAGCCGGCTGGTGCAGGTTAGAACAGGCTGGTGCAGGCTGGATCATGCTAGGGCAGGCTGGGAAAGGATGGGACAGGTTCGAACCGGCTGGTGAAGGTTAGAGCAGGTTGGAGCCGGCTGTTGCAGATTGGAGCCGGGTGGTGCAGGTTGGAGCCGGGTGGTGCAGGTTGGAGCTGGCTGGTGCAGGTTGATGTAGACTGCTGCAGGTTGATGTAGGCTGGTGCAAGTTGAGGTGTACTGCTGCAGGCTGGAGTAGGCTGCGACAGCCTGGTGCAGTCTGAGACATGCTGGGACAAGCTGGAGCAGGCTAAATCATGCCTAAATCATGTGAGACTGCTTAGCAGCAGTCAGGTCGGTGCACATGCCATTCAGATGTAGCCAATAGTGGTATTGCAGTAAAGTCAACGGGACAAAGATAGATGGTAAAGGTAGAGAAAATGAACACATTCCAGCCACTCACAGTCACTCACATACTCACATACTCCCCAACACTATTAAGTCACCATGACTGCACACTGTCACAATTAAATACCCGTCCTGATATGACTATTGATGTTGCCAGGATGTAAAACCCCAAGAAACAAACATATATAAAAACCATCTGGTTTTGTGACGTGGCATTTTAACCTAAGTGCACATCCTCAGTATGGCTGCCACAGTAGAAACCGATAGTCGCCATTGTCTGCAGGTGTCGTTCCAGCATATCTGTGACATTTTAATGGTGGCTGCAAAAAGGTTATATAGGGGAAGCAGACCAATCGCTGATGAGAGTCGAGCCAGGTTTACTGTGTCTCTAGAGTAATGCCTAGTACACACCTACCGTTTGTGCGCACCCACCTACCGTATACGATCTAAAACTGCCCGTTTCGCACACAAAAATCGCTAGGTGTGCGCTCCCCACGCACACCTAGCGATTGCGATTCGCGACTAAAAACTCAGTTTTAGGGCTAAAATGGGCCGATTACGATTGCGATTCGTGATTCAAAAAATGAATCGGCCCGTTTTCAGTTTTAAGCAGGTCGGGTCGAGTCATGAGTTTTAGTGCGCGAATCGTATACGGTAGGTGTGTACCAGGCATAAGGCGCCATCTATTTACGATTCCAGCGTGAAGGACTATACAGTGCTTCTCACATCGAATGTTGGTTGGTTGGTTATTGGAGTTTTACGTCCTGACAACATATAGGGTCATATCAGGACGGGTACCGACTTATGACAGTGCACACTCATGTTGAGTTTATAGTGCTGCCCTACTGGGAGACCAGGCTGGCAGCACTATGACCTGATATCTCACTCACTCACATTATCCTGAAAATGAGCCAACCAGTCCTTGCCCTATCCTAATAATGCTGAGTGCCTGGCTAGGAAGTGACAGGTATAAATGTGTAAGTCATTGGACTACTACACCATCAATCCTAGAGCATCAGAATATATGCATAATTTTCTTTCCCTCGAACCAACATACCAAACTCTCATATTATCCAGTTAGATTATTATTACATGACCCTGTCGAGACTCAAATCATATGACGATTGCGCCTTCTCGGTGGTGGGCTCCACTTGAGGGAATAATAGATTGCCAGAGGAAGTTAGAAGAACATCATTTCTAGAAAAATAATAATCTGTCCTCAAGGCAGACCTGTCTTGGCGTTCGAGACGCCCGGAAGTGACCAGAGAGACGGCAGAAGCGCTGGACAAGGTAAAGTGAACGGAACGGATCAGCTGGCCGCTCAAGCGAAATAGCACAGCAGCAATAATAAATAAATAATATAAGGAAAAGATACACCCCACCATTTATATGCTGTATATGCCATTATACGAGTATAATAAGCTGGAAGATCCCATTTACTCCCCAGCCACTATGTGATCGGCTGGTTACCTCTACTCATTAGGTTATCTACTGGTACCACCTGACCGCCCCACGTGGCGCCACCTACTCGCTCACACCTCAGGGGACATTACCCTTACTCACATAATAAATTATATAGCACATATATATGTGCATAAAAATCCCCCGGGGCGAGTAAGGTTTCCTGCAGGGAGGACCGGTGGCGGCGGTGGTGGCGCCACAGGTCGAGCATGAGGAATGGAACCAATATATAGAATAATTGCTTCAAATATAATAATAATTATAATTCCCCTTCGCGCCTTTTGTTCACATAATACGCTATAATCACATATCTACATATATATATACACATATATACATGTCACCAAATCAAAACAAATAATAACAGTAGGATCATCATCATCATGCTGTCGGTCGCGATGCGACAAAGACTGCTTTCATTACTTGACTGCCGCTCTCCATTTAGCTCTCTGCTGTGAGAGTTGTGTCCATGAGTCGGTCTTAATGTCTCTCAGCTTTCACATTACATGAAAGCTGCCTGCAAAAGTGTTGACGTGCTGCTGGCTTTTGCAAGTTACCAGCGGCACTCTCTCGGGGAGCAAATAGAGGTTTCACACCGGCAAGAACATGTCAAGACAGGCGCAAAACTATTTGTCCCTGCAGTGGCTGGTCGGGAGATGTTGGGAGTTCCATACATCAACCGCCCTTAATGCTGCCACAGTGACATGGTTTTCTGCTTAGGGTTTGCTCCCTTAGCCTTCGGTTCTGTCAAGAACCTGTACCACAAGGCAGTGGTTTACAACTATGCAGGGCAGGGGCGTCAAACTCCCTGAGGTCTTGCTATGCCTGCAATACCTGCATACCACTAACGTAGGATAATAACGCAATAATATTCGCATAAAATATTCAAACATCACAAATGCAATATATATATACATATATATATATATATATACATATATATATATATATATATACAGTGATAGAAAATTTGTCACAAATGCATATATATATAGTGATAGCAAATTTGTCACTTGTCCACTGGACAAGTCTGGTGTGATTTTCACTTGTCCGTCCGAATGTGACTGTGAGTGGGATATCGGATCATGGTACCAGTGGCTTCATTTCCCAGTGGGGCATCACTATAAAATCGCCATGAGTGTGTACTGTCAACCTATGCATATATATATATATATATATATATATATATATATATATATATATATATATATATATATAGGTCGTTCTCAGAAACTGAAACAATTGATTTTTCTTATATATATATATATATATATATATATATATAATATATATATATATATATATATATACAAGAAATAAGCAACAATTTTCACTTTTCCACTGGATAAGTCTGGTGTGATTTTCACTTGTCCGTCTGAATTTTCATTTGTCGCGGACAAGCGGACAAGCTTTTATTTCGAACAAGTGATATATATATATATAATACACTATGGGGAATCCAAACGCGCGCAGCCCATGCTGATTGGCCCGATGCATAATGACGTGTGACGGTGATTGTCGACGACAGCCGATGAAACCCGAGCTGAGCCCAGGGCCCTAAGGGAGGTGCTATAAATAGATCGGGCGGGCATCGTGTTCGTCTGCCGCCTGGCGCGCTGTGTGCGGCCGGTACTGAGCGTTCAGACCGTCTGCGCGCCTTCCACCTCCTGGCGGGCATTCTGCGAAACACACATCTAGCGTGGCGTGGCGTGGTGTGGCGGGGCGTGGCATGGCGTGACCACCGTCACCCACAATTGGCCTGTCGGCGGGGGGGGGGGGGGGGGGGGGGCATTATGGAAGGAGTGCCACAGGGATCACCCGGTCACCAGACACCACTGGACTCGT
This sequence comes from Branchipolynoe longqiensis, assembly GCA_030323885.1. NCBI lineage: Eukaryota > Metazoa > Annelida > Polychaeta > Phyllodocida > Polynoidae > Branchipolynoe > Branchipolynoe longqiensis. Next base: position 75,143,928 of record CM059187.1, read on the forward strand.
GTCATGTGTGTTTCAGCCACGTCGCCATGACCTATGTCGCAGGGTAGCACAATGCGCAATATCTATGGAAAATAGCGCCTATGGCAAACACTGGAATTGTACCCCTGTCCAAACATCTGATTTTAGATAACTTAAATAGAAACTGTTCAGTGCCCCACACCCCACACACCTTCCAGTGGTGCTCAGGGCATGTCAAGGGAATGTCAAGGTCATACATTGGATTGACCAGACGCGGTGGCTGAATTAGTAGAGCACATGGCACCTGGAAGTTGGGAACCCAAAATCCAACTGAATCAAGCCAATGACTTACGAAATTGATACTTGTCGCTACCTAGCTTGACACTCAGCATTAATAGGATAGGACATCGACTGACTACCTCAGTATCAGCAGGTGACTGAATAGGATATCGGGTCATGGTGTCGGCAACCTTGTCTTCCAGTGGGGCAGCACTATAAAGTCACCACAAGTGTGCACTGTCAGAAGTCGGTACCAATTCTGATATGACCTTAGATGTTGCTAGGGTGTAGAACCCCCAACAAACAATCATAAGCAGGAGAGTGTGTGCTGACTGACACCCATCACCCTTTACTGCTTACAGTGAACAGTTAATTAGTAATTCAGACAGAAGGGAGTTGTACTGAAGATCCAAAGGTACCTGGTTTGAATCCTGCAATCTCAGCATTTTCTTAATTGTTGCTTTTAATTTCTTTTTAAGTTATTTATTTCCAAATGCACAAATACGTTTATAATAAACCAATCAATCAATCAATAGTTCCATCCTCTAGTCGAGGGTTGGATGCAATGGTTCTCCACTTGTCCCGATGTTGTGCTGTTCTGAAAGACTGTGAATAATTCAAGCCTGTCCACTGTGAAATATTTGTAAACCATGATCGTTTCTTGTGCTCTCCCTCCCCCTCTGCTGCCATTCACCTTCCCTTCCAACAATGTACGTATATTGAACTCTGACGAATGATGTGGCCAAAATAAATAAGTTTCTTTGTCTGTATAGTGGCAAACAAGCTTTTCTTATTTTTAATTTTTCTGAGAACTTCTTTGTTGGTGATCTTCTTTGTCCACTGTTTAAACCAATACGCATGATCAATTTGAAGGGAATTGTCTGTTTAATGGCAGATATCCAACATTATAGGCATCGCTTCTAAATTGGTAGTTGACATGCCCCTGACGTTGATGTAGTAGTCCAGACATGAGCCTCACCAGCTCACCACCACGCAGTGGTGGCAAGGACTACATGACTTAGCGTTGCTCTGCTATTGCGACAGGTGCGGTGGGGGGTGGGGGGGGGCAGGCAGCGAGGGGGCGGTGGCGCGGCTAGCGCCACGAGGCGTGGGGTCACCCTGGATGCGATTGTCTCTTCTTGTCATCGTCCTTCCGTGCTGTCTACACTTGACAGAACTATGGGGAACCGGGTGTACACAACACAGCCTATCATGCAACCTATTTCTGATGGTCAGAATTGTGTCAAATCCCCAGCAGGCTGGTGGGGAGCAACGAGGGACAGAGGTCAGTCACAGGGTACTAGTGGGCCACTGACCGGCACCTACACCACCTACACCACCCCTACAGTTGACTGGAGGTACCCCTATTGTGAATGTATTTGGATTTGGGCTGTACCAACACAGTAGTTAGCATTGAGAGACCTGGTCCTTAACAGGTTAATACTAATATTTAAATGTTTCTTCATATTCATTGCTGTTTTACAAATTGGTTCCCAAACTAAATATTCTGAAATTTGGAAAATTGGTAATTCATTGTACTACAGCCATATGTATGCCGTGATCACATTATCCTGATATAAAATTAGGCCTTGCTACTGCAATAAACAGCGTCCTTCAAACGAAGTAAGCTCCCCAACTGGTGCAATACAGTGCTCTGCTCGGAAAATGTGATAATAGGTTGAGTATGAGTAAGTGGAGGTAGGGAATGAAATATGCAAACGTTCTTCTTTTGTCGATGTGAGTGAATGGTTGGGGGTGGGGGTGGGCTGGGGGTGGGGGGTTGTACGCTCTAGGAACAGCTTAGAGAATGTGATAGTAGGTTGAGTATGAGTAACTGGAGGTATTGTCTGAAAACTGCAAGGGTTCTTCTTTTGTCCATGGGAGTGAGTGGTTGGAGGTTGTATGCCCTGGCAACAGCTGAGTTGATATCAGGACGGGCACCGACTTATGACAGTGCTCACTGTTGGCCGATTTATAATGCTGCCTGTTTGTGTTACTATGCCACCACCGGCACCACAACCCAATATCCCATTCAGTCATAGCATAGTCCAGTCATTCCAGTCACTTTTGTGGCCAAACATCACACTAAATGCAACAGAATTCTGTTCACTGCTATGCATTTCAGTTTTATCACCTTTGAAAAATATTAAAATTCTAGAGCATTGACATTGGTGGAAAGGGGTGAAAAAGGCAATGCAACACATATATTAGGTTAATCAAACATGTATTAGGCTGCTCGTTATAATATTTGAAGTGAAAAATGGCTGAACCTTATGGGTTCTATTAGTATTCATTTAATATTCCTTCTATTCAGCAAATTCTGTTTAATAAGTGCACCAGTATCAAAGTTGGACATGTGTGATGAAACACAGAGATCTGCATTGGTTTAGAAAATGTCATGATTGCATTGGATTATTTAACTTTAAAGATCCAGTAAAGCCTAATTTTACTATATATTCTTTGCATGACTATTTCCTATATGTTAACAAAATATTGCTATTCTTTACATATTAGCTGCATTTTACTTACACATACTAAGAATATTCAAGAGGAAATCCATGTAATGGTCCTGGACAGAACAATCTAAAGCGGCCCATTCTGTGACGTCACGTAGGGAAAGGGTACGTGGAATTAAATAGGCTATACTGCATTCGTAAAAGGGTTTCAAAGTCACTTTAGTCTAGGTAATCTTTGTCATACTTTCCGTTTGGAACTCTATTACAGTGAATTGTTTCTTTACCACACATCTCTATGATCCGTCTACCCATAATAAAGTTCTAGTTCATGCAGACAGACCCATTCCCTGATCAACGTCACACTACTAGCTGAGAAAGTACAGTCATGGGGGAGACACAGCTTAACCACAGTGCCCCTCCTTCTTCACAGAACCATCAGTAACTGACACTGACAGAGAATAATCCGCTTCAAGATGCACAAACCACGAATAGTCATATTCGATCAGGATAATTGTCACTAAGTGAAGATGAAGTCGACCTATAGAATAGCCATAACCCATCACTTCATCAGCTGAGGTTTTTCCCGGGAGTCGGGAGTCGGGAGTCGGGAGTCGGGAGCCTGTTGTCCGCAATCACATACAAGAGTGAACTAAAAACGGCAGGGACCAGTCAGAGTTCACATATCTGTCCTTCGTGCGTCGGAAGCCGGTTTCCACATTAACAGCGAAGCGGGAACTAAAGCCAACCCTGCCGCATTTACTACCCCCGTCCCGCTCCGAGCCTCCATTGTTCTCCTTCTTCCCTCTCTCATTCCCTTTCTCTTTCTCATCCCTGCCTTTCTGGTCCCTTCCCGTCTTCCCTGTCTCAGCTTACTTCTTCCACACCCCCTCCTTCCCCCCTTTCTCCCCTCTTTCCTCTCTTCCAGGATCTCTGCCTCCATCCCCTAGCTTTCCTTTCCCCACTTGGTTCCTTCCTTCTCCCTCTACTCATCCCGCCCTCCCCCCCTCTCCCCCCTTCGCTTCCTCCCCCCTCCCTCTCTGCCTTCCGGCCTCCTTTCCCTTCCCTTCCTCTCTCCCTTCTCCTTCCCTACCCCCTCCCTCTCCTCCTTTTCTCCCCGAATCTTTCCTCTCTTGCCCTGCCTTCACATCCCCTCCTCCCCCCTTCCATTCCCCCCTCCTCCCTTCCCCATTCCATCCCTCTGCTCCATCTCTGTCCATCCCTCCTTCCTAGAGCCTCCATCTCCTCAGAGCAGCTCACCCCCACATAAGTCCTGATGGCCACCTTATTTCCCTCTCTCCCTCCCCTTACCTCCCCTTCCCTTCCCCCCTCTCCCTCCTCTCCCATTCCTCCCATTCCTCTCCTCCTTTCTCCATCTCTTCTCTCCCATTCCTCCCTGCCTTCCCTCATCCCCCTCTATCACCTCCATGTCCTCAGAGCAGCTCCCGCCCCATACATCCTGACACCCCCTCCCTCCCCTCATCCTTTCCCCTCTCTCCTCTCCCACCACCCCCACTCCTTCTCCATTCCCTCTCTTCCCTCCCCCTCCCCATGTCCCAGAGCAGCTCCCCGCCTGACACCCCCTCCCTCCTCGCCCCTCTCTCTTCTTTCCCCTCCCCTCCCTCTCCTTCTCCACTCCCTCCCCCCTCTATCACCACCATCTCATCAGAGCTGCTCCCCGCCACATAGGTCCTAACGCACCTTCCCATCTCCCGTCCCCCTTCCCCCCGCCCCTTCCCCCGCCGCCCGCCGCCCGCTGCCCGCTGCCCGCCGCCCGCTGCCCCCCTCCCTCCTACCCTCCCCCTGCTGCCCGCCCGCTCACACGCCGCTGCCCGTGCTGGCCTTGTGGTGCTCCGGGCGGACAAAGCTGCTGGAGGGCGCTTGGTCATCAAAGCGAGTGGGCGTGGCTGGGTCTGATGGGTCAGGTGCACCACTTGGATGGCTTGTGGACAGGTGAGGCTCGGCTGACAGAGCCCATTAGCGTAGGCGACGTGTACGCAGTGTTACCAGGCAGTAGCCGGTCAGATCGGCGAAAAGCTACTGTCATATATGGTGTATTATAATTTATTATTTACCACCTCTGCTCCTCTATTTTACTTAAGGGGAATGGTATATGTGGAAATGGTACATGGGTAAATAGGGGGAAGCAGAGGTGGTGATGGTTGTTGGAGTTTTACGTCCTGGCAACATCTAAAGTCATATCAGTATGGGTACCGACTTATGACAGTGCACACTCATTGTGACGTTATAGTGCTGCCCCACTGGGAAATCAGGCCACCAGCACCATGACTTGATATCCCACTCAGTCACATTATCCTGATACTGAACTAACCAGCCCTTATCCTATCCTATCAATGCCGAGTGTGAGGCTAGGAAGCGACAAGTACCAATTTTGTGAGTCATTGGTTTGACTCGAATGGGAATCCAACTTCCGACCTTTGGATTATTGTTTTTTATGCATATAGAGTTTAACCCCATTAAACCAAGCTCGGTTAAGTCAAACAATCGGTTAATCCAAGCTTTTTTCGGCGATCGTCAAAATACTACCATTTATCATATAAAAAAAGTCCCAGATCACCTTAAAAGCACATGAAAGTTTGGTTTAACTGTACCGGAAGTGGCCTGGGGCCAACAATTTAGTTTGGATTAACCGATACTTTGGATTAACCGACTTTGCTTTAACCAACTTTTTTATATGATAAATGGTAGTATTTTGCCGGCCCTCCGAAAAAAAGTTTGGTTTAACCGATCGTTTGGTTTAACCGAGCTTGGTTTAACGGGGTTGTACTGTGTATATATATAATTCAGATCGAGTGGAACGGAGCGTGATAGCTCATGCTGGATAGACTTACCCCTTCCAGCCCCATCACATAAATTGGCTTAGTATTCCCTTCTATGCGATAACACATGCGTAATAAGCACACCAGTATATCCGTTGGATATGTACGATAAGACTTAGATAAGATTTTTGGTTTAGGAAATGTTTTGCTTTCATCGGTTTGTGCGGCTTTAAGACAAGGGCTAAGAAGTGCAGGCCGCGTCCCACTCCACACACGCATGCGTGGTGAAAGTTTCTTTGTTTGCTGGGGTTTTACGTCCTAGCAATCATAGTTTGTGTGCCCAGATGGCAATGTGACGTCATTCAGATATCATGTCGATGTAAGATCCTGCGTGCATCAGGTCGAGGCTTGTACAGGTTGGATATTCTTTTTCTTCTTCTTCTTCTTCTTCTTCTTCTTCTTCTTCTTCTTCTTGATATGACCTTAGATGTTGCTAGGACGTAAAACAACAACAAACAACAAACAACATCTTCTTTTCTTTCCTTTTTTTTTTTTTTCTCTTCTTCTTCTTCTTCTTCTTCTTCCCTTTTTGTCAATTTTTTTTCACTGAATGCACTTTCAATGTCTGAATTCCAAGGCAACAATTCGAATTATTGTACAGCATCCAACTGATGGCAGACTTCTTATTTTATATGTCACAGTAATATATACAATGTGTTCTTTTTACAATATATTTACATTCCAAAAATCAGGTCATTTTGCAACCTTTAGCTGACACCATGTATCCACCGTCACGGTAATTAATGTCTACATATTGTAATGTCCATGTGACATCAGCCATTTGCTGTAAACTGTTTGATCGTTTTACAGCATCTGGCCGATATCAGGTTACCAATATCACAGTAATATCCATAGTGCAATGTTTTTGCGACATCAGATATACAGTATATGCATTCTGACCCTTTTACAACATCTAGTTTACCTCAATCCTCCAATATCGCAGTAATAATCTATGGTGCAATATATTTGATGCATCAAATAGTCAGTGTAGAACAATCTTATCCTTTTGTAATATCTAGTTTACATCAAGCCTCAAATATCGCAGTAATATCTATGGTGCAATATAGTTGATGCATCAAATAGTCAGTGTAGAACAATCTTACCCTCTTATAACATCTACCTTACATCAAGCCTCCGATGTCGCAGTAATATTATCTATGTTCCAATTACATTGCAACATCAAAATCCAATCTAAAAAGCTTACATTGGATTTCTGATGTGCAATGTTGCAACGTCCAGACATCCTCAGATGTCTGAGTACTTTACAATACCTATCCTACCAGACGGGATGACCGAATGTGTTGAGCATCCGTCTCCCATTTTGGGAGATCATTGGATTCGGACCAATGGGTTCAAACCCTAGTCGAGTCAAACCAATGACTTAAAAATTGATACTTGTCGCTTCCTAGCCAGGTGTTCGGCATTATTAGGATAGGGCAATGACTGGTTGGCTCAGTGTCAGGATAATGTGACTTAGTGGAATATAATGTCATCAGTGGTCATGGTGCTGGTGGCCTGGTGGCCTGGTCTCCCAGTGGGGCAGCACTATAAAGTCACCAATAGTGTGCAATGTCACAAGTCGGTACCCGTCCTGATATGACCTTAGAATGTTGCCAGGATGTAAACCCCAATAACCAACCAACCAACAAAACTTATCCAATGTCGTACTTCCGAGGTAAAAATCATCGATCATTTTGCAACATCGAACCGACATTCAGGCTTCCGATATCCGACACTTCCGATACATCCGGATGTTGGGACGGCGCATTGGCGGGCTGGGTGGCGCCCCTAGTGGAGAGAGCGGGAGTTGCGAGTTGTCGGCGAAGAATTAGTAACCTGGCAACAAAGACCGGTGTCAGAGTTTCATTTCCCACCTGTTGAAATTCCCAAATATCGCTTCTGCGCATGCGTCAGAATCCAACAGCGTCGTCTGCGCATGCGTAAAAAATGAACCAGTTTCAAATCCCAACCCAAGCAATATAAACGCTGCCTCCGCATATTCGTCGAGTTGACAATATGAATAACACCGCCGATGTAGCTGCTACGTTAATATTGCTTTGAATTTAGGGTTAAATTGATAAAAATTTCACTATTTGGCTATGTAACTTTGTTAAATATGATCGCACTGAATAGATTTGAGCCTAATATATAGCCGCCGATTCGGCGGCGACGGCAATTTGTTTACTTTACATTCGTCGATTCGACACTATTAATATCGCCGCCAATGCGGCGGTAGCCTTAATAACGCTTCGAATTTAGGGTTAAATTGGTAAAATTTCACTTATTGCGTATGTAATTCTGTTAAATATGGTCGCATTGAATAGATTTGGCCCTAATATATAGCCGCCGATTCGGCGGCGGCGGCGATGGACAGTATGGACATATGCAATAAGTTAAATTTAATCAAATTAACCCTAAAATCGAACCGTTATTAACGCTGCCGCCACATTGGTGGCATTATTCATATTGTCGAATCGACGAATGTAAAGTAAACAAATCACCGCCGCCGCCGAATCGGCGGCTATATATTAGGCCCAAATCTGGGAACTTCAACTGGTGGGAAATGAAACTCTGACACTCTACAGTTTGCATTCATCACTCGAATCCACGCATGCGCAGAAGCGACATTTGGGAATTTCAACTGGTGGGAAATGAAACTCTGACACTGGGCAGGTGGGTTGTGCCCCTAGCAGAGAGAGCAGGAGTCACAAGTTTTTGGGGAAGAATTAGTAACACAGCAACCAAGATCGGGCTGGTGGGTGGTGCCCCTAGCAGAGAGAGTAGGAGTCGCCAGTTGTAAGCGAAGAATTAGTAACCTGGCAACAAAGATCAGGCCGGTGTGTGGCGGCCCTAGCGGAGAGAGCAGGAGTTGCGAGTTGTCAGTGAAGAATTAGTAACCCGGCAACAAAGATCAGGCAGGTGGGTGGTGCCCCTAGTGGAGAGAGCAGGAGTCACAGTTGTCGGCGAAGAATTAGTAACCCGGCAACAAAGATCTGGCAGGTGGGTGGTGCCCCTAGTGGAGCGAGCAGGAGTCATGAGTTGTCAGCGAAGAATTAGTAAGCCGGCAACAAAGACCGGTGTCGCAGTTTCAGCTCCCTGTCAGTTTCAGCCGTGTGCATAGACTCAAACTCAAGGTATTGTCAATGGTCATGAGCAATCTTCATACAGAAAATACAGAAAAAGTGAAATATCTCTAAAACCACACCACCTATTAACAAATCGCTCAGTACACAAATAGAACACATCTTTACCAAAAGATTATATTAAATTTATAAGGTTAAGGTTCTTGATTTCTATTAATTTTGAATAAAACTAATGTTTTGCACTGCGCGTACTGTCAAACTCAAGGCATTGTCAATGGTCGTGAGCAATCTTCCTACAGAAAATACAGGAAAAGTGAAATATCTCTAAAAGCACACCACCTAGAAACAATTCGCTTGGTACACATATAGAAAACATCTTTAGCAAAAACATTATATTAAATGTATAAGGTTAGTGATGATGCTGTTAGATTTTGACGCATGCGCAGAAGCGATGCACACGGCTGAAATTGACAGGGAGCTGAAACTGTGACACCGGGCAGTACGCGCTGTACCGCGGTGGGGGTGGGTGGGGATGGGTGGGAGCACCACGTGACACAAACACACGTGACCGCGAGTGGCGGCGGCTTTAATCTGGGCGTTCACGGCGCCGCACAGAGCGGGACAGGAACACAAATCCGGGACAGGATCTCCCTCATTACTCGCTTTTATTTTATACTTCAAACCCAGCTCTCACTCAGGCTGGCGTTAGTTGACGTGTGAGGTGAGGTGACGTGAGGTGAGGTGGTGGTGGAGTGAGGTGAGGTGGAGGTGTGGTGGAGTGAGGTGAGGTGATGGGAACTAGCATTCACAGACTCTTAAAGCTGCACAGTCTGACAAAAGCTTCAGGTTAGCAACATCTAAGGTCATATCAGGACGGGGACTGACTTGTGACAGTGCACGCTCATGGCGACTTTATAGTGCTGCACCACTGGGAGACCAGGCCACCAGCACCATGACCTGATATCCCACTCATTTACATTATCCTGACACTGAGCCAACCAGTCCTTGCTCTATCCTATTAATGCAGAACACCTGGCTAGGAAGCGACAAGTATAAATTTTTAAGTCATTGCTTTGACTCGACCAGGGTTAGGACCTGTGGGTTCGAATCCCATGATATATCAAAGCGGGTGATGGACACTCAACTCATTCAGCCATCCTGACTGGTTATGAAAGCATAAATTTTTCTAGATCGAAACACTGGTCTAAATGTTATCTAAAATCCAACTTAGATACCGGTGTACTTCTTTAGCATGTGTTACCTACCACATAGTAGGGAATACAACGTCAACTTAACAGAACCTGTGGTGGGAACATATTGAAATGCATACCATAATTAATTTTGCATGTTTTAACTATACCGTATTTCCTTCCTTACACCCCCTTACTCAGTTGTTATTGTAAATCCTTGCATGTACCAAAATATCTCATTTTAATTGTAAGACAGAGATACATTTAAGGACATGATTGTGATAATAATATCTAATATTGCATAATAAAATAGCAGTAGAACAATGTAGCAATGTAATAATATATATATTTATGAATTTACTGAACCATTGGGGTCTCACTATACAATCTATGAAAAAATGATACATTGCAATCATGTATTATTAGATATTCCATCAAAGGCAGACAATACATAATTAGTTTGGTGAGAGTTGAAGTAACATTTATTTTAAAGGGCTGTCTTTGGAGATATTTTAAAATAAAACATGCAAATTTAATTTTGGCATGCGTGTTGAAATGTCTATACCCCATAGTCTTCAATAGTGACAGCCTCTCTTAAAATGGCTAAATATTCCTTCTGTGCGGCAACAAATGCTTAATGAGTGCAGTCGAATCTAAAGCCGTGTTCACACGGGCGATTTAATCCGCCTCATATAAAGCGCCTTGCCTAGTTTGCCTCACATTTTGCCGTGTGAACGCGATGTGAGGTGGATTAGGTCTGAATCGATTCATATGATTCGCTTTATATAAACCACCTCGTTTATATGAAGCGAACTAGCTTAAGCACTGGTTCTTATGGACTTGCTCATGCGCAGATATCCACTTCCGCCTTAAACCGATTCAAACACTGCCCGTGTGAACGCGAAACTAGATCGATTCATATGATTCGCCCTGTCTAAATCGCTTTATATTTTGCCCGTGTGAACACAGCTAATGTTTGAGATCTAGGATCAAATCTAGATAAGTGCTTCGGTTTTCAAAATTGTGTTGTATACAGCTTTAAGAAGCTATAATTAAAGGCCGTAAGTAGTTCCGGGGAAGCCTGCTCACAAACACCGCTGTAACAGTGTAAGTGTAAGGCTCACATGCACTCACAAAATAAACCTCACAAAATCAACCATGGCTCACCGGGCAGGATGGTATAGCAGTACAGTGTCCCCTTTTCAAATGGCCGATTGTGGATTCAACCCCCAACCAAATTACGTCATGTATACTATCAACTTGGCACTTGTTAGAACCTTGCCTGGCCCTGGGCATTAGTAGCTCGGATATCAGGATAATGTGACTGAGTGGGATATTGTATCATTGTACCAGTGGCAATACCTCAGGGAGTTTGACACCTCTGCCCTGCAGATTTGTAAACCACTGCCTTGTGGTACAGGTTCTTGACAGAACCGAAGGCTAAGGGAGCAAACCCTAAACAGAAAACCATGTCACTGTGGCAGCATTAAGGGCAGTTGATGTATGGAACTCCCAACATCTCCCGACCAGCCACTGCAAGGACAAATAGTTTTTTGCGCCTGTCTGGACATGTTCTTGCCGGTGTGAAACCTCTATTTGCTCCCTGAGAGAGTGCCGCTGGTAACTTGCAAAAGCCAGCAGCACTTCAACACTTTTGCAGGCAGCTTTCATGAAATGTACAACCGCACAAAAGGAGAGCGGCAGTCAAGTAATGAAAGCAGTCTTTGTCTCATCGCAACCGACAGCATGATGATGATGAATTAAAGGCTAGAGAAAGGGAACATTGATTTATATAGTGTACTCTATAACCTGGTAGATTTGATTGGCAAGTGTGTACAGTGCGCATGCATCGTGCAAAGGCTGCACTCACCCAGTCCTGTCAGCCAGCAAGTGCTTCATTTGCATATTGCGCCGTTCCTGCAACGTTTCATCTTTCTTACGACATTTCTATTGCATCGTTTCGAAACTGTCCACCAGGGTCAGTAAGTAACACGCCCTCTAGTGGCACCGGCAATAACCAATGCTCTGGGCAACAGCTCAGTGCGCAGCATGTTCTGTGGAAGCGGTGTTGTAGAGGATTTCCACCACCAACCCGCCACCTTCTGATGGCATTGGCGAGGACTAATGTTGTAGGTAGTAGCAGTACACCACCCAGCAAGCTCTGTGGAAAAGGCCTTGTAGAGGATTTCTACCACCAAGGCACCCTCTGGTGGTATTGACAAGGACTAATGTTGTACCATCAAGAGAAACCTGAAGCTGAGAGACATTAAGACCGACTCATGGACATCACTCTCACCTCAGAGAGCTAAATGGAGAGAACCCTTGGGGAAACTTTTCAGCTTCAGCCCAACGTATGGTTGGACTGACAGCATGATGATGATGATGATGATGAATGTTGTAGGTAGCAGCAGAGCACTATGCAGTATGCTCTGAGGAAAAGGCCTTATAAAGGATTTCCTTCATCAACCTGCTTTCTGATGGCAGTGGTAGAACGGATGTCCTGTGTAGCAGCTCATCCTGTGTAGCAACTCTGTGGAAAAGGTCTTATAGAGGATTTCCATCACCAACGGTCTCTGTGATGGCAGTGGCAGGAAGTAATGGCGTAGTCTCCGCTGTGGAAAAGGTTTTATAATGGATTTCTTCCGGGAACCTGCCTTCTGATGGTTCTGGTGGTACAACTAATGTTCTGGATGGGAGGAGCTCCTTGTACATGCTCTGTGGAAAATGTCTATTGGAGTGATGCATGCCAGGGAGTATTGGCCCAGTGTTTTTTAGAGGCATCTCCTAAACTGGAACCGGCTTAGACTCATGGCTAATCTAATGATGGAAAGTGGTTATAATGAAAAGGTCCCTTCACAAGAATGAATCAGACCCTCATGGATTACCATCACAATGCACCTAACCAAACTCTAGCAGAAGAAACAAACCATTCTACTAACACTGTAAATGTAACTGGACGCGGTGGCCGAATCGGTAGGGCACAGGCTTCCTTAGCATGTGGTACGTCAGCAGTTCGAATCACGGTCGAGTCAAGCCACTGATGCACACAATTGATATTTGTCACTACCTAGCCTGGCGCTCAGCATTACTAGGATAGGGCAAGGACTGGTTAATTCAGTATCAAGGATAAAATGACTGAGTGGGAAATTGAGTCACGATGCTGGCAGCCTGGTCTCTGAATGGGGCAGCACTATAAAGTCAACATAAGTGCGCACTGTCACAAGTCTCTACGCATACGGATATGCATTAAATGTTGCGAGGAAGAAAATTTTGAAATGAACAAACAACATAATTTTCCCTGCTATTTTCGAATCGCTAATGTTGTTAGCCCCCCCACCCCCACCACTGGCCGGACTCTCCCGGGTTGAGATTCAACAGGTTGCACAGACCATCACTCCCCACCTCCTTTCCCTCAGGGTTCTCCCTCAACAACACCCCTGGCGCACCCTTCCTCGTCTCCCCATCACTTACTTTCCAATCCTCCCGACTCCTTGTGGACTTCGTGATTTCTCACTGTGCCATGCATCTTGTGAAATCCCTGGCGCTTTCCGCCACTCCCCTAACAGATGTTGTTCCCCTCCCCTAACTCCTGCTCCTGTCATTCCCCGTTCTATTACACCAACAACGTCGAGCGGAGTCAGAACTCACAAGAAAATACAGCAAAGCCTGCCCCCAAATGTCCTTTCTTCTCACCTCTTTTTCTTCACACTTCTCTTCTCGGCTCGCCTCTGCTCTCCCCTGCTCTTCTCTTCTACTCCCTACTCCTACGTTCGCTCCTCCTGCCATCATATCCTCTCCTGTATATGTTTTCCAATACATTCGGCATTGCCATAAATCAGATGATTATTAACATTTATTCTCCTCCTCATTCTCCTCAAGCTGTTCATGCTCTTCATTCTTGAAAATGTATACTGCCTATCATGGATAAGTCTGAATAGGCTTGTTTTCACCATCAGACAGTTTGTTGATAGAAAGCCCGAGCCTACACTTTTACCGACCCAAGGGATTTTTAACCTCCCATACCACATAGACATGGTATGAGAGAAACAGGCCTTTGATGATGCTGTAAGTTATACACAGTGGTGGAAATCCAAATTGGCAGAGGTGGGGGGCATGGGGAATCGAACCACCAATCTTCAGATTAGGAATCCGACCTAGAAAAATGTCAGACACTCTAACCACTCTGCCACAGAGAACACCACAAGGGCCATGCTCCTCATGCTGCTCCTCCTCTTCCTTCTCCTTCTCCTCCTCCTTCTCCTCCTCCTTCTCCTCCTTCTCGACATTCTCCTCATGCTCATCATGGTCCTCCTCTTCAGCATCCTCATCCTCCCCACCCGGCACATTTTTCTCATGCTCCTCTGACTCCTCCTTCTCCTCCTTCTCCTCTTTCTCCTCCTCCTCCATATTCTCCTCATCTTCCTCATGGTCCTCCTCCTTCTAATCCTCATCCTCCTTCTCCTCCTCATCCTCCACATTCTCCTCAATCTCCTCATGCTCCTCCTCCTTCTAATCCTCCTCCTTCTCCTCCTCCTCCATATTCTCCTCACTCTCCTCATGCTCCTCCTCCTTCTAATCCTCCTCCTTCTCCTCATCCTCCATATTGTGCTCATCCTCCTCATGCTCCTCCTCCTTCTAATCCTCCTCCTTCTCCTCCTCCTCCATATTCTCCTCATCCTCCTCATGCTCCTCCTCCTTCTAATCCTTCTCCTCCTCCTCCTCCTCCATGTTCTCCTCCTTCTCCTCCTCATCCTCCATATTCTCCTCAATCTCCTCATGCTCCTCCTCCTACTAATCCTCCTCCTCCTTCTCCTCCTCATCCTCCAGATTCGCCTCCTCCTCCTCATCCTCCATATTCTCCTCATCCGCCTCATGCTCCTCCTCCTTCTGATCCTCCTCCTCCACCTCCTCCTCATCCTCCATATTCTCCTCATCCTCATCCTCCACATTTTCCTCATCCTCATCCTCCACATTCTCCTCATGCTCCTCATCCTCCTCATCCTCATGCTCCACATTCTTCTCATGCTCCTCATGCTCATGCTCCTCATGCTCATCCTCCTCCTCATCCTCACCATCCTCACTATCCCTCACCATCTTTATCCTCATCACCATCCTAAGCAAACATATTGTGGTGTTCTTTGTGGTGGAGTGGTTAGAGAGTCTGACTTTTTTTAGGTCAGACTCCCAATCTGATGGTTTGATTCCCCATGCCATCACACTACCAATTTGGATGTACACCACTCTGTATAACATAAAGTCCAGCATCATCAAAGGCCAGTTGCTCTCATACCATGTCTATGTGGTGTGGGAGGCTAAATATCTCTTTGGTCGGTAAAAGTGTAGACTCAGGCTTTCTATCAACCAACTGTCTAATAGTGAAAACAAGACTATTCAGACTTATCCATGATGGACAGTATACATCTTCAAGAAAGGAAAACAGCAAACAACATGGAAGGATGTCGTTACATATATGTACTGGCCTGATAGATCCCAGTGCTAACAACTCACACCATCACAGCAACGATAACCAAAACAACCTGCTTTATTTTCTTCTTTTTAAAGGTTATGCAATATCAATATATCAATAATGTTCTTTCATCAGCACCAAAGCAATGGTTCGGCTTCTGTTTTCCATTTTCTATAAATATTATTTGAATTAATATTAATACTGTAATTTATTATAAAAATATCCTATCGACGTTAAACTAAGGACCGTACCATATTGTGCTGTGATTTGTAATTAATAGTAAAACAGTATTGATCATATCCATTCACGGAAATGTCGGAAATGTCGATTGCAGGTAGTCGTTGAAGTTAATTTGTCGCAATTGGCACATTGCGAAGAAAAACGATATTTTCCTGCAAATTGCACGATGTAAATTTCACATTAAACTGTGTTCCATTGATTCCTTTTTGTTCCATTTTCTTCATTTCATACCTCACCTCCTTTTCTTGTCTTCCCATCCTCTTAACCCCCCCCCCCCCTCCTCTCACCTATCTGCTATTTCCACAGACCTCTTCACTACTTTCCCATTCTGTACAATCCTCTCCATTCCAAATATATCCTCTCTCATCCCTTCTCTCTCACCCTCTCCTCTCTCCTTCACGGCCCTCTCCTCTCCTCTCCTCTCCTCTGCCATCCTACCTTCTCCCATCTACTCCTCTTCCTCGGCTGGCCCCTCTCCTTTCCTAGGCTTGGCCAGTAGGCCTCTTAATCCTGCTCCATTCTCCCTCCCCTCTCCTCCCCTCTCCTCCCCTCTCCTCCCCTCCCCATACCCCTATTCCCTCCTCTCCCCTCCCCTGTCCCCCTCTTCCCATCCCCCCCCCCTTCCCTTCTCTCCCTCTTCCCCTTATCTCCCCTCTCCTCCTCTCACTCTTCCTCACCCCTCCTCTCCCCTCTCCTTCACCCCCTCTCCCACTCTCCCCATCCCATCTCCTCCGCTCCCTTTACCCCTCTCCTCCCCCGTCCCTCCTTCACCCCCTTCCTCCCCCACATCCCTCTCCTCCTCTCCCTCTAACCATCCCCTGCCATCCCTTCCCTAACCCTCGCCCCTCCCCTCCTCTCCCTCCCCTCCTCTCGTTCACCCCTTCCCCGCCTCTACCCCCTTCCTCCTCCCCTCCCCTCTCCCCTCCCCTCCTCTCCCTCACCCCATTCCCCCCCCCCCCTTTCCTTCAACCCATTACCCTCTCCCTTCGCCACCTCCTCCCTGTCCTTTCTCTCTGGATCCATCTCGGTGCACATTGTGATGTCAGTCAGGGCGGGGTTCAGCGGCGGACGGCTGGGTCGCGCAGTGCAGGCCTGCCCGAGAAGCCCTGCTCATTACTCCCGCCATCAATATTCCAATTGGCACCCGCCCTCGGCCCATACCGCCGGGCAAGCCGTGCCCCCGGCTCACCCAGGGTGCGCGCGGTGAAGCCCGCCGTCAACAGGCACCTGCCACGCCCGCCGCCCCGCCCACCCACACCCTCCCACTTATACACACACTCACCCGTTACACGCACGCACACGTTACACGCATTCACTCGTTACACACACTCACCCCTACCCACACACACACCTTACCCCCACTCACCCCTTACCCACACACCCCTCACCTTCAGTCGCCCTTGCCCACACTCACACCTTACCCCCACTCACCCCTTACCCACACACCCCTTACCTTCAGTCGCCCTTGCCCTCACTCACACCTTACCCCCACTCACCCCTTACCCACACACCCCTTACCTTCAGTCGCCCTTGCCCACACTCACACCTTACCCCCACTCACCCCTTACCCACACACCCCTTACCTTCAGTCGCCCTTGCCCTCACTCACACCTTACCCCCACTCACCCCTTACCCACACACCCCTTACCTTCAGTCGCCCTTGCCCTCACTCACACCTTACCCACACTCACCCCTTACCCACACTCTACCCCTTACCCACACTCACCCCTTACCCACACTCTACCCCTTACCCACACTCACCCCTTACCCACACTCTACCCCTTAGCCACACTCACCCCTGCCCCACCCTCACCCCCACCCTCACCCCTACCCCACCCTCACCCCTACTCCACCCTCACCCCCTACACCACTGACCCTCACCCCTACCCCACCAACCTTCCTCCCACCCGACCCACCCTCACACCATACCCTACCTGCCCCACCTACGTCACCTACGTCACCCCCACACCACCCACCATGCCTATCCAACTTCATTACTAACAAACACTCATCCATGACTCTTAACCTTCTCCCCCCCCCCCCCCCCCCCCCCCCCACTGATTTCCGATGAAACCTTGATATGTGTTCCTATCTTATCTTATTTTTCCTCCCACTGCAGGCACTCTTGTCTGACCAAGCCTCATGGCCCCGCCTTGTCAGTTTCACTCCCATTGTGTGCCTTCTTTCATCCACCCCGCTCTCTGATCTCACCTTCATGGGCTTCTCTCTTCAGACATACAGGATATCCCTGATTAGTAGTCGTTCAGTTCATTGATCCCCAACCACCCTCAGTAGTATGTGTGTTATGTTGAGATGTGACGGAGTGTGCAACCAATTGACAAAGGATGCGTTTAATCAAGAGCATCCCAACCACCACGGTCCCATAGATCTCCCTTTAATTGTCAATTTGAAATTAATGCATCATCATTCCTGGGATACGAATAAGAGATGTCGAATGAATGGTACTAAATATGACAGTTGAAAGTGAATATCTTTAAATTAAAAATGATGGTGTTTGTCTGTCTTGTCAACAACATCCACATGTTTAATAAATTGTGTAGATTAAATCAGGCGGATGTCAGTACACCTCATTAGGCCTACACCACCATAGACAAGCCAAGATTCTATTATCCATATGGTTACTATTTATCTTCCGATGCCTTAAATTGTCATAGACATTTGAGTTTTTGTCATTCTCTTAGATAAATATATTAGGTTGATTATTATAATGTACCTTACTTTAGTATGAAGTGACTGATTTTAGAATGGCTAACTTAGGAGATATTAACTTAGGAGGGTTAATTTTGTATGCTCAAATTTCAAATATCTCCACAATCAGCCATTTAAAATATAAAGTTAATCAAATTAATTTAAATTAGATTATAATGATCAACCTAAGGCATTTATCTAAGAGAAATGACATTTACTCAAAACCATTGGACTATGCAACTTCAATAATCCCTTTTCTCATTCTTTGAGATTCTCAGAGGGGAAAACCTTTCTCCTTTCCCCTCTCCCTTCTGCCCTTCTTGGCGTTGTGCCTCCTCCCTCCTCTCCATCTCTGTCATTTCTTCCTGACATTTCTCAACTTTAACTTTTGAGGAAGTTCCCCCATAACCCACATCTGAGCTTCTCACCTTTCTAAGCAAATATTCTGATAATGAGGCGACCTTGAAGTCTGGCCTCGTTCCCAGCTCACAGTCACACACTAGTCGATTTAAACCAGGCAATCCTCCGATCTGCTTTGCTTCTGCGATTTTCTTCTTTCCCCATCTCCCCTCTTTTTTCCCCTTCGTATTACTTTCGTTGATTAAAGTTGCATAGTCCGATGGCTTTAAGTTTCTGTCATTTCTTTTAGATAAACACATTAAATTGATCGTTATAAGCTACTTTACTTTAGGTTGAAGTAACTTTTAGTTTAAATGGCTAACCTTGGAAATATTTGAAGTGACAACATGTCAAATTAATTTTGGCAAGCACGCCAAAACTCTGATGCCATAGGCATATGCAGTAACAGGTTCTATTTAATTGATCCCCAATTCCCTTCTATGTGACAACAAATGCGTAATAACTCTACGAGTATCTAAGATAAATATCTAGAATCAAATCTAGGTCAGTGTCTTGGTTTTGAAAATTTGATGCTTCATCGGACTCTGCAACTTTAAGCAGGGAAGAGTTCAATCATGGATAATTACTCTTCCTCATTCCACTGAGCCTTGCCCTGTCCTAGTAATGTTGAGCATCAGGTTAGGTAGATAAAGCATTCACCCGTACTCGCAGTACATGGGTGAATACCAACCCTATATAAAAACGGTCGAAAAAGCGGGTTAAGGAAATGAGAGCCTAATTTCACAATCTAAGAAGCAACATTTATTCTTTACATATGTCTTATTGATAGCCCGCTACCTTTGAGTTGAAAAATATAATATAATATCTAGTTTAATCAGATTTAAAAGTGAAATCGACGGCGTTCTCTGGCCGCCATCTTGTCTTTTTGCATTCTCACCCATTTCACCAACTCTGTGCCTATATATATGTAGCCATTTGATACTGGAGCCACACTTTCTAGTTCAGGTTCCATACTAAAGCTATTTTCGCCTGTATTTAGACCACGTTGTCCTTCACCCGTGTACTACAAGTACCGGGTGAATCTTTTATCTACAGGTTAGGTAGCGACAAGTATAAACATTGAAGTCATTGGTTGATTCAGGCAGAGTTCGATGCCACTACCTGCCACACAGGAAGTGAGCACTCAACTCATTCCATCTGTTCTTTTCTCTGCTCATATCTGTGCTGCAGTAAGCTCCAGCTCCTTGCATTACTAGTTGATGACGTGAGAAATATTCATTTTAGCAAGCACACCAACAAAACTCCGACACCATAGATTTATGCAGTAACAGGTTCTAATAAATCCACTCACATATGCCCTTCTTCTGTGGTAACAAAATGCTTAATAAGTGCATAAGTATCACATTTACATAAGAGTTCAGGCGCAAAACCACGTAAACGGCAATCCAAAAATAAAGTTGAAATGAAAGATTTTTATCTGAAAATAAGTTTAAGGGTCACTAATTCCATGTTTCATAAGATCACATGGTTATGGAGTAATTAAAAAAACAGTAGAAATATAACAAATATAAACTTGTTGAAGGTTTGATTCCAATTTTTCTTTCCATTTCTGGATTGGTGTTTACATGGTTTTGCGCCTGAACTCTCCCTGAACTTATTTAGAATCAAATCTAGGTGAGTGTTTTTGTCTTGAAAATTTGACGCTTCATCGGATTATGCAGCTTTAATTCATCAGCAAATATTCTATTGTATAGTTAAATTATTAACTGGTCTACATAAAAGAAGGAAGCAAGACAGACGGGTGATGGGTTCGATACTCTTTAAATTAATGCAGCTTGGCAGACATCTCAAATGGCTCCACCAGTACAACAAGTTTGAAAATCGGGCAAGCACTGAAGCAATACTATCAGGTGCGTGGCAAATTCGCGATTGGGCAATAATACTCTTCAGTTCACATATACAATATACATACAGGTCCACAGTCCCTTTTTTTTTGGAAATCTGATACTCCGGATTTCAGAATAAAAGTATTTATCAAACATTAATATTTCAGTTAAAACATATGAATATTGACACTAAGTGGGATAAAGACTACAGATACTATTACAGATACTATTCTAGAGCAATATGCTGATAAATGAAATAATGCCATAATTAGAGACCACATATACTCTTGCATAATAATTGGTGTAACTTATAATATAACAGTTTGTGTATATACTGTACAGGAAAACAAAGGTCTTCACAACTTTTCGGATTACAGAATTTCGGATGAGGGAATATAAGTCTTTGACATAGATCAGTCTATAATTTAAATATGAAAGCTTCATGAAAGCTTCCTGCAAAAGTGTTGAAGTGCTGCTGGCTTTTGCAAGTTACCAGCGGCACTCTCTCAGGGAGCAAATAGAGGTTTCACACTGACAAGAACATGTCAAGACAGGCGCAAAACTATTTGTCCCTGCAGTGGGTGGTCGGGAGATGTTGGGAGTTCCATACATCAACCGCCCTTAATGCTGCCACTGTTAAATATACATGTATAATATTTCTTGATATATTACAGCTGTATAGTCCTTATTTAGAAATCCCTAATCCAAGCTATCTACTCCATCTCCAATAACAACAAATGCCCCGCTTCTTTATATACGCATAACCCACTATACTAAATACATATTCTATACAGAAATTATAGCAGCTTAATGCTTTACAAACATGGCCTTTAGACAGGATTTCTCTGTGCTGCCACCTAGCGGATTCCTAGAAGTTTCCTCATTGAGTATCTCATTGGTTCTAACTGTCGCTGAGAGTCCGGCCTCTGAAACCCTAATCAACGGAATGTCAGTCACATTATCGGTTGGTGTCAGGCAGGCATCAGTCCCTCTCCCTATACCACTTACCCTGTCTCAACTCCTCTATCCTCCCATACTCTTAGTGGTGGGGCAGGCAAACGCCATATATGACCTTGACCTTGTTTTTGAGTCCAAAGCATTTTTATGGTTCATCATTGATGTTTAGCGCATAGAGTATATATTCAGAACCCACCGGGAGACATCATGTCACCTTTCAACAATTTGTGCTAGGAGGCTAAATCCAAGATGGCTGCCACAAAGTTACAGAAAATCTGTTTTCGCAACTAGATAAGATAGAAACATGAATGAAAAGTTGTTTTCTATGTGTTCAAGCATAAGGAATCGAATGCCACTATGGTTTTCCCAATAAAGCACAAATAAATCAAGATGGCAACCATAAAAGGATGAAGAAATGGTTGTTTTAAGTCACATAAATGTCCTATAGATCTTTTAATACACTGTATATGTAAAGCATAGGCTGATAACTAATATGCATGTTAAATAAGACATAGACCCCCTCCTTACACCACCTACTCTCAGTTTCAAGTCTTCTGTCCCCCCATACGTTAACCCCTCCCCCCCCCCCCCCGCCTTGCCCCTTCGTGGTATCCCAGGCTGCCCTGCGCCACCGCCGGCTGTGCCGTCTCCACATTGGATCTTCGGTAGTCGCTTACCAGTAGTCCCCAGTGTCCACTGTTTGGACAGCGCGCTGGTAGCCGGGATATCCAGTCTGATGAATCCAATCTGTCAGAGAAATAACCCCCTCCCCTCCCTTCTCCCCCCTCCCCACACATACGCACCCCTACACCTACACCTCCACCCCTCACACACACTCCTTTAGACTGCCGAGGCGAATATTGGCTTGACTAGTCATATCTGTCCGGTCTCTGCCCGCCCCTGCTCGCCCCATCCCGCCCCCAGTCACCGCTCTCCCTCCCCCTCCACCCCTTCCCCTCTTTTCAACTCCCCCTCTTCGCCTCTCCCCATTCCCCTCTCCCCGTTCCACTCTCCTCCTCCCCCTTCCCCTTCCCCTCCACTCCCCGTCCTCCCATCCCCACTCCCCTCCCCCCTTCGCTATCGCCTTCTCCTGTACTCTCCTCACCTTCCCCTTTCCCGATCCCTTCGTCTCCTCCCCCTCCTCCGTTCTCCATCACCCCTCCACTCCTCCTCTTCCCCTCCCCACCCCCCCCCGTTCCCCTACCTCCCCTACCTCTCCCCCCATTCCCTATCCCCTCTACCCCCCTATCCCCTCCCCTCTCCCTCCTCCATTTCCACTCCCCCTCCGCCACCCTCCCCTGCCTCCCCCTCCCCTTCCCTCCTCCTCCCGTCCCTCAATTCTCCCTTCCCCTACCTCGAACATCTACTCGTTTATGCTGCGGCTTTGTCATATCTGCCCGGTTTCCCCCCTCCCCCCCCCCCCCCCCCACCCTCCAGTTACCTACCCCTCACACCCCAGCAATCTTCCCGTAAATACCTCCCCCCATCACCCCCCACCACCCCAACAAACACCATTAGGCTGCGGCTGCTGAAATATTTGTCCGGTCTCAACAGCATCCCGCTCAACCCCTCCCTGCCCCCTCCAGCCTCCGCTCTTCCTGCCCCCCTTACCCCCCCTTACACCCCCCGTACACCCCCTTAACCCCCTTCCAGCCCCCTTCCACCCCCGTTACACCCTCAATCCTCTCCTCCCACCCCCAGCTTCCACATATTCCATTGGAACACGGAAGGGTACCTTTCAACTCACCACATGATGCCACCCAGTTTCGAATGACATGATACCCAACTCGATAATTCCTAATAGCTTCCCAGAGAGACTATTTGTGTTTAATAAGCTAAAAGAGAAAAGGGCAATACCCATTTAAGGGTAACATAACGGAAGTAACAACATCCCTCCTTTCTGCTGCTGAAGCTTAGTTATAGAGAGTGGTCCTTGCTGAAGACAACCGCTAACATTACTGACGAATATGACCGAGTTAAAGGTGCATAATCTGGTGGTTTTGAGTTTCTGGCATTTTGTGAGAGAAATATATTAGGTTGATCATTATAATCCATGTTACTTTAGCTTGAAGTAATGTTGCTTTTAAAATGGTTAACTTAGGAGATATTTTAAGTGGAAATATGCCAAATTGGTTGGCTGGTTGTTGGAGTTTTAGGTCCTGGCAACATCTAAGGTCATACTGGGATGGGTAATGCATTGTGACAGTGCACACTCATGGCCACCCCACTGGGAGACCAGGCTATCAGCACTATGACCTGATATCCCACTCATTCACATTATCCTGACACTGAGCCAACCAAGTCCTTGCCCTACTCTAATAATGTCGAGCGCCAAGCTGGGAAGCGCCAAGTATACATTTTAAAGTCATTGGTTTGACTCGACCAGGGTGTGAACCCGCGGGTTCGATTCCCATAATATACCAAAACGGTAGACGGACGTTCAAGTCATTCGGCCATCCCGTCTGGTCTGCCTAATTGGAGCCTGTCCACAGTAGTAGTATGGGTTCAAACAAATATGTTTAAATGGGTGGAAATACCTAGATTTCAATACGAGGCCCAGTTTGTGAGTAGACATATAGGGGGCGCTGTGATGCGTTCATCTCCTGGCCTGGTGCAGCTGCAAATAGCTGCAGCTGCATTCAACTCGAATCTCAGTTTCACCGTCTATATGTGAGTGTAATTGGGTCAATCTTACTTCTTCCAAGACCCGCCAGGATGATAATTGGGTCAATCTTACTTCTTGCAAGACCCGCCAGGATGACAGAATCAGAGAAAGCGCTGGCTGACTGGCTTCCTGTGTGGGAGGGTCATGGCTTGAAAACGCCACCCGAGTCAAACCAACAACTTACACAATTGATACTTGTATGCTATCTAGCCTGGCGCCTAGGCATTAATAGGACATAGCAATGACTGGTTAGCTCAGTATCAGGATAATGTGACTGAGTGATGTATCAGATTATGGTGCGTGTGTCCCAGTCTGCCAGTGGGGCAGCACTATGAAGTCGCCATCAGTGCGCATTGTCACAAGGCAGCACTGATCCCGATATGATATTAAATATTGCTGGGATGCAAAAGTAAACAGGTAAACAAAGAAACAAATAAAGAACTATATTTCTTTGAAAGGCGCGTGACAACACTGACGTGGAGCGTGGTGCACGCACACCAATACTCACAGATGTTATCTATAAATAAAACTGTCAAAAACAATACCATTTTGTAAATTGTTTCAGCTACATGTACTTAGAACTATACTGGAACGCATACGAATTATACAAGTATAAACACCAGCAGTTCTGTCTCTCGCCATCTCAGATATATAATATATGTATTGTCTTAATCACCATCTCGTGACAACTCGACAGATGGCGCAACCACCGGGCTCCCGCCTCACTAACAGGTGTCGCAGTTTGAGCGCCCTGCCAGTTTGAGTGCCCTGCCAGTGGTTGTATACTTTTTTTGTAAAATAGATTTAAAAGCTTTCATTGGATCGATTAAAAATATCTTAATGCGCAATTGAAGAGGAAGATCTGAAGTATTTAATGTAACCTAAGAGCAATTTACTCTGAAAGTATTAAAAACAGATAATAGTGAAAGTTGGGATATTCTGAGTGTCAGTGCCAGTGTTAGCCTTACCAGATCATGGCCTCAAAAACTATTTTTGCAAAATAAATTCAAGAACTTCCAATTGGCTGATAAAAAAAAGCTGAATGTGAAATTGTAGAGAAAGATCTGAACTATTTAAAAGAGTCAAGAGAAATTTGCTTTCAAAGCACCAAAAATCACAAATTACTGTGATAGTTAGGGTGGTTTTAATGTTGTCTCTATCCGCGCATGCGCAGAAGCAACAGAAGGGCGCTCAAACTGGCAGGGCGCTCAAACTGCGACACCGGCCCTCACCACCTGTGTCGTTGGTTGGTTGTTTTACGTCCTGGCAACATCTATTGTCATATTAGGAAGGGTATCATCGACTTGTGACAGTGCGCATTCATGTTGACTTTATAACCAGTTCCCATATACTCTATACCATATATAATCTATAATAACTAATAATAATATATAAATAAATAACCTGATCATACTGATCCAAAATCTGCTATCATATCAGGTATGTCTAATGTATTTTGATTAGTGTTTAGTGCTCACTTTTGTCGCTTGGGATACCTTCCCACCATGTTAGTTCCTGTCACTGCCAGCAGGGGGTGAGTTGGCGGTGGAAGTTTTCTATACACGCGCAATGTCACGTGCTGTTTCCGCCACCAGCCAATTGGGGAGTATCTTATTTCTGAGTGTGCATTTTTTTTTCACTTCCGCTATGATGCCATGTCAATTTAAATCTAACAGTTTCTTAATCAGTATGTGGAACTCGGCTGCCAGGACTGGAACTAGCGGGGTTACGCCACAAACAGGTACTTAGATTGTCGCCCACATAACTTGTGCACTCATTCACACATAACCCACACGTTGCCGCTCGATCTCACGAAAAGTCGTCTGCTTCAAAGGAAACTAGCGTGCTGCGATATTTTTATTTTTATTTTTTTTGTGATGGGTGTATTTATTCTTCCCATAACGGTCAAGTGTAATGTCTTGTTTTCGCCGCTAAACAGTAATAGTCTTGTGACTCCCCTTCTTTTTATCACTTTCAGTTGTTGTGTAGCTAACTACTGCATACATAAATATATATATATAATACATATATATATATAGTTTTCATTGAAGCAAATTTACTTAAAGGAGCATAATCCGATGGCTTTGAGGTTCTGGCAGATTATGCTGCTTTAAGTAAATTTGTTTCAATGAAAACAATGTATATACATATATTTTACCTCGGTAAACAGCCTCAGGCTAGCCTCAGGCTAGGGAGAGGTAAGCACGTCCGGTACCAGCAATTAGCATATACAACTCACGACTGGATAACGTGTCGTTGGGTTGCTCCGGCAAAATTAGTCTACATACAAGCAAATACGCAGTAAGTATAATAAAAACTGTGGTTAGCTTAATTATGATGCATTAGAGCATCAATATGGAAAGTTTAGACTTTCGTTGGTCCAATTTGGACGAGTTATTTGGTTATAAACAACCAAGGATAGAACACTCGAGTGGGTTTCTCGAAGGAACCAAACCGGTCATTAGCGGTTCTGTCAACACCCGGGTCACCGTGTGACTATGGGTAGAGATGTGGGTTTCGCCCTATCTCATGTGGAAATTCTCTCGTACTCTAATAGAGAGTAATGTTGGAGATGCTCCTGGGTTTCTTTTATAGACTCCCCTAGACAAAACTTTTTCAGGCGTTTCTCCGAGTTTCGTAGCATTTTCTCCAACTTGTTGACGTAGTAGTCACAGGTGGGAGAAGTGTGCGGAACAGAGGGATGGGCGGGCCGATACACTGGTCCCGACCCCGCGTAAGGTTTGGGCTTGACCCACAACCCACGCACAAATTTAGCTTATTACGCCTGTGTTATAACGGTATAAACACGTTCTCTAACACCAATAGATGTCCAAATGAGTTTGAAACAACCATATTGTGACATATATATATACCGGGACTGACCAAAAATCTTTGTTTCAGCTCCCGATGGCCACGAAGCGGAGTAAGCGCGGTGCAGCAGCAGCCGAGGGGCGTGTTCCGAGTGGAGTGGACGAGGAGTACGACTCCTCACCTGTGTTGTCGGCAGGGCCGTCGACACAGCCCCGGGCGCATATCCTCTCCGACCCGGACGAGGACGCAGTGCCTGATGTGCCTGCGCCTCCAGATTGGGAGGCTCGCTTTGCACGGTTGGAAAGCCACATCTTGACTTCCAAATCGCCCGTGTCTCGGAAGCGGCGTAGGCCGAGTGTCCAAGAGGATTCGTTTGAGGATTTCTTGGACACAGACTCAGCGGTGGAGCTTAAGGCTCCTCCTCCTCCTTCTCCTAAACGGAGGAAGAAGAAGAAACAGGTGATTTCTTCGGGTGATGAATTCACCAAGGAGCGGGCAGAGACTGGTTTTCGCAAAAAGCGGAAGACTAAGTCCAAAAAGAAGAAGAGGAAGAGGAAATATTCTTCTTCTGATTCGTCCACTGAGTCTACTTCTACGGAATCAGACTCAGACACCATATATGAAGGTGTCTATGCGGACATTGGCACTAAAGTGGCTAAGAAGGTGGAGAAGCCAAAGGCTAAGCGGGTTAAAACCACTACGCTTATGCGCGAGACCGTGAATGGTCATTTCCGCACGTTTAAACCGGCGGAGGTTATCTCCAAGTTAGGAGATGAGTTAACAGGCATAAAGGGTGTTCCCAACTCCATCATTAAAGAAATGGATCGGGATGTCAATATGACGGATGACCGTAAGAAGTTTGAGGATGTGTTGCACACAGTGCATAAGGCAGTGTTGGCTACCCTAACAGCTATTGTTCCTGTGGCTAATAGGATGCAGAGTGAAAATAAGTTCTCGTCTTTGGCTAAGACAATGGACAAAGGCATTGCAGTGTTAGCGGCGGCAGGTAATTACCTGTCGTATCGAAGATATGAAAATGTCTTCAAGTCAGTTTGCACAGATGCTGGCAAGGAAGTGGCTCGCTCTAAGAAGGTTACCGATAATGAGGGGAAGGAGTTTACGCTTTATCTTGCTCCAGAGCCGATTAAAGGGAAACCCTTAGATAACACCAAGATGTTTGGCGGTCAACTACAATACCTCTATAAAGAGGTAGAGACTGCAGCCAAGAGTGGCAAAAACATGGATGGCAAGAAGAAACAGGAAGCTCCTCGTTTCAAAAAGTCACGAGGGGATTTTCGTCCACGACGGTTCACCAGAGGAACCAGACCGAGTTCAAGCTTCGGTCAAGGGTTTCGGGGCCGGGGCGCTCGCCCAGGCTGGACCGACAACACCGCACGGCCAATAGGCCGAGGGTTCAACTCGTCGAGACCTTTCCCCAGGGGCGGGTCCAAGTAGAGGTCCAAACACAAACTTTACAAGTCCCTGAAGCCTCTAAAAACACACAAACTGTAAGCAACTTTGTGGCTGGTAATATTAGTAATCATATTTCTGAGTGGCACAAAATTACTAGTGACCAAGAAACTTTAAAAATAGTTAGGGGTGTTCACATTCCCTTTACACAAATTCCTGTACAAAGTATAATACCTTTTCCATATAACATTCAACCAGTTGAACGAGAGGCACTAACTAAACAGGTACATAAATTCTTTGAGAAAGGAATTATACAAAAAGTGACACACTGTTCAGGACAGTTTATTTCAAACATTTTCTCGAGACCGAAGCCTAATGGTGATGTTCGAATGATCCTGGATTTAACAATCCTTAATAAAAGGGTGGAATATCGACATTTTAAAATGTTCTCTCTAGATACGGCACGAGATCTGATTACACCAGATGCGTGGATGGCTAGTGTTGATTTACAAGATGCATATTATACGCTTCCCATAATGGAACAATACCGAAAATTTCTTCGATTTATTTGGGATAACCAACTCTATGAGTTTACCTGCATGCCGAATGGCTTAGCTTGTGCGCCTCGTTTATTTACTAAATTGCTTAAACCTGTTTTCTCGGTAATGGCGAGGAAGGGTCACATAATGTTTCCATACATAGATGATTCTTTTATTATAGCATCAACACAAATTGGTTGTGTGAATGCAGTTTTGGATTTATGTGCATTACTCACTAAATTGGGGTTTTATGTACATCGACAAAAGTCAGTGTTTAAACCAACAAAACAACTCAAATGTTTAGGGTTTATTCTGGATACACAGTCCCTTACAGTGTCGATAACAGAACAAAAACTAATTAAGTTTATGACTACAGCGACTCAGCTTATTAAGTTATCAAAGCCAAAAATTAGACAGGTTGCTGTTCTTATTGGCATAATGACATCATATGCACCTGCTGTGTTATATGGGAAGGCCCATATTAAGTCGCTAGAAATAGATAAAAATTTAGCGTTAACACGAACTAAAGGCAATTTTGAGCGAAAGATGTTTATTTCGCAAGAAGGGTTACAGGATATTGGATGGTGGATGCAACATATAGCAAGTTCACCAAATCCAATCCGCATGGCGGAACCTAATACAGTAATTACTACTGATGCTTCGTTAGAAGGTTGGGGAGCTCATCGAGATGGGGTCACAACAGGAGGTAGATGGCTTGATGATGAAAAATCAGACTATATTAATGCACTAGAATTGCGTGCTATTTATCTGGGCTTACGTAGTTTAGTAAAGATAAATAAATCACAGGTTAGAATACTAACTGATAATACTACTGCCATGGCATATATTCGTAACATGGGTGGAACCAAATCAAAGTCTTGCAATCAGTTATCTAAACTGATTTGGAACTGGGCACAGGCTCAACAAGTCTGGCTGACTGTAGCGCATATTCCAGGGTCACAAAATACACTTGCAGATTATAAAAGTAGAAATTTCCATGACCATTTAGAGTGGTCTCTCTCTACACCTTTGTTTAACTTCGTTTGTGAAAAATGGGGTACACCTGAAGTTGACTTATTTGCATCACGAAATAATAACAAGTTACCCTGTTATGTTTCTTGGCATCCTGAACCGGATGCTTGGAAAGTAGATGCGTTTGCTATTACCTGGGAAAATAATTATTTTTATATTTTCCCACCATTTAGCATTATCAGCCGAGTAGTGAGAAAAATCGGCTTGGAAGGGACACATGCGATACTGGTGGTGCCCGATTGGGACACGCAACCTTGGCTGCCAGCAGTTTCACAACTGGCAAAAGATCATATACGATTCCCAAGAAAACTCGGGAATCTGACGCACCACGGACCGCTAGTGGTTCACGGCGACGTGTCAACGACGCCCCTATTGGCATTCCTTTTCTAAGGAAGCAGCTACAGCAATTTGGATTGGACAGAATTACTGAGGATAGGATAGTATCGGATGCCTGGAGGCCAGGAACTGTCAAAATGTATACAACCTATTTAAAGAAATGGGGTGTACATTGTTTGTTAATGAAAGTTAAGCCAACAAATCCAAAGATTTCACAAGTAGCTCGGTTTCTTCGTTCTCTAGAGGATGAAGGACTTTCCTTTGGATCGATTAATGCGGCGAGGTGTGCGTTATCAATTATATTACCTAGAATTGATGGCGAAACAGTTGGAAAACATTATGTTATTTGTTATTTACTTCGTTCAATTTATCAAAGGAATCCTCCAAAACCAAAGTATAGTCGGTTTTGGGATGTTTCTATAGTATTTAAGTTGTTTCAGGCTTGGCCTCACAACTCGTGGTTAGATATAAAACAGTTAGGTTTTAAGGTCGCGGTCCTGTTATTGTTAGTAACCGGACACAGAGGACAGACGATTGTTGCTTTATCCTTAACTGGATTAGAAATAGACAAGGAACAAGCTACGTTTGATTTAGAAAAATTGCTTAAATCGAACACGTTAGGTGACCCTTTATCAACGGTTCACTTAGACTGTTTTCCGAATGATCGGAAATTATGTGTTGTGTCGGCCATACGGGCTTATATATACAAGACAAAGGATTTACGTGCATCACAACAACTATTAGTGAGCTTTATAAAGCCACATAAGGCGATTTCACGAGACACACTTGCCAGATGGACAATTACGGTGTTGAAATTGGCTGGAGTGGATACGAGTAAATACTCTTCCCACTCAACTAGAGGAGCCATGGTCTCCAAGGCACGGGTGCTTGGTATTTCTGTGAAAAGAATACTAGCGCATGCAGGCTGGAAGACGGCTAAGTCGTTTGCAAAACATTATAATAAACGACTAGAAAAGCCTACCGGCGTTGCAAAGCGTCTTCTCGCCAACTAACAAGAATAGGTGAGAACAAAAATTTAGAATGTTATAATAATAAGAAAGAATGATATTAAGGATAAAAATGAATTATGTAAAGGTCTCCCTAGCCTGAGGCTAGCCTGAGGCTGTTTACCGAGGTAAAATAGTATAGTTATACGAGTCTTACCTTGGTACAGATGATGGATAACTGTTGTTTTACCGAGGTATAAGCCTCGGATAGATGTGGGCTAGGGCCCTCCCGCCACACCCTGCCACATCTATTCCGTTGGTGTACCTTTTCGGTAAAGTAATAGTATCCATTGTTTGAAAGTCATTTTTATCCTCAATAAGTAGGTTAAGATTGCTGGTACCGGACGTGCTTACCTCTCCCTAGCCCACATCTATCCGAGGCTTATACCTCGGTAAAACAACAGTTATCCATCATCTGTACCAAGGTAAGACTCGTATAACTATACTATATATATCGCAGCACGCTAGCTTCCATTGAAGAAGACAACATTTCGTGAGATCAGGGGACAACATGTGGGTTGTATGTGAATGGGTGCACAGATTGTGTCGGTGACAATCTAAAGCCGTGTTCACATGGGGCAGTTAATTCGAATCATAAAAATCGACTTGTATAGTTCGGCTCACATTTGGCGTGTGAACGCGCGGCTGAGGCGGTTTAAGCCTGAATCGACTCATATAATTCGAATTTTATAAACCACCTAAGTAGGTGGTTTATATAAACCAAATTTTATGATTTGACTTATATCGCCCGTGTGAATGCAACCGACTTACTTGAGGCGGATTAAGGACGTGACAGTCGAGACCTGAGTGTGTTGACTTTCCGGTAAATTTGCTCTATGAAACTGCTAGCTGTGCACAGATATTTTTTTCATCATTTATTTTGAGGGTTTCACTGCCCAGCAGAAGTTTTGACCATTCCAAAAAAATACGATTCAGTCGAAACAGATCTAGGTCAAACCCACACTCTCTCGTGCCGACGTCGACTAACCGAAACTGGCACTGGGTAGTCTGGACTTTCTCATGCGCAGATATCCACTTCCACCTTAAACCGACTCAAAGCACTGCCCGTGTGAACGCGAAACACTTTCAAACTAAATCGATTCATATGATTTGCCTTGTCTAAATCGCTTTAAACTTTTCCCGTGTGAACACGGCTCAATAGGTA
This sequence comes from Branchipolynoe longqiensis, assembly GCA_030323885.1. Lineage (NCBI taxonomy): Eukaryota > Metazoa > Annelida > Polychaeta > Phyllodocida > Polynoidae > Branchipolynoe > Branchipolynoe longqiensis. The sequence continues at coordinate 75,176,315 of CM059187.1, forward strand.
GATATATTAATTATTCAATCTACTTTAATTTGAAGTAGCTTGTGTTCAAAATGTTTATCTTTAGAGTTATTTGAAGTGAAAATAATGCAAAATTAATTTTGATGTGCGTGATAAAATGTTGGATATCGTAGGATTCAGAAGTGACAGCTTTGTTAAATTGACTTAGTATTTCTTTTATGCAGCAACACATACCGAACATGTGCACTACTATCTAAGGTAGATATCAAGAATCAAGCCTGGATAAGCTTTTTGGCTTTGAAACTTTGATCAATACCGAATTATACAGCTCTATTGTATAGCCTCGAAAAGGAAACCTTTTTTTTTGTATGCAATAATACTATTTGGCTGACAGCAGACCAAAATGGTTGAAGTCACAAGTGACATGCCCAAATATGGAAGACACCCACTACCATAGACGCCGCCTTGCTAGGACGTCATTAGGGTCATGTGTATTAACTGCTATATGCAAACTTTTATGTGTGGTTTTAGGCGAAAGTACCTGTTGTGGAAAGATTCCAGGCGCTACTCTCGAAGAACAAAAGTTTTGTTTAATCTGAGGAGGAGAGATCCGTCCTGTCCCACATCTAACTTCGTTCCATGGGTGTCCCATTAAAGGGTTGGCTCCGGGCCAGTGCCATGCTGTTACCTAAGGTTAAGCCCGGGTTCTTACTCTAAATACCTTAAGCCAAACCAGACAGGATGGCCGAATGACTTGAGCGTCCGTCTCCTGTTTTGGGAGATCGGGGGGATCCAAACCCATGGGTTCTTGGGTTCGAACCCTGGTCGAGTCAAACCAATGACTTAAAAATTGATACCTGTCACTTCCTAGCCAGGGGATCGGCATTATTAGGATAGGGCAAGGACTGGTTGGTTCAGTGTCAGGATAATGTGATTGAATGGGATATGAGGTCATGGTGCTGCTGGCCTGGTCTCCCAGCGGGGCAGCATTATAAAGTCGCCATGAGTGCACACTGTCACAAGTCGGTACCCATCCTTTTTTGTTTTCTTGTGTGTTTGTGAGAAGGTATTTACCCTGCCCATAACGTGGCCCCCGCGAGGTCACTTGTTTTCAATGCTGGACAGCTGTGATGTTTTTGTTCTGATTCTTTGCCCAGGGGTGTTTACCTCTTTCAGCTCAAGCCAGTCTCTCATGGATTGGTTGTTAGTAATGATCTGTGTTAGTTTTTTTGTATTTTTTCCAGAATTTTTGTCTAGTTTGAGTATGATACCTCAGCATACTATGTACATCTACTAGGGTGTCTTGTAGGCTTGCGGGAGAGGATCCTGTCTCATATTGGTTTGTTGCAACCCCCTTTCACCCCAGTCCTGTCCTTAGGCACCGGTGCACTAGAACACCGGGACTCTTCAGGACTGCGACTCGGTGGGATGGCATTTCAGGGTGGATCAGATGCATGACTGTGACCTGTCCATTTCTGTGTTGGTTTGTTCCATTACACATTCCCAGGTGGACTGCGCCATGTGCTGATGGTTTCTCTGATGTCCTTAGTGCTTAGTGGGGGGGCTAGTGTCCATATTTTCTTTTCGTATCTACCATTATTCTGGCCTGTCTTTTGCCTTTTGCACTATTGCACAGCAGGCAGTGACTGTAATCAGGGGCAAGCATGATTTTTGTTCTGTTAGGAAGTAGTTTCTTTCTCTAGTAGTTTTTTCGAAGTGGTCAAGGTTACGGATTGCCAGTTGTTTTGTGTTTTGCTTATTCCAGGTATGTGGTGCCATGGCAAGTACACTCCTCTCATAGATTTTGGTGTTACTCATTTCTGTCAGTAGTATTCGAGCTGCTATATGTCTGGTGTCCCTGCAGGGGGTTACTGTGTAGCCTGGTTTTGTGGTGTAGTGATGTGCTAGTATTTTAAGGTGCGTTTCCCTCCTATTAATCAATGGTGTTGCATTGCATTTATTGTGTAGTTCCATCATAGCGTATCTTTTGTGTACCTGGAGACATATTTTGAGAGCTTTGTTTAGTAGCACCTGCAGTTTGTTTAGAAGTTTGGTATTTCCTCCCATGTAGACTACATCGCCATAGTCGAAGTAGGGGAGGATCATACCCTTATATATTTTAATTGCGATGTTTTCAGTCATGTAGGGTCTTACTTTTGCCAGGAGCTATATTTTGTGGTTTGCTTTTTTGATAGTGTTTGTTATGCAGAGGTCTAACTTAGGTGTCTGTCTAGGTCCACTCCCAGGTATTTGTAGTTGTCTACCTGCTCTAGCTCGCTGTTTCCCAGGAGACACTTTATGATATTATTACTGGTTAGTCTTGTACCAAATAGTCCTGACATGATATTAAATGTTGCTAGAACTTAAAACAACAACAAACAGACACACCTTAAGCCAAACCTAACCTGTGATTAGTGTTTTTTTTTGTGGGGAGTGTTGGGGTGTGTGGGTGGGGGATGTGGAGATGTGGGGGTGTGTGACGATTCATGAGGTGTGAATGGAACCCTGAAGATGACCACTCTATATGTACAGTACATCATTAAAGCAGAGCCTAGCTACCAAAGAGGCTGCCTCCACAACATGAAGATTGATCTGGGACCCAACTTGGAATCCTAGTCCTGGTTTACAGTCAAATTAATGGAACCTTAATGGTATGTGCTTGTCCCGGGCCGCGTGGGCGTGGGCGTGGGCGTGGGCGTGGGCGTGGGCGTGGGCGTGGGCGTGGGCGTGGGCGTGGGCGTGGGCGTGGTCGTGGTCGTGGGCGTGGTCGTGGTCGTGGGCGTGGGCGTGGGCGTGGTCGTGGGCTGGTCGTGGGCGTGGGCGTGGGCGTGGGCGTGGGCGTGGGCGTGGGCGTGGGCGTGGGCGTGGGCGTGGGCGTGGGCGTGGGTGTGGGTGTGGGTGTGGGTGTGGGGACGTTGTTAGGTCAGGCCTTGATCCATGATTGATGGGATTAAAGATAAACTGTCGTGCCATATCGCATTGTCGCTCAAATCCACTAAGCACCAACCGACAATTTGACTGCTTTCATCTGAGATCGCGAGAATTGATCATGTTGGATGATGATAAAGGATGTCGAGCTTGATTGATTGATTAATTTGGGTTTTACGTTCTAGCAACACCTGCAGTAAAATCAGGGCAAATGCCGACCGGTGTCTGGCAACTCGAGGCGGCGTTATGGGTTGCCACACTGGGGTACAGATCAATTACCTCCCGGAGGTCGCCGTGAATATGGCCTATGCTGCCGGCAGGGCCTAAGGCAATCACCAATCAATCAATCACCCTTCCAGAGGATCACAAGTATGATGTCCCACTCAGTCACATTATCCTGGCCCTCGGACAACCAAACCTCCCCCCCCCCCCATAACCCATTGCCAGCTATCCGACATAGTTCAATGTGATAAATGTGTTATGTTTGTCGTAAAATTAGTTGTGGCGTTATGGTTAAGAGACTGACATTTCTTTAATCTTCTTCTTCTTGATTTCTTCTTCTTCCTCTTCTTCTTCTTCTTCTTCTTCTTCATTTCTTCTTCTTCTTATATGACGTGTCGGCCGAATCGATAGAGTGCAGGCTTCCCATGTCGAAGGTCGGGAGTTTGATCCCTGGTCAAGTCAAACGAAAGGCTTACAACATTGATACGTGTCACTATCTAGCCTGACATTTGGCATTTCTAGGATAGGGCAAGGACTGGTTAGCTCAATATCAGGATAGTGTGACTGAGTAGGAAATTGTATCATGATGCCAGTGGGCTGGCCACTATAAAGTCACCATGAGTGTGCACTGTCACAAGTCGGTGCCGATCATGATATGACCTTGGATGCTGCTAGGACGTAAAAAGCAAATAAACTAACATCTTCTTCATCTGTTTTTTTCGCTTCCAAACTGAAACCTTCAAATCGCCGACCTCTTATCGTGTTAGGTGGACTTTAAATGTGATGTGACGTCAGAAGCCTCCTCTGAGGCGGGTTCTCCCGGTGCTTAACTGACGTCAGACAGAGGGTGCCACCTTAATGGCAGACGACATTCAATGTCAGGCGAAACATCGCCTCAGATTTGGCTCTCAACTGTTGAGAAGACACCCCTATTTCCGTATCTGTGCCAAGTCAATCAGGTTGTCGGTGTCGGGGTGTAACAACTTCGATTTACTTTTATGCAATGTTTAAGTGGATTATTTTGAAATCAACTCGGAATTAAGTATATCTTGTGGAATCATTTGTACTTGTAACAAAATTTTACTTTCAGATTGTACTTTTCTACTCTTTACATATATAGTTACTATTACTTTAAATTGGAGTTATTACATGATTGTGGGTGCGACCTTTATTACAATGTATTTAGGACCAGACCAACTGTTGGCGACTTGTGTCAATATTTCTGGTTAACATAATTATTTTCCACTCGTCGTGATCTATGTTTTCGGTGTCTAACAGGCCGGGAATCAAGAAACCAATTGCCTAAAGTGAAATTTGACGTCTTCCAGTTTAATTAATCTGGAATGCACTGTCTGTGTGTGTGTGTGTGTATATATATATATATATATATAAATATATATATATATATATGTGTTTGTATATATATATATATATTATGTTAATAATAATAACAATGACAATAACCATAGAGCCGTTCCGCCTTTTTATATAATGATAATGAATTATCCAGGCTATATATGCAGGCTATCTAATTTTGAACGCTTTTGTAAGAACCTTTCATTATTTAACTTGTAAGTTAATTTTAATGGCTACTTTTAGTTTAGTAGTTTTCTGGAGTTTTTTTTTAGGGGCGGGGGGCTACTTTCACTTTTACTTAAAGTTGCATAGTTAGATTGTTTTGACGTTTTGCCATATTTCTTTGATAACTATATTGCACACTCATGTCGACTTTATAGTGCTGCTCTACTGGGAGACCATGCCACTGGAACTATGACCCCCAATTTCCAAATCAAGTCACATTATCCTGATACTAAACTAACAGGTCCTTTTCCCTATCCTAGTAATGCTGAGGCTAGGTAATGACAGATATCAATTTTGTAAATCATTAATTTTGTTTCAGTCGGGTTTTCGAACTCGCGACCTTCCGCATGGGAAGCTTGTTGCGCTCTTATGGCTGGCACACACCTACCGTCTGTGCGCACCCACCTACCGTTTACGATTCGCGCACTAAAACTGACGACCCGACCCGACCCGACCCGTTTCCCGACTGGAGCGCTCACATATACCGTCCGTTTTCGCGACTCTCCCTCCCTCTCTCCCTCCCTGTGTCTGTGTGTGTGTCTGTGTGTGTGTTACTCTGTGCCTCTGTGTGTGTCTGTGTGTTTTTGTGTCTCTGTGTGTGTCTCTGTGTGTGTCTCTGTGTGTGCCTCTGTGTGTGTCTGTGTGTGTGTCTGTGTGTGTCTCTGTGTGTGTCTTTGTGTGTGTGTCTGTGTGTGTGACCCTGTGTCTATGTGCGTGTCTCTATGTCGGTGTGTCTGTGTGTGTCTGTGTGTGTGACTCCCTCCCTCTCTCCCTCCCTGTGTATGTGTGTGTCTTACTCTGTGTCTCTGTGTCTGTGTATGTGTCTGTGTGTGTCTCGGTGTGTCTGTGTGTGTGTCTGTCCGTGTCTGTGTGTGTGTCTCTATGTGTGTGTTACTCTGTGCCTATGTGTGTGTTTGTGTGTGTGTGTCTCTGTGTGTGTCTCTGTGTGTGTCTGTGTGTGTGTCTCTGTGTGTGTCTGTGTGTGTGTCTCTTTGTCTCGGTGTGTCTGTGTGTGTCTCTGTGCATGTGTATCTGTGTGTGACTCTGTGTATCTGTGTGTGTCTCTATGTCTGTGTATGTGTCTCAGTGTGTGTCTCTGAAAGAGAGACACACAGACACTCACCCTCCCTCCCTCCCTCGCTGTGTCTGTGTGTGTGTCTGTGTGTGTCTCTGTGTGTGTGTCTCTGTGTGTGTCTCGGTGGGTCTGTGTGTGTCTCTGTGCATGTGTCTCTGTGTGTGACTCTGTGTATCTGTGTGTGTATCTATGTCTGTGTATGTGTCTCTGTGTGTGTGTCTCTGAAAGAGAGACACACAGACACTCTCCCTCCCTCCCTCCCTCTCTCCCTCTCTCCAACACAGAGATACAGAGACACACACCGAGACACACATACAGACAAAGAGACACACAGAGACACACACAGAGACACAGAGACACACACAGACACATGCACAGAGACACACACAGACACACCGAGACACAGAGACACACACAGACACACACACAGACAAAGAGACACACCGAGACACACACAGAGACACAGAGACACACACAGAGACACACAGACACAGAGACACACACATACACACACAGACACAGAGAAACAGATACACAGAGACACACACAGACACCCACACACAGACACCCACACAGACACAGAGACACACACAGAGACACACACAGAGACACACACCCAGACAAAGAGACACACAGAGACACATACAGAGACACAGAGACAAACACAGAGACACACAGACACAGAGACACACACATACACAGAGACACACACAGAGACACACACAGACACACAGACACAGAGAAACACATACACAGAGACACACACAGACACACACAGACACCCACACACAGAGAAGCACATACACAGAGACACACACAGACACCCACACACAGACACCCACACACAGACACCCACACAGACACAGAGACATACACAGACACATACACACACAGCCACAGATACACACACAAAGACACACACATACACAGAGAGACACACACAGACACAGAGACACACACACAGAGACACACACATACACACATATACACAGAGACACACATACATACACAGAGACACACCCACAGAGACACACACAGACACAGAGATACACACACAGACACAGAGATACACACACAGACACACACATAGACACAGAGACACACATACAGACACAGAGACACACACCGAGACACACACACACAGACACACACAGAGACACACACACAGACACACACATACACAGAGACACAGAGACACACACAGAGACAAAGAGACACACACAGAGACACAGAGAAACACACACAGACACAGATACACACATAAAGACAAACACACAGACACAGAGGCACACACAGAGAGACACACACAGAGACACACACACAGACACACACAGACACACACACAGACACAGAGACACACAGACACAGAGACACACACAGACACACAGAGAAACACACACAGACACAGATACACACATAAAGACACACACATACACAGAGACACACACACAGACACAGAGGCACACACAGAGAGACACACACACATAGAGACACAGCGACTCAGAGACACACACAGAGACACACACATAGACACAGAGACACACATACATACACAGAGACACACACACAGACACACACACATACACACACAGAGACACACATATAGACACAGAGACACACATAAATACACACAGACACAGAGACACACACACAGACACACACATAGGCACACAGACACCCATACAGACACAGAGACACACACAGAGACACAGAGACACACACAGAGACACAGAGACACACACACACAGACACACACACAGACACATACAGAGACACATACAGAGACACACACAGAGACACACACAGACAAAGAGACACACAGAGACACAGAGGACTTGGATGGCAAACGGACGTTGGGTATCACACATATACCGTATAAGATACGACTGACCGCTCACACCTACCGTTTCTTGAACGGCCCGATTCGTTTTTCGAATCCCTTGCGATTCGAGTTTTAAGCCCTAAAACTGAGTTTTAAGTCGGGAATCGCAAGGCTCTGGTGTGCTCGGGTGTCGCACACCTAACGACTAAAACCCAGTTTTACGTCGTAAACGGGCAGTTTTACGTCGTAAACGGGAGGTGTGCGCCGGGCATTAGTCTTACCGAATCGGCCACCACATCCGCTCCTAACATTGGCAGGCCACTGCAAATGACGCATTTGGTCAAGTCAAGATAAGTGTCAAATAAATACCTGGATACCAAATATAAGGAATTTGGTAGGTTGATTGCCAGTGGTTATTCCGGTCATAAAGAACTATACTATGCAACAATGGCTTCTTTTGCTACGTTCCATTTAGCTTATCCAAGGTGGTTGGTTGGCTGTACGAATGCCACCGATGTGGATGGTGGGGAGGGGGTGGGGGGGGCAGTGTGACTGTGATGGGTGGGGGTGGGGTGTAACCGGGTCGTGGAGCCATCCATGCTGGTTCGGGTGGATATCTCCAGGTGGCGCCACTGGCGTGGTGGCGCTAGGAGCAGCAGCAGCACCAGCAGCAGCATTAACGCCAGCCAGCTGCGGGCGGGGAGGCCGTGGACACAGCGCGTGCCGCCTGGTGTGAGTGAGGTGGGTCGGTCTGTGGGCGGACAGGCACCAGCCAACCAGCCAGCTAACCAACCAGCCAGCAAACCAACCACGTGGCGAGCTACTCACCAAGACCGTGGTGGACGCTCGGTGACTGGAGCCCTGAATACGCATGTTGCGGACCGTGGAGGGGGGAGACCACGCACTCACTGAAAGCACTGGAGGCACTGCGAGGCACTGGGAGGCATTGGAAGCACTGGGAGGCACTAGATGTACTTGAGGCAGCCTCACCCCCAGAGCAGCTCAACGTCGCCTACATCAAGAGCAGCTCGGGGGCACAGGCTATTCAGACACTTACCCACCCACCCCATCCTCACATCCACCCCCCCCCCCCCCGTCACCCTCACCCACCCACCCTCCTCCCTCCTACTCAAACAGTGAGCGAATGCAGGAACACATGGTCCTGATGACATGGAGACATGGAGAGTTCCGAAAAGCAGGTCGTCGGCCCGGTGAGAGGCCCGAGGTCCGCCGTGTCAACCCGGAGGTAGAGGGCGCTCTGCCCCGGTCCTGTGAGGCCACTCACAAAGGGGCTTCTTAGCTACTGGAGTTGTTAGCGCAGCCACTGGAGGCGTGCTAATAAGGCCCACGCCGCTGTACTGACTGCACTGGTTGTACTACTCCTACTACTACTACTCCTACTACTACTCCTACTAGTACTACCACTACTACTCCTACCACTACCATCACCACTATTACTGTAGTCTTCTCGGTTGTCCATCAGTGGCGATGATGACAGCAACTCATCATTTTGTTGTGAACTCGTTGATGACTGATGAGTCCAATTTGTGCTCGGAATGTGTGGTGGTACATTGGACATGTGTGTGTAGCTGTTGTCAGAGAGTCTGGTACTGGTAGATGGCGGAGAGAATCCTTTCTCTGCTGATACTTTTGTTTAGCTTGAGATATACACTCAGTTTCAAAGTGTATTATTATTACTAGGACGGATACCCCTGGTGGAACACATAATTAGTTTGCATCCAGATGCCCACCACATAACGGGCCATAACCCACATATCAGCGAGCCGACGGGAATGGGCAACGGGTATCTGCTACCAGATACCAGCTGAGCACCAGATACCAGCTGGGCATCACATTTCAGTTACCAACTGGGCAGCAGCCGATAACAGCCGAACAGTAGATACCGGGTAGCACCTGAACACCAGATACCAGCTGAACACCAGATACCAGCTGAACACCAGATACCAGCTGAACATCAGATAAGAGCTGAGCATCAAACCACAGTTTACCAGTGAATCTACTAGATACCATATACCAGCTGAGCACCAGATCCCAGGTACGGACCGAGTACCAGTTACCAGATATCATATAACAGCTACCAGCTTAGCACCAGATACCAGCTGACATCAAATATTAGCTAAACACCAGATAACAGTTGAGCACCAGATACCAGTTGAAACCAGATATCATTATCAGATACCAGCTGAGCACCAGTTACCAGACATCACAGAGCATCCACCAGCTTAGCGCTAGATACCAGCTGAACACCAGATACCAGCACAGCAGCAGATGATCATTCAAGGATACAGGACACCAAGACACCAAGACACATAGAGACCAGATAATAGCAGAATTGTCCTAATACCAGCAGGAGCAATTCGCTACATTTATATATAATACAAACAAACCAACCAAGCACCAGCGAACTACCCTACCCGCCTGTGGCGGCCTGACTTCCCGCCGTCGGCCGGGCGCTGCGGGCGGTGTTTGCGGCGGCTCGGTGTGAGTAGGCTACGCGGCAAGCCCTTTGAAGATGGGAATACCTGTGATACCTGCGCCACCAGGAACCATGAGGCAGTTAACGCTGAGTAACTTGGGCCTCCTTCTCCTGGCCTCTCACGTCCTCGTGCATGCAGGGGGTGGACTCAAAGGTAAGTCGGTCGTACTCGGGTCGCGCTCACTTGTTGGCGCACACAACGCGCATGCGTCTGTACGTCATTATTCTCGATGTCGGCATGACGTCACAACCCCGGAAACTAGCCCGCGAAGGGTAAAATACTGCAGTGTTGTGCGGTGCAGCAATGCTATGTCTATGCGAAGCATTTATTTTTGTAAAATAAATTTAAAAGCTTTCATTGGATCGATTAAAAATATCTTAATGCGCGATTGAAGAAGGAAGATCTGAAGTATTTAATGTAACATAAGAGCAATTTACTCTGAAAGTATTAAAAACAGAGATAATAGTGAAAGTTGGGATATTCTGAGTGTCACTGCCAGTGTTACCCTTACCAGATCATGGCCTCAAAAACTATTTTCGCAAAATAAATTCAAGAACTTCCAATTGGCTGATAAAAAAAAAGCTGAATGTGAAATTGTAGAGAAAGATCTTAACTATTTAATAGAAACAAGAGAAATTTGTTTTCAAAGCACCAAAAATCACAAATTACTGTGATAGTTAGGGTAGTTTTAATGTTGTCTCTAAGAGACTGGCATTTGACCCTTCGCGCGCCGTGAACCCCAAAAGTGCCCGGATGTCCGACATCGAGAATAATGAGCACAACCCAAATACAAAGATATTTGAGTTTGCTGGTTAAAGTTGCATAGTCCGATGCTTTTAAGTTTCCGTCATTTAAAAAGAAAAGAAGATATATTAGGTTTATCGTTATAATCTACTTCTCTTTAGTTTGAAATAACTTATATTTTCAAAGGCTAACGTTGCAGATATTTCACATGAAAACACGCTAAATTAATGTTGGCGTGCAGATCAACATTCTGATGACATATCATTCAGTAGTAACAGAACAGGTTCTGTTAAATTGACTTAGCTTTAGTATTCCTTTCTATACATCAACACATGCTTAATAAGCGCATCGACATCTAAATTGGATATGTAGGATCAAAGTTAGATTAGTGTTTTGGTTTTCAACTTTCACGCTTTTATTGGACTATGCAATTTTAAGCCCAAGAGTGGGGGCGGGGGGGTAATGGTGGTACACATTGGTGTGTTCAGTAGTACTTGTCTTTAGCCTGGTATTGGCGAACCCCTGCCATGTCCGAACAATTTGTCAATGTACAGATAATTTTTGTCATATTTGACTATCCCTCCGATGACAGGACACCTCCATCAGGACAACATCTGTATGGATCCAGAGTTGTCTATTCAAGAGTAGTAGTACTACTACTGCAAACGTGGATCTAAAATTCCCACGATATCGCGGATTTCCACGATTTTGGGGGTAAATCCGCGTATTTGTATATTAGCCAACACAAACTTCCAGAATCACTTGAAGCATTCCACGCGACATCAGGCTCTATAAGTGACGGTCTGTGTTTGGTTGGCAACAGGCTGGTGTTGGAGTGACGGCCGGTGTTGAATCAGCATCCGGCCAGTGCTGAGACTCTCCTGTACTAGAGGAGGTGGATTTTCTTTTTTGTTCAAATGGTGTTATGCTTCCTAATGACATATATTGCCAGTGCCAATGCACTGACTGGTCTTCCAGCCTTAATAATAAATGCCGCTACACATTAAATAAAGTTATAACAATATAAGTGGATAATACACGATTTCTGCGACGCATGCGCAGAGCGTAATCCAGACTGGACCTGTGGGTCACAGAGTCTGTGGAGAGGCAATTGAGGCTTTGTTAACATTGGCTTCATATTGAGCAACTGACACAGTCTTTTTGGCACAAATGTGGATTTATAGAGAAAACATACTTACTATTTTGTAATTATTTTGATAATTATAGCTGTATCCTATTGATTGATTGATAAGCTCGATCGTCAGTGTAAAACAACACAGTGACACACTGTCGACCCACAACACAAGTGTCCTTGCCTATCACCAGGTGTCGTACTAGTCGCAGAAATCGTTTATTACAAGAAAATACAGGGCAAAGCATTGATAAACACGACAAGTAAAACATGAATTCAGAGAACCCAGATGAATACAGAATAGGGAAACATGGACATTCTCTATTCGACTTAGCACTTTCACTAGTGTCAGGGAATCGCTGAAAAATACTTGAAGTCGTGTTTCATTCAACACTCCTCCTCTCCTAACACTACCTGAGCTCCATTCCTCTGATGAGTCAATACATACTACCATTGGATAGCTGTCTATTGTTCTTGTTGTGATCGTATTATCGCCCACCTAGCCGTCCATTTCCAGTGGGTTTTCCCTACGACCACTTTCATCCCTGTGCCGTCCTGATATGACCTTAGATGTTGATAGGACGTAAAACAACAACAAACAAACAAATCATCACTGTGTATAGGTATATATACGTGAGCTACGGCATTCTGTTGCATTTGTAGACAATCACAATACTGTATGTGCCTATTCATGATTAGATGTATCTCATCGGCAACTGCAAATATGTTCACTCTACTTACTCCCGCAACACGATCTGGTAGACAGCTGTGCTAAATAACTAAATAGAACAAATATTAAGAGGCTGGGTTATGGAAATTCTCAATCAAAGAAGCTAAATATATTGCTAACATAATTATATGTCATGCTATGTTTGAAGTCCAGAATTGATTCAATTATCTAGTTTAATAGACTTTAAGAGTTGAATGGAGAAAATCGAATGGCTGCCATCTTGGTTTTGCGCATTCCCTCCAGTTCATCAACTCTAGACCAATATCGATAAACACTGTGTGCTGGAACCAGGACTTCCCAGCTTGTTTGCAGTTGATTCATGCTGAAGCAGCTTTAGCATGGATTTAAACTTGGTCGCCATTAATCCATACCGGAGGTAAATAGTGTAGCTATCTTTATTCTGGTGTGTAGGTCTTTCAACTGTGATCACACATACTATATATCTCATGGTAGCAAATGCGCAATCTAAACCTGTGGGTGGATACACATGCAAGAATCTGTTGGGTGAGACAATTACAGATTGTACCTCTTTAATCCGGTATTCCATACTTCAACACCTCCCATAGTCTGGCATAGCCGGGCATGCTGCCGAATCGGTAGAACGCGAACTTAGTGTATGGGATATTGGGAGTTCAATTCTCGGTCGAATCAAACCAATGACTTATCAAATTATTACTTGTCACTTCCTAGCCTGATGTTCGGCATTAATATGATAGGGCAACGGCCAGCTCAGTGTCAGGATAATGTGACTGATTGGGATATTGGGTCATGGTACCAGTGGCCTCATTTTCCAGTGGGGCAGCACTATAAAGTCACCATGAGTGCGCACTGTCACAAGTCGGTACCCGTCCTGATATGACCTTAAATGTTGCCAGGATGTACAACTCCAACAAGCATAGTCATAGTCTGGCAGGGTTTGAATCTGACTTCTGATGTAATCTGACGCTGGCGCTGCAGGTTTTATTTGAGGTCTTGGGCTTTATATTATATGAAACAAACAAAAACAACCCTTGTTTGGAAGCATTAATGGTATTACTATTAGTAGTACTTCCCCTTCCCATTTTAAACCTGGTTCTCCCTTTTGAAAATACAGCAAAATATACGTGTAATCTGACACTTTCTGTAGTTCGGCATTTTCTGTAATTCAGCCATAGTCAGGTCCAAATGTTTCCAGATTAAATAGGTGTACATCTTCTATCACCAAGTATTTAAAGTTGCATAGTCCAATGGTTTTGAATTTTGGTATTTTTTCTGAGATAAATATATTAGATCGATCACTAGTGTCTACTTTACATTAGTTCAAAGTTACCTTTATTTTAAATGGTAATCTTTTGAGATATTTTGAGTGCAAACATTTAGCAAGCTTGCCAAAACTCTGACACCAGAGACTTCTGCAGTAACAGGTTCTGTTAAATTTACTCAGTATTGCCTTCTACGCAGAAATAAATGCTTAATAAGTGCATCAGTATCTAAGTTAGATATGTAAAATCAAATCTAGATAATTGGTTTGATTTGGAAAATATGATATTTCATCGGACTATGCAGCTTTAACCTCCATGAAAGAACTTCCGGTTGCCATCCCTGTTGCTAGGAACAGCCCGCGAGTAGGGTGTGTGGCGGTAATGGGAGAGGCCTGGTGGCTATCCTCATCACCGCTGTAACAGTGACCAGATGGGGCAGCCGGATGAGTTGAACACCTGCTCCCCAGGTGGCGGATCATGGGGCTAGAAATGTGGGATTGGACCCTGGGCGAGTCAAACTGCTGTCGTTAAAAGAATTATACGTGTCGCTACCCAGCCTAGTGCCTGGTAATATGTGGATAGGGTGAAATTTCTCTTACTTAATCAATTAATGTAATAAACAAACATGTATCATGTATCCGTAGATCTCAAGTCCATCTTTCAGGTCACAATATTGCAATTTTAGTCTACTGCCATATACCTGTGTATAATTGTATAGGTAATGTCACCCACGATGCACTATTGACAGAAGAACGGTACAAAAAACCCAGATATTTTATTGTTGGGTTTTGGGTTGTTCTTAATTTTGTGGGGGGAGACTCAGTCTACTTTACTGGCTACTTTACTCTCTACTTCCTTCTGCATCCTTAAATCATGATGATTCCCTGAGCTCATTTGCGCATATTTTACACCCATGTCACACTGCATTATTCTTCTAACTTATCGTCAGGTGCACGTATAAAATAACAACCCTTGTTTGGAAGCATTAATGGTATTATTAGTATTTCTCGCCAAAATACCAGCATCTTTACGCTGAAAAAAAGACTATACACATTATTCAGATGAATAAAACATATTACAAAGCATTTTCTTAACATCTAGCAAATTCAGAGCCAAAGAGATGATTGGCTTGTTGCCCTCTCCCTCCCACCTCCCACCTGAGGCAGGTATATTATTGGTGATGCTGGTTACACAGTCTGGTTACCTCGGTAGAAGACACTTCTCTTGATTCCAGTTCCTCAATCCTCAATTCATTAGCTACCTTTAACAGATTCCGCCAGTGCTATTCCCACCTCACTTGCACACACTGGCCACGTGGTGGCGCTGGTCATAAGATGGCAGAGTGGAAGCTCCGACCAGGTTGCCTCCTCAGGCCCCTGAAGTCCTTAAGGATATTGTGGATCGCCCAACCACTACTAATGCACCTGTGTGATGTGTGTGGGAGTGGTGCCACCTGGTGGTGGCGGTCGTATTCAATGGGAGCTGGTGATGTCCAGAGTGAAGACCACAGCCCGTATAACACATCCCGTGTCCGTCCTCAACCACCAACCTAGCAATCAGTCACCAAGAATCGGACTTGGACCGGAAATGGAGAATCCCGTTTTCAGGTTCAGATAAAACATCCAGTCACTATTAGCAGTATTGATTGGCAAAATTTGAAAGTGACCAAATGATCCGTTGGGCGCTGGCCACCGGTGAGGCTGGGACCAGAGAGTGAGTGACCGAGACACCGGCTACTCAGGTGCCAGTTTGGTGTATGAGGGGTGACAGATAGGAGACACCGAAACATTTAGGTAGTAACCCTTATTTATATCCATGTAATAAATTATATAGTACATATATATATATAACAGGATATATTGTGAATATATATCTATATGGGTCATTCTCTAAAACTGGGCACCACATATTTGGTCTCCAAGCTACGATGCTGATAATTAAGTCTTTCTTTTATTGATAGCAAGTCAAATAATTATGGTAGCATCTGTCTATTAGGTATGTTGTCTATTAGGTATGTTACTATTAGCAGTGTATTGAATCAATCCCACAAAAGATATACAAATTATACTTATATGATTTTGTGCTAGAGTGAAAATCTGAAAATGTACACATAGACTACATCACGGTTCCAGTGGCGCGGTGCATTGTGGGATGCATCAGAGCAAAACATACCCCCCAAAAGCACATGGCATATGCTAATACACTGGGTGCAGCTATGAAATGTGCTAGTTTCAGATCATCTCAACTCTTGTTTGAAACATAGAATACCAACTAAAAAAATATATATAATAAATTAAGATATTAATCTTTTATCCAGCATTGCATTTACATCAATATAATCAGCACATCTTATGCCATGTGCATTTAGATTTAGAAAGATCTAGGCACTCAGACTAGTGTTAGAGCCATAGCCAGAGTACTCAATGCATTGTCAGTGGCAGTGAGCAATCTCCATACAGAAAAAGTTAAATATTGATAAAACCACACCACCTAGAGACAAACCGCTTGGAACACATATAGAAAACATGTTTAACAAAAAGATTATATTAGATTTATAAGGTTAGGGTTTGGGATTTCTATTAGTTTTGAATAAAACTGACATTTTTCAATGCTCGTATAGGCAAAGTCAATGGCCGTACGCCTTTGCTTTGCTCCCACGGCCGTTTTCAGCGCATGGGCAGTTGGAACCGTGATGTAGTCTATTGATACCATGCATTTAGCCAAACTTTTTTCAACTTTTTTCTTGTAAGAAATAACCTTGTTTGCTTAACTGTAATCAATAATATCTTGTTTGACTTTGTTGGGTATGCTAAAATGATTTTCTGGATGTGTCTTTGATTTTCCAGGTTGCACGAGTGATATTAATGTATTGCTTAATTTGCATAAGATCTAAATTAAAAAGTGAAATATAATATTTTCAACTCTGACATATGAACAACATGCAAACCTATGTAGAAACATGGCTTTTGCTATTATTTGGAATGTTTTTTCTATTATTTGGAAGGTTTTCACTTTTGGTTTCCATATCACAGTTTCAGAGAATGACCCATGTACATAATTACTCCAGAAGATTGAATACACACACACACATATATATATATATATATATATATATATACACACACATACACACACACACACAGATAAGCCTTTCGGTAAGGAAGTCTGCCAGCCAGCCCGTCTAGTTTGGGTCTTACAGTGTCGTGCTGCAGTTACTCACTAAGGTTGTCAGGTTTGCGTGTCACATAACTGGGACCTTGGGGAGACTCCCCCCCCCCCCCCCCCCCTGCTCCCCTGTTGCATACATTAGCCACATGATGGCCCTGGTCATAAGATGGCACACTGAAGCCTCGACCAGGTTGTCTCTTCAAGCCCCTGAAGTCCTTTCGGATATTATGGATCACACAACCACTAACACACGGGTGGGAGTGGTGCCACCTGCTGGCAGCGGTGATGTTCAATGGGCGGTGGCAATGTCTAGAGTGAAGACCACTGCCTGTATAATACATCCCGCACCCTTCCTGAGCCACCAACCTAGCAACCACTCACCAAGAATCTGACTTGGACTGGAAATGGGGAATGCTGTTTTCAGGTTCATATAAAACAACCAGTTGCTGTGATACTGAGCAAACAAGTCCTTGGTCTATCCTATTACTGCCCGTCTCCAGTGATGTAGGAT
Source organism: Branchipolynoe longqiensis (assembly GCA_030323885.1). Lineage (NCBI taxonomy): Eukaryota > Metazoa > Annelida > Polychaeta > Phyllodocida > Polynoidae > Branchipolynoe > Branchipolynoe longqiensis. Next base: position 75,193,925 of record CM059187.1, read on the forward strand.
AGTGCACATGACAGACTTGGAAGGTAGCACAAACCCTACTGTCGCCTGGTTAAAGTAAAGTTGAAGGTTTTTGAGTATGCCCTATACCCTCCACACTTCCCTATGGGACATTACAGAACTAACATTATACTAATATCCATAGGGTACTCAGAGTCTACTGTTGCTGGCCACACCAATCATATTGAGTTCGAGCTGAGATAGCACATTCGGAGTGTGATCTTTCATTAAGATGCATCAACAATTCACTGTGAAGAATGCAAAGTCATGATAAAATCACGTGACAAGACTTTTAAACTGAATTAGACTGATAACACACACAAGTGCTACTTTTATTGAAAGAGCCTTCACACCTAAATTATACTTTCAATGTTTGTTTCTCAATGTAAGTATGTGCATGCGATGTGGGTCACGTGAACTGCTCTTTAAATGGCTGCAGCTAACTCCTGTCACACTGGGCAGAGCAATTGATCGTGACGTGGGAAGCTATGGCCCCGTGCCACAGAGAGCAACCACCGTGTGGTGCGGTGTGGTGCGGTGCGGTGCGGTGCGGTGTGGTGTGGTGCGGTGCGGTGTGGTGCGGTGTGGTGCAGTGTCCTGCGGTGTGGTGTGGTGTGGTGCGGTGCGGTGCGGTGCAGTGTTGTGCGGTGTGGTGTGGTGCAGTGTGGTGTTGTGTGATGCGGTGTGGTGCGCTGCGGTGCAGTGTGGTGCGGTATGGTGCAGTGTGGTGAGGTGAAGTGTGGTGCGGTGTGGTGCGGTGTGGTGTGGTGCGGTGGGGTGGGGTGTGGTGTGGTGCGGTGTGGTGCGGTGTGGTGCAGTGCACTGCAGTGTGGTGCAGTGTCCTGTGGTGTGGTGTGGTGTGGTGTGGTGCAGTGCGGTGCAGTGTTGTGCGGTGTGGTGTGGTGCAGTGTGGTGTTGTGTGATGCGGTGTGGTGCACTGCGGTGCAGTGTGGTGCGGTGTGGTGCAGTGTGGTGCAGTGCAGTGTGGTGCAGTGTGGTGCGGTGTGGTGTGGTGCGGTGGGGTGCGGTGTGGTGCGGTACTGTGTGGTGTGGTGTAGTATGGTGTGGTGCGGTGTGGTGCGGTGTGGTGCGATGCGGTGCAGTGTGGTGTGGTGCGGTGTGGTGTGGTGTGGTACGGTCTGGTGTGGTGCTGTGTGGTGCAGTGCGGTGCGGGGCGGTGTGGGCGGTGTGGTACTTTGCGGTGTGGTGCCATATAATGCAGAATTGTGATGGTTGTCATGCAGTGCGCTGTGCTGTGCTGTGTTGTGCTGGCTGTGTTGTGATGTGTGGTGCTGTGCTGTGGTGTAGTGCTGGCTGTGCTCTGTGTGGCGCTGTGTTGTGCTGGCTGTGTTGTGTGCTGTGTGGTGCGGTGTGGTGTGGTGCTGGCTGTGTTGTGCTGTGTGGTGCGGTGCTGGCTGTGATTGGCTGTGTGGTGCGGTGTGGTGCGGTGCTGGCTGTGGTGCTGGCTGTGCTGTGGTGTGGTGCTGGTTGTACTGTGCTGTGTGGTGCAGTGCTGGCTGTGATTGGCTGTGTGGTGCGGTGCTGGCTGTGGTGCTTGCTGTGCTGTGGTGTGGTGCTGGATGTACTGTGCTGTGTGGTGCAGTTCAGTGCTGTGTGTTGTGATGTAGTGTGGTGCTGGTTGTACTGTGATGTAGTGTGGTGCTGGATGTACTGTGCTGTGTGGTGCAGTTCAGTGCTGTGTGTTGTGATGTAGTGTGGTGCTGGTTGTACTGTGACGTAGTGTGGTGCTGGATGTACTGTGCTGTGTGGTGCAGTTCAGTGCTGTGTGTTGTGATGTAGTGTGGTGCTGGTTGTACTGTGATGTAGTGTGGTGCTGGATGTACTGTGCTGTGTGGTGCAGTTCAGTGCTGTGTGTTGTGATGTAGTGTGGTGCTGGTTGTACTGTGATGTAGTGTGGTGCTGGATGTACTGTGCTGTGTGGTGCAGTTCAGTGCTGTGTGTTGTGATGTAGTGTGGCGTGAAAGGGCGCAGTGCACTATGACTGGTACGAGGCGGGCTGCTGTGATGTGGTGTGGTACAATCTGGTGTGGTGTAATATGGTGTGATTGCCTGACACGCATCCCTCAGTGTATCAGGGAGAGTACCTGTGGTTGCCTGATACATATCAGTTATCACACAGTGTGCCAGAATGAAGTTCGTGATCGCCTGACACATATCACCAGGTAATGGGGTGCGGATTGTGATCGGCTGACACAGATCACCACATGCCGGGTGCTGATTGTACTTGTAGTCACCTGCCACATATGACCACGGGTAGGTGTGGGATTTGTGGTTGCCTGACATATCCACATGTGCTGGGTGCTGTTGGTAGTCGCCTGGCACATATCACCACATGCCCAGGTGTGTTTGTGCTGGCCTGACACGTGCACCGGGTGGGGCTTGTGGTCTGACACATATCACCACATGCCCTAGGTGGGGCTTGTGGCCTGACACATATCACCACGTGCCCGGGGTGGGGCTTGTGGTGGCTTGACACATATAACCCCGTGGCCAGGGTGGGGCTTGTGTTGGCCTGACACATATCACCACGTGCCCGGCGTGGGGCTTGTGGCCTGACACATATCACCACGTGCCCGGGGTGGGGCTTGTGGTGGCTTGACACATATCACCACGTGCCCAGGGTGGGGCTTCTGATGGCCTGACACATATCACCATATGCCCTGGTTGCTGCTTGTGGTGGCCTGACACATATTGCCACATGGCCCGGGTGGGGCTTGTGGTGGCTTGGCACATATCGCCACATACCGCCACATACCCAAGGTGGGGCTTGTGGTGGCTTGACACATATTACCATGTGCCTGGGTGGGGCTTGTGGTGGCTTGACACATATCACCACGTGCCCTAGGTGGGGCTTGTGGTGCCTTGACACATATCACCACATGTCCAGGTGGGGCTTGTGGTGGCTTAACACATATCACCATGTGCCCTGGGTGGGGCTTGTGGGGGCTTGACACATATCGCCACATGTCCACGGTGGGGCTTGTGGTGGCTTAACACATATCACCATGTGACCCGGGTGGGGCTTGTGGCTTGACACATATCACCACGTGCCCTGGTTACTGCTTGTGGTGGCCTGACACATATCACCACGTTCCCGGGGTGGGGCTTCTGGCCTGACACATATCACCACGTGCCGCTGGTTGCTGGTGGTGGTGGCGCGGCGTGATGATAGATGTGCCAGGTGTCACGGGGTTAATAGAGACTAACCCGGCGGTCGGCGCCATCAGATGCCGTCGGCCCGCCGCCCCATTTCCGCCCACCAGGTCTGCCAGACCCGACCCCGCCACTCACCTACTCTCTCCACCCCAGTCCACCCTCTTACCACCCACGTCCCACCCACACACCCACACACCCACACAAACTTGCACCTCAACAAATCCCTGCCTCCCCCCACGGCGCGATCACACGCCGACACCTCATCCCCGCCCCATAACCCTCCCTCGAGCCGCGCCGCAACAGTCCGCCCGCCCACAGCTGTCGGACACACCTAGCTACCCACCTTCACGTGCCCGTGCGGCTAGCTGCTTGCGGCTTGCGACTTGCGCGGTGCGACTTGCAACTTGCGACTTGCGGCTTGCGGCTTGGGGCTTGTGGCTTGTGCTGTGCAACTTGCAACATGGCCCGTCCTGATATGACCTTAGATATTGCTAGGATGTAAAACAACAACAAACAAACAAACATGTGGCTTGCGACTTGCGCTGTGCTTCTTGTGACTTGCAACATGATGCATGCGGCTTGCGGCTTGCGGCTTGTAGCTTGCGGCTTGCGGATTGCAGCGTGCAACTTGCAACATGAGGCATGCGGCTTGTGGCTTGTGACTTGTGGTGTGCGACTTGTGACATGAGGCATGCGGCTTGCAGCTTGCGTCTTGCGACTTGCGGCATGCGACTTGCAACATGAGGCATGCAGCTTGCGGTAGGCGGTGGGCGGTAGGCGGTAGGTGGTAGGCGGCATGCAGCATGCAACATACGGTATGCGGCGTGCGGTATGCGGCGTGCGGTATGCGGCGTGCAGTATGCGGCATGGGACGGGTGGCAGGCGGCGGGTGACATGCGTCATGCGTCATGCGTCATGCGTCATATGGTAGGCGGTAGGCGGTAGCCGGTAGGCGGCACGAGTCTTGGCTTCGGGGCTTCGGGCAGCAGGCAGCGGGCGGCAGGAGCTTGCGCCTGCCCCAGGGGCTAGTGTTAGGGACAGACAGGCCGCCTGCCGGCCACGTGCAACCGGGTCTCATTAGCGCCTGCTGCCGGCATCTCAGTGGCAGCGTGTCGGGCCGTGCACGTGTGTGCGTGCGCGCATGTGTGTGTTAGCGGTGGGGAGGGGGGTGACCGGGGATAAAGGGTCCAATAAGTATGACATGGAGTGCGGCTAGGTGGCGGCCATTACGGGCCGACCTGTAGACACCAATCAGTGGCCTGCGCGGGCAATGCCTCTCTGATATCAGTGACAGCGTCTCCCGGCAGGCCTTCTGGGCGGCAAATGAGTTGTCGGACCAACGTCAGTTTTAACACCCCCATACAGCAGTGTCTGGTGACCCCGCAGGGCCGACCTCCCCCCCTCATCCAACCCCAACCCCCACGGACTCAAGAGGCGGTGGGACCTCAGCCGAGGGCTTCCTGTTGTTTAGTGTTACTAAATATAGTGACACGTGTGGAGATCAGTGGTCCTAACTACTACACTGTGGTACTATCTGGTAGTGTTTTCTGTGTGGATATAAGTGGTCCTAACTACTACTACACTGGTGGTAGTCTCTTCTGTGTGTAGATCAGTGGTGCTAAGTACTACACTGGTGGTAGTGTCTTCTGTGTGTACATCAGTGGTCCTAACTACTACACCGGTGCCAGTGGTAGTGTCTTCTGTGTTTAGATCAGTGGTCCTAACTACTACACTGGTGGTAGTCTCTTCTGTGTGTAGATCAGTGGTCCTAACTACTACTACTAGTACTACACTGGTGGTAGTGTCTTCTGTGTGTAGATCAGTAGTCCTACCTACTACACTGGTGCCAGTGGTAGTGTCTTCTGTGTTTAGATCAGTGGTCCTAACTACTACACTGGTGGTAGTCTCTTCTGTGTGTAGATCAGTGGTCTTAACTACTACTACTAGTACTACACTGGTGGTAGTGTCTTCTGTGTGTAGATCAGTGGTTGGTATCAAAGATGCTATCTACCAGTACCACACTGGTTATAGAGACTGTGTATGGGCTGTTTTGTGTATGTTAATGCAGATCAGTGCTAGGTATCAAAGATGCTAACTATCATACTGGTTGTAGTGTTTTTGTGCATATACATTAATGTAGATCAGTGGTATATATCACATATGCTAACTACCACACTAGTGGTACTACTGTCTTTGTGGGTAGTCTATTCTGCTGCTACCCGGCATGTTTATACATGGGTGAGTAGGGAAGAAGTACCTTCACTGGAGGTGGTATGCTTTAAAAATCTGGTCACATGATTCTACCATGTATTCCTTATACCCCTGTCACACTACGACGTAACGAGCTAATGTAAGCCTGACATGATCACATTTGGTCATTACGTTGTCGTACGTTGGGTTACGTTATTATGACGTCATAATGACGTTAGACTGACGTCGAGCTACGTCATGTTACGTCGTGTTACGTCGGCGTGCGTCACGGTTTTGAACCCGTTCAAAACTTTCGACGTGACGCGAACGTAAGGGTTTACGTTCGCCGTACATTCTGTACACGTTCGGTGAACGTCAATGACGTTAAACCGACGTTATTAAAACGTTAGTCACTACGTTCAACTACGTTCCACTACGTTGACCCACATTAAACTGAGTGCAAATGGCCACGTGGCGTAATGGTAACATCAGGAGAACGTCAGGAGAACCTCAGGCGAACGTCAGGAGAACGTCAGGAGAACGTGCATTCAACGTCTCATGACGTATCTAACGTCATGTAACGTTCTTCTGGTGATGGAATAACGTTCATAACGTTCCGTGAACGTAAGGAAGTTGACCTCTCTCGTTGAATGACGGTATCACTACGCTTTACCGACGTTACGATCTCGTCCATTACGCTGCATCCACGTTCAACTTGGGCCCAAATTTGCATACTACGCCGAGAAGTTCAACGTTCTTCACGTTCTCCCTACGCTGACGTCATTACGTCGTAGTGTGACAGGGCCATTACATAAATATATATATAATGTACCTTAAGAAATGATCACACTTAAGGGCCGGTCACACATACGTTAGTGAACGTAGTTGAACGTAGATAGAATAATGTGGGTGAAACGTGGGTGAAATGTGCTGTCACTACATTCAAATACGTTAAGGTACGGCATGCTTTGGTTGATGACCCACCTAATAGTATGGATAAATACGATACGTATCCTGATATGTTATGGTACGGATCCCAGTACGTCCAACTACATTCAACTAAGTTCAACTACGTTCAACTATGTTACCATCCACTATGTTCAACTACGTTCAACTACGTTCAACTTTGTCCACGAATGGCTGTGACCACAGCAGAACAGCCAAAGTTCTGTGCAGGTCAAAGTATGCTAGGGTAAGCTAGGGTAAGCTAGAGTATGCTAGAGTACCCTAGAGTAGGCTAGAGTATGCTAGAGTATGCTAGAGTACTTTATGAAGTACACTAGAGTATGCTAGAGTATGCTAGAGTATGCTAGAGTACGTTATCAACATGGAGGATATGTCTGCCTCAAACTTAGTGCTCTTTTGAACATGTCCAAAGCTTAAATCAGAACTCACAGTCCACAGACGTTCTTATCGCGTTATCATCACAGATGATGCCGGATGTTGCACTACATTCAACTACGTTCAACTAGGTTAGCCTCCACTACGTTCAACTACGTTCGCTAACGTGCATGTGACCGGGCCTTCAGAATGGATGATCTGAGCTCGAACCACTCGGGATTGGTTTGATCAGCACCATTAGACTCTGAGTACCCCATGCCTATTATTAGTAGCTCTGTGATGTCATACAAGGAACGGTGTTACAGACACTAAGGGATGGTCAAAATTCTTCAAATTTAACTGACAGAAGGGTTTGAGCCCCTCCCTCCCATGCACACGTTCACTTATATGGTATACTTATCCGGAATCTGATTATTTATGGACTGTCTCCTCAGTGCAAATCAACCTCACACTATACCATCTTAACTGACGCGCCTCCAGTCATCTACTGGTCAGACCTTCAGCCTCGCCTAGTGGCGCCACCTGCTGCGTTTCCCTCGCCTGTCTCTGCCTCAGGTCTGTACCATTCGCCCCAAATTATATATATATGTTTCTGTCGGGGGGGGGGGGGGAGAGGTTATATGCCAAAGGTAGTGTAGTATAGTATTCTACGCCGACCTCTCTGGCAAGGAGTCACGTAGAGAGCTGGGCGTAGATAGAGTGCTTCCATCTGGGAGCCTAGATAGCCTAATGGTTTCGACACTAACCCTAGAATGGTCAGGAGTGTCTCTTCGAATCCAGCCGTGTGTCCCTACACTTTGTAAAACACCACCCCCTGCCACGACAACAGCAATTTCCTGTGAGCCATTTCTCTTGTGTGGTGCCTGCGCAAGGTAAAGCCCGCCTATATATGTACTATATAATTTATTATGTGGATATAAATAATGGCAGCCCCTTAATGTTTCTCTCTAACCACCTTAACCTCTATGTTATTCACTGCGAAGTGGGCATTCTCTCCTCCCGTCCTCCTCTACACCGTGAGCCAACTGTCACTCTGCTCACTGTGACTACATCCGGTGGAGGCTAGGAGGGTAGGTGGAGCCACCTGTAAAGTGTTAGTCTTACGGAGTATAACAAATAATAGTAACATTGAACCCTTACGTATCTTTATACTTGTATAATTCGTTATACATCACATATATTATATATATTAAATATATATATATTAAAGCTGCATAGTCCGAAGAAGCATCACATTTTCAAAACAAAAATAATGATATAGATTTGACTCTACATATCTATCTTAGATATTGATGCACATATTATGCATTGATTGCCAGGGAACACTGAGAACCTTTGATAGAACTTGTTACTGTTGAAGCCTATGGTGTCAGAGTTTTGGCGTGCTTGCCAAAACTAAGTTTGCATGTTTGAATTTCAAATATCTCAAAACTTATCCATTTAAAGTCAAAGTTACTTTAACCTGAAATAAGGTAGATTATACCAATAAATTCAATATATTTATCTCAGAAAAATTACCAAAACGCAAAACCGTCGGACTATGCAACTTTAAGATAGATGATGTCTCCATCACGTGAGCGCTGATAGTCTAGACGAAATCAAGCCTTACCTCATTCCGATAAAATGTGCCGGCGACACTTCAGCACTGAGCACGGTGCGGCGCGAAATGGAGCAGTAATAGACTGTGTATGAAGGTGGCCGTTTACCATAATCCTCATTTCTTTGCACGAGATACATGACTGGCGAAGGTATGGGAGTGGGGGAGAGGGTAAGGAGGAGGAGGAGGAGGCGGATAGGGCGGAAAGGGAGATGTGAAGGGGAGAGGGAAATGGAAAGGGGAGAGGGAGAGGGAGAAGGGCAGAAAGAGGGGAGGGAAGGTGCAGGAAGGGGGGGGGGGGGGGGAAGCGTGAGAAGGAGGAGGGCAGAGTTAGGGTATGGGAGTGGGATGGGAAAGGGGAGAGGAGGGGGAAGGGGGAGAGGGAGAGGGAGGAAGGGGGAAGGAGAGGGAGGCGGGAGAAAGAGGTGGCAGAGGGAGCGGGAGGAAGGGGGTGGGAAGGGGAGGGGGAGAGTGGGGAGGTGGAAAGGGGAGTGGGGGAGGACCGATTGGTTTATGGGTGGCGGAGATGTGGGAAGTGGCGGTGACGGGGACGGTAATGGTGGTGTGTGGCGTGTGGCGTGTGGCGTGTGGCGTGTGGCGTGTGGCGTGTGGCGTGTGCCATGTGCCGTGTGGTAAGTGGATAACGTAAAGGACCACCGGACCCAGCAGCACGTATCACCCAGAGGTTGTCGAACCACCGCCGGTGTTGCGGATTCCGAGGGACACCAGTTTGCCAGGGACACTTCCATTCAAATACATTGTCAACGGCCGTGAGCAAATCTTCATACAGAAAAAATAAAAATATCTCTAAAATTACAACACCTAGAAACAAATCGCTTCGTACACATATAGAAAACATCTGTACCATTAAGATTATATTAAATTGATAAGGTTAGGGTTCTTGATTTCTATTAATTTTGAATAAAACTAATGTTTTTCACTGCTTGCACCGTCCAACTCAAGACATTGTCAATGGCAGTGAGAAATCTTCATACAGAAAATACAGGAAAAGTTAAATATCTCTAAAACGACACCTCCTAGAAACAAATCGTTTGGTACACATATTGAATACATCTTTACCAAAAACATTATATTAAATTTATAAGGTTAGTGACGATGCTGTTCGATTTTGACTCATGCGCAGAAGCAATGTGTCCCTGGGAAACTGGTGTCCCTGGGAAACCGCAACACCAGCCCACGGACCCATCCGTCCCTTCACTCCCCTCTCTCATTCCTCCCTCCCACCTCCATCCTCACCATCCTCCCTCCTCTCCCTCTTCCGTCCACTTCCCAATCTCCTCTCCATTTCTCCTCCTCCTCCATTCTCTCCCTCCCTCCTCCCTCCTCTCCCTCTTCGCTTCCTTCCTACTCCATCCTCCCCTCCTTCATCGCCCTTCCCAACCTCCTCTCCCTCCTCTCCCTTCTCTCCCTCCTCTCCCTCCCCTTCTTCCTGCCTCCTACTTCCCTCTCCCTCCCTTTTCATTTTCCCGTCACTCCGTCCCTCCCCTTCATGCCGTTCCCCCTACCCCGTCCCTACTCCATTCCTTCCCATCCCTCTCCTCCATCGCTCCACCCCTCTCCCCCTTACCCTTCCCTCTCCCCGGCCTCCCCCTTCCTTTCCCCCTCCCTCCAACCCTTTTCTTTCTCTCTACCCATTCACATCCAGCCTCCCTCATTCTCCCCATGGTTCCCTCCCTCTCCCTCCTATGCATCTCCTTCCCTTCCTTCCACTGGTCTCTGTCCGCCCCTCCCCTCCCTTCCTCAACAAACGCCCTCCCCTCCCCCACCCTCCATTCTCCTCCCTCCCCTCCACCCCTCCACCCCCTGCCTCTCCACCCACCGTACCCTCACCCACCCATCTCCCTCCTTACCTCTCAGCGCGCTCCTATGTACGCTGCGCACGCCGCCCGGCGCATTCCGCGTGCGCCATCAACGTCACTTCCGGTTACGTAACCGACGCGCATCATGCCCTGCGCAGCACTTCCCGCGCCCGTCCGACAGGGGTCGCTTCGGTATGTAGTCTCAAGCGGCACTTCCCGTGATTCCGCGTGTCAGGGAAAGATCTACAAGCACTGGGGCGGGGGAAATATATATATATATATATATATATATACATATATATGCATATATACATATATACATATATACATATATACATATATACATATATATGTATATATGCTTATACATATGTATACATATATATATGCATATATATACATATATACATATATGTGCTCTATAATCTAGTATTATGGGAATGTAAACAAGGACACTACCACTTATTAGTTCTCTTCTATATATTAGTATATTTATATATATATACATATATATATATTTACATATATATATACATTTACTATATATAGGCTACATATATATACAAATATATACATATACACATATTTATATATACATATATACATATTTATATGAGTCAGGATCACGAAACGAGGCCAATTGGGGAAAGTTGTCGGGATCGAGCATTGGAGGTCGACGTCGAATAGTATAATTATAGTTTAGCGTTGACAGAGATATTGGAAAGTCCTTAAATTTATCCTGAATGTAAAGGTAGAGAAAATACAACAACCTTATTTGTTTCTAGGATAATTTAATATAAAACAAAGAAATTCACTACACTTTAAGAATTGTGACGGCGACATCTGTTAAAGTTGTCAGCGTTGAGCATTGGATGTTGGCGTCGAACGGCATAATTATAGTTTAGCATTGACAGAGGTGTTGCAAAGTCCTTAAATTTATCCTGAATGTAAAGGTAGAGAAAATACAACAACCTTATTTGTTTCTAGGATAATTTAATATAAAACAAAGAAATGCACTACACTTTAAGAATTGCGATGCCAACATCTTAAATAAACCACCAATTGGCCCATTTTCGTGAGGCTGACTCATATATATACACGCTGGCTGTGGGAATGTCCATCTTGAAGCGAGCGTTATTTTTTTAAGTGTGCTGGGCGGGAGGGGGCTCCGTCGATGTGGACGATGTGGGGGACGGGGACGGCATGGACTTTGACCACGGTTGAGAGAGTTATGTGTCGAGATGAGCGGCTGTAATGTTGCGGAGAGTAGACCTTATCTGCGGGGCATGCGCAGTGAACTGCTGCTACCCATCTCACACAGGACCGCATCACACTGCACGAGTTCCTCCCACTGCCACCAGAAGGCAGGTTGCTAGTGGGAATCACTTGGAAATCATCTTCCACAAAGCATAGCATCACTTATGGCCGATGACATCAGAAGGCAGGTTGGTGGTGGAAATCATCTATAAATTGTCTCCTCCCCCCCGCAAAACATGCTGCGTAGTGAGATACTAGGTATATTAACTTAGTTCTTGTTACTGCCCTCAGAGGGCAGGTTGGTAGTGTAAATCATTTATGAATTCCCCCCCCCCCCCCACACACACACCGAACATGCTGTGCAGTCAAATACTTCATTAGTTCTTGTCACCGCCATCACAGGGCAGGTTGGTAGTGGAAATCATCTATAAGTGTAAGTCATTTTCCACAGAGCATAAATAATGTGTTTTTTGGGGTTTAACCATTTTTTTAAATTGAGGCTGTATTTATACTGTCCATAGCATATAAACCCGGGTATTTTTCTTCTGCAGAGCATGCTGTGCAATGATATGCTACATCAGTTAGTTCTTGACACTGTCACAAGTTGAAAAGGGGGCAGGTTGATGGTGGAAATCGGCTATAAGTGTAAGTCATTTTCCACAGAGCTTGCTGCGCAGTCTCCACCCATAACATTACCGCCAGAGGGCGGGACCGGCGGTGGAAATGAACTGTTGTTCTGTATCCGGTGGACACTGACTATTGGGGGCAGTAGTGCAGTGCAATACTCCCCCCCCCCCCTCTCCCCTGACCCCCGCCAGCAACACCAATCTCCACTCCGCCTAATATGGCAGTAAGCGTCTGGATGTAGATCAAGTATCATGCACTTACTAAGCTGACACTGACAGGCTTTATTGGTGTCAACTCTATTGTTGCGGGAATCCAGAGTTCACGGTGGGCCATAGGTACAAGATTCACCCCGTACTGCTGCAGTAGAGGTGCAAACCAGCCTTATGTAAAAGCTGGCGAAAATGCGGGTCAAAGAATTGAGAGCCTAATTTTACAATCTAAGAAGCAACAATTATTCTTTACATATGTTTTATTATTTACCCGCTACTTTTGAGTTGAAAAATATAATATAATATCTAGTTTAATAAGATTTAAAAGTGAAATCGACGGCGTTCTGCGGCCGCCATCTTGTCTTTTTGCATTTCTCTCCCATTTCACCAACTCTGTGCCTATAGAAGTATCCATTTGATACTGGAGCCACATACTGGAGCCTCACTTCCATACTGGAGCCTCACTTTCATACTAACGCTATTTTCGCCCGTATTTATATAAGGCTGGTCTTCACCCGTGTACTACAACGGGTGAATCTTTTATCTAGGTGGGCCAGTGCTTCACTGTGGCTTCGTGACAGGAGGAGAAGCCAACACCAACATAACTGGACCAATTCACCAACCAGCATTCACTGGGTGGTCCTAGCTTTGGCACATAGAAGAATTCAGGCCAGAAACGACCATCTGGGCCGATATGAGACCACCACTACCATGTTTAAGCTGAAGCTGCCATCATTCCAATAAATCAGATTTGTTTGTTCGAAGAAGCTGGCACATCCCCTATATAATGCACTACACAGTATGAAATTGATCAACTTTAACTAGAAAACACAATTAATTCTATTTTACAGAAAACAACAAAAATGGAATTGTTGGTTTTTACGCCTGAGCCCTTATATATATATATATATATATATATATATATATATATATATATATATATATATATATATATTTATTTATACATAAATGATATAACGACCAACAGAATATATTTATCTAAAAGAAAAAGTCACAGAAATTCAAAACCATCGAACTATGCAACTATAGTCAATGATGATAAAACTAAATACATTTTTTTCACAGCACATTTCACCTTAATTTGTGTTTGCCTCCTAAGCATGCCTATATATAACACAGATCTAAGCTACTGGAGTGAATCATCCACAGACACCCGCGTGAAGGCGCAATTCTCTGAAGACCATTCCCATGTTCGCTGTAATCAATGAAAGGGGAAGGTTCACATTATACGTGATGTATGTGATTTATGTAGTCTTTCCTTCCACCCTTTCTTGTACTTGAAAACTACGACGGCGCAGTTTATATGACCGCTGGTCTCGCCCTTTATTGTACTCGTCCCGCCCGATGTCAGTCGCCTGGTTTCTGACTGTTTGTAATTGAAGGACATGCGCAGGATTCAATTTTTCAAACCAGCGAAACTGGATGTACTCAGCCGGGAACCTGTTGTCCACTAGCCCGTCAACCCGCTCCCACACACCCCACCCAAACACACTCACCACCCACACACCACCACCCACACACCACCACCCAAACACCACAATATAGCACTACCCACCACCCACACCAACACCACCACCACCCACGCACCACCCACCCACCACCCCCGAACCATCCACAACCCACAACCCACAACCCACCTACAACTATCCATACCCGACCCCCAACATCACCACCTACATCCTACCCTCATCCACAGAAATGTTCCATTCTCGGAGCCATTTAAAACAAACACACTCCACCTCCAACATGAACCAACACACATTTTCTTTTCTTGGAGCATATCGACACCCACCCACACCAATACTAACACAAACTGACACACGCTCACCCTCATGCACTCCCACTCCCACACACGCTCTCTCACTCGGCCTGTCACTCCATCTCTCGCTCACTCTCACTCTCGCTCTCACACTCTCTCGTGCCACCACATCAGGTGTGGCTAAGAACATCTACTCGAGCAGAAACCTTCACAAGAAAGAACCCAGGAAATTGATGCATCTATGAAAAGCTGGAATCTAATGTGCCGGGGTTGCCTTTGGTTTGTGACGAGGTGGGAAGCCCTCCCTACCCTCTCCCCGCCTTCCCGGCCCTCTCCCCACCCTCTACCCGCCCTCCCCGCCCTCCCCCACCCTCTCGCCGCCCTCCCGGCCCTCTCCCCGCCCTCTGCCCGCCCTCTCCTCGTCCTCTCCTCTCTCCGCCCTCTCCCCGTCCTTTCCTGCCCACTCGCTCCCCGCCCTCTCCCCGCCCTCCCTACGCTCCCCGTCCTCACCGTCCTCCCAGCCTTCTCTCCTCGCCCTCCTCACTCTCCTCACCATCCCCGCCATCTCCCAGCCCTCATCGCCACCCCTTCCCCGCCATCTCTCCCCTCCCTCCACGCCCTCCACGCCCTCCACGCCCTCCCTTCCCGCCCTGCCTCCCCCCTGCCTCCCCGCCCGGCGCGCTATGCGACCGGGCGCCTGCCGGGTGCCTGTCGGGGGTTTGCTACGGGGGGGGGGGGGGCTTGCCGGGGGCTAGCCGGGAGCTTACCGGGGGGGGGGGATCTGCAGGGGGGGGGGGCCGGATGGCCGGGGACTTGCAAGGCGCACTTCCGGCCAGCTTTGCGGACTCCTGCGGCCATTAGCGGCTCCTCGCCCGGCGCGCCGACCTCCGCGTCCTGGGTGCGTCGTAGCCTTTCTGGTGGTCTAATTGTTGTCGACCATCGAGTGATTAGTTTTGCCACTTCATGAAGCCGGCGCCTCGCTGCACAATCTGGCGCGGGGTGCGGATCAAGGGGAGCCGGGTGGGTCGAGGTGGCTGGTTGTGGCGGCAGGGAGCGGGTCGTCGAGGGGTGGACAGGAGCGGGTCGGGGAAGGGGAGGGGGGCGGGGAGCGAGTCGGGGAGGGGCGGCTGGGAGCGGGTTGGGGCGGGCGGGCGGCGGGAGTGGTTCGGTGAGAAGTGGGTCGGGAGAGTGGGTCGGGGAAGGGGGGCAGGGAGCGGGTCAGGGAGGGGCGGCGGGGGGTGGCGGGTCGCGGAGGGGAGCGGGTCGGAGAGAGGGGCGGGTCGCGGGTCGGGGAGAGGCAGTGGGTCGGGTAGGGGCAGAGGGGAGTGGGTCAGGGAAGGGCAGAGGGGGGCGGGTCAGGGAGGGTCGGAGGGGAGCAGTTCATGGAAGGGTCGAGTGGAGCAGGTACTGGAGGGGGACGGGCGCAGAGTGGGTCGGGGAAGGGAGGAAGGCAGACGGGAGCAGGTCCGGGAGGGGCTGCGGGGAGCGGGTCAGGGAGGCCGGAGGCATGCGGGTCGTGGATGGGCGACGGGGAGCAGGTCGACGGAGGGGCGGCGAGGAGCAGGTCGGGGAGAGGCAGCGGGTCGGGGATGGGCAGAGGGGAGTAGGTCACGAAGGGTCAGAGGGAAGCGGGTCGAGGAAGGTCAGAGGGGAGCGGGTCGAGGAGGGGCAGAGGTGAGCGGGTCGGGGAGGGGCAGAGGGAGTGGGTCAGGAAGGGTCCGAGGGAAGCAGGTCGAGGAAGGTCAGAGGGGAGCGGGTCTGGGAGGGGCGGAGGGCAGCTGGGAGGGGAGGGGAGGGGCAGAGGGGAGCGGGTCAGGGAGGGTCAGAGGGAAGCGGGTCGCGGAGGGGAGTGGGTCGGGGAGGTTTGGAGGGGCCAGGTCGAGGAGGGGCAGAGGTGAGCGGGTCAGGAAGGGGCGGAGGGGAGCGGAGGGGAGCGGGTTGGGGAGGGGTGGAGGGAGTGCGTTGGAGAGGGGCGGAAGGCAGCCGTTCAGGGAGAGGTAGCGGGAAGCGGGCGGGGAGGGGCGGAGGGCAGCAGGTCGCGGAGGGGAGCGGGGAGGGGAGGGGCGGAGGTGACCGGGTCGGGTAGGGGCGGAGGGGAGCGAGTCGGGAGGGGCGGGGAGAGGCGCAGGGAGAGGATTGGGGAGGGGCGGTGGGGAGCGGATTTGTGGAGGGGCGGAGGGGAGTGGGTCGACGAGCGGGTGGGGTAGGGGCGGATGGAGCAGGTCGGGGAGAGGCGGCGGGTCGCGGGTCGCGGAGGGGCGGAGGGGAGCAGGTTTGCGGAGGGGCGGTGGGGAGCTGGTCAGGGCGGCGGGTAGACACGGTGGGGAGGGGGTCGGGGCGGCGGGTAGACGCGGTGGGGAGCGGGTCGGGGAGGGGAGCGGTTAGACGCGGTGGGGAGCTGGTTGCGGCGGCGGGTAGACGCGGTGGAGAGCCTGGTGGCGTGAGCTGCTCGTCACGGACAGAGACGTGCCGAGCGGTTCAGCGTCACAAAGACGTACAGAGACTTCTTAAAGGGCCTGAGCCAGCAGGAGGAGTAGGGCTTAGCGGGCACACCAGAGGGCGCCTCTTTGGGGAGTGGGGAGTGGGGAGTGGGGAGTGGGTGGAGCTGGGAGGGGGGAGGGGGAGGAGGGGAGCACATTCATCCCTGAAGGTGTTTGCTCAGTTTGCATGCAATGCAACTCTTAGAGTGCAGGATGCAGTGCGGTGTTTTTTTAGCTTAAAAAAAAATTGTTTAGCTGCTTATTTCAATCGTTATTAAAGACAGCTTCTTCTGATTAAATCTCATCGGATCCCTGGCTGAAGTTTTGTGTGCACTGTGGTGATGGATAATCGGCTGTTTTCAGTACAACTGCCGTTTTCAGGCCTGCAGGCTTGCGACGAGGTTCTGTGGAATTGAGTTATGTTTGCCAGTGAGTACTTAGGATATATACATATATGATAAATATATAAATATATAAATATATATATGTGTTGCTTAGCGAATTATGCGAGTATAAAGTCACGGAAGGTAATTATTATCTATTTTATTGAACCGCTTATTCTATTCTGCCTCCTCTGCTCGACGGTGGCGCTACCTGGTGCACCAAAACGCCACTGCACAAGCTGTTTGGGGTGAGCCACACGTATGTGGTGCACGCCACATGGGCGGTTCAAACTACACATCACATGTGGGGTACACATCACATGTAAGGTGCACATCACATGCAAGGTGCACACCACATGTAAGGTGCACATCACATGTGGGGTACACATCACATGTAAGGTGCACATTACAAATATGATGCACATCACATGTGGGGTACACATCACATATATGGTGCACATCACATGTAAGGTGCACATCACAGGTGGGGTACACATTACATGTAAGGTGCACATCACATGTAAGATGCACATCACATGTAAGGTGTACATCACATGTAAGGTGCACATCACATGTGGGGGACACATCACATGTAAGGTGCATCTCACATGTACAATGCTCATCACACATGAGGTGTACATCACATGTAAGGTGCACATCACATGTGGGGTACACATCAGATGTAAGGTGCATCTCACATGTAAGGTGCACACCACACATAAGGTGCACATCACATGTAAGATGTACATCACATGTAAGGTGCACATCACATGTAAGGTGCACATCACATGTGGGGTACATATCACATGTAAGGTGCACCTCACATGTAAGATGCACATCACATGTAGGGTGCACATCACATGTGGGGTACACATCATATGTATGATGCACATCACATGTGGGGTACACATCACATGTAAGGTGCACATCACACATCAGGTGCACATCACATGATTGGTGCACATCACATTAAAGTGCACACCACACACAAGGTGTACACCAGGATTTGAACACACAACCTACCACATGGGAAATAGGCGCTCAACTCATTCGGCCATCCCATCTGGAGTTTATATTATGTCTTGCTATTTCACTGGACGCGTCATGGAAACTTTGAATATCATAATCTAAATCTATGCATCATTCATATGTAAGGTTCTCAATCACCAACAAAAGAAGGGTAAACGTTGAAACAAGGTCTATCGCAGCACTCAGGGTCAGACTGTTCTGGCATATTTCAATCCACTCACCATCATTTAATCCTACCATCTTACCCATTACATATTTTCGCAAGATTGATTGATGGAATACTTAGATTCGGATTTCACGAAGCATAATTTGCCATGATCTGGAAGTCGACCACAAAATGACCCAATTCGCTATTGTGACTGATCGGTCAATACTGGGGCTTGTGACGTAATACCCCATATGAAATGACGGGTCACATAATGCAGTCTGTAATAATGAGAGTTGATTTATTTTCTTTTTTCAAAGCGCCATCTGGTGTGATGGGTGGCGCCCTCTAGAGGAGGGCGTGGCAATGTGGCATTATTATTGCAATAGTGAGGCAAAAGGTAGGGATGCGCATACATTAAATATGCAGTGCCACTAGTCACGTGGTGGCCAGTGAAGACCTGCCTATCCTAATTTTTTTCGTTCGAATACTCCAGTGAAACAAATTGTGTATATTTCAATTGGTAGACTGTCACTGGTAGATTGTCGCTGGTACAATGCCGCTGGTAGACTGCCGCTGATAGACTGCTGCTGGTAGATTGTGACTGTTGCTGGTAGACTGTCACTGGTAGACTGTCGCTGGTAGATTGTCGCTGGTAGAATGCCGCTGGTAGACTGCTGCTGGTAGATTGTGACTGTCGCTGGTAAACTGTTGCTGGTAGATTGTTGCTGGTAGAATGCCGCTGGTGGACTGCCGCTGGTAGATTGTGACTGTCACTGGTATCCTGTCGCTGGTAGACTGTGACTGCCCGTAGTACACTGCCACTGGTAGACTGCCGCTGGTAGACTGTGACTGTCGCTGGTAGACTGTTGCTCTTATCCTGCCGCTGGGAGCCTGCCGCTGGTAGCCTGCCGCTGGTAGACTGTTGCTGGTAGACTGCTGCTGGTAGACTGTCGCTGGTAGACTGTCGCTGATAGACTGCCACTGGTAGACTGCCACTGGTAGATTGCCCCTGGTAGACTGTCGCTGGTAGACTGCTACTGGTAGACTGTCACTGGTAGACTGCACTGGTAGACTGCTGCTGGTAGACTGCCGGTGGTAGACTGCCGGTGGTAGACTGCTGCTAGTAGACTGTCACTGGTACTAGTGGTAGACTGCAGCTGGTAGACTGTCATTGGTAGACTGCCACTGGTAGACTGTCATTGGTAAACTGTCACTTGTAGCCTGCCGCTGGTAGACTGTCGCTGGTAGACTGTCGCTGGAGACTGCCTCTGTCCCAGTTACAGGTGCCCGCCTCACGCGCCACCGACTGATCCGAGAGCAGGCGTCGACAGCAGCTTAATGATTCAACATCAGATGGCTTTACAGCAATGGGGATGCGCATCTATTTATTTTATTTGACAAAATAAATATAAAAATACCTGTAGATCTGTCTGAATCTCTAAGCCTCTGAACTACTTAGAAACATTAAACATCCAGTCCCTGCTGTTGACACCCCTACTCCCCCCTCCAACCAAATCCTGTACACATACAAAGAAAGCATTATTCCACTTAAAGATACATACTTCGCTGCTTTTGAAAACCTGCATTAATACTATCTAAATCTATTAGAGCGGTCGATATGACCTACTTTACTTCAGTTTGACCTACTTTACTTCGTTTTTTCCCCTCAAATTTCAAGGGATAACATATGGGGATATTTGAAGTGAAATGAAGAAAAGTAGACTGCACACTGCACACGCTACATACTGCACACTACATTCTGCACACTGCATGCTACATACTGCACACTGCACACTGCACACTGCACACTGCAACACATATACACAGGAAGTGGTATTTTGTTTAATGTAGAAACCAGACGGGATGGCCGAATGGGTTAGAGCGTCCGTCTCCCGTGCTGGTAGATCGTGGGGTCGTGGGTTCGAACCCTGGTCGAGTCAAACCAATGACTTAAAAATTGATACTTGTTGCTTCCTAGCCAGGCGCTCGGCATTATTAGGACATGGCAAGGACTGGTGTGCTCAGTGTCAGGATAATGTGACTGAGTGGGATACCAGGTGTTGATGCCGGCGGCCTGGTTTCCCAGTGGGACAGCACTATAAAGTCACCATGAGTGCGCACTGTTGCAAGTCGGTACCCGTCCTGATATGATCTTAGATGTTGCTAGGACGTAAAACAACAACAAACAAATTAATGTAGAATATCTGTTAGTGCAATTTGACACACACAACCAAAACCATCTCGCAAGGCACAGCAAAAGGGGGAAGAAGATGAGGCGAACAAAGGAAGAGGCGGGATGAGAACAACAGGGAATGGACAGGCCTGGAGTTCGGGCAAATCCCAGCAGGCAGTGGAGGATAGAGAAAAATAAGTAATCCTTGCGGTTAATAGAACGATGATGATGAGCCTAATTTATTCTAATTCAATTGCAGCCTAATTCAAAAGCAAATGTAGGTCAAACCCCTATTAAGTTTTGTCATCAGGAACCGTGTATTCTCGGTTTTCAAAGCACCTGTCCAACATAGGATCTACAATGAAGGATAGGACTGGGAGAGACAATCACCCCACCACCGGTCATGTAAACACGGCGGGTACCAGCGCCAATCCTCCCTCGGGGACAATGCAACGGACAGCAAGTCGTGGCGGTCACGTGCTTTGGTTGCTAGGTTACCTGCTTTACCTCGAACCGAGAGCTATGCCGTCGTGGACTAACTACTTTGGTGACAGTAATTTGTAAATGTGGTTTGTGAAAATGCGCAGAGTAATGTTTGCAGCTATTTCAGAAAGATCCATTGGTAAGTGGAAAAAGGATTTGCATTGAGATGAGTCGACTGGACGCGGTGACTGACTAAGTAAGAACGCAGGCTTTCCGTGCAGAAGATTGTGATTTTGAATCTTGGTCGAGTCAAACCAATGACTTGCAAAATTGATACTTGTCACTACCTAGCCTGGTGCTCCCCATGACTAGGATCGAGCAAGGACTAGTTAGCTCAGTATCAGGATAATGTATAACCAAGTGGGAAATTGGGTCATGGTGCTGACGGCTTGGTCTCCCAGTGGGGCAGCACTATGAAAGTCACAATGAGCGTGCACTATCACAAGTCAGGCCCCCATCATGATATGACCCTAGATGTTGGCAGGGCATAAAACTCCAACAAACAGCAGAGAACAAGCAACAACCCGAGATAAGTCAGCCTCATTTGTGTGCGAAGGAAGAACTCCAGAAAACTCGGCTGGGATGATTTAATCCAAAAGAAGTCGCTCAGTTACGTCTGCAATTAAATAGAAACCGCAGCTCTGAATGGGACCCAAGGGGTATATACATATAATAGGCATAGATGGCATCAGGAGCTAAGGTCTCAGAAGTTAATGGCATAGTTGTTATTTCTTTACACAACTGCCGTTAAAGGCTTAGATGGACATTGCTCAATGCCAGAAGCAATGAGTAAATAAAATGTGTGCAGCACTCCACATGTTTACCTAGGCTATAAACCTGCCACACTGTCGTTTCAAGCACCTTGAAGTGGCTCCTTCTGGTGAGGAGTCTCTATTACTTATCTGCTGCTGGTTTTGTAGGCTGTAACTTGTAAGCCAGTGCCAGGATGTCTACGGCTCCTTGTATTTATTCCTCAGTGGTCGCCTGGCCAAGAAGTGGAGAGTGTCACTGTTGCTTAACTTTAATGATCAGACAAGAACCAGGGTTTTCAACCAACGTTATATTTGCTGTCATCATTATCATCGCCATCACCATCACCATTACCATCACCACGGGCGCATGCGGAATGTCGGGAGTTCGGTTCCCGGTCGAGTCAAACCAATGATGTTAAAATTGATACTTGTTGCTTCCTAGCCTGGCGCTCGGCATTAATAGGATAGGGCAAGGACTGGTTAGCTCAGTGTCAAAATAATTTGACTGAGTGGGATATCGGATCATGGTGCCGTCGGCCTGATTTCCCAGTGGGACAGCACTATAAACTCGCTATGAGTGCACACTGTTAAAAGTCGGTACCTGTCCTGGTATGACCTTAGATTTTGACAGGACGTAAAACTCCAGCAAATAAACAAACACATATCATCATCATCATCATCATCACCACCATCATCACCACCACCATCATCTCCACCATCATCATCATCATCATCACCACCATCGTTGTCATCACCATCATCACCATCATCACCATCATCATAATCATCATCATCATCATCATCATCATAATAATAATAATCATCATCATCATCCTCCTCCTCCTGATATAACCATAGATGTTGCCAGGACGTAAAGCCCCAACAAACAAAGAAAATCATCATCACCATCACACTTATTATTGTAAATCAGCCCCACATGCTTTTCGGGAAAGGTTTATATGTGTCACTCATATCATCCCATATGTGAATTAAAGTTGCATAATTAACCAGACGTTGGCTGAATGAGTTGAGTGTCGGCTACCATTTTGATAGATCATGGGAGTCGAACCTTCGGGTTCGAGCCAAGGTCGAGTCAAATCACTGACTTAAAAGAATTGATGCGTGTCATTATCTAGCCTTGCATTCCGTGATTAAAACTTCACCCGCTTCATCAACTAATGTGCCAAAGACCACAACAGATATGATAACTTTGAGTTTTCACCATTTTCGTTGGATACATATATTATTAGGTTGATCGGTAGAAACTGTTGTACGCTAGTTTGAAATGGCTTTTTATTATAAATGGCTAACTTCTGAGATGTTCAAAGTGAAAACATTCTAAATTAATATTGGTGTGCTCATACAAGTTGTGACAGCGTATACCTCAGCAGTAACATGTGACTTGGTATATTCCCTTGTATACAGCAGCACATACTATATTCCCTTGTATACAACAACACATACTATATTCCCTTGTATACAGCAACACATACTATGTTCCCTTGTATACAGCAACACATACTATATTCCCTTGTATACAACAACACATACTATATTCCCTTGTATACAGCAACACATACTATGTTCCCTTGTATACAGCAACACATACTATATTCCCTTGTATACAACAACACATACTATATTCCCTTGTATACAGCAACACATACTATGTTCCCTTGTATACAGCAACACATACTATATTCCCTTGTATCACAACACAACTATTCCCTTATCACACACTATATTCCCTTGTATACAGCAACACATACTATATTCCTTGTATACAGCAACCATACTATGTTCCCTTGTATACAGCAACACATACTATATTCCCTTGTATACAGCAACACATACTATATTCCCTTGTATACAACAACACATACTATGTTCCCTTGTATACATCAACACATACTATATTCCCTTGTATACAGCAACACATACTATATTCCCTTGTATACAGCAACACATACTATACTCCCTTGTATACAGCAACACATACTATTTCCCTTTGTATACAGCTACACATACTATATTCCCTTGTATACAGCAACACATACTACATTCCCTTGTATACAGCAACACATACTATATTCCCTTGTATCCAACACCACATACTATGTTCCCTTGTATACAGCAACACATACTATATTCCCTTGTATACAACAACACATACTATGCTCCCTTGTATACAGCAACACATACTATATTCCCTTGTATACAGCAACACATACTATATTCCCTGGTATACAGCAACATATACTATACTCCCTTGTATACAGCAACACATACTACACTCCCTTGTATACAGCAACACATACTACACTCCCTTGTATACAGCAACACATACTATATTCCCTTGTATACAGCAACACATACAATATTCTCTTGTATACAACAACACATACTGTATTTCCTTGTATACAGCAAAACATACTATGTTCCCTTGTATACAGCAACACATACTATATTCCCTTGTATACAGCAACACATACTATATTCCCTTGTATACAACAACACATACTATGTTCCCTTGTATACAGCAACACATACTATATTCCCTTGTATACAGCAACACATACTATGCTCCCTTCTATACAGCAACACATACTATATTCCCTTGTATACAGCAACACATACTATATTCCCTTGTATACAGCAACACCTACTATATTCCCTTCTATACAGCATCACATACTATATTCCCTTGTATACAGCAACACATACTATATTCCCTTGTATACAGCAACACATACTATACTCCCTTGTATACAGCAACACATATTATACTCCCTTGTATACAGCAACACATACTATATTCCCTTGTATACAGCAACACATACTATATTCCCTTGTATACAGCAACACATACTATACTCCCTTGTATACAGCAACACATACTATATTCCCTTGTATACAGCAACACATACTATATTCCCTGGTATACAGCAACACATCCTTGTAAACTGCACCAGTATCTACGTTGGATCAAATCTAGATACGGGTTTCACTTTAGAAAATATGACACTTTCATCGAACTATGCAGCTTCATGAAAAACCTCTCAGCCATTATGTTTTATATACTTTTTTTTACCTTTTCCATATTTGTATGTCCACCTTCCAGCTTACTGATAAAGTTGCATAGTCCGATGAAGCATCAAATTTTCAAAACCAAAACACTTACCTAGATTTGAATCTACACATTTATCTTAGATACTAGTACAGTTATTAAGCATTTGTTGTCACATAGAAGGGCATGGGGAGTCAATTTAATAGAACCTGTTACTGCATAACCCTATGGCATCAGAGTTTTGGCGTGATTGCCAAAATTATTTTGCCATGTTGTCACTTCAAATATCTCCAAAGTTAGCCATACACTAAAATTACTTCCACCTCAAGTAAAGTAGCTTATAATGATCAATTTAATGTATTTATCTCAGAAAATGACAGAAACTCAAAGCCATCAGACTATGCAACTTTAAGAGTGCCGCTGGTAACTTGCAAAAGCCAGCAGCACTTCAACACTTTTGCAGGCAGCTTTCATAAAATGCAAATAAGGAAATACTCGAACGGACGGGGCTGCCCTCTATGGAAGATCTTCTGATCAAAAAGGATCTCCGGTGGACTGGACACCTCATGAGGATGTCATCAGACAGGCTACCACAGCAGATCCTCTATTCTGTCTTCTGGTTACAGAAAGAGAGGGCGCCCTAATCTCTGGTTCAAGGATATCATCAAGAGCAACCTGAAGCTGAGAGACATTAAGACCGACTCATGGACGCAACTCTCACAGCAGAGGGCTAAATGGAGAGCAGCAGTCAAGTAATGAAAGCAGTCTTTGTCGCATCGCGACTGACAGCATGATGATGATGATAATGACATTTTGGTAATTCCAAACCCAGTGCGAGTGCGAATCAGTGCGAATGAGTGTCGCCATTGACAATTTGATGCATCTATCAGACTAATGCGGATTTAAATAATGCACCACAACATTCTATTCGATACAGCTGCTATATATGGCCACACACTCCCAGATGGCAAAGCATCTCATTTAAATCTACACCTGAATGTTAAAACAATGACAACATATTACTAATTACTTCATTAACAAATTAGAAGACAAGCCAGAGGTAAATGGATCGAGCCTAAGACTCTGGCTGGCCCTCAAGACCTACCGTTACATTTTATTGAGCAAAATCGGAGTTGAAATGGGCAGATGGTAGGGGTAGGAGGAGAATTAGGGAGCTGCGTGAAAGCAGACCTCCTGCCCTCCAGGCTGCACCCCAGCCTCCACTAACCCAATCTACCAAAGAAGATATCAAAAGAGGTTCCAGGAGTATTTGCAGCTAGTAGAACAAGTAAATAATAAATCAGGAGAATTCTATACATGAATAATATTTGCATAAGTACTTTATACCTCACAAAACAATGAAGTCATAAATATGCGATTGGAGAGCCCAAACTAATCGCGACAAGTCTCAGCGAACTGAATCAACATGAATGTATAATGGACCAAAAGAATGCTGTGTGCATATTATTCTAATCCATCCGGGATATTATTCTCTGGCTGCAGTCATAGCTGTCCAGATTACATATTAAAAACTGTGATGGCGCTACATATAAATGCATTTCTGATTCAGAAGACAGACTGTGTTTGGGGGTTAATTTACATGAATAATGATATGTGACAACGCATATGAAAACCTTGTCACATACATGTCAGATGATGCATTATGTGAATATAAACAAACACCTATTCTTATATACCGGTCGTCATGGCCGAATAGGTAGAGCGTGGGCCTCGCATCCGGGAGATCGGGAGTTTGGTTCCAGGTTGAGTCAAACCAATGACTTATAAAATTGATACTTGTCACTTCCTAGCCTGGCGCTCGGCATTAATAGGATAGGGCAAGGACTGGTTAGCTCAGTGTCAGGATAATGTGACTGAGTGTGATATCGGGTCATGGTACTGGCAGCCTGATTTAGCATTGGGGCAGCACTATAAAGTTGCTATGAGTGTGCACTGTCACAAGTCGGTACCCATCCTTATATGACCTTAGATGCTACCAGGAAGTAAAACTCCAGCAACCAACCAACCAACCTACTCTTATCTTTCACTGCTGTATCACCCATATTGTGTTATACTGTGTTGGACTGCTTTCTGCTCAACCTGGGGCATATGGAGATAACTAACTTCATAGTTGCTTCAAACCTCAGGGGGAGCTTCCTCCCGGCGTATTCTACCAAGGTCAGTATAGAAGTAACCTGTCGCTGTCCAGTCAGGTTGCGGGTAACCTACTGTGGGAAGTAGCCACTAACCATGGGTCAAACAGTCCACCACAGGGACGGCCCCTGCCAGCATGCTGCCATCTGCCGTTAATTCTTACTGGCAAGGGTCAGCGTAGTCAAGACCGCCACCATGTGGTGAGCGCCTGGGAGACGTGGGGTGGGGGATTCAATATGAACCGATACTACAATACCTATACATGTGTATACGAATGTGTGTGCTATAAGTTAATGCAACTGTGAGCATCATATTTATGTCAATACATCATATGTCATTGCATGAAAGCAAATATACAGTTTGGACGAGACCTTCTCCTACTGGCTCCTCTTAATACAGACAAAATATATAGTTAACAATATAATATCTGTAAGTTAATCTGTAAGTTAATCTGTAAGTTAATCAGCAAACAAGTAAGTAGTACTAGAAGGTAGAATACTGCATGATTTCGAGTTCCCACCATTTGTTAAAGATAAATACACTAGGTTGATCATTATAACCTGTTTTACTTAAGCTTGAAATCACTTATCTTAAATAGCTAACTTTCAAGATATTTAAAGTGAGAACAGGCTAAATTAATTTTCTCAAGCAAATCAAAATGTGATGTGTTCTTTAAAGGTTTTTTTTCCGGTGTGTGTCAAAACTTCTCACCAAAGGCTTCTGTAGTAAAATGTGTTATTGAATTGAGTTCTAATCACCAACATATTTGTAATAACTGAAATATGTAAGTTGGCTATATGAAATCAAATGCAGATAACTGTTTGGATTTAGTCAAATTGGTGCTTTTGTCATCTGTTGGGGGGCGGGGCTAATGCAAATAGAAAATACCGTACCCAGAGCAGGATTCAAAACCGACACCTCTTGCCATCCCAGTGCCAGCACGTTGACCATTACACTACCTAGTGTCCCTAATGCAATCATTCCATTAGTCTATAAGTGGGCGTGGTGGCCGAATAGGTAGAGCACGGGTCTTACATGCGGAAGATCGGGAGTTCAGTTCCCGGTCGAGTCAAACCAATGACTTATAAAATGGATACTTGTCACTTCCTAGCCTGGCACTCGACATTAATAGGATAGGGCAAGGACTGGTTCGCTCAATGCAGGATAATGTGACTGAGTGGAATACTAGGTCATGTTGAGGGCAGCTTGATTTCCCAGTGGGGCAGCACTATGAACTCACCATGAGTGTGCACTGTCACAAGTTGATACCCATCCCGATATGATCTTAGATATTGCCAGGACGTAAAACTCCAACAACCAACCAACCACGTACTCGACGTACCTCAACGTAATGATGAAACGTCACCTACGTCGGCTCACCTTGGCGCCTTACGTCATAGTGTGACATGCCAATTACACTTACAAATGGACGTCCACAAAGAATCCATAATTCAGGCTTGTCGCATTGTAGTGATGCGACAGTCAAGAGAGGCCCGCACTCTGTA
The DNA here is from genome assembly GCA_030323885.1 of Branchipolynoe longqiensis. NCBI lineage: Eukaryota > Metazoa > Annelida > Polychaeta > Phyllodocida > Polynoidae > Branchipolynoe > Branchipolynoe longqiensis. The sequence continues at coordinate 75,222,094 of CM059187.1, forward strand.
CATCGGGCACTAATATAGTTGTGATCAGTGGGATGCAGCTGCTAAAAGCAAACGCTTATTGAAAAGTCCATGTGTACTGTTTGCGCCGCGGTGTACATTAGCAGGGCATTTCTGAGCGTTTGAAATAGATGGCGATCGACATTGTTTGTCAAAGGAATGCATTTTCTGCTACCTTTCATCCTTGTTGGATACCATTGTACTCCCCCCACCCTCACCCTACCCCCACCCGCACCCCAGACTGCCTCGCACACTATATTTCCTGCTCTCGGACATAATTTCAGAACATAATACATCCTGGCAACATCTAAGGTCATATCAGGATGGGTGCCGACTTATGACAGTGCACACTCATGGTGACTTTATAGTGCTGCCCCACTTGGAAATCAGGCCACCAGCAACATAACCTGATATCCCCCTCGGTCACATTATCCTGACACTGACACTAAGCCAACCAGTCCTTGTCCTATCCTAATAATGTCGAACACCAGGCTACGAAGCGACAAGTATAAATTTGGTAAGTCATTGCTTTGACTCGACCCTGCGTCAGCGATGGAAGGTTATATTAAATTGACGTCATATCAGTACTGTCCAGAAATGAAAGCATAATTGAGTGCACCAGCAGCCATGTTGGATGTGTAGGATCAAATCTGGCTGAGTGTTTCGGTTTCGACTTTGTGCTGGTTTCAGCGGATTGTGCAGCTTTAAGCCAGCGCTACCCGGAGATCAGCTACAGCAGAAAGCCGGCCACAATAGGCCGTGCATTCCGGCTGAGCATTGTTCGACAAACAATGGCGGAAATACAATACGGAAATGAAGAGCACGGGAAGAAAGAGCGGGATGAGCAGGGATGATAGGGCAGGAGGACAGTGTGGGGGTGGAGGGGGGTGGAGGGGGGTGTGGGGGGGGGGGAAGGGAGGGGAGGGGGAAGGGAGGGTGGGGGAGATTTACGGGGAAGAGGATGCTGGCGGAGGGGAAGGATAACATAAAAAGTGGAGCAATAGATGAGGCAAACTTGGAAGTTCTTGTGTTGCCGGCTAAAGTAGAGGACATGAGAGTGGGTGGTGATTTGTGTGATGATGGGACGGTGGGTGAGGGTGTGTATGGGTTGGTGAGGGTGTGTGTGTAGTGGTTTGTGTGATAGTTGGTGTGTGGATGTGGGTATGTGAGAATTGGTGTAAGGATGTGTCTGGATGTGTATGTGTGAGGGTGTGGATGTGGGTGTCTGTGGTGTGATGTTCCGTGAGATTGTAGGCATGAGGGTGTGGGTTTGAGGCTGGATATGAGGTGGCTGTGAGGTGGTGTGTGAGGGTGTGGGTGTGTGTGTGGATGTGGGTGTCTGCGGGTGTGATGTTGCATGCGATTGTAGCCGTGAGGGTGTGGGTGTGAGGCTGGATATGAGGTGGCTGTGAGGTGGTGTGTGAGGGTGTGGGTGTGTGTGTGTGGATGTGGGTGTCTGCGGGTGTGATGTTGCGTGCGATTGTAGCCGTGAGGGTGTGGGTGTGAGGCTGGATATGAGGTGGCTGTGAGGTGGTCTGTGTGAGGGTGTGGGTGTGGGTCTGTGGATGTGGGTGTCTGCGGGTGTGATGTTGCATGCGAGTGTAGGCATGAGGGTGGGTGTGAGGCTGGATATGAGGTGGCTGTGAGGTGGTGTGTGTGAGGGTGTGGGTGTGGGTGTGTGGATGTGGGTGTCTGCGGGTGTGATGTTGCGCGCGAGTGAAGGCGTGAGGGTGGGTGTGAGGCTGGATATGAGATGGCTGTGGGGTAGTGTGTGTGAGGGTGTGGGTGTGGGTGTGTGGATGTGGGTGTCTGCGGGTGTGATGTTACATGCGATTGTAGGCGTGAGGGTGGATGTGAGGCTGGATATGAGGTGGCTGTGAGGTGGTGTGTGTGAGGGTGTGGGTGTGGGTGTGTGGATGTGGGTGTCTGCGGGTGTGATGTTGTGTGCGATTGTAGCCGTGAGGGTGTGGGTGTGAGGCTGGATATGAGGTGGCTGTGAGGTGGCGTGTCTGAGAGTGTGGGTGTGGGTCTGCGGATGTGGGTGTCTGTGGGTGTGATGTTGCGTGCGATTGTAGCCGTGAGGGTGTGGGTGTGAGGCTGGATATGAGGTGGCTGTGGGGTGGTGTGTGTGAGGGTGTGGGTGTGTGTGTGTGGATGTGGGTGTCTGCGGGTGTGATGTTACGTGCGATTGTAGGCGTGAGGGTGGGTGTGAGGCTGGATATGAGGTGGCTGTGAGGTGGTGTGTGTGAGGGTGTGGGTGTGGGTGTGTGGATGTGGGTGTCTGCGGGTGTGATGTTGCGTGCGAGTGTAGGCGTGAGGGTGGGTGTGAGGCTGGATATGAGGTGGCTGTGGGGTGGTGTGTGTGAGGGGGTGTGTAAGAATGAACTTGAGGGGTGTGCATGGGGGGTGTAGGTGGTGTAGAAGTGTGGGAATGAGGGTGGGTGGGCGGGGTGAGCGTGAGGGGCGGGGTGAGGAATGTGTAGGTGTGGGGTAGGGGGGCAAAGGGGGTGAGTGAGGCGGGAGACAGGGGGCGGGGGCGGGGGCGGGGTGGGGTGGGTGGAAGGCAGGCCGGCTTGCATACCATCACCATATAGCAACACTCGGCATGCACTGTTCACGTGCAGACCGACGGGCCCGGGAATGTGCGTGTGTACGTAAACACGGATATATATATGTATATATATATATATATATATATATATATATATTTATATATATATATATGAGCCTGTCTCAAAAGGTGATAAGTTGCAGATAACTCTTTTCTTTTTTTGTCAATTGCAACGATTGACACAAAACAGGACAGCAATGGTTACACTGAAAACACAAGGACATTTGCTCCAAATCAATATGTATTCTATTGGGATTATGAAACACTATGTAAAACCAAATCAGTTTATCCTGAGCAAATGCATAAGCAGATAGTATGTTGATCGTTACAATGGACAAAGTTTTGTCCGATATTGCTTAGCACCTTTTGAGACAGTCTCATATATATATATATATATATATATTTATATATGCATCGGTATGTGTGTACGGGCCATGGTTTTGGATGAGCTAGATGCGAGGCAGAAACTAAACGACCCTGCAGTTGTCGGTAGCGTCAGGTTAAGAATATTCACTTGCCATGTTCCTTAAATTAATATCATCTGGTGCGAGTGAGGCTCCCGCGTCCGCAAGGGGCAGGAACAGCCGGTGGCGGCGCCACAGGTCACACCGGCGAGGTACAGGAATGTGAACATAGAAACAACGATATAATGATATAATATAATACTCATGAAGTATTTCTCTTCCACGCCTTTTTACTCGCATAATACGGTGTATCACACAGACAAACACAATGAAAAAGAGTTCAGCTGCAAACCCACGTAAACCATGTAAACGCCAATCCAAAAATTCAATTAAAATACTAGATTCTGACATGAAAGCAAGTAGGAATGTAAAAAAATATAATTTGTGTAGGTTTGATTCCAATGTTTATCCCAATTTTTGGATTGGTGTTTACGGGATTTTGCGCCTTAACTCTTCACACACACACACACACACAAATATATATATATATATATATATATATATATATATATATGTATATATATGTGTGTGTGTATATGTATATTCAAGAAGGGTTTCTTTGATTAGATATCCCGTCCGACTTCCTAGCTTAACAAGCTTAATTTTTTTTATTATATTCACTCATTTTAGTGCTGCCGCATACTAAGCGATATCGGTCCTTGGAACCCGTTGAATCATTCAATCGGGAATCCAGCTAAATTAATGGATGAGGCGGCTATTGGTGGTGGGGTTTGGGGGTTGGAGGTTGTGTGTGAAGAAGGAGAGTGAGATGAGGACCACAAGGCGACCAGCACTCCTCTCCACACCCAGCTCTCGTGAGACACCACCCACTACCATTCACACAGTTTGAACGTATAAGCATTCCCACTAAGTTTGCTTTATTTGTTGTTGTTTTACGTCCTAGCTGACAGAGCACACCCATGGCAACTTTATAGTGCTGCCCCATTGGGAAATCAGGCTGCCAGTACCATGACCCGATATCCCACTCAGTCAACATTATCCTGACACTGAGCTAACCAGTTCTTGCCCTATCCTATTAATGCCGAACACCTGGCTAGGAAGTGACATGTATCACTTTTAAAGTCATTGGTTTGACTCGACTGAGAACCGAAATCCCGACCTTCCACACGCGAGCCCGTGCTCTCCCGATTAGGCCACCGTGCCCGGTTTCCCAGTAAGTGATGAATGGGATACAATATAACTTATTGCCTAGTCTACGGCCAACTAAATGAATCAATCATATTGTGGTTTTATTGTACAGTACATTAGCACATCCCGGGAAGCCTGCGCTTTATCCATTCGGCCACCGCGTCCAGTTACTTTCTCATGTTGCGATCTCATGATGGTTTTTAAAAATTTGATGTCTTCATCGGACTATGCAACTTTAACATAAACATTATACATAACTTGGGGAAACTTCCTACCACAGGATGAGCAATTCTGACCCAACTCCGAGTTGTTCAAGTGTACACATCATGCATACCAGTCACCCAACACTACGCATCCCTACACACGCGCACACACGCACACGCGCACACGCACACACAACATACACATACTCACCCACCACCTCATAAGCCCACACCATGGCCACACTTGCTATCCGGACCACACTTCGTCCACACCTCTCTCTATCTCCTCTCCGCTGGCCTTGCTCCTCCTTGATATGTCTGAAAAGAGTTCCAGGAGGAGGAGGACTGCCGGCATTTCACTTTCTACTCTTACTCTGTCCGTGTCTATGGCTCGCTGGTTGGTCACCATAGAGCAAATAGACACGGTCCTTTGACTCAACTCTCCTAATTTCTCTTTCCTATACTCTACCTTTTTTTTCTCCCAGGAATACTCCTCCCCCTGACCAGGGGAGTTGTGTGCTTGGGTGGGGCCCAGTACCTTTACGTTTTCTCTCACTTTGTTCTCGTTGCTGGAACAACTGCTGCACCCATCTTTATCCGCCCTTCCTCAAAACCCTTGCTGCTGTCAACTGGATACAAGTGCCCAACTACCGCTCAACTACCGCCAGACCGAATAAATTTGGGGCTGCCTCAATGCTTTGCTGCTACAAAGTTGTAAAGATGTCTCCAGCTTCTACAACACTCCCTACTGAAGATTAATCTTCAACCAAAGATTGGGCCGATTTATCGGAGCCTCTCTATAAATGTTGCAGTTCTGCAACCAGTAACCATCATAAGGTTACAAACCACCCCCAAAGCAAAGCTCATCCCCGCCCCACTCCCGCTCCCGCCCCGCTCCAGCCCCGCCCCCGCCCCGTCTCTGCCCCGCCCCCGCCCCCAAGGACAGACATAGATGTTTACT